>CM024635.1:31547929-32147929 GCA_014182715.1 Eucalyptus cloeziana | reverse complement strand
CTGAAGTTCTGCTCTTTTCTCCCTCTTATTTTTATCTCGCTGTGATAATTTACTTTTATAATAGTGTATATGGGTACTTCTTTCGCACCTTGATAACAAAGGAATAAATTATTTATTGACTTCTGCTTGCCATTTCAGGTCACTGGGGAGTTACTTGAAAATCTATCCGGCTGGGATGCTTTGCGTGCAGCATTGCCTGTTGGAACCGTTAGTGGTGCACCAAAGGTTTGCTTCTGACCTATCAGTAATTTTTAATATCCAGGTTGCTTTTCCATGGTACCATATTGGATTTTCAATTGTTCAGTTTGCTTACAAAGGTGTAGTCGATCTTCATGCATAAGTAAAGATGAGAATACGACAGAGAACTGACTTTATTATGTGGGAGCTATGCATTGATCTATTGACTACTTTCAGATTCTTGGGATATGTAACTATTGATGAGTTACTTTAATAGAGCTCCTACAAGGCTACAACTTTTCATATAGTAAAACAGAATCAATTGAGACCACCTGTTTGGACATTACATTTGGCTTGAGCTTTTTTTTTTTTTGAGGGGGCAGAGGGGGAGGGGGCGTGGGGTTTTCGTAAGAGCTTGGGTGGGGTTTGTCGGGCTTGAGAAAACCATGCATATTGTGGAGGAATGTTTGAAATACCTCTTAAATTTCTCCATTAACCATCTTCGCCTACTACTATTGGATGAAACAGTTCAACATAATTTTCTATGTGCTAAAAGTTGATGCATCTTTTCAGATAAAGACATCTTGGTATATTTCCATGATATTGTGCAAGTAGAATCTTAAATCCTGTTTATTAGAAAAGGGGAAAACACATTATATATCAGTTGCTGGCCCTTCTCTCCGCCAGAAGTCATGTTACTCAGTTGCTCATCCTTTACGTATAGGTGAAAGCCATGGAGTTGATTGATCAGTTGGAGGTCACCAGGCGTGGGCCCTATAGTGGTGGATTTGGAGGCATTTCATTTTCGGGTGACATGGACATAGCGCTTGCTTTGAGAACCATTGTTTTCCCAACTGGAATCCGCTACGACACAATGTACTCGTACAAGGACATGAACAAGCGTCGGGAATGGGTTGCTCACCTTCAGGCTGGTGCAGGTATCGTGGCTGACAGTGATCCGGCTGATGAGCAGAGAGAGTGCGAGAACAAGGCTGCTGCTCTTGCCCGTGCTATTGATCTTGCCGAGTCGTCTTTTGTTGATAATTGACTTTAGAGTTGGGGCACTTTTGCTTGCTGTATGGACAAGATTTTTGAAACGGTCTCAATTAGGAGTGAGCATGGTTTCAAGGTAGAACCTGAAACATGAGAACTGGATCAATGAGAACTTGCCCTATTCTAGATTCTAAGGTATGTATGGTAGATTTGAAGTTTCAAAAATTACACATTGTATTAATTGATAGGTTTCAAGTTCTAGATTAGCGGAACCAGCAAATTAGAACTGGGGATAAGTTTCCCATGTTTTTCTTGGTTTGTCTCTATGTGCAATTTTGTGGTATTCCATGGTGTTTACTGATAAGTGTATAATTTTGAATCACTGGTTCGGGCTTCTATTTTGACTAAAATTTTTATTTGGTTAATGTTTAATATTTTTCATGTATATAAATATAAGTTATGGTCAGTGAGTTGTAATGGTAAGTGGTGGTTATTAGCTGTAATAATTTACTATAATCTTTCAATTATGATAAAAGTGAAATTTGGGTAGATCCTGGAATTTGAAACAGGGTATGTAAGGCAAGTTCAAGCTTTTAGAAAATGAGGAATTTATTTTAATAAATATGTTCTAGATTTCGAGTGGGATTTATATGGAATTTGGAATCACTTATTCCTAATATTAACTAATCTCAGGAGAGATGTTAATTTAAATCTTAATTTTAGGAGTAGGGGCTCAATGCTAAGGGAAAAAAGAAAAAAAAAACAAGTGATTGACAGTGTGGTGCTTGCTTTTTGAATGTTTATCTCTTGAAATTAACTATTGAGCTTAGCAGTTAAGAAAAGAAAAACTACACGTGCTTCCAACCAAGGAAATCGAATCTTGGTCAGAAGGACTTTATAAAACCTAAGAAAATCGAACGAGCCCGGTTATTGCATGATTGAGAGAGCTGAGGATAAGAAGTCTCACGTTTAAGTTGTTGATGGCCTTCAACACTCTGCTTTGACCGCGAAGGAAACCTACTTAACCAGCTGGCCTATTGAAAGGACAACAGATGAATTATTAATTTTTCATTGGGGACCTACATTGGATCAACAGCTTCTTTCACTTCTTTGGCGTTCAACTAATATCATGGGCAGGCTAAAAAAAACTAATATCATGGGGCCCACCCACCGTTCACCAACGGAAGGCGACTCTGCCAGCAAGCTTTGAACTAGGATTTACGAATCGTATGACAGACACGAGAAAGTTATCTCGGAAGCATTCGAAAATAATGCATTGAGATAAAAGTTTGTGTACCTAGTGTAGCGCAAGGGTTCCGATTGTTTTTATAGCCCAAGTGAGCCTAATATCAAGATAAATATTAGCCCAGATTCAAATCCGCACAAATCGAGCCATCAAAATCTGAGTTAAATTATATTTCGAATTTGAATGGCAAAATCTGCGTTGAGATTAATTAAGAAAGCTATCTCAGACACATTCAAAAATATCGCATCAAGATAAAAGTTTGTGTTCTTAGTCTAGCGCAGTGTTTCCAATTGTTTTATAGCCCAAGTGAGCCTAATATCAAGGCAAATACTCGGATACACACAAATCGAATCCATTATGACCAACGATTACGTCAATCCATTATGGTGGGCTTCTGTTTGACTGGTCGCACAAAATACCAGAGTTTCTCCTCTCACTTTCCTGGAGACGTTCTTCCTGGAGACGTGAGTGTTAAAAAGTGTGAGGTAATTCATCACAATTTATTTTAAAAAGTAATTACCTGCAGTTAAACACAGTAAATTTTGGGCATAATCGATGTGAAAAATACCTGAGCCCATCCGCGATTACATTAATTAAAGGAAGTCACGTTTATTTCTCTATAGGGCCCCTTGTTTTCCAGAGAACAGCTTTCCAAGAGAACGCAAAACGACGCAGAGCTGCCCTGACCGGTGACGTGGAGAGGGATATAGATAGTAGTGCCGTACAAGCACGGGCAACTCGTGACTCACGAGCAAGCAAAAGATTCTTCAGACGCCAGCGTCGTGTTTTAGATAAGGACTCTGTCTCTCCCCCTTCCTCCGTTGCCACGCTCGCAAGGACGATACAAAATCTATTATCCAATTCCGATAGCCTTGTCATAAGCGAGCGAGGGAGAGAGAGAGAGGCTCATCACGCGTTAATGCCATTTTACGTGTGCCACCTTCTTCCGAAGAGTGTCGGCAGGCGGGCCTCCCTAGAACCTCAAAACCGGGTATCTCCTCCTACTCCACCGCCCATTGGTTTCCCCGGTGAATTATTGATGTGCAATCTCGAAATCAAAGTCCTTTGATTTCCTCGAATTTCCAAACCTCGTTCGGTTCTGGATGAATCGAGAATACCCTCTTTCGTCTTCGAGTCCTGGAGGCTTCCCAGTTCATGCTGCTGGTTTTCTTTTGTTTTTTGGCTTTGTATACACGTGATCACGAGGTTTCCTTCTACACTCTTTTGATTGGCCGGGAATCCGTCTATGAGGGTTTTGTGATCGTTATTCTTGTTCGGGCTGCATTGTGGAACTGACTGGACTTTCCTCAGAGTTAAAGATTAATCAGAAACTTGAACGTCCTTGATTGATGTGTCATATGTGCGCCGCGACTGCTCGGGAAGAACAAACTGTTACGGACTTTGTTCGACGGCTGTCGGCATGCCCCGTGTGGGATCATACCTCATTGTGTTTTTCTCTCCTTTCCTTTGTAGTGGAGTGATCGTCGAATGTTTGCGTCAAAATTTAAGACTTTCGGTCTTGTCTTTGATTAGTTGTCTGAGTTTCTTTCAAAGAACGGATACACAAGGAATCCTACTTAAGTATTCTCCACCAGCCGCAGCAACTTTCGATGATGTAGTAGTTTGAGTTTGAGCTTGTTCCTGGAAATGAGTTTCGACCTTATCATGTGTCGAGCCATTCTCACTTTATGGTATGATGCGGGATCCTTGTTCGTAGTATGTGGCGACAGTCGATACAAGATGATGTCGCGTTGATTTGAGGCTTGTAGGAGATCTAGACGAGGGCATGGCGGGGGAATCTGATTGCGTTAATTTGCCTGGGCGGGAAGGGCTCTGCATTCAATGTTGCTCCTTTGTCGATTTGACCAGGGCTTCCTTCTTAACGAAGCGAAACCTTGCACCACAAATTTTTTACAGTTATATAACGCTGCTTGTCTTCCAATTATTGTTAAAGATCTATGCTTGACATACTATATGAACTTTCTTTTAAGCAGCTACACCCCATAAGCTGATTTCTATGTTCTTGCAGTTTCTTTTGGGCCACTAGCTGGCTGACGGCGAATTTGGGTTGCAGGCATGTCAACTGTGACGATTTATATTGTGTAAGTGTGTCAATCTCTCTCTTCCCTCTCCTTTGCACTGATGCATATTGGTGAAATTATGCGTGATGAGTATTGACTTGCCTATGTTATCTTTCCTTCCTTCCCTTAACTATGAATGTTTATTGAAGGTACTACTCCTTACACGGGCATGTGGAGATTATGGCACGAGAAGTGCAGCGGGGCGCTAATACTGTTCAAGGTGTTGAAGCGACACTTTGGCAGGTATTTGCCATTCAAACAAATGATTGCTCCAAAAACACTGGATTTCGATTTTCTGACAATCATTCAACTGATGGAATGAAACAGGTACCCGAAACGCTCTCTGATGTGATACTGCAGAAGATGAAGGCCCCCACTAAAGCAGATGATGTGTCAGAGATCAGGCCAGAACAGCTTTTGGAGGCTGATGGGTTCATATTTGGGTTTCCTTCTCGATTCGGCGTCATGGCGGCACAATTTAAGGCGTTCTTCGACTCCACTCATGAAATATGGAAGACTCAAGCACTAGCAGGCAAGCCTGCAGGAATCTTCTGGAGCACTGGTTTTCATGGAGGTGGCCAAGAGCTTACCGCGTGAGTGCATCTCTTCTTCCAATTCACTTCTTGAGAATTTGATGGTGCAGCGATCCATAGAATATTTATGTACAGCATTAAATCTCGAGTACCTAGCTAATGCAGGCGTGCTTGCTTGTGCTCATTTCTCTCTTTCCGATTCACTTCCTGAGAATTTGATGGTGCAGCGATCCGTAGGATTTTTATGTACGGCATTGAATCTTGAGTACCTAGCTAATGCAGGTGTGTTTGCTCGTCCTTGCAGATTAACCGCTGTTACGCAACTAGCACATCATGGAATGATATATGTCCCTCTTGGATACACGTTTGGTACTGGCATGTTTGAGATGAACGAGGTCAAAGGCGGCTCTTCTTATGGTGCTGGAACGTATGCAGCTGATGGGTCACGGCAACCCACAGAACTGGAACTAAAGCAGGCTTTTCACCAGGGGAAGTATGTTGCTGAAATAGCTAGGAAGCTCAAACGCCCAAACCCACAGACCTGATCACAAAGCAAGCAGCTGTACATTTGAACGGTGGAAATTATTTCGAAAATTCAAGTACAGGGTATAGTTGACATAAACTGGCAAGTGTGACATTTCATGGCGATTCAAGCACAAGCCCCGCCATGTGAAGTAACACAGTGACAATGCGGGGGGATTTCGGAAAGCTTGTTTTGAATCACGAGATGTGAAGAAACAGCACCACTTCTTACCTTTTATCATTGTTCTACCCTTTCCCTGATTTCGATCAGAGACATTATTAAGTAATCTCATAGTTTTTGGGTTTGTGTGATTGAACGATCAGTGGGGATAATTGATTTAGGAACGGTTCCTGGATCAGACAGGATTTACCTAATTCATGAGGATGTGATTCAATCACATGTCCACAATAAACAAGAATGGATCAATGCGACGGCTTATATCGATGTACTTAAAGCCTAGGGAACAACTTCGCCATTTAGAATGGATGTTCCAGCTTATAAACAAGAACGTGATCCACTTAAATCAGATCACTAGTCCAGTTAAAAAAGAAGAATGAAAGAAAACCAAGTCTGATTCACAAAGCAGATAGGGGCAAGTGAACTGTGAACATGTTCTCCCCCATTTCAGTTCTTGTGTGCAAACCAGGTAACCAGTCCGCTCATCATCGTAACTCCACCATGAACAAACGTTAATCTACCTTCACCGGCAACAACTACACATGATCAAGAGGCGGTATCTCGGGGTATCCCCCACCCCGGTTCGCAGCAACAGAGGCAATTGCACCAGAACAAAAAACTTCGACAGAGCCTTCTTCCTTGCGGGTCTCTCAACAATTTGTGTCGGGATAAACGAGGTAGTAAGAGCGTTAGTAGTTTCCTCGATGTGGCTCTTATCTTTTATTTATGGATTAGTATCTTGATGCTAACTTTGCAAGGAGATTATACCGCGTTCAGGAGAACATTAAAGAAAAAAAAGATCATTATCTGTGATCATGTTCTCACTTGAATGAGTGAGGCCTCAATGCATATAAAAGATGCCCACTAATTATGTGAAAGAAAACTACTAACTACAGTTATATAAAATGTTAAATGGGATTCACTATTTTCATTATAAAGTTAGTAATCATGTATTGTTCTTATTCTTCTACTTATTAAAAAAAAAAAAAAAAACTAGCTTAACAGAGAAATTACAGTTTTTCGAATGTTTAAAAATTTACTTCTCCATATTAAACTCATTTGTTATGGCTGTGGAGAACCTACGAGCTACATAAAGGTTGAAAGTGGCTTATGATTGCAGTAAGCTGCTAATTTCATGAAAAATAAATTAGTGGCTGGTGTAACTTTTCAACGCAAAAGGTTATTAATCATAGTAATGAAATTATCTAGCATATAATTAATTACTTGTTGTCTTATGGAAAAACTACCACCAAATAGCGTGGTGTGGAAAAATTACTATTTACTAAACGGTTGAAAATTTACCTTTATTTTTCCGTGCAAAGTTAGTAATCTTATTTAAATAAAATTATTGATTGATATATATATACTTAAAAATCCTTAAGCACGGTTTCGATAAAAACTCGTTTATTTTTTTCCTTTTAACAACGAAACGACATCGTTCCAGCGGCCGAGTTGACGGATGATCAACTGACAATTCCTCGCAGAAGACAACGCAGCAAATCGATCGAACAACCCTTCTGCAAATCTCTCTCTCCCTCTCTCTCTCTTCTTTCTCTCTCCTTTGACCGTCGCGAGGATGGAGAGCCTATGGCGAGCGGCGACGTTCCAAGCCCCGGACCCCGACGATTACGCCGGCGTCGAGTTCTGGGCCGAGCCGGAGCGGGCTGGCTGGCTGAGCAAGCAGGGCGACTACATAAAGACGTGGCGCCGCCGCTGGTTCGTGCTCAAGCAGGGGAAGCTCCTCTGGTTCAAGGACTCCAACGTGACCCGCCTCTCCGAGCCCCGCGGCGTCGTCTCCGTCGGCCGGTGCCTCACCGTCAAGGGCGCCGAGGACGTCCTCAACAAGCCCTTCGCCTTCGAGGTCTCCACCAACCAGGACACCATGTTCTTCATCGCCGACTCGGAGAAGGAGAAGGAGGAGTGGATCAACTCGATCGGCAGGTCGATCGTGCAGCACTCGCGGTCGGTGACCGAATCGGAGGTGGTCGATTACGATAGCAAGCGGTAGTGCCTGTAATCGCTCCTTCCCTTCCCCGCTCCCCTTGCTTGTACATTAGGTATAGGTTTTATGAGATCCGTCTCAGGAATTTGTGTGTTTATAGTCGGTGATTCTCGTTTCTGACTGCTTCACGCAGAAACCTGGATTATCACGCGTCCGATGTAAGGTGTCGATTTTGCATGTTTTGTTTTGATATGTCGTTTTTTATTGCTATTTCTGTTGAATTTAGTGCAATTCGGTCCCCTCTGGATAAAGATATGGCGATCACCTTCTGATTTCTGCCAATGAAAGGAGTATCTTTTTTGCTTCTCCCAGGAAATCCTTGTTTTTGCCTGTGTTTCCAGCCACTCATCCGTTATTAGTTTGTGGTAAAGTTGAGTATTCGAGCTTGATTTCACGATGGCAGCTAGAATTCACTGAATGTTAGACTGACCAATTGCAGTTTACTTGTCATGGATGGTTCATTCCGACTGACCTAATAGCTATTTAGGTACCTTGTAGATTGATCAATTGGAGTAAATGATGCTACAATTTATGCTTTACCAATGATATTAGGAAGTATTCAGTTAAGTATGCGGTTCGGTCTGAGTGTATGGAGATGTATTAGGGCATCCCAGTAGCAGACATGCATTATGTCTTTCGTGCGAGCTGATTTATGATTTTGACTTCATTGGCAAATCTAAAGAAAGGAGATAGATAAAGCGGGCAACATTGAAGAAGCTACAAAGGAGTGAGTGCACTCCACCGTTGATTATCATAAAAAGTACAGTGGTCATAAAGGTACTGTCTATGGTGAATATCTGATGTAATTGTTGCTAGCCAAGAACTGAAGGATACTCGCAGTCAAGCTGTAGGATCTGTGCATCATGATCATGTTGTCTGGCCAAGGAACTTTGCCCTGATTTTAGAAAGTTCTGTCGTGACATCTTTCATCTTCATGCGCTCATTAGGACTGTCCAGTGAGCATAGGACTCCAAGCCTCAAGAGAGCAATCAAGCAATCAATTTTGGCCGTTGTGGCTCTACTGCTCTCAACATTTTCTCCATGAAAATGGGCTCTGCTGCTCTCAACAACCTCTCTGTGACTGCAATGAGCTTGTGCTTCCTGTAGCAGTGAAGGTTCAACAATCTCTTCCGCACTTCCTTGCAAAGCTATCTTAGCATATTCTTGGAGGGTCATCCCATCCTTAAACATGCCATCTGTAGGGCGTTTTCCCGTGAACATCTCCAGTAGCAGAACTCCGAAACTGTAGACATCTCCAGGCATGGATGCCTTGCCACCCTTGCCATACTCTTAACAAAATGCAGGGAAACTCAATTAAACATAGAGAAGTTTTGATATATGCAAAAGTCGTTTTGTCCTGGCTATTTATTTATAAAACCAAAAGTTTAGGCATTTCTATCCATGGAGGGTCAATATAGAGGAAGAAGGTGAAGGTATTACCTGGAGGAACATAGCCGACTGTTCCCTTCACTCCTGTTGAGCTGCTTTGATTCGATGAGCAGTTATCTGGTAAGGCACTAGGTAGAAATTTTGCTAGCCCAAAATCTCCTAGAAGAGCTGTCATATCATGATCAAACAGAATATTGCTCGGCTTTAGATCACCATGAACTATTGAAGTTTCACATTGGTTGTGAAGATAGTCGATTGCCAAGGCCATATCAAGGGCTGCATTCAGTCTTTGGATAAGGCTAAGATTCCTCATATCAGGTCGGACTTCAGACTTCGTTACCTCAGGTTGATCTTCTTTTGGGTGCAACCACTCGTCTAGACTTCCATTGTGCATAAACTCATACACTAGAGCTTTGAAATCAGCACCCTGAAAGTCAACGCTTGAGCATGTGGTGATGATCTTGACGAGATTCCGGTGACGGACACTTCGCAACACCTCGCATTCTGCAATGAAACTCTCGAAAGCTCCCTTTCGTCTGAGATTGAGTACCTTGACTGCAACCATCATCCTTTCTTCTCCTAGAATTCCTTTGAACACAGAGCCATAACTTCCTTCTCCAATCAAATTGGAAGATGAGAAGTTATCAGTGGCTTGCTGGAGCTGAAGATATGAAACTTTTGGAAAGTGTTCTTTGACGGATGGTGCTGAAGGTCGTTTTCTTCCAGATTTCCTCGGCCTGATCAGACTAATCAAGAAGTACGCTAAAACGAGGAAGCACAAAATGGTTAATGGAACTACTAACTTAAGAGTGCTCTGCTTCTTCTTTCTGTGGATTTTGCACGGAGGTAGTCCTAGTTCCTTTGTACCCCCACAGAGGCGGCTGTTCCCTGTAATTGATATAGCACTGACATTTCGAAATAACCCATCATATGGTACTTCTCCCTCGAGGTTATTGAATGATAAGTTTAGATCCTGTAGGAGAGTGAAATTCTGTAGGTACTTCGGAATTTGACCGGATAACTTGTTCCTTCCTAGGTCAAGGAGTTGAAGGCTTTTCAAAGCTCTGAGAGAGGAAGGGATGCTTCCTTCCAATAGGTTGTTTCCCAGATCAAGACGTTCTAGCATTATGCATTTCCCCAATGTAGGAGGAATGACTCCCGACAACCTATTGTCAGAAACATCCAATTCTACAAGGCTGCTCATATTACCCAGCTCTTGGGGCAGCGGTCCGTTCAAGAGGTTTCTGGCCAAATTAAATGAAATGGACATGAAAGGAAGGGTGACTACCTCTGCTGGTATTGTACCAGTGAGGTTGTTACTGGACAGGTTAAGTATTTCGAGACGTTGACAGCTTCCTATACTAGAAGGTATATTGCCTTGTAAACTATTTTCTTGCAAGAGCAGTTCTGTCAACTGGCTAATGTTTCCAAATGAGGGGGGAATTGCTCCAGAGATTTTGTTGCGGGAGAGGTCGATTTCTACTAATGCCTGAAGCTTTCCAATGTTTTCAGGAATCACACCTGTAATAACGTTCCTAGACATGTCCAAGCAAGTTATACCTTTCAAGTGTTCTATTCCACTTGGAATTTTGCCAGATATCTGGTTTGATCCCAATATTAGCCGTTCAAGCTCACTCGAGAAGTTGGAAACCGAAGGAGGTAACTCACCTTTAAATTGGTTCATGCTTATATCCAGGAGTTGGAGTCTGCTACAGTTGGTTAAAGAAGTTAAAAAACTGAAGCCGTCATCCCTCAAATTTGTCAACTCGTTCTTAAAGAGAACTAATCTGCTAAGCCCCTTTAAGTTTCCAAGATTTAAAGGTAGGGTTCCAGAGAAACTATTGTTGGCGAAGTCGAGTTCTACCAGTCTTGTCGCATTGGCTAGAGAAACAGGTATTTTGCCTGTGAAGCTATTTCTTCCCACGTAAAGCCCTACTAGATTAGGAAGAGTGAAGCCAATATCAGGCCGAATTTCACCATGCAGTCCATTGTTTCCCACATCAAGAAATAAGAGAGAAGTAAGATTATAAACTGAAGGGGGAATAGTCCCGTAGAAATTGTTTCCAGAAATCTGCAGAAATTGTAAGCTTGACATTTTCCCAACGGCAGCGGGGATGGTACCCTGTAGATGGTTATCTGAGATGGAAACTTCAAGCAGTGAAGTTATATTTCCTAACCATTCTGGAAAATTCCCTGTCAGGTCATTATCTGGAACTAGAAAACTAGTCAGTTTGATAAGCGTACTCTTCTGTTCGGCTAGGATCTTACCCGTTAACTTGTTGCCTGTCAAATCGATGCCCAGAAGTTCTGAACAAGAAGTCAGATTGATAGGTATCTCTCCCTCAATAGCGTTATGGCTGAGGTTGAGGTACTTAAGTCGGTATAAACGACCAACCTCCGGAGGGATCCGACCCCGGAAGCCATTGCTGGCGAGGTAAAAATATTGCAGGAAGGAGAGATTTCCTATGGATGCTGGAATCGAGCCAACCAACTGATGATCCATTAGGTTCAGAAAGGTGACCCTTTCTTTGTGCCGGCGGCTACATTTGACACCCGTCCAATTACAGAAAGACAGAGAGTCATTCCATGAGCTCATCACCCCGAATGGATCGATAACTATATGATTCTTGAGGGAGATCAGTGTGAGTTTGTCGGGTGCATCTTCGGAGTACGCCATTGTTGCCGGGGAAGACATGCATCTTGGGAGCATCATGCATGTCAGGATGCTCAGAAGTATGGGAATGCATAAACTGGCGTAGGCTTGTGAACAAAGTGTTCTCATCGTGAGGAATTACAAGATAGCAATAGAGGAGGAAGTTTAAGGTCCGGTGGGGGACAATGAATTGCATTGGCATATTTATTGGATCTGCCAAGCCAATTACAGGGACCAAAAATAGCACAACTACCTTGCCTATCTTGCCTATTGACATGCTATGTAGCATCAACATGGACACGCGACACGACACGACGTGCTGACACGTCATTTCTAAAAAAATAGAAAATTCCAACATGTTCTAACACGTTATATATTAAATATATATTTATATATGTAAATACAAAAAAAATAAAAATAAAAAGAGCATTGAATTAATTTATACTAAAAATATTAATCCAATATTTGTTAATATCATTTATTGTTTTAATTTGATAGAGATTGAATGAGAAATTCAAAAATTACAAACACAAAAGAGTAAATTTGAAGGAACATGGCATGTTTTCTTACACTTGTCGGAGATTAGTGAGATTTCTTATTTTCCTAGATAGAGTTCGGAGTTCATGATATAGACCGGCTTAGAGCTCTTTGGCAAAACAAGGTTCGAGAAAAATGAAAATCCAGAACGAGAACTCTCAAAGTACGACCAAAAGAAAATGAAATAATTAAATTTGCTATGGAAAATGTGAGAGATAACTCACAAGCCAATAACATAGACAAAAAAAGATAACTTGCAAGCGATGCCTGCGAGAGGCGGAAAGAAGCAAAAAAAAAAAAATCACAACTTTAAGTTTGCGGGGGTGGCGGAGCAACGCCGGTGAGAAGAGGGGCGTTCCATCGTCACTCACGGGAATGTCAAAACTTATAAGTGAGAAACTTGAGAGTGAGAATTTTCTTTTTTCCCCTTTATTTTTGGTATTTTCATTACTTTTTCATATATTTATATTTTGACCCCTCAAGTATTGAAATTTTTTAAAATTGACTCTATGCATGTCGGAATTTCGGACTTACGTGTCGAAGTGTGTTGGGAAGAGTTGACCACGTATCGAATTTCCCGACACTCGTTGACCACATGGAAGACTTGATTATCGACCCCACTTTGAATTGAGGACTTGGAAAAAAAGTAAATTCTGTGAGTAATTTTACTCCGGTCACTTTTGTTCTTGTCATTCTAATGCTATTGATCAACGCACCCGAGGACTTAGGGTCTGTTTCGTTTGGTTTTGGAGAAATGCCCTTTAGGAGAATGCAAATATTTTTGAGATAAAGAAGTTTTTGAAATGCTACACTATTGGGTAAATTGTAATCTCAAATAGTATTGAAGAGTAACTTTAACATAAATACCGTTTAACAAAACTCACAGTTATAATGGGCTTTTGTTATTTTTTATTTTTATTTTTAGTTTGAAAATCAAATCCGGTGACCGATTAACCACCAGCAAATTGCCAGATGGCCAGATCTAGCCACCGGATGGCCACATCTGGCTGCTTGAGGTCGCAACCTCAGGCGGCGTCATCATCTAAGGTTGCAGAGGCCAAATCTGCCAGTCTGAGGTCGCGACCTCAGGTCGCATTGCCAAGCGTCACCTGGTTTGTGCGTGCGCCAAGCGGCATAGCCTGGTTCACACGTGCTAGGCGACGCCGCCTGAGGTCATGCAGACCTAGGTGGCGTTGCTTGGTTCGAGTGCGCTAGGCGACGTTGCCTGGGTCGCGAGTTGCGCCACCCTAGGCGATGGTCATCGGAGACGTGTGACCCCTAGGTGGCGGTGGCGGCTGTTGGAGAAGCCCGACTCTTAGGCGGGGAAGACCAAGATGAATGGGGAAGAAGATGAACAGTCACGCGGATGAATAGTGAACTTGCATTTCCAAAATGCCGAATGCTCAAGGCAAGTTCGGACCTACATTGAGCTTTAAAAAATGTTTGCCAAATGCAAAATATTTTCCCCAAGAGGCTTTGGGGGCCTAAAGCCCATTGGGAAAGTTGAACTAAACGGGGCCTTAGTAGTCATTGTCAAGTTTGTATAAAAGAGGTAATGCATGACTTTGCTAGTGGGCTTAGGTGGGATTAGGAGATTATTACCACTTTATACGTATGGGATCAATTAGTCAATAAACCTCGGCTGTTGTGTGACAATAATGTACAGTTCATTATCCTATCTTGAAAATTTCATAAGATATATGACTTGCGTTTATAAAAATTACATGAAAAAATATCAACAATTTTAGTAATTAATTCCACATGCTAAAAACAATCGATGTTGACATACAAAGTGTATTTCTCGTAAATTCACGCACATGATTTCTAGTTCTTTTACTTTTGCAAATAGCGTTGTCGAATTATGGGTCACACCTCGAAACTACAAGAAAGGGGTGATGACATGATCGTCATTCCTCACGAAGGATGCTACCTCAAATATAACCAGCTACTTGATAACAAAATGTATATCTCCAAACATATATACATATAAGATAAACCAATAGATTGGTTACAACATCAGAGTTTTTATAGTCCACTAAAAAAAATATGTACGGTCAGAACTCAACCAACCCAACAAACTTACAACAACTATATAACCAACTCCTTAAGCCATACCCCAAAATAAACTCCCAAAAAAGTTTCCCAGTAGCGCTCTCATTCTACTTGTTGCTAACCTTGGGACCTGAAAACATGGAAGATGAATGGAATGAGTAACCACAATTCAATGAGTAGTACATACCATAAAAACATATCAAACTTCCACATTACATATTTAAAGCTTAATATACGGCTCATTATTGCCAAATAAAAATGTAATAACTTGCATGAACAAATACGTTATATGTTATCTCAACCTAGTTATATCAAATAGCAAAATTTCTCATTCATCCATAATAACAAAACATGCATCACCAATTTGGTTCAATAATTGGACTCATCTTATCTCATATCGATGGTTCATTTCACGCTTAACATCTAAACTCAACGCCCAAGAGGTGGCTCTCACGAAATTATGTTATCGTGTAGCACTTTTGACCACATATAGTAACAGTACAATACCCTAGAGGTGGCTCCCACATGACTCAAGTCACCATGTAGCACTTAGCCCTTGACTACAAGGCCTTAAATGTGACTCACACGAAATTTCGTTGTTCTGTAGCACTTAGTTCTTTACCGTTCACAACAGATTTTATTTCCTTAAAACAACACATATAATCTTTCAATAGTCATCACATAATCACATAAATTAATTGTACCAAAACAGCATGCATAATCCTTCAAGAGAGGTTTGTCGAATAATCCCACAATAACTCAAAAGTACCAAACAATATATCCATCTTCATACAACAAATGGGTCCTCACTTCCCTACACAATTATATGTCGATTACTTTTACCTTAGTACGTGAGTTTCACAAAACCAAATAATGCATTAGTACTACTCACTTGGGGATGCCCTAAAATCAAATAACACATGTTATTTGATCTTTCGATTTCGCAATCCTATCAAATAAGCGATAAATAAAATTAAATTTGGGTAACACACTACGTCAACCACAAAACTGCTATATTATGCCTAAACGTTAACAAAACGATTCATATGCGCTAATAAATCGCATACTCAAAACAATTATTCAAGACGTTCGTACTGCGGCACTTGAGCGTAAAACTTAGTTATGCTCTAACTTTCTCTATTGAACCTCATTCCAAACATACTAATAATCAATAGAAAGCCCCTTTAACATATTACAATAATCCCAACTTGATCATCCCAAAATCAAATAAAAAACTAACAAAATAAGGACCTGAATTTGCCAGACGCGCACTGTTCACTGTGCGCGGGAAACTTCGAAAATTTGTTTCGGGCAAATCGTAAGTTCAAATCACAATCTGTAAAATCCCACGGCTCCACAACACCTTATAGTATCATTTCTATAAAAATACATGGTTTAACGACTCAAAATCGGACTTCTCCATTCAATTTTTTCAAAATTCCGAATTTAAGCCCTAAACCCATAAATTACTTCGATTGGAGGAACGATGGGCTTAATCTCTTATTGGGGTTGTGTTATGGAGTTGAGTCAGCTTGGTGAGGCATCCGCAACGTGTACGTGCCAAACCCCTTTCCTTTCTTCCCTTTATTTTCTTTTCTTCTTCTTCTTCTTCTTCTTCTTCTTCTTTCTTTCCTTTCTTCTTTTCTCCCTCACGCTCTTAAAAGTGACTCACCACTGTTCACCCTTTTTCTCTTTTTTTTTTTTTTTTTTGACTTTTCAAACCGTCTTTTGTTTCTTTTTTAAAAACAAAGTGGACCCTACCACTAAGGGAAAAGAGTCCAACTATTACATTATACCCACCTTAAAAGAAATTTCGTCCTCGAAATTTGAACTTACCTCAGCTTTCAAACAAGTGAGGATATTTGCGTCTTGCCTCCTCCTCGAGTTTCCAAGTAGCCTCTCTCTCGGTATGGTTTTGCCATTGTATCTTTACATAAGGAATAGTTCACCATCGTAACATTTGATTCTTCTTATCGACAATGCGAATATGTTGCTCCTCATATGTCAAGTTCTCCTGTAATCTCAATGGAGTAAAGTCTAGCACATGATCATGATTTGGCACATATTTCCGTAACAAAGAAACATGGAACACATTATGAACACCTGATAGCGTCGGTGGCAAAGCTAATTTATAAGCAACTTCACCGATCCTCTCTAAGATCAAGAATGGTCCCACATATCTTGGACTCAACTTTCCACATGTGTCAAATCTCATTACGCCCTTCATAGGAGAAACTTTTAAGAATATGTGATCCCCCACACTAAATTCTAACTTGCACTTTTTAAGATCCGTATAAATTTTCTGACGACTTTGAGCCGTTTTGAGACGTTCCAGAACCAACCTAATTTTCTCTTTTGATTGTTGAATGAACTCGGGGCCGGTTAGCCTCTTCTCACCAACATCGTCCCACCAAATATGACTTCTACATTTTTGGCCTTATAAAGTTTCAAAGGGTGCCATCTTAATGCCGGAATGATAACTGTTGTTATAAGAAAATTTGGCCAAATGTAGATGTTCATCCCAAGAGCTGCCAAAGTCGATGATGCATGATCTTAACATATCCTCATGTCTGGATTGTTCTCTTTGACTATCCATCTGTCTGTGGGTGAAAAGCTGTACTCAAGTTGAGTTTAATGTCCAATGCTCCTTGTAAACTCTTCCAAAAGTTAGACACGAATTTAGGATCCGTATAAGAAACGATGGTTATTGCAACTCATGAAGCTTCACTATCTCATTAACATATCTCTTTGCCACGTCTTACATTGATTGAAAGACCAAATCAATATGATAAAAAAGTGAGCAGATTTAGTCAATCGATCAATAATAACCTATATAGCATTCTTACCACTTGGCGTCCTCGGTAGACCAACTACAAAATCCATGGCGATATGCTCCCACTTCCATTTAGGTATCTCTAGAGGTTGCAACTATCCACTCGGTTTTTTATGCTCAATTTTCACTTGCTGGCAAACTAGACATTGATCAACAAATTTTACAATATTCTTTTTCATGTTGACCCACTAGAAGTTTTCTCTCAAGTCACTATACATTTTGGTGCTTTGGGGATGAATAGAGAATCTAGTGCTATGAGCTTCCTACAGGATCTCCCTTTTCAACTCTGAGTCATTAGGAATACATAGCCGACTACGAAACCTTAAGGACCCATCTACGTGTAAACTGAAATCTGCTTGTCTTCCAGCTTCCACACCTTCTTTGAATTTCTGCAATTGAGGATATTCATTTCGTTTAGCCTTAATTATGTCGATCAACGTCGATTGTACTCAAAGGTTGGCTAATCGAGCACCAAAGTTGATGCACTAATACCTCTAAGTCTAACATCCTCATATCTTCAAGAATAGGTTTCTGAAGAGTGAGCAAAGTTGACATATTTCCAAAGGACTTAGGACTCAAGGCATCCGCTACCACATTAACCTTACTTGGATGATAATTGATAGACAAGTTATAATCCTTTAGAAGTTCTAGCCATCTTCATTGCCTCATGTTTAGTTCTTTTTGAGTAAAGATATACTTTAGGCTCTTATGATCAGTAAAAACTTCACATTTTTCACCGTACAAATAGTGTCGCAATATCTTTAAGGCAAACACAACCGCCTCTAATTCTAGATCATGAGTGGGGTAGTTCTTTTCATGTGATTTTAATTGTCTAGAGGCACACGCAACAACTTTATCTTTTTGCATAAGAACACAACCCAAGCCCTCTTTAGACGCATCACAATAGATTATGAAGCCACCGGTTCCGGAAGGTAGAGTTAGTATAGGAGCTAACACCAATCGTCACTTTAACTCTTAGAAACTACGCTCACACTAATCTGACCACACAATAGATTATGGCCATACCTTGTTCTGAAAGCAATTTTAGGCACATCATTTGTTTTTATCTTCAACTGATAATATCCAGAATGAAAGTCGATTTTAGAAAATACATGAGCTCCCTGAAGCTAATCAAATAAATCATCAATTCGAGGCAAAGGATATTTATTTTTGATTGTCGCCTTGTTAAGTTCTCGGTAATCTATACAAAGTCTCATATTACTGTCCTTCTTTTTCACAAATAGAACAGGAGCTCCCCAAGGCGAAACACTAGGTCTAATGAAACCCTTATCCAAAAGCTATTGCAGTTGCGTTTTCAATTCTTTCAATTCTGCAAGTGCCATCCGATATGGTGCCTAAGAGATCGGTGCTGTACCAGGCATCAATTTAATACAAAACTCAATTTCTCTATGAAGAGGCAAGCCTGGTAAATCTTCAGAAAACACACTTAGAAAGTCTCTAACAACAGGAATATTCTCCAACTTCCCTATAACCTTACTTGTGTCTTTTACACAAGCTAGATAACCATAACAACATTTTCTCAAAAAAATTTTCGCTTGTAAAACCGAGATCAACATTAGAAAAGTGTCTTGACAACTTCCCGAAAAAGAGAATTCGGGTTGATTTGGAAGTCTAAATATCACTATCTTCAAAAAATAGTCAACAATAGCACAATATGTAGATAACCAATCCATCTTTATAATAACATCGAAATCTCGAATATTTAACTCCACTAGATACACAGGCATTTCAACATTATTAATTTGAAGCACACATCTCTTGAATACATGATGAGCAACTAAGAAATCACAAGTAGGAGTATCAGCACGCAACTCACATTCAAGAGGGTCAGGTAACACATCAAGCTTCTCTGCAATTAGTTGAAATGAAAAAATGCGTAGCACTAGAATCAAATAATGCATAAGCACGTTGTGAGGTAATAGAAATATTACTTGCAACAACTGCATTAAATGCCTCCGCATCCTCCTTCGTCATTGCAAAAACTTTCCCACTTACACTTTGTTTTTTTGTGGGTTCTCTTGGGGCCTACCAATGGAAGGAGCATTCCTCCGCATAGAACAATTGCGTGCGATTTGTCCCAGTTGTCCACACATATAACATGTCCTACTATCCGTAGGAATATTCCTCTTCATGAGGCAATCACGTGCCATATGTTCCATTTTTCTGCAAAGAAAACATACTCCTAATTTATGATAACGACCGCCATGAAGTTTTCCACAAGTAGCACAAGGGCTTTGATCACTTTGATTTTGAGACCTACCTAGCTGATTGAAATCTCTTCGCTTCCCACTATCACTAGTACGATTGTCCTGGTAATCGGTGGGCTTAAATCTCTTGTGTTGACGCGTTCCTTGTGTGTCACGCTCTAAAATGTCTTGCTCGATTCAAAACATCTTTGTATGTTGTTAGTTCAAATGGTATGAGTATAGTACGAATATCCAGTCAGAGCCTACGCTGAAAGTGTTCACCCTTACGCCTTTCATTGGCCGCAAAACCATCCTCAAATTTACTTAACTGATTAAAGCGGGTCGCGTACTCCATAATTGTCAAGCTACCTTGAGATATATTGACAAAGTCGCTTCTCATCTTTGCTTGGAAAGATTCTGGAAAGAATTGGGCGTTAAAAGCCTCAGTGAAGTCATTCCATAAAATGATTGCATCATTATCTCCGAGAGTCGGTCTAGTTCCTTCCCACCAACTAATAGCTTTGCCTTCTAAGCATCGAGTGGCGAAGTTGACCTTTTGGTCAGCACGGACATTCTTAGCTCTGAAAATCATCTCCATGTTTCTAATCCAATCATCGGCCTTGAGAGGATCCAACTTCCTATCAAACTTAGGTGGATCCGCCATTCTGAATTGGGCGAAGGTGCATGAGCCAGCTACTCCACCTTCACTTAATTTTTTCACTTGACGATTCTAGTGAATCATCGCCTGCGTGAACTCAGTCGGAGGAACTGACTCTTGGGGCTCTTCCTCAGCTTCATTTAAATTAGGACTCCTATCAAATCGATCCTCTAGTCTCCCCCTTAAAGTTTCACCTCGAGAAGCTTGAGGCACATCTCTAGTATTAGGGGTAGCGACTTGCTTGCCTTTGCTGTTCTTACGAAGCAAGGCAAGAGTCTCTACACATGATCACTTGGACCCAAGAATAAAATTACACCTTAGTATCGAAAATGTTAGCACATCAAAACCTATCACACAATCTCTCAACGTCCCATATCTCTACCTAGAAAGATCAAAACTTAAGTTTTGATACCAAAAGATGTCACACCTCGAAACTCCAAGAAAAGGGTGATGACATAGTCGTACTTCATCACAAACAACACAACCTCAAATATAATCAATTACTTGAAAACAAAATGCATATCTCCAAACATATATACATATCAAATAAACCAATATGTTGGTTACAAAATCAGAGTTTCTATAGTCCACTAAAAAGAATATGTATAGTCAGAACTCAACCAACCCAACAAACTTACAACAACTATATAACCAACTCCTTAAGCCATACCCCACACTAAGCTCCCAAAAGTTTCCCAGTAGCGCTCTCGTCCTACTTGTTGCTAACCTTAGAACCTGAAAATATGGTAGATTAATGGAATGAACAACCACAGCTCAGTGAGTAACACAAACCATAAAAGCATATCAAACTTCCACATTACACATTTAAAACTCAAGACATGGCTCATTATTGCCAAACAAAAATATAATAACTTGCATGAACAAATGCGTTATATGTTACCTCAACCTAGCTCTATCAAATAGCAAAATTTCTCATTCATCCATAATAACAAAACAAGCATCACCAATTTGGTTTAATAATCGGACTTATCCTATCTCATATCGATGATTTATTCCATGCTCAATATCTAAACCCAAGGCCCTAAAGGTGGCTTCCACAAAATTATGTTATCGTGTAACATTTAGCCATTGACCACATATAGTAATAGTACAAGTCCCTAGAGGTGACTCCTACGAAATTATGTTATCGTGTAGCACTTAGCTCTTTACTATGCATGTCAGTAGTGCAAGGCCCTAGAGGTGGCTCCCACATGACTCAAGTCGCCATGTAGCATTTTGCCCTTGACTACAAGGCTCTAGAGGTGACTCACACAAAGTTTCGTTATCGCACTTTGTTCTTTACCCGTTCACAACACATTTGATTTCCTTAGCACAACACATATCATCTTTCAATAGTCATCACATAATCACATAAATCAATTGTATCAAAACAACATGCATAACCCTTCAAGAGAGGTTTGTCGAATCATCCCACGATAACTCAAAAGTACTGAGCACTATATCCATCTTTATACAACAAATGAGTCATCACTTCCCTACACAAGTATATGTCGATTACTCTTACCAGTACATGAGTTTCAAAAAACCAAAGAAGACATTAGTACTACTTACTTAGGGATGCCCCAAAATCAAATAACACACATTATTTGATCCTTCAATCTCGTGATCCTATCAAATAACCGAGAAATGATATTAAATTTAGGTAACACGCTACGTCAACCACGAAACAACTATATTATGCCTAAACGTTAACAAAACGATTCATATACGCTAATAAATCGCATACTCAAAACAATTATTCAAGCTGTTCGTAACGCAGCACTTGAGCGTAAAACTTAGTTACATTATAACTTTCTCTATTGAACCTTGTTCCAAATATATTTATAATTAATAGAAAGCCCTTCTAACATATTACAATAATCCCAATTTGATTGTCCCAAAATCAAACCGAAAACTAACAAAATAAAGACCCGAAGTTGCCAGATGCGCACTGTTCATTGTACTTGGGAAACTTCAAAATTTTGTTTTGGGGAAACCGTAAGTTCAAATTACAATCCGTAAAACCCCTTGGCTCCACAACATCATTTCTATAAAAATATAATGGCTTAACGATTCAAAATCAGACTTCGCCGCTCAATTTTCTCAAAATTCTGAATTTGAGCTCTAAACCCATAAATTACTTCGATTGGATGAACGATGGGCTTAATCTCTTATCGGGCGTTGCGTTATAGAGTCGAGTCAGCTTGGTGAGGCATCTGTAATGTGTACATGGAAAAACTCTTTTCCTTTCTTCCCCTTTCTTTTCTTCTTCTTCTTCTTTCTTTCCTTTCATCTTTTCTCCCTCTTTGCCGAAGTGGTTCACGCTCTTAAAAGTGGCCGACTACTGTTTACCCTTTTTCTTTTTCTATTTTCTTTTCTCTTTTTTTTTTTTTTTTTTTTTGACTTTTTAAACCTTCTTCTATTTCCTTTTTAAAAATAAAGTGGACCCACCACTGAGGGAAAGAGTCCAACTATTATGTTATACTCGGCCAAAAGCAGAGTTGTCGCGTCGTGTAAATTGGGAAGAGTAAATTAGTGCATAATTTCAGGTAATGTCAAAGGGATACGGAGTTATAATCCTCCTACACGCTTTGTTGGGTGGTGGTAGGTTAGTCTCCAAAATCTCAGACTCAGGTCGGAACGACTTGATGATGTACGGGCGACTGTCAACTCAAGTTGCTGAAGTCTGAGATATTCTCCGGTCACGACAAGTCAATATTCCTGTGGAATGCCATACCAATGTGGGACGTGCTTGTTTTTTCCTAATAATTTCGCCCACGGAATTTGTTACTTATTGGAGCTCTTTCAACGTGTCAATTTGCATTTTTGCACGACTAGACGGGGCATCAACTTTGTCCATGTGAACTGTAATCGATCCCTTTGCTTGGGAGACATTAAAGTGGACTTTCCAACGGAGAAGAATATTGTTTCCCCATTCACCAGTTTTCGCACGATAATTCCTCGCCATATGAGCCGCATACATGGGTATTTAGTAATCGGTGGGAGTGATCTCACCCAAATCGAAACAAGAATTACCCTTTTTTTAGGATGAACTTGACGACCTAAAAGGACTTCTAGGAAGAGTGAACTTTGAACTCATATATAGCTCAAGAACGAGCTGAGTCGGAAGAAATCGAATTTTGATAATTTTTTCAATAATCAACGTGCAAGTTCCAGTGCCGAGATGAATTTTAAAGTATTGCCACTAATTAATAATCAAATCGAAGGTTCTGCACATTGTTACTCAAAATGGTTGGTCAGTCGAGCTTTAGCATTGGGGAATGGAAGACCATAGGTGATTAATATCTGGAGTAATTGGTTTTTTATGCCCTCATGGATTAGTCTCTCGCTCAATATAAGCTTTTAATTTCCGCGATATATATTATTACTATACACAACTATATATAAATGTGGAATCGACTGGTCTAGGCAAAAGGATAAAGGTGCCAGGGGCGTCATTGGCCAATTGAATGGAGTGGAGGTTGCTTATGACCTATTTGATAATCGGCAAAACAATGTCTAATTCTATTATTTTATTTTTCAAAAAAAAAAAAAAAAAAAAATCCGTTTGATAACTTTTTTTGTTTACAAAAACAAATTTATTCCCGATAATAGATTTGGAATGTAATTAAAAGTTAAAAAAAAATACTTCTTTTTTAGAACAATTTCAGAATCAAGCCAATTTTTTTTTTTTCATTTCCTTTTCTCTTCTTCTTGCTCATTGCCGGTTGCTGACCACGGCGATGGCTGACAACTGGCTAGGCAAGGTCTAGTGACCTTGCTAGGCCAAGGCAAGGCTCACGTTTATAAAAATTACATGAGGAAATCTCAACAGTTTTAGTAATTGATTCCATACGCTAAAAACAATCGATGTTGACTTACAAAATTTCTAATTCTTGTAGTCACGCGCATAATTTCTAGTTGTCATCCACTTGTGCTTGGCCAAAAACAAAGTTGTCGTATCGTGTATGACCGACAGTGGGAAGTGGACATGAATTGTCAACAGGGTTAGCAATCCAATCGATTTTTCATATCAGGAATCATTTCATATGTCCATTCTCATTATTTGGAATTGTCTGTATGGCCATTCTGACTTCTACCTAGGGGTGAGCGGTTCCCGGTTCTTTATAGGTTCCGCTTGGAACTTGGAACCTATCATCGGGTATAGGTTCCTCATTTTTGGAATCGGAACCTCAAAACCAAGAACCTAGAATCTACCAGTCCGGGGTCAGTTTCAGGTTCTAACAAGTTTTTTTTTAGTTTAAAAAAACGAAAATGGATGCAGCAATAATAAACAACCTTATACCTCTTAATCCTCGCTCTTTTTTTGAGCTTATCCTTCAAATCATGATTAACACAGAAAAAGCCTGAACTCGCCATAATGGGGTCCGACACCTTGACAATCCTAGAATGGTTATAGTTCATGTTGATGGACTTTTGGCCCTGAAAAAAATGCTCAATTATGTTTTCACCTTTATTAGTAGAAAAAGAAGGCTTTATAGATAATATGAACTTCAGCTTTATTCTATCATAAGTGAGATGGCATGAAAACATGCCTTACAAACCTCTTCCACTGATTGTGATACATATGAAAGCCAAAAACATCACCAAATAATAAATACCGCAACTCATCACCGAACGGCCACTCCAATTGATTTGAGTTATGCTGTAGCAAAACCTTCAGCTTTTATGATTGATTTCATCGTAAGACCCCAAGTTTGCTCATTATCTCCTCTCCTAAATAGTGACTTGAGAATTCTAAAAGTAGTAGCAGTAACCCCTCGTGTTTGAAAAGTTTCAAAACACGGTCCAATATAGATTATGGCACTATTTAGTAAGATGATCTTTGTTTTAAAGCCTTTTCATGTCAATGAAATAATTTTCCTAATTATCCAACACACTCCTCAAATAGCAATCATCTATTATGGAAGAAACAAAATAACAATCACCCATGGTTAAGGAGGAGGCCAAATGTGCTTCATTTCCTTTCTTTTCCGCAAAACTTTACTCTTTCCAGTCAACTAAAAAACTCAAGTACCTACAAATTTGTATAAACAGAAATAGCAGAAGGAAGACATTTGTTTGAAGATGCTACCACAGTTATCCAACTTTTATTAAAGCGTTGCTCATTGTTCTAAAAGCGATGCCCAACTCACATCAAGTGCATATAAAAAGATTAATTTAGCTGAAAGAAGACAACAATGGAACATTGCCTTTCTTAAATAGAGAGGTTAGACATTGTCTCACCTCATTTAAACGAAATGGTGGCTGTATGAATTCTAAATTCTCTTCCAAGGATTTTTGATACTTTGATAAGGCAAAAATATAGTTATCCTCCTTTCTGCGAATACAGGACTTCAGATGTATAGGACAATACTTGTTATCCTAGTAGATCTTTCTCATCCTAGAAAACATGTAGAGCCAACAACATTATTCTACGACTTCTAATAAACTAGAAAGATCCTTTGTATTCTTTTTTCTGGAAAGAATTAGCAAAGGTAATAGCACTAATTGCACTAGAATAGGAACATTGACGGTCACAACCTAAAGATCTATGACCCCAGAACAACATTGACAATGTAAGGTTTAAGGTCTTACCTTGTACTCTTCATAGTTGATGCAATATAGACCTTTGTAATCAGCTCGGTACACAAGCATGACACTCCCACATCTCATAAATCGACCAAATAAAACAGCTAAAATGTTAGATTAAATCTAACAGTTAAGAGTAGAAATGACAAGAGATTAGAACTGCGATTGAGGCCGGAAGAGGTGAGTTTCTTTAGTGTTGAGGGCGGTGAGCGGTATCAAGGGACATTGGGTGGCGTCGAGGGGGGGGTTGAGTGGGCGTCAAGGGGTCGAGTGGCATTGAGCGGGCGTCGAGGGGCCGAGCGATGTTGAACGCAGTCGAGGGGGGGGGGGGGCAGCGTTGAGAGTGGCGAGCGACATCGAGTCGTCAAGAGGAGCAAGCTGAGTTGGTGTCGAGGGAGTCAAGACGCTGGAGTGGACAAGGAGAAGAGAGTGAACGAACTAATCTGAAACTGAGGGGAGTCACGAGAAGAGTGAGAAGGAAGAACAAAAGGGGGAAGAAAAAAATTGAAAATCAATTAGGGCTTTTTCGGTTCCAGCAGGATCCGAAACCGAACCGGGAACCGCCGGTTCCAAAAAAATAGAACCGGGAATTCGAACCTCCCTCCTTCGAACTTGGAACCGAACCGGACCCTCCAGTGCGGTTCTTCGATACGCTCACCCCTACTTCTACCGTTCCATATATTTCAACCCTAAGATCCCATTATAATCTCCATTAAACGGGCAAAGTTTACCGGAGCTACATAGATTAAAAGTAGAAGAATGATTCTTCAGAGCATGCTTCTTTTCCTAGGATTCTCACGGTTTGTGCCTACCCGACGTGCCAATAGAATGGAAAATAGTTAGGATTATTTTGTCCTGACAAAAGCGCATAGTAACTATCATTTTGATTCTTTAATGAATTAGTGAGTTTCTGGTACCAGTCTATCCATGCAGGATTCAGCAACTTTTTATCTGTAATCTATCCCTTGAACCTTCCATCAAATTTGCTTTATAATATGAAAAAGCTGAGCCATCGAATATCCTGGATAGCTAATGCAAGCACAAAGGGAAAATCCTCGTCCACCCACAGCAACTGGATAGGGATCCTCTCTCTCAGAAGACTACAAGACCAAGGTTCAATCATAGAAGGGAAGTCACCCATCTGATAACCCATCCCACCATATGAGAATTGTCATCTCTCCTTCCTACGACGAGAAGATGGTTCTCTATCATATGTTGACCTACTATCTGATTCGTGCTTCTTGCCATCTCTTGATCTAGGCTTTGTATCGTCGTTGTCATGCCGTCTTGATCTCTTTTCTTCTCTCCTGTCATAATCTTCTCTCCTTCTGGGCTCGTGATCATCATCATACCTCTTAGTCCTTTCTTCTTTCCTGTCCTGGTCTTTCATACCTCGCTCAACATTGTCATTATTACTGTCCCTCCT
This sequence comes from Eucalyptus cloeziana, assembly GCA_014182715.1. Classification (NCBI taxonomy): domain Eukaryota; kingdom Viridiplantae; phylum Streptophyta; class Magnoliopsida; order Myrtales; family Myrtaceae; genus Eucalyptus; species Eucalyptus cloeziana. The sequence goes on along the minus strand of CM024635.1, from coordinate 32,120,850 downwards.
GAAGTTCTTATCCTCCCTCCTATCAAACTTCCCTCTTGACTTCTGTTCAAAATCATCAGGATCGTGCCTTCTTGATTTTCTATGCTCCTCGCTTTGATGGTCTGCCTCCCTCGCCTTTGTAGTGAAACTCGAATCCATACTTCGCGACTTATGGCCATCTCGCACTCTAGATTCAGGAAGACCGTTGTGTGAGAGACCACTAGACCTTTTATCTGCCCTTTCTGGACCATCAAACTTGTCATGACCCCATTGCCCATCATCATCCTTGGCACCCCAGCCAGTATTAGCAGCTCTCTGATAATAGAAGATCACCAAAAACGAATCCATCAATTAATAGACAGCAAGCATACTTGGAAAAAAAAAAGACACGTGATTTGCTTCCAAATAGAACACTCAACACAACAGAACACCATGGATTTAATATCTCTACTAGCTTCTGATTAAATAGATTAATGGTTCCCAGCTTGGCATGAACGGCAGTCATGTAGAGGTGTTTAACATTATTCAGAATCAGAATCCCTATAAAAATTTTATTGACCAATGTCTAAATTGCCAATTGAATATACTATACACACAGAGACAATCCATGAACTCTCATAGATATGCGTATGTTACATATATATATATATAGTTTGATCAGACAGAGTGTAACTCATTGCATTTAAAAACACAATCACTGCAAAACCTTTCAATTCAAGCCATCCGTTCCCTTGCCTCCTAAAATAAACCAGAAGAAACAAGAAAGACTATAAATCCCAATACTTTCTAGTTCCAGCCAGTAAATTTGGTACTGCAGCAAAGGATCCACTAAAGGGATTATACCATCTACATCTTCTCAAGTGAAAAGAAAGCTCAACCAACTTAAGCGCAGAAAGGAAATGCTAACATCAGACTTGAATTCAAGGTGATTCAAGCGTATTTCCTCGTCCAGATTCCAGAAGAATAAGCATCTCAAGTGCATCAATTATATGTTCCAAGAAAGCACTATAATGGCAACATCAAACTGACGCTAAAGCATCTTACTTGCTCATCATGTGAAAATTTGCACCCAGCTCCTCGAGTGCACTCCCCTCTTTGGAAAGCACGACACACGCCCCGTTCTGCCCTCTTTCTCTGCTCTTCTTCCTCATCCTCTTCTTCCTTCTTCTTATAGTTGCTGACATGGTCTACTCTTACAATTCTACCCAATATTGACGCTCCATTCAGATTATCTAACCATCAACGAGAATCATGAGAGCTTAAACAATCAGTCTAAACAAAATGTCAAAACAACCATCCAGTATGCGCAACCATTCATGTACATGGATTTGGTTGGGGGGTAAGGGTGGGAGAGAGAGACCAACCTACAGCAAGGTTTGTACTCCGTTGATCCTCGTATGCAATGAATGCAAAGCCTTTTGATTTACCAGTACCCTTGTCTCTAACAAGGTTTACATCGACGATCTCTCCATACCTTCAGAAACCCATTAGGATACTAATTAATGAAAAAAAATGTCAAAACCAATTTCAAAAGCCGCAATGATGATTCAAATTAACAGATGTATCCATTAAAAAGACGATGAAGCAAGAGACCCCATTGAAACAGCTTTATCTGTACCCCTTGATAAAGGAACTGAAGAAGAGCAAATATCAATCACAGTTTACTAAAAGCTTGATTTCACAAAGAGCAAGACATCAATTCCACAAACATATGAATAAATCTTAAAAAACTATACATACTGCAATATTTGGGAAATCAAAGTATTCGAGACCTTAGGCTTCTAGATATGCACCCAATGCTAATAACTTTCTCTACTCCACAGTCTCTGCAGCCTGGACTGGCTATACCAACTAATACAAAGAATTGAAACATCATAGCAGCTGGTGATTTCCCTACCCATGGATCAGAATTCCACATCTCAAAGCCTCGAAATCAGCTAAGAATGCAGGTAAGAGCTATAATATGTATGTGATATGTGTAGATGTTCAGAAAAAACATGGAGATGAATGGGCAAAATGTGGTTACACAAGTCCAAAAGTCCGGTCCTTTCCAATCAAGCTTCGCGTGTCGAAGGAGTTCCCAAATCAGTGAATTGAAATGACACCTCGCGAAGTGGTACACTTGAGCCAATTACTTGAATTTGGTCGTTTCAAGCCACCTACTGGTCACCGTTTGTGAAATTACTACATTTTTCTCGTTCTGAAGGTCATCAAGGATCTTTGACTCCACAAAGAAGATGCAATAGATGCAAACTTACTGGGCAAAAACTGCGAGGAGATCGCCTTCAGTGAGATCGAAGGGAATGCCGCCGACGAACACATACGCAGAGTCCTTGTATTTGGCATGCCACGAAGCTCCGTCCGATATCCCCAAGGCCGCTTCTCTACTGTTTATCTTCTGGATGCGTTTCACTAAGGTAAGCGGATTCATCTCGTTTGCGGTGATATCTCAGGAACAAGCAGCGATTCTCTCTCCCTCCCTCAGCTATACGGCCCAATTCCTTCACTGTCGAGTTCACTGAATACACCGATCGAGCGAATTGATCGGAAGAAGCAGCAAAACCACAACAGAACATACAAAAAAAACACGAAGTAGGGATTGGAAAAAGACCGACAGGATCGCGAGATTCGGATTGAAATGAACTCGAGGACGACACAATCAGTTCCCGCGGAAGAAATTTAGGGTTCCAAATGGAATACAGCGAAAAGGCGAGGACTTACGATGCGGGGTTGCCGCCGCCGGCGAGGCGCGACGGCTATAAACCGCCGACCTCGGTTTGTCGACGAAGGCCGAACGCGCACCGATTCGCCGCGTTAGGAAGGAGAGAAGAGAGTGGTCAGGAGCTCCGACGCAGGATGCTACATAACTATCCCATGCCTTTTGAAGTGAAAATGTAACGTACGAGGTTAGAAAATTTCCCAATAAGGTTATTTTTGATAGAGGGTCTAAAGTGAACGGTTTGAAGTGATCAAATCAATTTTAAATAAGGCTTGACTCGTCAGTAAATGAATAATTGATTTTTCTGGCAGCTAGAGTAGGGCATATTTGCCCAAATTAAAATTTGAATAAAGATTAAAAGGAAAAGAGAAATTTGAAAAATAAACAAACGATATCAGCCATCACTATTTGTTGTCCTGTCTCTCTTCTAGATGCTACGGAGGTCGCCACTGGCGTCGTTGGCTCGGAGGATGCCAGATCTAGGATCTCTAGGGCCGGGGATGTCGACGTCGAATCCAACGTCTCGAGCTCAAACTTGCAAAGATAGGTCTTTGCTGCATGAGAACATTTCTCATTCTCCCACTGTTCTTTTTGTTAGAAAAAAAAAAAAAAAAAAAATGTAAAACCCGTTTGGTAACGCCAAGTTGATTTATATTCCTCGGAATAGAAAAGTTAGCTCGAGAATAGAAACAAGAAATAAAAAAAAAAATTGCTTCTTGTCTCGGGAATAATTTCTAGAAATAAGCAAATTTTCTTTTTTATTTTTGTTTTATTTATCTCTTGCAGCGGCCACCTCCAACCGCTTGGAGCCACCGCCGACCGTCGCCGCCAGCTAATCCGTCGCAAGAAGAATAAAAAAAGAATAAATAAAAAAAAATCATTGCGTTACCAAACACATTTATATTATTTTTCTATTTCAAGAGTAGAAATTTTGTGTAGTTACCAAATAGGTTCTTTTACTCTTAAATTGTCCCCTGAATAGAAATAGAAAAGAACTATTTCTAAAAAACTCTTTCCCACCAAGAAATTTTACCACGCGCACCCATAGAGGTTGGAGGGGCTTTGCTAGACGAGAAAGGTTGCTATGTAGGACGATAGACTTGGGATCTCCAAGGTCGGTGACAACCCGTGGCGACAAGGGATAAAGGCAAAGGGCTTTGCTCAAGGCTCAAGGCTCAAGGCTCCGCCTAGGCCTATGACGATAAGGTGGTGGAGGAAGGGCGGCAAGGTGGTGCGATGACTGGTCGGCGCACGGTGGGCTGATAGTGTCGATCATGGTAATCATGTTGTTCCACTGTAAAAATAAAATTGAATTCAATTAAAAGATAACCATTCAAAATTTGTGGAATGTTTTCAATTTGTGAAGTTGTTTTTCCCAAAATTCAATTTTGAATAAAGGATTTAATTTGAAGTAAATCATTTTCCAGCTTCGCAATTAACACAAGACAATGCATTATTTGAATCGGGTACTATGACATACTAAAAAGAAGATTACAATACTTTCAGGGGCTATTCCTTATTTTTTAATTTTGAAACATGAAATTTGGAAATGGTGCTAACCAAGCATTTTAATGAAGATTTTTTAAATTTAAATTGCACGAATAATTTTCTCAATTTAAATGTCATAAAAGCATATCGTGGATGATCATATGAGTGTGACGTGAATTTACATTTATATAAGTTGTCTAGGCCCAAAAGGAATTTCACCACCAAATTTATATTTATGCACATCTATATTCTCTATATTTAATTAGTCAAAGAAATTCATTTTAGATTTAAGATGGATAAAACAACCTCAAGAGGGCAAGTGTATTGGCATTTTTCTAATTTTTGGTGTATTAAATTTTGTGTTAGTGATGAGACACATAAAATATTTGACAAATGGAGCCATTAAAAAAAAAGAGGTGCAATGTAAAAACACAATATAAATCGAGAATATCAGTTGAAATGGCATACAAGTTAAACGAGAGTGAAAATGTGATTAAATATTATTAGATGGTCAATAACACTAGGAAGATCGTCCAAAAAGTCATAAACCTATTACACATTTACTAATTTAGTTCTAAATTTTTTAATTTTGCCAATTAAGTTCTAAATCTTTTCACATTTTATCAATTAAATCTATTTGGCCATCTTTTATTAGAAATCATTGACGTGAACATTAATCGTCTTACGTGATGCAACCGATGCTAATGTAGATATTTTTTATTAATTTTTAGTGAATTTTTATTTTTATTTTTATTTTTTTTCCTTTTTTTCTTTCCCTTGCCTTCCCTCTGGCCGAGTGGTGGAGGTCTAGCAACTAGCAAGAGGAGGAGGAAAGAAAAAAAAATGAAAAGAAAAAGAGAAAAAAAAAGAAAAAAATAATCAGAAAATAAAATAATTATTAAAATATTTTGCGAAAATTCCAAATAAGGACTCAAAGTGGATCAATTTTCTCAAATAAGGATCCGAAATGAACTTTGTGTCAGATAAAGACCTAAAGTGGACTCATTGTCTCAAATAAAGACCCAAAGTGATGGAATCAATTCCAAATAAGGATTCGAGCTTCTTTGGTCACCAAATATTGCATGCAACATTTCGACGACCGGACCATTTACCCTTACCAAAAAAAAAAAAAACATTTCGACGACCGGAGTTTGGGCAATTTTGTCCAAAAAAATCTAGGGAAAATTAACAAATCTTAAAATAGAAAAAAAAAAAAAACCCTAGGTTTTTTACGGTCTCTCCATTCCTTGTACCCATCCTCTACAAAGTCAAAGACTAAAGTTCTCCCCATTCGTTCTACCCATCCTCCGCAAAGTCGAAGACCCAAATTCTCTGCCGGTTGAGGTGTGAACTTAAAAAAAAAAAAAAAAAAAAAAAACCATATGCTTCTTTCTTTGTTTGTGAAGACCCAAATTCTCCGCCAGTCGCCGAGCAAGGCGAGTAGCGACGAGAATCGAGTCACGACCATGACCAGGCATCGATTCGGTTAAGGAGCAGCGGAGGAGAAGAAAGAAGAAAACGTAAACATCTAAATGAATAGCATAAACTTAATTAGTTTAGAATTTTCCTTTTTTTTCCAATCACAAAATTCTGACAAAATTGCCCCTATTTTAATCACTGGAAAATGTCTGCCGGTGAACTAAGGTCCTAAATAGAGATTAACTTAATCACTTCGGGTCCTTATTTGAAACAATGGGTCCACTTTGGGTCCTTATTTGAGAAAATAGATCAACTTTAGATCCTTATTTGGAATTTTCCCAAATATTTTTATAATTGTTCACATTAGCGTCGACTATGCCACGTAAAACGGCCGACCTTCACGTTAGTATCTTTTTCGTGCGAGTTGATTTATGATTTTGACTTCATTGGCAAATCTAAAGAAAGGGGATATATAAAGCAGGCAACATTGAAGAAGCTACCAAGGAGTGAGTGCACTCCACCGTTGATTATCATAAAAAGTACAGTGGTCATAAAGGTACTGTCTATGGTGAATATCTGATGTAATTGTTGCTAGCCAAGAACTGAAGGCTACTCGCAGTCAAGCTGTAGGATCTGTGCATCATGATCATGTTCTCTGGCCAAGGAACTTTGCCCTGATTTCAGACATTTCTGTCGCAACATCTTTCATCTTCATGCGCTGGTTAGGACTGTCCAGTGAGCATAGGACTCCAAGCCTCAAGAGAGCAATCAAGCAATCAATTTTGGCCGTTGTGGCTCTACTGCTCTCAACATTTTCTCCATGAAAATGGGCTCTGCTGCTCTCAACAACCTCTCTGTGACTGCAATGAGCTTGTGCTTCCTGTAGCAGTGAAGGTTCAACAATCTCTTCCGCTCTTCCTTGCAAAGCTATCTTAGCATATTCTTTGAGGGTCATCCCATCCTTAAACATGCCATCTGTAGGGCGTTTTCCCGTGAACATCTCCAGTAGCAGAACTCCGAAACTGTAGACATCTCCAGGCATGGATGCCTTGCCACCCATGCCATACTCTTAACAAAATGCAGGGAAACTCAATTAAACATAGAGAAGTTTTGATACATGCAAAAGTCGTTTTGTCCTGGCTATTTATTTATAAAACCAAAAGTTTAGGCATTTCTATCCATGAAGGGTCAATATAGAGGAAGATGGTGAAGGTATTACCTGGAGGAACATAGCCAACTGTTCCCTTCACTCCTGTTGAGCTGCTTTGATTCTGTGAGCAGTTATCTGGTAAGGCACCTGGTAGAAATTTTGCTAGCCCAAAATCTCCTAGATGAGCTGTCATATCATGATCAAACAGAATATTGCTCGGCTTTAGATCACCATGAACTATTGAAGTTTCACATTGGTTGTGAAGATAGTCAATTGCCAAGGCCATATCAAGGGCTGCATTCAGTCTTTGGACAAGGCTAAGATTCCTCATATCAGGTCGGACTTCAGACTTCATTACTTTAGGTTGATCTTCTTTTGGGTGCAACCACTCGTCTAGACTTCCACTGTGCATAAACTCATACACTAGAGCTTTGAAATCGGCACCCTGCAAGTCAATGCTTGAGCATGTGGTGATGATCTTGATGAGATTCCGGTGACGGACACTTCGCAACGCTTTGCATTCTGCAATGAAACTCTTGAAAGCTCCCTTTCGTCCAAGATTGAGTACCTTGACTGCTACCATCATCCTTTCTTCTCCTAGAATTCCTTTGAACACAGAGCCATAACTTCCTTCTCCAATCAAATTTGAAGATGAGAAGTTATCAGTGGCTTGCTGGAGCTGAAGATATGAAACTTGTGGAAAGTGTTCTTTGACGGATGGTGCTGAAGGTTGTTTTCTTCCAGATTTCCTCCGCCTGATCAGACTAATCAAGAAGCACGCTAAAACGAGGAAGCACAAAATGATTAATGGAATCACTAACTTAAGAGTGCTCTGCTTCTTCTTTCTGTGGATTTTGCATGGAGGTACTCCTAGTTCCTTTGTACCCCCACAGAGGCGGCTGTTCCCTGTAATTGATATAGCACTGACATTCCGAAATAACTCATCATATGGTACTTCTCCCTCGAGGTTATTGAATGATAAGTTTAGATCCTGTAGGAAAATGAAATTCTGTAGGTACTTCGGAATTTGACCGGATAACTTGTTCCTTCCTAGGTCAAGGAGTTGAAGGCTTTTTAAAGCTCTGAGAGAGGAAGGGATGCTTCCTTCAAATAGGTTGTTTCCCAGATCAAGTATTTCTAGCATTATGCATTTCCCCAATGTAGGAGGAATGACTCCCGACAACCTATTGTCAGAAACATCCAATTCTACAAGCCTGCTCATATTACCCAGCTCTTGGGGCAGCGGTCCGTTCAAGAGGTTTTTAGCCAAATTAAATGAAATGGACATGAAAGGAAGGGTGACTACCTCTGCTGGTATTGTGCCAGTGAGGTTGTTACTGGACAGGTTAAGTGTTTCGAGACGTTGACAGCTTCCTATACTAGAAGGTATATTGCCTTGTAAACTATTTTCTTGCAAGAGCAGTCTTGTCAACTGGCTAATGTTTCCAAATGAGGGGGGAATTGCTCCAGAGATTTTGTTGTGGGAGAGGTCGATTTCTACTAAGGCGTGAAGCTTTCCAATGTTTTCAGGAATCACACCTGTAATAACGTTCTTAGACATGTCCAAGCGAGTTATACCTTTCAAGCGTTCTATTCCACTTGGAATTTTGCCAGATATCTGGTTTGATCTCAATGATAGCCATTCGAGCTCACTCGAGAAGTTGGAAACCGAAGGAGGTAACTCACCTTTAAATTGATTCATGCCTAGATCCAGGTATTGGAGTCTGCTACAGTTGGTTAAAGAAGTCATAAAACTGAAGCCGTCGTCCTTCAAATTTGTCAACTCGTTCTCGGAGAGAGCTAATCTGTGAAGCCCCTTTAAGTTTGCAAGGTTTAGAGGTAGGGTTCCAGAGAAACTATTGTCAGCGAAGTCGAGTTCTACCAGCCTTGTCGCATTGGGTAGCGAAACAGGTATTTTGCCTGTGAAGCTATTTCTTCCAACGTAAAGCCCTACTAGATTAGGAAGAGCGAAGCCAATATCAGGCCGAATTTCACCATGCAGTCCATTGTTTCCCACGTCAAGAAATAAGAGAGAAGTAAGATTATAAACTGAGGGGGGAATAGTCCCGTAGAAATTGTTTCCAGAAATCTGCAGAAATTGTAAGCTTGACATTTTCCCAACGGCAGCGGGGATGGTACCCTGTAGATGGTTATCTGAGATGGAAACTTCACGCAGTGAAGTATTATTTCCTAGCCATTCTGGAAAATTCCCTGTCAGTTTATTATCTGAAACTAGAAAACTAGCCAGTTTGATAAGCGTACTCTTCTGTTCGGCTAGGATCTTACCCGTTAACTTGTTGCCTGTCAAATCGATGCCCAGAAGTTCTGAACAAGAAGTCAGATTGATAGGTAACTCTCCCTCAATATCGTTATGGCTGAGGTTGAGGTACTTAAGTCGGTATAAACGACCAATCTCCGGGGGGATCTGACCCCGGAAGCCATTGCCGCGGAGGTAAAGATATTGGACGAAGGAGAGATTTCCTATGGATGCTGGTATCGAGCCAATCAACTGATTATCCATTAGGTTCAGAGTGATGACCCTTTCTTTGTGCCGGCGGCTACATTTTACACCCGTCCAATTACAGAAAGACAGAGAGTCATTCCATAAGCTCATCACCCCGAATGGATCGCTAACTATATGGTTCTTGAGGGAGATCAGTGTGAGTTTGTCGGGTGCATCTTCGGAGTACGCCACTGTTGCCGGGGAAGACATGCATCTTGGGAGCATCATGCATGTCAGAACGCTCAGAAGTACGGGAATGCATAAACTGGCGGAGGCTTGTGAACAAAGTGCTTTCATCGTGAGGAATTACAAGATAGCAATAGAGGAGGAAGTTTAAGGTCCGGTGGGGGACAATGAATTGCATTGGCATATTTATTGGATCTGCCAAGCCAATTACAGGGGACCGAAAATAGCGCAATTGCCTCGCCTACTGATCTGACCGCGATAGAAACATCCATATGGAAGACTTGATTATCTGACCCCACTTTGAATTGGTGACTGGGAAAAAAAAGTAAATTCTGCGAGTACTTTTACTCCTGTCACTTCTGCTCTTGTCATTCTAGTGCTATTGATCAATGCGCCCGAGGACTTAATGAGGTAAGGCATGACTTTGCTAGTGGGCTTAGGTGGGATTGCAGATTATTACCACTTTATACGTATGGGATTGATTAATTAGTCAATAAAGCTTGGCTGCTGTGTGACAATAATGTATAGTTCATTATTCTATCTTGAAAATTTCATAAGATATATGACTCACGTTTATAAAAATTACATGAAAAAATATCAACAATTTTAGTAATTAATTCCACACGCTAAAAACAATCGATGTTGACATCAAAGTGTCTTTCTTGTACAGTCACGCACATGATTTCTAGTTCTTTTGCTTCCGCAAATAGCATCGTCGAATTATGCTTGGCCAAAAATAGAGTTGTTGTATCGTGTAAACTGGGAAGAGCAAATTAGCGCGTAACTTCAAGTAATGTGAAAGGGATGCGGAGTTATGATGCTCCTCCTACACGCTTTGTTGGGTGGTGGTAGGTCAGTCTCCAAAATCTCAGACTCGGGTCGGAACGACTTGATGATGTACGGGCGACTGTCAACTCAAGTTGCTGAAGTCTGAGATATTATCCGGTCACGACAAGTCAATGTTCCTGTGGAATGCCATAGCAATGTGGGGACATGCTTGTTTTTTCCTAATAATTTGGCCCACGGAATTTGTCACTTATCGGAGCTCTTTCAACGTGTCCATTTGCATTTCTGCACCACTAGACGGGGCATCAACTTTGTCCATGTGAATTGTCATCAATGCCTTTGCTTGGGAGACATTAAAGTGGACTTTCCAACGGAGAAGAATATTGTTTCCCCATTCACCAGTTTTCGCACAATAATTCCTTGCCATATGAGGCGCATACATGGGTATTTGGTAATCGGTGGGAGTAATCTCACCCAAATTGAAACAAGAATTACCCTTTTTTTAGGATGAACTTTAACGACCTAAAAGGACTTCTAGGGAGAGTGAACTTTGAACTCATATATAGCTCAAGAACGAGCTGAGTCGGAAGAAATCGAATTTTGATAATTTTTCAATAATCAACGTGCAAGTTCCAGTGCCGAGATGAATTTTAAAGTATGGCCACTAATTAATAATCAAATCGAAAGTTCTGCACATTGTTACTCAAAATGGTTGGTCAGTCGAGCTTCAGCATTGGGGAATGGAAGACCATAGGTGATTTATATCTGGAGTAATTGGTTTTTTATGCCCTCATGGATTAGTCTCTCGCTCAATATAAGCTTTCAATTTCCGCAATAAATATTATTACTATACATGACTATATATAAATAGGAAATAGACTGGTCTAGGCAAAAGGATGAAGGTGCAGGGGGCCTCATTGTCCAATTGAATGGAGTGGAGGTTGCTTATGACCTATTTGGTAACTCGCCAAATAGTGGCCGATTCTATTATTTTATTTTCCGAAATAAATATAAAAAAAAAAAGATAGAAACCGTTTGATGACTTTTTTTTTGTTCTCAAGAACAAAATTATTTCTAAGAATAGATTTGGAACATAATTAAGAAGTAGAAAAAATTACTTTTTTTATTTCCAAGAACAATTTCAGAATCAAGTCAAATTTTCATCTCTTTTTTTTTTCCTTTCCTTTCCTTTTTTCTTCTTCTTGCTCATTGCCAGTTGCCAGCCACGGCAATGGCCAGCAACCGGCTAGGCGAGGTCTGGCAACCTCGCTGGAGCCTTGCTAGGCTAGGGTGAGGCTCACGTTTATAAAAATCACATGAGGAAATCTCAATAGTTTAAGTAATCGATTCCGTACGCTAAAAACAATCGATGTTGACTTTCAAAATTTCTAATTCTTGTAGAGTCACGTGCATGATTTCTAGTTCTTCCGCTTCCGCATATAGCATCGTCCACCTGTGCTTGGCCAAAAACAAAGTTGTCGTATCATGTATGGCCGACATCGAGAAGTGGATGTGAATTGTTAACAGGGTTAGCTGGCAGCAATCCAATCAATTTTTCATATCAAGAATAATTCCGTATGTCCATTGTCATTATCGGGAATTATCGGGAATCGTCCGTATGGCTATTTTGACTTCTACCGTTCCATATATTTCAACCCTAAGATCCAACTATAATCTCCATTAAACGGACAAAGTTTACTAGAGCTACATAGATTAAAAGTAGAAGAATGATTCTTCTGAGCATGCTTCTTTTACTAGGATTCTCACGGTTTGTGCCTACGCAACATGTTAATAGAATGGAAAATAGTTACGATTATTTTGTTTGACAAAAGTTTATACAGTGCCTGATTCTATACATAATTAAGAAGTAGAAAAAGTTTATTTCTTTATTCCTGAGAATAATTTCATAATCAAACCAATTTTTTTTTTTTGTCTCTTTTCTTTCCTTTTCTCTTCTTCTTGCTCATTGCCGGTTGCCAGCCACGGCCACAGTTGATGACCGGCTAGGCGAGGTTGGCAACCTCACTGGAGCCTTGCTAGGCCAGGGCAAGGCTCACGTTTATAAAAATTACATGAGGAAATCTCAATAATTTCAGTAATCGATTCCACACACTAAAAACAATCGGTGTTGACTTACAAAACGCGCATGATTTCTAGTTCTTCCGCTTCGCACATAGTGTTGTCCATTTGTGCTTGGCCAAAAACAAAGTTGTCGTATCGTGTATGGCCAACTGCAGGAAATGGACACGAATTGTCGATAGGGTTAGTGGGTAGCAATCCAATCAATTTTCATATAAGGAATCATTCCATATGTCCATTCTCATTATCGGGAATCGTCTGTATGGCCATTCTGACTTCTACCATTCCATATATTTCAACCCTAAGATCCCATTATAATCTTCATTAAACGGGCAAAGTGCCGAGTTTACCAGAGCTACATAGATTCAAAGTAGAAGAATGACTCTTCTGAGCATGCTTCTTTTCCTAGGATTCTCACGGTTTGTGCCTACCCGACGTGTTAATAGAATGGAAAATAGTTACGATTATTTTGTCTGACAAAAGCGCATAGTAACTATCATTTTGATTCTTTAATGAATTAGTAAGTTTCTGGTACCAGTCTATCCATGCAGGATTCAGCAACTTTTTATGTGTAATCTATCTCTTGAACCTTCCATCAAATTTGCTTTCTGATATGAAAAAGCTAAACCATCGAATATCCTGGACAGCTAATGCAAGCACAAAGGGAAAATCCTCGTCCACCCGCAGCAACTAGATAGGGATCCATCTCTCTCAGAAGACTACAAGAGCAAGGTTCAATCATAGAAGGGAAGTCACCCATCTGATAACCCACCCCACCATATGAGAATTGTCATCTCTCCTTCCTATGACGAGAAGATGGTTCTCTATCGTATGGTGACCTACGATCTGACTCGTGCTTCTTGGATCGACTCTCTTCCTTCCTCTCATAGCTGCCTCTTGATCTAGGCTTTGTATCGTCATCATCATGCCGTCTCGATCTCTTTTCTTCTCTCCTGTCAGAATCTTCTTCTCCTTCTGGGCTCGTGATCATCATCATACCTTTTAATCCTTTCTTCTTTCCTGTCCCGGTCTTTCATACCTCGCTCAACATTGTCATTATTACCGTCCCTCCTGAAGTTCTTATCCTCCCTCCTATCAAACTTCCCTCGTGACTGCTGTTCAAAATCATCAGGATCGTGCCTTCTTGATTTTCTGTGCTCCTCGCCTTGACGGTCTGCCTCCCTCTCCTTTGCAGTGAAACTCGAATCCATACTTCGCGACTTATGGCCAGCTTGCGTTCTAGATTCAGGAAGACCGTTGCGTGAGAGACCACTAGACCTTTTATCTCCCCTTTCTGGACCATCAAACTTGTCATGACCCCATTGCCCATCATCATCCTTGGCACCCCAGCCAGTATTAGCAGCTCTCTGATAATAGAAGATCACCAAAACGAATCCGTCAAGTAATAGACAGTATGCATGCTTTGGAAAAAAAAATACAAATTGATACTAATTAATGAAAAAAATGTCAAAACCAATTTCAAAAGCCGCAATGATGATTCAAATTAACAGATGTATCCATTAAAAAAGACGATGAAGCAAGAGACCCCATTGAAACAGCTTTATCTGTACCCCTTGATAAAGGAACTGAAGAAGAGCAAATATCAATCACAGTTTACTAAAAGCTTGATTTCACAAAGAGCAAGACATCAATTCCACAAACATATGAATAAATCTTAAAAAACTATACATACTGCAATACTTGGGAAATCAAAATATTCGAGAACTTAGGCTTCTAGATATGCACCCAATGCTAATAACTTTCTCTACTCCACAGTCTCTGCAGCCTGGAATGACTATGCCAACTAATACAAAGAATTGAAACATCATAGCAGCTGGTGATTTCCCTATCCACGGGTCAGAATTCTGCATCTCAAAGCCTCGAAATCAGCTAAGAATGCAGGTAAGAGCTATAGTATGTATGTGATATGTGTAGATGCTCAGAAAAAAAACATGGAGATGAATGGGCAAAATGTGGTTACACAAGTCCAAAAGTCCGGTCCTTTCCAATCAAGCTTCGCGTGTTGAAGGAGTTCCCAAATCAGTGAATTCAAACGACACCTCGCGAAGTGGTAAACTTGAGCCATTTACTTGAATTTGGTCGTTTCAAGTCACCTACTGGTCACCGTTTGTGAAATTACTACATTTTTCTTGTTCTGAAGGTCATCAAGGATCTTTGACTCCACAGAGAAGATGCAGTAGATGCAAACTTACTGGGCAAAAACTGCGAGGAGATCGCCTTCAGTGAGATCGAAGGGAATGCCGCCGACGAACACATACGCAGAGTCCTTGTATTTGGCATGCCACGAAGCTCCGTCCGATATCCCCAAGGCCGCTTCTCTACTGTTTATCTTCTGGATGCGTTTCACTAAGGTAAGCGGATTCATCTCGTTTGCGGTGATATCTCAGGAACAAGCAGCGATTCTCTCTCCCTCCCTCAGCTATACGGCCCAATTCCTTCGCTGTCGAGTTCACTGAATACATCGACCGAACGAATTGATCGCAAGAAGCAGCAAAACCACAACAGAACATACACAAAAACACGAAGTAGGGATTGGAAAAAGATCGACAGGATCGCGAGATTCGGATTGAACTGAACTCGAGGACGACACAATCAGTTCCCGGGGAAGAAATTTAGGGTTCCAAATGGAATACAGCGAAAAGGCGAGAACTTACGATGCGGGGTTGCCGCCGCCGGCGAGGCGCGACGGCTATAAACCGCCGACCTCGGTTTGTCGACGAAGGCCGAACGCGCACCGATTCGCCGCGTTCGGCTCGTGCGCGACGGAGAGCGGTGCGGAGCCAAAGGAAGGAGAGAAGAGAGTGGTCAGGAGCTCCGACGCAGGATGCTACATAACTATCCCATGCCTTTTGAAGCGAAAATGTAACGTACGAGGTTAGAAAATTTCCCAATAAGGTTATTTTTGATAGAGGGTCTAAAGTGAACGGTTTGAAGTGATCAAATCAATCTTAAATAAGGCTCGACTCGTCGGTAAATGAATAATTGATTTTTCTGGCAGCTAGAGTAGGGCATATTTTCCCAAATTAAAATTTGAATAAAGATTAAAAGGAAAAGAGAAATTTGAAAAATAAACAAACAATATCAGCCATCACTATTCGTTGTCCTATCTCTCTGCTAGATGCTACGGAGGTCGCCACTGGCGTCGTTGGCTCGGAGGATGCCAGACCTAAAGGGCTTTGCTAAAGGCTCAAGGCTTCGCCTAGGCCTACGACGATAAGGTGGTGGAGGAAGGGCGGCAAGGTGGTGCGATGACCGGTCGGCGCATGGCGGGCTGATAGTGTCGATCATGGTAATCATGTTGTTCCACTGTAAAAATAAAATTGAATTCAATTAAAAGATAACCATTCTCTGATGGAAAATTTGTGGAATGTTTTCAATTTGTGAAGTTGTTTTTCCCAAAATTCAATTTTGAATAAAGGATTTAATTTGAAGTAAATCATTTTCCAGCTTCGCAATTAACACGAGACAATGCATTGTTTGAATCGGGTACTATGACATACTAAAAGAAGATTACAATACTTTCGGGGCTATTCCTTATTTTTTAATTTTGAAACATGAAATTTGGAAATGGTGCTAACCAAGCATTTTAATGAAGATTTTTTAAATTTAAATTGCACGAATAATTTTCTCAATTTAAATGTCATAAAAGCATATCGTGGATGATCATATGAGTGTGACGTGAATTTACATTTATATAAGTTGTCTAGGCCCAAAGGAATTTCACCACCAAATTTATATTTATGCACATCTATATTCTCTTTATTTAATTAGTCAAAGAAATTCATTTTAGATTTAAGATGGATAAAACAACCTCAAGAGGACAAGTGTATTAGCATTTTTCTAATTTTTGGTGTATTAAATTTTGTGTTAGTGATGAGACACATAAAATATTTGACAAATGGAGCCATTAAAAAAAGAGGTGCAATGTAAAAACACAATATAAATCGAGAATATCAGTTGAAATGGCATACAAGTTAAACGAGAGTGAAAATGTGATTAAATATTATTGGATGGTCAATAACACCAGGAAGATCATCCAAAAAGTCATAAACCTATTACACATTTACTAATCCAGTTCTAAATTTTTTAATTTTGCCAATTAAGTTCTAAATCTTTTCGCATTTTATCAATTAAATCTATTTGGCCATCTTTTATTAGAAATCATTGACGTGAACATTAATCGTCTTACGTGATGCAACCGATGCTAACGTAGATATTTTTAATTAATCTTTTAGCGAATTTTTATTTTTATGTTTATTTTTTTTCCTTTTTTTCTTTCCCTGCCTTCCCTCTGGCCGGTGGTGGAGGTCTAGAAACTAGCTAGAGGAGGAGAAGGAAAGAAAAAATGAAAAGAAAAAGAGAAAAAGAAAAAGAAAAGAAAAAAAATAATCAAAAAATAAAATAATTATTAAAATATTTTTATAATTGTTCACATCGGCGTCGACTGGCGCCACGTAAAACGGCCGACCTTCACGTCAGTATCTTTTTCGTGCGAGCTGATTTATGATTTTGACTTCATTGGCAAATCTAAAGAAAGGGGATAGATAAAGCGGGCAACATTGAAGAAGCTACCAAGGACTGAGTGCACTCCACCGTTTATTATCATAAAAAGTACAGTGGTCATAAAGGTACTGTCTACGGTGAATATCTGATGTAATTGTTGCTAGCCAAGAACTGAAGGCTACTCTCAGTCAAGCTGTAGGATCTGTGCATCATGATCATGTTCTCTGGCCAAGGAACTTTGCCCTGATTTCAGAAAGTTCTGTCGCGACATCTTTCATCTTCATGCGCTCGTTAGGACTGTCCAGTGAGCACAGGACTCCAAGCCTCAAGAGAGCAATCAAGCAATCAATTTTGGCCGTCGTGGCTCTACTGCTCTCAACATTTTCTCCATGAAAATGGGCTCTGCTGCTCTCAACAACCTCTCTGTGACTGTAATGAGCTTGTGCTTCCTGTAGCAGTGAAGGTTCAACAATCTCTTCCGCTCTTCCTTGCAAAGCTATCTTAGCATATTCTTGGAGGGTCATCCCATCCTTAAACATGCCATCTGTAGGGCGTTTTCCCGTGAACATCTCCAGTAGCAGAACTCCGAAACTGTAGACATCTCCAGGCACGGATGCCTTGCCACCCATGCCATACTCTTAACAAAATGCAGGGAAACTCAATTAAACATAGAGAAGTTTTGATATATGCAAAAGTCGTTTTGTCCCGGCTATTTATTTATAAAACCAAAAGTTTAGGCCTTTCTATCCATGGAGGGTCAATATAGAGGAAGATGGTGAAGGTATTACCTGGAGGAACATAGCCGACTGTTCCCTTCACTCCTGTTGAGCTGCTTTGATTCGGTGAGCAGTTATCTATTAAGGCACTTGGTAGAAATTTTGCTAGCCCAAAATCTCCTAGATGAGCTGTCATATCATGATCAAACAGAATATTGCTCGGCTTTAGATCACCATGAACTATTGAAGTTTCACATTGGTTGTGAAGATAGTCGATTGCCAAGGCCACATCAAGGGCTGCATTCAGTCGTTGGACAAGGCTAAGATTCCTCGTATCAAGTCGGACTTCAGACCTCGTTACTTCAGGATGATCTTCTTTTGGGTGCAACCACTCGTCTAGACTTCCATTGTGCATAAACTCATACACTAGAGCTTTGAAATCGGCACCCTGAAAGTCAATGCTTGAGCATGTGGTGATGATCTTGACGAGATTCCGGTGACGGACTCTTCGCAACGCCTCGCATTCTGCAATGAAACTCTTGAAAGCTCCCTTTCGTCTGAGATTGAGTACCTTGACTGCTACCATCATCCTTTCTTCTCCTAGAATTCCTTTGAACACGGAGCCATAACTTCCTTCTCCAATCAAATTGGAAGATGAGAAGTTATCAGTGGCTTGCTGGAGCTGAAGATATGAAACTTTTGGAAATTGTTCTTTGACGGATGGTGCTGAAGGTCGTTTTCTTCCAGATTTCCTCAGCCTGATCAGACTAATCAAGAAGCACGCTAAAAGGAGGGAGCAAAAAATGGTTAATGGAATCACTAACTTAAGAGTGTTCTGCTTCTTCTTTCTGTGGATTTTGCATGGAGGTAGTCCTAGTTCCTTTGTACCCCCACAGAGGCGGCTGTTCCCTGTAATTGATATAGCACTGACATTCTGAAATAACCCATCATGTGGTACTTCTCCTTCGAGGTCATTGAATGATAAGTTTAGATCCTGTAGGAGAGTGAAATTCTGTAGGTACTTCGGAATTTGACCAGATAACTTGTTCCTTCCTAGGTCAAGCAGTTGAAGGCTTGTTAAAGCTCTGAGAGAGGAAGGGATGCTTCCTTCAAATAGGTTGTTTCCCAGATCAAGACGTTCTAGCACTATGCATTTCCCCAATGTAGGAGGAATGACTCCCGACAACCTATTGTCAGAAACATCAAATTCTACAAGGCTGCTCATATTACCCAGCTCTTGGGGCAGCGGTCCGTTCAAGAGGTTTCTAGCCAAATTAAATGAAATGGACACTAAAGGAAGGGTGACTACCTCTGCTGGTATTGTGCCAGTGAGGTTGTTACTGGACAGGTTAAGTGCTTCGAGATATTTACAGCTTCCTATACTAGAAGGTATATTGCCTTGTAAACTATTTTCTTGCAAGAGCAGTCTTGTCAACTGGCTAATGTTTCCAAATGAAGGGGGAATTGCTCCAGAGATTTTGTTGCGGGAGAGGTCGATTTCTACTAATGCCTGAAGCTTTCCAATGTTTTCAGGAATCACACCTGTAATGACGTTCCTAGACATGTCCAAGCGATTTATACCTTTCAAGTGTTCTATTCCACTTGGAATTTTGCCAGATATCTGGTTTGATCCCAATATTAGCCATTCGAGCTCACTCGAGAAGTTGGAAACCGAAGGAGGTAACTCACCTTTAAATTGGTTCATGCTTAGAATCAGGACTTGGAGTCTGCTACAGTTGGTTAAAGAAGTCATAAAACTGAAGCCGTCGTCCCTCAAATTTGTCAACTCGTTCTTAAAGAGAACTAATCTGCCAAGCCCCTTTAAGTTTCCAAGATTTAAAGGTAGGGTTCCAGAGAAACTATTGTTGGCGAAGTCGAGTTCTACCAGTCTTGTCGCATTGGGTAGAGAAACAGGTATTTTGCCTGTGAAGCTATTTCTTCCAACGTAAAGCCCTACTAGATTAGGAAGAGCGAAGCCAATATCAGGCCGAATTTCACCATGCAGTCCATTGTTTCCACGTCAAGAAATAAGAGAGAAGTAAGATTATAAACTGAGGGGGAATAGTCCCGTAGAAATTGTTTCCAGAAATCTGCAGAAATTGTAAGCTTGACATTTTCCCAACGGCAGCGGGGATGGTACCCTGTAGATGGTTATCTGAGATGGAAACTTCACGCAGTGAAGTTATATTTCCTAACCATTCTGGAAAATTCCCTGTCAGGTCATTATCTGAAACTAGAAAACTAGTCAGTTTGATAAGCGTACTCTTCTGTTCGGTTAGGATCTTACCCGTTAACTTGTTGCCTGTCAAATCGATGCCCAGAAGTTCTGAACAAGAAGTCAGATTGATAGGTATCTCTCCCTCAATAGCGTTATAGCTGAGGTTGAGGTACTTAAGTCGGTATAAACGACCAACCTCTGGAGGGATCCGACCCCGGAAGCCATTGCTGGCGAGGTAAAAATATTGGAGGAAGGAGAGATTTCCTATGGCTGCTGGAATCGAGCCAACCAACTGATGATCCATTAGGTTCAGAGCGATGACCCTTTCTTTGTGCCGGCGGCTACATTTGACACCCGTCCAATTACAGAAAGACAGAGAGTCATTCCATGAGCTCATCACCCCGAATGGATCGATATCTATATGGTTCTTGAGGGAGATCAGTGAGAGTTTGTCGGGTGCATCGTCGGAGTACGCCGCTGTTGCCGGGGAAAACATGCATCTTGGGAGCATCATGCATGTCAGAATGCTCAGAAGTATGGGAATGCATAAACTGGCGGAGGCTTGTGAACAAAGTGCTTTCATCGTGAGGAATTACAAGATAGCAATAGAGGAGGAAGTTTAAGGTCCGGTGGGGGACAATGAATTGCATTGGCATATTTATTGGATCTGCCAAGCCAATTACAGGGGACCGAAAATAGCGCAATTGCCTCGCCTACTGATCTGACCGCGATAGAAACATCCATATGGAAGACTTGATTATCTGACCCCACTTTGAATTGGTGACTGGGAAAAAAAAGTAAATTCTGCAAGTAATTTTACTCCTGTCACTTCTGTTCTTGTCATTCTAGTGCTATTGATCAACGCGCCCGAGGACTTAATGAGGTAAGGCATGACTTCGCTAGTGGGCTTAGGTGGGATTGGCAGATTATTACCACTTTATACGTATGGGATTAATTAATTAGTCAATAAAGCTCGGCTGCTGTGTGACAATAATGTATAGTTCATTATTCTATCTTGAAAATTTCATAAGATATATGACTCACGTTTATAAAAATTACATGAAAAAATATCAACAATTTTAGTAATTAATTCCACACGCTAAAAACAATCAATGTTGACATACAAAGTGTCTTTCTCTTGTGGTCACGAACATGATTTCTAGTTCTTCTGCTTCCACAAATAGCGTCGTCGAATTATGCTCAGCCAAAAATAGAGTTGTCGTATCGTGTAAACTGGGAAGAGTAAATTAGTGCGTAACTTCAGGTATGTGAAGATCGACACGGACGGGCGTGACACCCGACGACATGACACACCGACATGCCATTTATAAAAAAAATAGAATTCCGATACGTTCCGACACGTTATATATGAAATATATATTTTTATATATAAATACAAAAATAAATAAAAAATAATAAAATAAGCATAGAATTAATTTATACTAAAAATATTAATCCACATTTATTAATATCATTCATTGTTTTAATTTAACAGAGATTGAATGAGAAATTCAAAAATTGCTAACACAAAAGAGTAAATTTGAAGGAACATATCCCATTTTCTTACACTTATTGGAGATTAGTAAGATTTCTTAGTCCCAAACAGAGTTTGGAATTCATGATATAGATTAGCTTGGAGCTCTTTTGCAAAACAAGATTTGAGAAAAATGAAAATCTAGGATAAGAACTCAAAGAAAAGGAAATAACTAAATTGGCCTTTGGAAAATATGAGAAATAACTCACGGCCCGACATGCACGTAGGCAAAAGAGATTAATCGCGGGTGACGCCTGCAAGAGGCAGAAGGAAGCAAAAAAAAAAATCACAACTTTAAGTCTACGGGGCGACACCCATTGTCACTCATGGGAATGTCAAAACTTATAAGTGAGAACTTGAGAGTGATAATTTTCTTTTTTTCTCCTTTATGTTTGTTATTTTCATTATTTTTTCATATATTTATATTTTGACCCCTTAAGTATTGAAAATTTTTAAAATTGACCGTGTGTGTTGGAATCGCGTGTCGGAATTTCGGACTCGCGTGTCGGGAAAGAGTTGACCACGTGTTGGATTCCCGATACTCGTTGACCGCATGTCGGAGCGTGTCGGAAACGTGTCGAAGTATCGGACACGACACGAAGACTTCCAGGAGAGTATCGGACACCATGACTGCAAGACTTCCGGTGCTTCTTAGACTTCAGGTAATGTGAAAGGGATGCGGAGTTATGATGCTCCTCCTACACGCTTTGTTGGGTGGTGGTAGGTCAGTCTCCAAAGTCTCAGACTCGGGTCGGAACGACTCGATCATTTGCGGGCGACTGTCAACCCAGGTTGCTGAAGTCTGAGATATTCTCCGGTCATGACAAGTCGATATTCCTGTGGAATGCATTACCAATGTGGGGACATGCTTGTTTTTTCCTAATAATTTCGCCCACGGAATTTGTTACTTATTGGAGCTCTTTCAACGTGTCCATTTGCATTTCTGCACGACTAGACGGGGCATCAACTTTGTCCATGTGAATTGTAATCAATCCTTTTGCTTGGGAGACATTAAAGTGGACTTTCCAACGGAGAAGAATATCGTTTCCCCATTCACCAGTTTTCGCACAATAATTCCTCGCCATATGAGCCGCATACATGGGTATTTGGTAATCCGTGGGAGTAATCTCACCCAAATCGAAACAAGAATTACCCTTTTTTTAGGATGAACTTGACGACCTAAAAGGACTTGAACTTTGAACTCATATATAGCTCAAGAACGAGCTGAGTCGGAAGAAATCGAATTTTGATAATTTTTTCAATAATCAACGTGCAAGTTCCAGTGCCGAGATGAATTTTAAAGTATGGCCACTAATTAATAATCAAATCGAAAGTTCTGCACATTGTTACTCAAAATGGTTGATCAGTCGAGCTTCAGCATTGGGGAATGGAAGACCATAGGTGATTAATATCTGGAGTAATTGGTTCTTTATGCCCTCATGGATTAGTCTCTCGCTCAGTATAAGCTTTCAATTTCCGCAATAAATATTATTACTATACACGACTATATATAAATGGAAAATAGACTGGTCCAGGCAAAAGGATGAAGGTGCAGGGGGCCTCATTGTCCAATTGAATGGAGTGGAGGTTGCTTATGACCTATTTGGTAATTGGCCAAATAGTGGCTGATTCTATTATTTTATTTTCCGAAATAAATATAAAAAAAAAAAAGAGAAACGTTTGATGACTTTTTTTGTTCTCAATAACAAAATTATTCCTAAGAATAGATTTGGAACATAATCAAGAAGTAGAAAAAAACTACTTTTTTATTTCCAAGAACAATTTCAGAATCAAGTCAAATTTTCCTCTCTTTTTTTTTTCCTTTCCTTTCTTTTTTTCTTCTTCTTGCTCATTGCCAGTTGCCAGCCACGGCAACGGCCGGCGACCGGCTAGGCGAGGTCTAGCAACCTCGTTGGAGCCTTGCTAGGCTAGGGTGAGGCTAACGTTTATAAAAATCACATGAGGAAATCTCAATAGTTTAAGTAATCGATTCCATACGCTAAAATCAATCGATGTTGACTTTCAAAATTTCTAATTCTTGTATAGTCACGTGCATGATTTCTAGTTCTTCCACTTCCGCATATAGCGTCGTCCACCTGTGCTTGGCCAAAAACAAAGTTGTCGTATCGGGTATGGCCGATAGTGAGAAGTGGATATGAATTGTTAACAAGGTTAGCTGGCAGCAATCCAATCAATTTTTCATATCAAGAATCATTCCGTATGTCCATTCTCATTATAGGGAATCGTCCGTATGGCCATTCTGACTTCTACCGTTCCATATATTTCAACCCTAAGATCCAACTATAATCTCCATTAAACGGACAAAGTTTACTAGAGCTACATAGATTAAAAGTAGAAGAATGATTCTTCTGAGCATGCTTCTTTTACTAGGATTCTCACGGTTTGTGCCTACCTGACATGTTAATAGAATGGAAAATAGTTACGATTATTTTGTTTGACAAAAGTTTATACAGTGCCTGATTCTATACATAATTAAGAAGTAGAAAAAGTTTATTTCTTTATTCCTAAGAATAATTTCATAATCAAACCAAATTTTTTTTTTGTCTCTTTTCTTTTCTTTCATTTCTCTTCTTCTTGCTCATTGCGGTTGCCAGCCACAGCCACAGTTGATGACCGGCTAGGCGAGGTTTGGCAACCTCACCGGAGCCTTGCTAGGCCAGGGCAAGGCACACGTTTATAAAAATTACATGAGGAAATCTCAATAATTTCAGTAATCGATTCCACACACTAAAAACAATCGGTGTTGACTTACAAAACACGCATGATTTCTAGTTCTTCCACTTCCGCACATAGTGTTGTCCATTTGTGCTTGGCCAAAAACAAAGTTGTCGTATCGTGTATGGCCAACTGCAGGAAGTGGACACGAATTGTTGATAGGGTTAGCTGGGTAGCAATCCAATCAATTTTCATATTAGGAATCATTCTGTATGTCTATTCTCATTATCGGGAATCGTCTGTATGGCCACTCTGACTTCTACTGTTCCATATATTTCAACCCTAAGATCCCATTATAATCTCCATTAAACGGGCAAAGTGCCGAGTTTACCAGAGCTACATAGATTCAAGGTAGAAGAATGACTCTTCTGAGCATGCTTCTTTTTCTAGGATTCTCACGGTTTGTGCCTACCCGACGTGTTAATAGAATGGAAAATAGTTACGATTATTTTGTCCGACAAAAGCGCATAGTAACTATCATTTTGATTCTTTAATGAATTAGTAAGTTTCTGGTACCAGTCTATCCATGCAGGATTCAGCAACTTTTTATGTAATCTATCCCTTGAACCTTCCATCAAATTTGCTTTATAATATGAAAAAGCTAAGCCATCGAATATCCTGGATAGCTAATGCAAGCACAAAGGGAAAATCCTCGTCCACCCACAGCAACTGGATAGGGATCCTCTCTCTCAGAAGACTACAAGTGCAAGGTTCAATCATAGAAGGGAAGTCACCCATCTGATAACCCATCCCACCATATGAGAATTGTCATCTCTCCTTCCTACGACGAGAAGATGGTTCTCTATCATATGTTGACCTACTTCTGATTCGTGCTTCCTTCCTCCATAGCTCTCTTGATCTAGGCTTTGTATCGTCGTCGTTGTCATGCCGTCTCGATCTCTTTTCTTCTCTCCTGTCATAATCTTCTTCTCCTTCTGGGCTCATGATCATCATCATACCTCTTAGTCCTTTCTTCTTTCCTGTCCCAGTCTTTCATACCTCGCTCAACATTGTCATTATTACCGTCCCTCCTGAAGTTCTTATCCTCCCTCCTATCAAACTTCCCTCGTGACTTCTGTTCAAAATCATCAGGATCGTGCCTTCTTGATTTTCTGTGCTCCTCACCTTGACGGTCTGCCTCCCTCTCCTTTGCAGTGAAACTCGAATCCATACTTCGCGACTTATGGCCAGCTCGCGTTCTAGATTCAGGAAGACCGTTGCGTGAGAGACCACTAGACCTTTTATCTGCCCTTTCTGGACCATCAAACTTGTCATGACCCCATTGCCCATCATCATCCTTGGCACCCCAGCCAGTATTAGCAGCTCTCTGATAATAGAAGATCACCAAAAACGAATCCGTCAAGTAATAGACAGTATGCATGCTTTGGAAAAAAAAAATACAAATTGCTTCCAAATAGATTAACGGTTCCCAGCTTGGCATGAATATCTCTACTAGCGTCTGATTAAATAGATTAATTGTTCCCAGCTTGGCATGAATGGCAGTCACGTAGAGGTATTTAACATTATTCAGAATCAGGAGCCCTATAATAATTTCACTGACCAATGTCTAAATTGCCAACTGAATATACTATATAGATATGTATATATATGTTTGAACAGACTGTAACTTGTCGCATTTAAAAACACGATCATTGCAAAAAGGAAGAAAGAAAAACCTTTCAATTCAAGCCATCCGTTCCCCTGCCTCCTAAAATAAACCAGACGAAACAAGAAAGACTTTAAATCCCAATACTTTCTAGTTCCAGCCGGTAAATTTGGTATTGCAGCGAAGGGATCACTAAAGGGATTATACTGTCTACATCTTCTCGAGTGAAAAGAAAGTCTCAACCAACTTAAGCGCTGAAAGGAAACGCCAACATCAGACTTGAATTCAAGGTGCTTCAAGCGTATTTCCTCGTTAACATTCCAGAAGAATAAGCATCTCAAGTGCAACCATTATACCATTATATGTTCCAAGAAAGCACTATAATGGTGACAGCAAACCGACACTAAAGTATCTTACTTGCTCATCATGTGAAAATTTGCACCCAGCTCCTCGAGTGCACTCCCCTCTTTGGAAAGCACGACACACGCCCCGTTCTGCCCTCTTCCTCTGCTCTTCCTCCTCATCCTCTTCTTCCTTCTTCTTATAGTTGCTGACATGGTCTACTCTTATAATTCTACCCAATATTGACGCTCCATTCAGATTATCTAACCATCAATGAGAATCATGAGAGCTTAAACAATCAGTCTAAACAAAACATCAAAACAACCATCCAGTATGCGCAACCGTTCATGTACATGGATTTGGTTGGGGGCGCGGGTGTGGGAGAGAGAGACCAACCTACAGCAAGGTTTGTACTCCGTTGATCCTCGTACGCAATGAATGCAAAGCCTTTTGATTTACCAGTACCCTTGTCTCTAACGAGGTTTACATCGACGATCTCTCCGTACCTTCAGAAACCCATTAGGATACTAATTAATGAAAAAAATGTCAAGATCAATTTCAAAAGCCGCAATGAAGATTCAAATTAACAGATGTATCCATTAAAAAGATGATGAAGCAAGAGACCCCATTGAAACAGCTTTATCTGTACCCCTTGATAAAGGAGCTGAAGAAGAGCAAATATCAATCACAGTTTACTAAAAGCTTGATTTCACAAAGAGCAAGACATCAATTCCACAAACATATGAATAAATCTTAAAAAACTATGCATACAGCAATATTTGGGAAATCAAAATATTCGAGACCTTAGGCTTCTAGATATGCACCCAATGCTAATAACTTTCTCTACTCCACAGTCCCTGCAGCCTGGACTGACTATGCCAACTAATACAAAGAATTGAAACATCATAGCAGCTGGTGATTTCCCTAACCACGGGTCAGAATTCCGCATCTCAAAGCCTCGAAATCAGCTAAGAATGCAGGTGAGAGCTATAATATGTATGTGATATGTGTAGATGCTCAGAAAAAAACATGGAGATGAATGGGCAAAATGTGGTTACACAAGTCCAAAAGTCCGGTCCTTTCCAATCAAGCTTCGCGTGTCGAAGGAGTTCCCAAATTAGTGAATTGAAATGACACCTCGCGAAGCGGTACACTTGAGCCAATTAGAGTGCGTTTGGTAACATTTCTGTTTAAAAATTGTTCCAGGGAACATAAATAGAAAAAAAGTGTTTCTGTTTTGGGGAACAATTTTTGAACAAAAAAATGCGTTTGGTAAACTTGTTCGGGAATAAAAAATAAACAGAAACACGTTTGGTAAATTTGTATTCTTTTTTTTTTTTATTTCTTTTAATTTTTTCATATTTTTATTTTCTTTTTCTTTTTTTTTCTTCTTTTGGCCGGTCCGCCGCCGCCTCGGCCATGGCGGCGACCGCCGACAAGGGTCGCGGCCTCGGCCATGGCCGGCGATCGGCCGATGAGGGCCGGCGGCCTCGCCGGGTCGGCGACGCTCGGCCCGCTCGGGTGCCGGCGACGCCCGACAAGGTCGCGGCCCTCTTTGGCCGGCCGCCGGCCATGGCAAGGCCGGTGACCGGCCAAAGAAAAAAAAAGAAAGAAAAAAAGAGAAGAAAAAGAGAGGAGAGAGAAAATGTGTTTCTAAATTTTGTTAAACAAGAAACAACTTGTTTTTTTGTTTTTGTTTGCATTAGAGATGTGTTTACGGGAGCAAAAAAATAATTTTGGAACAAAACGCATACAAACGCGCGTTTGTTCCTTTTTGTCCTGGGAACAAAAAACAAAAAAGTTGTTTAAAAACAGAAAAAAGAAATGAAAACAAACACACCCTTACTTGAATTTGGTCGTTTCAAGCCACTTACTGGTCACCATTTGTGAAATTACTACATTTTTCTTGTTCTGACGGTCATCAAGGAGCTTCGACTCCAACATGAAATCGGATGAACTGATTGATTTAGTCTGGTTCTAAGGTTGATATTAAAACCAATGATTTCTTCTCTCTCTCTCAGGTTCTTCTATTCCTTACGGATGAGAGTCTTCCAACATGTAAAAGAAAATAATAATTTACAAATTAAAGGTTGCTTAAGAATAAAAGATAAAAAAATTAAGAAATTTTGGTTGGTTTGTTGATCTGGTTCCTTAAATGGAACCGGGAATCGGAACAGTCTCCTTTGGAAATCACCTAGAACTGACCGATTCGATTCCAATATTGGACTAGGGCCGATGCATCCCCCTAATATCTAGAATCGCCCTGGCAGAATGACGAAACCAAACACATTAGAACCGGTCTGGAAATGGGTTTCCGGATCCTCGACCCAAGTACACGGAATGAAACCGGAATTCTTCTTCTCGCCTCGATGGCCCACAGTTTGAAAAAAAATCGATTCGTCAAATCTATTTTGCGAAATTGACTTTTTGTCATAGAATTTGGAGTTGCAAACATTAAAGGGATGGAAGTGGGGCATGCGATGAAGTCTTTCCAAGCTATGGATATGATGAATGAAAATGAAACAATGGAACCAACTGTCAACGGGATATTAGAACCTACTATATATAGGATGGAAATAGAGGATATGATGAAATCTTTAGAGGTTGTGGATATAATGACAGAATCTACAATTGTGGATGCAAAGGATGCGATGGAGCCCCTCTAGGCTGTAGATGCTTTGAATGAAATTAAAATAATGGAACCTGTTACGAATTGGATGAAAAGTACTTTGGACAAAAATGATAGTTGTACATTTTCTTTTTTTGACATTTTTAGTTCATTCTTTCATTTAATCTTTATCCATTTCAAGTTATGGACCAAAATGCTCTATTTTGGCTATCGGAAAAATCAAGCACTCACCGGTCGGTGAGTCAAACCCTTAGTTGAGACTAAATTGACAACTTCAGACATTTATTTATAATAACATCCACTTTAAGTCATATTTTAATAAAATTATCTCATTTCAAACTATGATTAAAAATTTTCTGTATAAGGTCTAACTTTTTGAGAAAAAAGATCAACGTGAAACCATGTGGTGACAAAAAATGATGGAAGAACTTCGAGAGTCATCGAGAAATTATACATTTCAGCCAAAAAAATAAAAATAAAGACATAATATATTGATTTTTCATTTTTTGACATAACATATTGAATTTTCATTTTTTGTTTTGTCATTACATAGGCTTAATTACTAGGGAAATGTGTTAGATTTTTTGCTCTTTTTATATCTGTTATATATTTGTAGGCATCATTAACGATGTAGGCACTAGTAACGACGAAGAGTTAATACATATATAGATATCAAATTGTTGGAAATCCAATAAATTTTTTTGTGTGATGAACTGGTAGTAGAAGGTATGGACATGTGACAATTTCATCTATATGATTTGCATCTTAATAATATTATTTCAATCCTGTTTATATCATTATAGTAGGAAAAATTGTCCGAAAAGTTTTAAACCTATTATATTTTTGCAATTTAGTGCTAAAGTTTTCAATTTTGTCAATTGAATCTTAAGCATTTTCATTTTTACCAATTATGTCAATTTAGTCAATTTTGATTGGAAATCGCTAATACGGACACTAACACTATCATGTAGGATGGTTAGCGCTGACATTGACAATTTTTTATAATATTTTAATTTTTTCAAAATTTTTAATATTTTATGTTTTTTCTCTTCTTTTTTTCCCCTTTTTTCTTCCTTTCACTAGCCATGGTCGGATTAGTTGGCCTCACTTGCCACAAGCAAGGCGTGGTCGCTTTGGCCCGAGTGAGGCCAGCTTGCTTGGCCATGGCTAGAGGTTAATGGCCGATCACTGCAAAAGGAAAAAGAAGGAAAAAAAAAAAAAAAAAAAAAGAAAAAAATTGAACAATTAATAAAAAATTGAAAAAATATTAAAATATTATTTAAAATTATCCACATTAGCATCACTCAATGCCACATAGGATAGCCAGAGATTTTCGATCAAAATTAATTTGATGGACTCAATTGATGAAAGGAGAAAATGTTTATGACTGAATTTATAAATTACAACTTTTTGGGCATTTTTCTCTATTATAGAAAGACTTACGGTAAACACATGTCAAGCATTCAATTTGGTTACTTGACGGGAGAATGATTGTCCTGTAATATAGATCTGGTCATTATATAGATAATAGTTTTATAACAAAGTCTATAGAAAAATAAACATACTGTAGATTTTGTATAGTCCATAGAGTCATGCGAAATGAGTAACGAGAGATTGCCATTTGTTTTGGAAATCTCTAAATTGATCTTTCTGACTAGATATAGCATGTTGCGATAAGATGAATATTTTTATGATATATAGAGCCATTACTAGTCATTACAAAAAAAACTCTCTAATTCCCATGGACCATAAATACTTAACACGAATTGCAAACTAAGACTAGGTCGATTAAAAAACCGTTGATGGACTTAGATTGTAGTCCTGATGAACATGTTACAAAATATATAATTTTATAATGACAAAATGAAATATGATAAGACTCAATAATAACTTGTTCTCTCCAGAGCTAGTGAAACAATTGAACAATGTATACTAGATACAGGTGTAACGTGTTACGAATAACTAAGTTGCATTATGACGGAAAAATTAATGGCATGCCTTGGTACGACTCGTCCATTGAAGAGTCATTGCTGACATTTTTTTTTATTGATTTTACATCGAAACGTAACCACTTTGAAATTTCTGTCAAAGAATCAAGTGTGTGCATGAGTAGAGACTCATTGACCATGATCGATCAATACTAGGGACAAGTATAACTTATTAGATGAAAATGAACTTTGTTATGATAAAATGAACCGTTACATGACTCATTATGGGCATTGGGTAGCAAATGAATTATGTTACAACTCGTCGAAGTGCAATACATTACAAAAAAGCAGCACTACCACGGCAAATCGAATTGTGACGTGACCTATAATACAAAATGAACTTAATTATATGTTGCTACATTCACTATTCGTATGATGATATAATAAACTCAATAACGTTGCATTGGACCATTTCTAATGATTAATTCTAAACAAATTGCGTAGCTTAAATAAGTAACTAATGACACTATCTTGTGCAGATACATAAAATAATCATTTTTTTCCATCTATCAGTTTTAGTTGAAATTTAAGCTCTATTTGATAACGTTTTTATTTCTCCCAATTTCGATTCTTTTGTTTTCTGAAACAAAAAAAGAATAGAAATCATTTTGGTAACATTAGCTAATTTTTCTATTTCCCAAAATAGGAAAGTAGCCGAAGAATAAATTTGGAATAGAAACAAAAAAATAGAAAAAAGTAGTTTCTTATTTTTGGGAATAAATTTTGGAAATAAGTCATTTTCTTTCTTTTTTGCTACTTCCTTGCCACCCACTGTTGCTCGTCGTCGCCCACTACCCCTGGTTGCCAGACAACATTGGTCGCCAGACGTCACGCCACCGGTCGCCCATTGCCATCATCTGCTATATGTTGCTATTGTCGCCACCGGCTAGAGGAGGAGTAAGAAGAAGAAGAGAAGGAAAAAAGAAAAAATCTAAAAAAACTATTAAAAAGCTAAAAGAAATTTTACGTTACAAAAAAATTTACAGGTAATACCAAATGCATTCTTATTCTTTTTTTATTCCAAGAATAAAAATTTTGTATAGTTACCAAATGCATTCTCTTATTCGAAAATTATTATAGGGAATTGAAATAGAAAAGACTATTTATGAAAAAAAATTATCTTTAAATGCTATGGGTTGTAGCTAGTGAAAAAGTTGAGGAAGCTAGGATCCCTAATAGTGATGATCAATTTTAAGGTGGGTTGGTTTTTACCTTAAAACTACCTTGAAACTTGAAATCGGACCATGCAAGGTTGTTTCTTTAGTTTGTAGAATTGTGAACTGGTTCACTTAGTCTTGGAATCGGATTAGACTGAACTGATTGATTTAGTCTGGTTCTAAGGTTGATATTAAAACCAATGATTTCTTCTCTCTCTCGGGTTCTTCTATTCCTTATAGGTGAGAGTTTTCCAACATTTAAAAGAAAATAATAATTTACAAATTAAAGGTTGCTTCAGAATTAAAGATAAAAGAATTAAGAAATTTTGGTTGGTTTGTCGATCTGGTTCCTTGAGTGGAACTGGGAATCAAAACAGTCTCCTTTGGAAATCACCTAGAACTGACCGATTCGATTCCTATATTGGACTAGGGCCGATGCATCCCCCTAATATCTAGAATCGCCTTGGCAGAACGACGAAACCAAACACATTAAAACCGGTCTGGAAATGGGTTTCCGGATCCTCGACCCAAGTACACGGAATGAAACCGGAATTCTTCTTCTCGCCTCGATGGCCCATGGACAGTTTGGAAACCTCTAATTTCTATTTACTCCCAAACCAAACCAACTCCTTTTCTGAAGTCGCACTATTTACTCATCACGGTCCAAAAACACACAAGCATCACGTGGGCCTGGCCTGGCCTGGCGTGGCCTAAGTAAATGATGGACCGAATAATTGGGGTCCGTTTGAGAAAGCTGCAAAAAAATCCGAGGAGCCGATCCGGCGGGAACAAAAAAAAAAAAAAAAAACACGATCGCCTTTTCAATTCTCAATTTTCTTTTTCTTTTTTCGGGGGCAGGAAAGGAAAGGAAAACCAACGGCAACGGCAAGGGGAGTGGCATGCTATGCTTTTTCTTTGTCATCTTGTTGTCCTGTTTTTCAGAGGTATCATCATCACGTTCTTTCACCCGCCTGTTGGCCCTCCCGTCCACCCCTTAGCTGTACTGCCGAAAAAGTCTTTCTCTCTCTGTACCTAATAATGACAAGACCCGCTCGCCCTCTCCTGTTTCCCTCCACTCTCTGTCTCTCTCTCTCTTTTTTCAACTTTACCATTCGCTCTCGCCACTTCCAGATTCGGAGACGCGTTTCCCCGTTCGACTCAAGTTCTGTTGCCGAGCTCCTCCGCCGCAGCCGGCCGGCGTTTTCTCGTGCGTTCCGTCCTCCATTTTATGCTTCTAGTCTCCGGATTCCCAAGTGTGCATGTCTGTTTTTGTTTGTGTGTGTGTGTGTGAGAGAGAGAGAGAGAGAGAGAGAGGGAGAGTTGGGTTTTGCAAGAAATGCTGTTTGGCGGGACGGGAAAGTTGTCCAGGGGCAGGTAGTGTGACGTGTGAGGCTCTTCTGTTCGGGCTCCGTTCGGTGGGACTAGCATCGATGACGGGGCGCTTTGAAGAGTTTTTTTTTTCGTCCGTTTTTGCCAGCGCGTTCCTTTACTTGTGCTCCTTAGTTATGATTCTCAGATGATTTTGGCTGTGGACACCATGATCTGCAAATTCCCGGGCGATGGTGTCGTTGCTCGAGCCCTGTTTAGTCTAGCCGTCCGTGCCATTCAGATTGGCTTCATTCAACTGCCCAGCTTAGGACCCCTTTTATGGTACTAAACTGATCGAAAACTATTATATCGACAACGAAAAAATTTCGGCCACCTAATTTCATCTTAACACGAATGATGAATTACGCAATGCTTGAAGTTTGGGGGTGAATTCCTTACAGTAGATGCAGCAATTGAATTATGGATTGCTGCATGAGTTTCGTGTTGACTTTGGCACCAAAGTGGGCGAGTATACTGATTGTGCAATATACTGCCTATGCCAGGTAGTTTTGTGGAGTGCTCTCTGATGAGAGAAAATGTCTCGTTTGTCTAAGGACATTGATCCAGCATTCCAAGGTGCAGGAACGAAGGGGTATCCTTACAATCAATTTGCTGTTGGAAGTTCCTTATATATACTATGTGGTGTTTCTTCTTACAAGTTTATGATATTGCTGATTTGATGCATTTTGCTGGTTGCTCTTCTATTGGTGTCACTAGTTTCATCGTTGTGATATAATTCTTCGGGGACACCGGAGTTTCCTATTCCACAGATTTGTTTGAATCCCTTGTGACCATGTTTTTCGTTTGAATAGTTGGTATCATCCTTAATGGCATTATGTTCAGTGGTTTAGAGATTTGGTGCATTGAGAATCTTCGCTTAGTTCGTGTCTCAAGGGCTTCACATGGGAAATTCTATTCTGGGAGCACGTACATAGTGTTGAATGTAAGCCAGTTGCCCACTTGAGCCTGCTCTTCTGCAAGTTATTTTAAATCTTTGACAACTGGAGTTTAGGATAGAATAGAGTATGGAACCTTTTCATTTCAAATTTCTGAGGAATTATGCAGCTTTCCCTTGTATTTTGCAAACTCTTCAAGTAAAAGAAAAATAATGCCCTTATTTGATTTAAGTCACCCATATATTTACTTATTTATTTATTTATTTATTTTAAAATTTTTTGCCCCTGGCATGTGCAACTGCAAAAAGCCAGGCATCAACATGGTTACTCATTCATCTTCTGTGTTTGTATATCATGACATCTACATTTTGATTTCTCCCCTTCATGCAAGACAGACAGTTGTGGGAAAGAGTGGCTCTTCCCAGCATAGCATTCACTACTGGCTAGGAACTGATGTTAATGAGGTATTAATAATTTTCTGACTTGTCGGAAGTTTCAGAAATCTCACTTTTGGTGTTTTATTACCATGTGCTGATAGAGAAAATTAGGGTGCATAGAAGGAATGCCAATCACACTCAAAGGTCATGACAGTACGATATTTTGAGTAGGCCAACTGTTTTCTTCTGCCATTTATTAAGTGAAAGAGAAGAGATGGTGTGAATGTGAGAGGAGCTGCTCGAAACTCCAAGATCTGGTCTGTGGGCTATAACAATATTTAGAAGTGGAGAATGATGGGAAAGTATTTGAGTTCTTGCACACCATCTCTACTATATGGCACTGTTAGAAGATACACCTGCAAACCAAGAATAGGCTTAGTTTTTCCATTCTCATATCCCTGTTTCATGTCATGTTTTTCCTTACAACTTTGCAGGATGATCTAGCTCTGGCATCAGATAAAGCCCTTGAATTAGATGAAGCCCTAGGGTCTTGTGCTGTGCAATATAGAGAAGTTCAAGGCCAAGAAACAGAGAAGTTTTTGTCCTTCTTCAAACCATGCATTATACCCATCGAAGGAGTGTACAAGTCAGAAACAGGAATTTCGAATGGGGAAAAGTACTGCATCAGCTTGTTTGCATGCAAGGGAGAGCATGTTGTTCATGTTAAAGAGGTAAGCTCTGATGAAATTGGTGAACAATTACACTGTAAATTTTCATTAGCTGCGGTGGCCTAAGATTTAAGTAATTCCTGTTCATTTGAGAAATAGGCTATAGCAAAAGCTAATAGTGGTATGTCATGAAAGAGATGTTGTTTGGAAATGACAGCTAGACTATCCCGAGGGCCATGTAAATTATCTAGCATATCACTTGATAGTATGCTCACAATAAGGGCATAGTGGGACATGTACAGTAGAAAAAATGACCAATTTTCATTGTTCCAGGATTTTACTGCCATGTTTCATCCTGGGTACATGCAAATATTCTCCAATGTGTAGTGCACTCT
Organism: Eucalyptus cloeziana; assembly: GCA_014182715.1. Lineage (NCBI taxonomy): Eukaryota > Viridiplantae > Streptophyta > Magnoliopsida > Myrtales > Myrtaceae > Eucalyptus > Eucalyptus cloeziana. Next base: position 32,085,387 of record CM024635.1, on the reverse strand, counting down.
AGTCTTGTATTTAAGCTTCCATTGTATACTCATAAGTAAAGGATCTCTCTCTTGGTTCACCTTTTGAGCAGGTTGCATTTGGTCGATCATCCTTAAATCACTATGATGTGTTCATACTGGACACTGCTTCAAAAATATTTCTTTTCAGTGGGTGCAACTCTAGCATACAGGAAAGAGCTCGAGCTCTGGAAGTTGTTCACTACATCAAGGAAAATAAGCATCATGGAAACTGTGAGGTGGCAACCATAGGTTAGATCTACTTACAATCTCTCTCTCTCTCTCTAAGAATGAGCTGTGCCAGCATGAGCTGATTTAATGCTGCAGAGGATGGTAAGTTTGTTGGTGATGCTGATGTCGGCGAGTTCTGGAGTTTCTTTGGTGGCTATGCTCCTATTCCTCGAGATTCTCCATCTGCATTCGAGAAGCAGGAAATTGTTCAATCTGTAAAATTGTTCAGGTGACTAGTCCAATGATTTTACTAATTTTTTGCCATTACTGATTTCTGCTGTTGTACATTTGGTTCAAATAATAGCTCAACATCTGTAACTGAGAGCAATAGTATAAGAATCATCTGAAGTTACTAGCTAAGTGTGCAAACAATTTCTGTTAGGCACATAGTAATTTTGAGCTTTTAGTCTTCATGAAGAATGGGATGAATTAATTTGAACAAAATGGAGGTCGTATGCAGGTCGTGTCATCACTACAAAATTGGTAGCATGAGCATGCTAAGAAGGATATATCCTTGTCCACACGACCATAAAATCCACTGAAAAAAGCCTACATGTAATGTGTTGTAATTTGAAGCTGATTGCTGTAATGGGAATGTCTTCTTTGAATTATGAGAGAGTATAAAAAGAAACATAAAGGCATACTTATGTGGGCAAAAAGCATTTTGTCGTGTCACCTTTAATAAATTGTGAGTGATTGTCTTTCTTGTCATTTTTAACTCCCTAAGTGGTGCTCATGCATCCTAGTGCAGGATAATGACTAGGGGGAAACTATTTGAAGTGGCAAAGGAGCTATTGAACCAAGAATTGCTTGACAAAGATAAGTGCTATATGTTGGACTGTCATACCGAGATTTTTGTATGGATGGGCAGGTGCACCTCAATGACGGAACGGAAGTCATCGATTTCAGCTACAGAAGTTAGTCTCTAAGTCTGATCTCCCACCCTACTCTCTGGATACTATAGAAATTTGACGGGTGCAGATGAAAATTCAAAATGGACATAGGATTAAAAATATAAGACACTTTAATTAGTTATGCATAAAACTTCCAAATAATCAGATTTCTAGATGTATCTCCCATTAGGATTAAAAATATAAGACTCTTTAATTAGTTACACGTAAAACTTCCAGATATTCAGATTTCTAGATGTATATCCCATTAGGATTAAAAATATAAGATTCTTTAATTAGTTATGCATAAAACTTCCAGATAATCAGATTTCTGGATGTATCTCCCATTCCTTCATAGCAATCTAATTCATTGCACCATTGATCAGCTGAATTATTTGATCAATTTAAAAGTAAAATTCCTTCAGCCAGCCAGTGCTGTTCTTCAGACAAAAAATGATTGCTCTTTTGGTTGGGGAACTACTTAAAGATGCTTGCTCACAATTATCCCCATGTTTTTTGTGCTGAGGCAATTCATCTGTGAATGCGTGTTACAGGATTTTCTCCGAAATGAGGGCAGATCAACAAGTACTCATGTGACCTTATTAACTGAAGGATTAGAAACTGCCAGGTTCAAGTCACAATTTGTAAATTGGCCGAAGAAAGAGGAACTGAAGTTGTATGAAGAAGGTCGAGGGAAAGTAGCAGGTTAAGTACCTGATGAAAGAAATTGTCTTGCAGAAGCATTCAAGCTCTTCAGATATACCAATCTTTTATTTTAATTTATTCTGTTCAGCTATGTTCAAGCAACATGGTTATGATGTAAAGGAGCTTTTAGAAGATGACCATGAGCCACTTATAAACTGCAGAGGGACAACCAAAGTAAGTTTTGGGTCAAGAAAAGCTTGTTGATTGTGAACACAAACTTGACATGGTCCAACGTGTTTTCTTTCAATGACCTTCTCTGTTGCTATACACTTCAGGTCCTGCAGGTCAATAGTGGGGAGGCATCCCTTATTCCACTTCCAGATCAGTCAAAGCTTTTCAGTGGTGATTGCTATATTGTGCAGTACACTTACCCTGGAAAAGGAAGGGATGAGAATCTTTTCTATGCTTGGTTTGGGCGTGCTAGTCAAATGGTGAGCATTTTATTGCTTAACTGGTGTTAGAAACTGTCTCATCCTTTATTTGGAGTTGCCATACAAGAGCTTTTGTTCTCTGTCCTTAAGTACAAATACCATGCCTTTTCTTCCTGAAATAACTGTTTCTGCTGCTTGTAGGAGGACAGAGTCGATGCTCTTTCTCATATGTATGCCATTGCTGATTCAACCAGGGGGTTTCCAACTTTGGTTAGTTTTAGTTCTTCATTCTTGCATCCTTAACCTCTGTTTGGGAAGATGTGAAAATTGGGGGGAATGAAACTGGGTTAAAAAAATGGGAGAATTTGTCAAATTTATGCGAGATGGTGGTGGAGGGAAATGTAAAAATTAGCCAGAGATCTCTCCCACCTATCTACTTTCTTCCCCTCCTTGGTTTCCAAATGAAGAACTGATCTAAATTAAGCGCTATTGCAATTCTAAAATATATAACTAATAGAAGACTGCCCGTGCCATACATGGTTGCGATATTCTAATATGAGTAAGGTTCTATTGAGTAATTTCATCTGCGAAGACACAGCACTTAGTGGTCGTAGTCCCATAATAGAAGCCAGGCAAATAGTATATTAAAATTTTTTACTTATGAGACACTTCTATAGCCTGTTAAGCTTGTCTCATTCTAATACTCTTCCCCATTCTTTACATCACTAACACAATCATTTTAAACAAAAATAGAAAAGGGAGCTAACATATGTTTATTGTTCACCTAACACGGCAAACAATTATTTACTTTTTATATAAAGGTGGTTTATATACTAATCATTAAAATAGTTGGTGGTGTGATGTGAAATATTAATTTAATTGGTTGCAGGTAAAGCTTCACAATCAATTTGTTCCACTCTTCAGTACACCTTGCTATAATTTTTAGGCAACTTTTGATTTTTATTTGTGAGTAGTTAGATATGCTAACATGTCCAAATTAAATACTGATTGTGAAGATAATCTCTAGAAAATAATCTAGATTAAGTAGGTCGTATATGAAGCTGTCTTATGGAAAACAAAGTTATCATCTTGAATGTAAAATTAAAGAAAAATTCCTCACAATATCCGTGTTCAGATAATAACATTTTCCAGCAAAAGGTTATAATATTGACATTGATCTAGTATGAATACATAATTGAAAAACTATTTTACAGCAATAAGGGTGTAAATCTAAATTAGTTTCATATACAGAAAAGAGGAGCTAACTCACCCATGACATAGGTTATAGTTTCACCTATTCTCACATGGGATCTCAAGAGAGAAGCAGCTTTTATGTATTAAGATCACAGCATCCAAGAAGACAAATGCTGGAACAAAGACTTGGAAGTAGTTATCATCTCTAACTTCTAACAAATGCTGCCTTATGAACGTGTTGGATTTCTTTGATTAAAGTGTGGAATACTTAGATAAGGAACTAATTAGTGTCTTATTTTCTATTTCCTGTTTCTTCAATTTTTCTTTTGAATAACTACGAGTACCTGACCCCAGAAGAGGACGCTTTTCTAAGTTTTGCCTAACCATGGATCTTTAATGGGTGGATGTGATGATTTTTCAGTTCTTGGCACACATTCTTGCACCATTATTCGACTAGTAGTACAGGCAATATAAGAAGCGCTGTGGTGGTAAATTAAAGTTCCTCCATTATATAGTTTCCTTAATGTATATGGATTTTGAGTCTTTGGTAAAGTATCATGAGTTTCACAACCCTCAGATATCGATCAATTCTTATATAGTTCTTTGAGGTCATGTAGTCACCTCTTAACTTGCTTTATGTGACAGGCTCAGGTTTATCAGGATAACGAGCCGGAACAATTTTTCTCAGTTTTCCAAACATTAATTGTTTTCAAGGTCAGAACACCTCTGCCTTCTATATTTTAGATTGTATAATGCATTCTTTGGGGTTGGTTTTCTATATAAGCTATCTTCATCAGTTTTTGTTATTTACCTGTTGGCTTTTCACTAGGGAGGTAAAAGTTCAAGGTATAAGAAGCTAATAGCTGAAACAGGCATGCCTGATGAAACCTTTGATGAGACAAAGACAGCACTGTTCCGTGTCCAAGGAAAGATTTCAAATAACATGCAAGCCATCCAAGTCGATCAGGTAAATTAAGCTTTTGAAGTTTTCTGATGGCGTCAGAGGCCAGTCTCCTGTAATCCATGCCTTTAGTGTTCTTTCGAAAAATATATATCGAATAACATGCAAGCCATCCAAGTTGATCAGGTAAATTTAAACTTTTGAAGTTTTCTGATGGTGTCAGAGATCAGTTCCTGTAATCTATGCCTGTAGTGTGATGAGGGTTATGCCCTTTCTTCAGATGTGTTTGTGTGTGTGTATTTCAGTCTACCTTGCAAACAAACTTGTAGCGAAAAAGGGGTAAATGTAAGTATATGAAGCTCATTTCTTTTAACAGCAGGTTCTCTAACATTCCACTTACATGTCCAAAGCATGAGTTTGTGACTGCTGCATCCTGTTAATATATCAATTACCTACTCATTTCTAAGATTTCACTGCTTCTTCTTCTTCTTCGTTTCAGTTTTTGTGATTTGGCTCTGTAAAAGCAGCAGTTATGTGAAAATAATATTGTATTACTGACCTAATACTGTGTGATGATTTTGGCTCTCTTTTTCCTTTCGGTTTCATCTTTGAATATAACTTCTGAATTAAACATACAAAAAGAAAAATTGATCTTGCTCTTGAATGTGAACTGCAATGGAATTGTGGTTTTCTTTAAGATCTGTATATGTACCGTATCCAGACTCTTGGCCCTCATATTGATCATTAGTTACTTTTCTTTTTTAATTTAGTACATGAAGCTGCATTCGATCTTGTTTTTTGAGTGTTACTTATTGATGACATGTGCCTTAGCAGGTTTCAAGCTCCCTCAATTCATCTTATTGTTACATCCTCCAGACTGGATTATCAGTCTTCGCTTGGATTGGAAATTTATCTTCAACTGAAGATCATGAACTCCTAGACCGAATGATTGAAATCATAAATGTAGGCAGATGTTCTTTCCTTATTCTCTGATGCTTAAATAATGCTAGTTAAGACATGCTCTCTTCCATTTATACTGCTTCCATTTGCAGCCCACATGGCAACCTGTGTCTATAAGGGAAGGAAGTGAACCTGACATATTTTGGCAAGCATTAGGGGGAAAGACTGAATATCCAAAAGAAAAAAAGGTGAAGCAGTACATAGAAGGTCCACACTTGTTCGCAGTGACTCTTATTGAGGGTAGGCAGCGGATTGTTCTCTCATTTCTTGTAAAGATAAAGTAGAAAGATATTCAGATGATTATCCTGGCATTGGCTGTCATCTCTAATTGCATTCATGTTTCTGGGCTGCTTGGACGCAAAATCTCCTCGCAGGTGATATCAAGGTATGCAAGCTGTATGTCTCTGAAAATGCATATAGTTCGATGAGCCATTCCCTTCTTAAATCATATATTGTGCACGTGAAACCTCATTAAAGAAAAGGAAGAAAGTTAAATAAAATTGTTTTGCAGATTACATTTGAGACTTTAGTCCTTAGGCCTTTGGGTAATCATCTCTAGTACCTATCTGAACACAAATTGAATAATTATTACAACCACAATTTGTCAGTTTACGAGTTTCATGGTGACCTAAGGGAATAATGCAACTAGGCCTGCGAACTCATCTAGCTTCAAAAACTGTAAGAATCAGATATTAATATCTATTTGAAAATGACTTAAAAGGTGCAGCTGACAGCTCAATTGTGGGAACCAAATAACTGATGCTTAAACTTGAACAAGTTGTTTTTATCTGATTAGTGTAATATTCTTAAACATGTTTGACATGGTAATTAGAGATCTTTACATTTTAGAAGCTAGACACCCTTACCACATGGCTTTTGAGTTGGATTGACATATTTTGGAGTACATTATTCGTTGGTATTTTTCCAATACTCTTTCAGAGTTTAAAGGATATTTTCGGGTTCTTTTTGACCAGTGGATGCTGAGTGAATATACAAATGCCAAATAAGTATTTCATTTGTAGTTACGACTTATTATCAGAACAAGGAATGAAAAATATTCAGAAATCGCTGCTACATATTTAGTTGAGAAAATCACATAGGTGGCATTTTCTCCTGAAGGTCAGAGCATCTTAGGTTGCCCTAGGAAATTCTTGGTGAGCCAACGGATGCCAAAATGATATGTTGATTTTTATTCTAGTTAAACATTAGTGTTAATCTTTGCAGAAAGATAGAATTGCTCATCTTGACACACAGAAATTCTTTTAACATTGTGAATAACCTTCAATTTTTGTTTTCTACTTCAGCTAAAAGAAATATACAACTTCACACAAGGTGATTTGACCACTGAAGATGTTCTCATATTGGACTGCCAAAGTGAACTTTATGTTTGGATTGGGCGCCTGTCTAGTGTTACATCAAAAGAAGCCCATATTCTTGGCCAGGTTAGCTGCTTCGTAGTTACTTTTTTGAATCAGATAATCCAAATGTAACAATCTAGTTGTAATGTGTTAGGCCCATGCTGACCATGGTGCATTCTGCTAACTAAATGCATGTATAGCATTCATACATGGATTCATTATGTTGAGAACCTGTTGCGCAATTCAGCCAAGATGTAACTGGCTGTGACAGTGCTTTTGGATTGTGCAATTCATATCTTGCTTTTGTGCTTCTATCACATTGGAAGGACTGCAAGATTACGGCTTGTTTTCTATAATAATGGCATATTGCATGTTCTGGTTCTTTTCATCACCATCCTCTCACTTGGAAATGGCAGAAATTTCTTGAGATGGACATTCTTTGCGAAGGACTTCCTCAGGAGACTCCAATGTACATGGTTGTTGAAGGACAGGAGCCTCCATTTTTCACTCGCTACTTCTCATGGGATCCATCACAAGCAATTGTTGGTGATTTTGTCATATTAGAAAAGCTAACTTGTTCATCATTAAGATGTTCATAGTTGCTTTCCAGCTTTTAACTGATGTCTTCCACAGATGCATGGCAACTCATTTGAGCGGAAACTTGCTCTGCTCAAGGGTGGATCACAACATTCGGAAGTATGTCTGTTACAAGACCTGTTGCAACTTATGTGGCCTGTAACTTTTTCTGTGCTTAAATTTGTTCTTTCTCAGGAGCAGGGACTAAATACAAGAATAACAAAATGGACGTTCTTAAAGTTGGGATTACTTGCTCTTAATTAGTTAATATAGCTAGGGATATTCATTCAGCTTAAGGAAATCACTGAAGCTTCTACTCTTGACAAAGAATGGTCTACAAATTCTGTGCTAACAATTGCAGTTGAGAGGTTCATTTCCATTGATCTTTCTACATTGTATAGGTATCTGTCAGAAATTCATGGCCAGCTGGCTCCAGAGGGGGCACCCCAGAAGGTTCTAGAAGAAATTCAATCAGTTCTAATGGGCGGGCAAAAAGTGCATCGCCTATCCCCAATGTCTTAGGTGTTAAAAGTTGCACTTCAGAAAACCAGCTTCCTTACAGCCCTAGTCCATCTGAGGTTAAGCTGTTTGCAGGATCTTCTCCTCAGAATGGAAGTTCTGGTACTGAGAAGCTTTGGCACCCTCTGCATCATGAAGTTAGCAGTAGCCATACTTTTTGAAGTACATGATAGCGCATCAATTGTGAAATAGTCCATCCTTATGTGCACTAACCTGCTCATGACCTGCCATGAGTTTAGATGGATCCCTCTTAATGGTTTGACCTATTAACTTCCCGCAGAAGTGAAAACTTACGGCCCTTTAATCACTTTATCTGGTAATATTTATCAAAGTGATCTCTTCATGGTGAATTTAAATTGCACTCTCGCAATATTTAGAGTTGGGCAGGATTTATTTCTTCTTTTTTACATATTCATTAGTTAGACTTAGAATCTAATTGTTTGTCCCTTTGTTTTTCTAAGTTTCGATGACCTTATCCACATGTCTGGGCAGATGATTCATCGGCATTTGCTAGTTCTCCTGCATTACAACCAATGGCACCTCCTGACAGTGTTAGGGTCGATCAGGTTGAAGGAAGTGATGCTTCCTACAATTTGTCAATATACCCATATGAACAACTCAAAGTGAAATCAGTTGACCCAGTTACAGGCATTGATATCACAAGAAGAGAGGTATAGTCTGCCCTACTCAATGGCACTAAAAGACTGTCAATCCATTCACCTGTATTCCACTTTCTTTTTCTTGACCAAGCTATAAAGATACAGAAGTTTTCTTCTCCTCAATTTATTTTTTTTAGGCTGGAGCTATCAGTAAAAGTATTGGTCTTTTGGGCATTCACTCGGATGCTCTCTATTGAATACAACTATTGTGATTTTCTGTCTGTATGATCTGAAACGTGACAATATTCTATCAGGAGCAGTTAATCATGTCTCTACTATTCTTAGTCTCATGGTTTGACATGCCGGTTTTCTAAATATCTAATATCATTTTGCTATAACTTATGAATCAAGCTAGTCTGAGAACTGAAGCATGATTGTCTTTCTGGTGATTTTCAGGCATATTTATCTGAGGAAGAGTTTCGGGAGATATTTGGAATCACGAAAACAACTTTCTATCAGCTTCCAAAGTGGAGACAAAATAAGCTAAAGATGTCTCTCCATCTGTTTTAGACAGCAAACATTAGATGCGCCCTTTGTAGTTCTTCTACTGCTGCAGATACACCGGAGTATATTTCTGATAGGAGTGATGGGGGCTACTTACGGATTATTGTATCAAATGGTTAACTCACTTGAGTCTGGAATTAAGCTTTAGGATTAATGTCAACGCGTAATGGTTCATATGTCGTTGGATATTGGATGGAAGAGCCTCTCACTTAACTGTCCGGCGAGACACACTAGCGGGGGACAGTTAGTTGAGATTGATAAGAAAGTTAGATTTCCTTATGCCATCGGAATGTACCTTCTTTTTGCTGTACATCAGAAGATTATATATAATCTGAGATGCCGAATTGTTTTGACCACAGGCAGTTGTCGGCTTTGTCTGATTAGATGGATTAAGTGATAGAAATATGGACCGGTAATCTTTAGTCTGCCTAGGTAAGCCCTCCTTGGGATGGTAATCGTTTTAAGATTATAACGTACGGTACGATGCGTTGAATCCATTGGTCTCGACTCAACAACCCTGTCCATATATGGAGACATGATTGAAGGAACTGTGAGCGGTGATCTTGACCTTTCGATTTTAGGTTCCGGTTCAGACACGATGCTTCGGAATGCCGAGAGCATCCGAAAGGCACTGATGACATACGAGAAATCCCGAGTTGCAAACTTCGGGGCAAGTCCTAATGTTTAGACGCGGGAATTCACGAAACCCCGCTAGTGACCTCGTACACCATAAAAAAAAAGTGAGCAGGACGTGGGCTGCAGCTGGACCGTAAGCGTCTGTCTCAGGCAAAGCTTGACGTGCACGATTCCTTTCGATTTCATCTCTCGTGGCGCCATCCGGGAGCTAAGATTTTCGAATGCATACGTCGGAACCGCGTTCCTAACCTTTCACCGATATTAAAAAAGAAATTGACTCGACAATGAATGGGCCAGCTTTTGGTCCGGCGTAACGTCACGCCTAAAGGTGTTATCTTACATGCGATGAGGTCGCATGTGGAGAGACCCTTTTAGATATAAACAAATTGCGCACCACACAAACCTTCTCCAGTCGCTGCTCGGCTCGACGTTTTTGACTTTCCGATCCAGGGAATCGAGTTCCCTGGGGAAAAGCATCCCCCCCCAGAATATGCTCTTGCTTCTCCCCCAACATCCCATCATTTCAGCTTCGAAGTGGGGCCCCCTCCATCCCGAGCGAAATGGGCCCCACCGGCTCCGTCGCCGTCCAACTCCTACGATCCAGATCTTGCCGCGTCGGCCGAGCCCAATCTCTCTTTCTCTCTCTCTCTATTTTTATTTTTTTGATTTTTAAAGCCGAGCCTGATCCTCAACGTATTGCTCGTGGCGTACCGTGACGTGGCCTTCTATTTCTTCAACGGATTAATGTGGAGTTGGAGTTTGCAGAAGAAGAGAAAAATGGCGAAGGGAAGATAGTTTTAGGAGCGGAGCGGGGTCCAGTTGTTGCACCTACTGCCACGTGTCCCCCTCGGAATTGACTTTTCCGATGAGTGTACTTGTCACCTCTTCTTGTCGTCTACGTTATAAAAGTTCTTGGCCCGGACGCCCTTTTATTATTCTCTCGGCCGGCGAGAGAAGACCACTTTACCTTTTCTCTCTCTCTCTCTCTCCCGTTCGCCGGAAAAGATGAAGTCGCCGCGGCGATCGACGCTCGCCGCGCTGTTCTTCCTCTTCCTCGTCGCCTCCTCCCAAGCCCTCGACCTGAACCGCCGGGGGAAGCACAAGATCGATGGGCCCATCAAAACCCTCGTCGTCATCGTCATGGAGAACCGCTCCTTTGACCACGTCCTGGGGTGGCTCAAGTCCACCCGCCCCGACATCGACGGCCTGACGGGCCAGGAGTCGAACCCGCTCGACGTGTCGGACCCGGACTCGCCCTCCGTCCGGGTCGCCGACGACGCCGTCTTCGTCGATTGGGACCCGGGCCACTCCTTCCAGGCGATCCGGGAGCAGATATTCGGGTCCAACGACAGCTCCGCCGAGCCGAACATGAACGGGTTCGTCCAGCAAGCCGAGGGCATGGAAGAGGGCAAGTCCAAGACCGTCATGAGCGGGTTCAAACCGCGCCTCCTGCCGTCTTACACCGCGCTGGCGAACGAGTTCGCGGTGTTCGACCGGTGGTTCGCTTCCGTCCCGGCCTCGACCCAGCCCAACCGGTTCTACGTCCACTCTGCCACCTCTCATGGCGCCACCAGCAACGTCCGTAAGGACCTGATCAACGGCTTCCCTCAAAAGACGATATTTGATTCTCTGGAGGAGAGCGGGCTCAGCTTCGGGATATATTACCAAAATATCCCCGCCACCATGTTCTTCAGCAGCCTGAGGAGGCTGAAGCACATAACCAAGTTCCATAGCTACTCTTTGAAGTTCAAATTGGACGCCAAATTGGGTAGGTTGCCGAATTACGTGGTGGTGGAGCAGCGTTATTTCGATGTGAATATCTTTCCGGCGAATGATGATCACCCGTCGCACGACGTGGCGATCGGACAGAGGTTCGTGAAGGAGGTGTACGAGACGCTGAGGGCAAGCCCGCAGTGGAAGAGATGGCCCTGCTGATCACCTACGATGAGCATGGTGGGTTCTATGATCACGTGCCCACGCCGGTCTCTCACGTGCCTAACCCCGATGGGATCGTCGGCCCCGACCCGTTTTACTTCCATTTCGACCGGTTGGGCGTTCGGGTCCCGACGTTATTGGTCTCTCCGTGGGTCGACAAGGGTACTGGTGAGTTTTCGTGACTGGAGTCCGAGGAATGTGGTGCTGTCGGTTTTCTTTTCATTGGAAAGTTAGCTGTTGTGGATTAGATGTTGCCTGAGGTGCTAGTTAAAGAACTTTTAATCAATTACCGAAAAAATAAATTTTAATCGAAAGCTCTAGCAATCTCGTGGAAGAGAAGACAGGTATACAAGATCCACTGAGACTTAATTTTTGAGCGAAAGTGGATGAGATGCTAAATTGCCCGTTGTTTATCTTGAGCAGATATTTTTGGATCTATGTCATCCTCACTTTTCATGTTGCCTATTCTTTGCAATTAAGCTTGGATGTGTCTTCGTGAGATGATTCTGATCACTGCAGCTTGGCCTTCAGTGACCATCCTGAATTTCTCTGATCCATTGATACTCAGGGTCATTTCAACGGTGTCATTTCAAGATTGTGTGGTAGTTCATGTACTTGTTTCCACCAAAGATAGCTGAACTGTGATAGAACTAATAAGCACTGCTGAAGCAGGTTATTTGGTTTTTGCAATTTCGTGGTGTTGGAATTGAATCTTTATCAAATTTCTCATGAATAGAGCTGTACTTAGGGGTTTGGATATTGTGATAGTGCTCAGAAAATCTTTGCCTTTTCATTTCTCGAGGCTTGAGTGAGGATGATGTGTGATTTGATGAGCGAGTTTTGCCTGCGCATAACAAAGTAACTTTAGCTATGAGCTCCCTTTGGTGGGAACTCTGTCTTATTAAGCTGCATATCTTCTTTGGGACTGCCAAGATTGAACTTGATCATCCTATGTTAGATTGTTCTAGGACTATGTCTTCTCTGTGTTGGATTTGTGCTCCTTCGAGGATTTGACTTTAATTGTTTGGTGGTTGGTGCAGTGATACATGCGCCTGAAGGGCCGACGCCACACTCGCAGTTTGAACACTCATCCATCCCTGCAACTGTCAAGAAGCTTTTCAATCTTAAGTCAAACTTCTTGACAAAGAGAGATGCATGGGCTGGCAGTTTCGAGAGGTACTTCAACCTGCGCAGCACTCCGCGGGACGATTGTCCAGGTACGTTTTATTTCTTTTGCTCATACTTCTTTAAGTGGATTGCAAATCTATTCCAAGCATGATTTTATTTCTTTTTCGGGTATTGTTGGCTTTTCCAAATTTCCACTTCTTAGAGAGTAGCTTTTACATATTGTTAGCATGCTTAACCAGAAAATGGTGCAACTCCAGTCATCCCTTTTCAATTGCAGCTTAAATACCTATGTCCACTGGCTTCCTAGGATAATAAGTTGTTGCTCTTAGGACTGTGAGTTGCTCATAGAAGTGGCATTCCTAGATGATTCTTGGAATAAGAACAAATTTTCAGCTTTGAGGCTTTTCTATGTATTTCTTTGGAGTAAGCCTTTGTGACACCTTGACAGTCATTTGTAGAACTGTACTTGTGACGTTCTTATTTTGAGAGAACAAATAATCGAAGGCCTATCTAACCCAAAACTTATCTATGCAGAAACCCTTCCAGAGGTTAAATCAGCACTTCGGCCATGGGGCCCAAAGGAAGATGCTAAACTCTCCGAGTTCCAAGTTGAACTGATCCAACTCGCGCAACAGCTGAATGGCGACTACGTGCTTAACACCTATCCAGACCTTGGCAAATCCATGACAGTCGGCCAGGCCAACAGATATGCGGAGGATGCGGTGAGGAGCTTCCTGGAAGCTGGAAGGGCTGCTCTAAGAGCTGGAGCCAACGATTCTGCGATCATCAAGATGAGGCCATCTCTCACGAGCCGAAGCGCGGGAGGACATCAGAGTTGGTCCGAAGAACTGTGAAGGGGGGATTGTTCTTGCGGTCGCTGTCTGTATATAACCCACTAAATCAATAGTGATACGTCTGTTGTATGCATTAAGTTCAAGGACATACTGCTACAGTGGGATGTACTCATTATGGGCATTACTAGATTCAGGTGAAATTAAATTATAGTTAGTTGCTGGCAAATGGAGACCGTTAAAGACTGTCAAGAAATTGCAGTTGGCATTTTATGTACCCTTAAATCATAGTGGCAGTTCAGGTTTTAGTGACATCAGGGCATGATTCGAATTACCCGTACTTGGTTAGTAACATGTTCAGATGGACGAGGAGTCCAATCTTAAATTGATAATTCACGAATATCCCACTAACGGATGAATCTTAGCGAGATGCGATTGCCCTGTTTTGTCGTGGTTTTACGTCCGAAGTCGGCCGTAGGTTGTGCGATAAAAGTCATGGTTCTCGTGTCGTTTCTTTACCGCCATGCGTGCGCTGCGCTCTTTAAAGAGCATTGATGGATGTCATATCAAAACCGCCAATCGGTTGGGGTCAGTTTGACATTTGCACCCCTCGAAGACTCCTCTTATTACGGTCAAGGCACCTGGGCTGGAGGGCACGAACGAGAAAGCCGTGGCGCATGAAAGGCCACGTCACCGTCCCGCCGTGCTCCCCTGTTCGTCGGCCATCAATCAAAGGCGAGCGCTTTCTCTCTTCCTTCAGCTTTTCCCCCTCAATTCGTCGAAGACGGTTCCGTCGCTTCGTAATCTGCGACCGTCTCGCTCGCCCTTTGCTTGCCTATCGCTTCCACGCACGTCCGCACGTCCTCTTCTTCTGCGTTTGATTTCGCGGAAACAGAATGATGACGAGGCGGAGGAGTTCTGCATTCCCGAAGGTGGTGATCGAGAGGGAGACGGACTCCGAAGAAAGCTCCTCCTCGGACGATGAAGGTGAGGATGGCCCGGAACCAGAAACCTCGGAAGAAAAGGAAGATGAAGAGGAGGAAGAGGAAGAAGGAGGAGAAGGACTTCCGGAGCGTGGAAGTGGAGACGGAAAGGAGGAGACTTTGGTGGATGTTAAGAAGAAGGGCAAAGCACCCATCACCATCAGTCTCAAGAAAGTTTGCAAAGTGAGCCCCTTTTTTGCCTTTGCTCGCTCGTTTTCTTCAGTCTGTTTCCCCTGGTTGATCACTGGCTTTCGATCGTCGCGTGATCGTCTCTGTTCTTTTGTGTGTGATTAGGTTTGCAAAAAGCCGGGTCACGAGGCAGGATTCAAGGGTGCCACTTACATTGACTGTCCTATGAAGCCGTGCTTTCTTTGCAAAATGCCAGGTGATCGGTTCTGCTTCCTATAATTTCGTATGTATTCTAGTCTCTAATGTCCATTGGATTGTGTAGTGCTGAGATCATCTATGGATGTAGAAGTCATTGCAGCGTGCTTCGTCTTTTCGTTACCAGTGAAATGGTTTCTTTCCCCGACAAGTTCGTAGAGTTTTGCAGCAACAAAGAATGAAGTGCGTACAGTTATCAATGAAAGTTTCTATTTTTCTATATTTGTACGTGGTGATGCACCTTGTCAACATAAAAAACTGTCTTCAGTTTTTACCTGTTTTTCTGTTTCGAAAAGATGTCCCCAAGCCTTCTTATTGACGCACCTTAACTAGTGCCTCAAGTAAGCTCTCTAGTGTAATCGTATTCTTTTTCTCTTTGGTTCGCTTTAGTACACTCATTTATTCAGAATAGCGTGGCAAACTCAGCTCTCTCTCTCTCTCTCTCAACTAAAGCTGCATGCACATCCCTGTTTTAATTTCAACTTATGATATTTTAAGACTTAATTTGACATGATTTGGGTTTAACTTTTCCTGGTAAACAATTTTTTTTTTTCTATTTTTCATTGCTGATTAATTTTTGTGTTGTAATTTTTCCAAATTGGATTAATTGAAGGCCACACTACGGTGGCATGCCCCCATAGAGTGGCTTCTGAACATGGGGTTGTCCCAGCACCCCACAGAAATACCCAAAATCCTGTGGAATATGTCTTTGAGCGCCAACTCATTCCGAGAACTCAAGTAAGTAATGAGATGAAACTAATCGCGTATGCTTCTAACAGTTTCCAGTTCTGGAATCGCAATTAATAGCAACAATACAGCAACTGTGATTCTTTGTACTGAATTGTTCTTTCTCATGTAGCATTTGATACAATTGATGCATTGAGTTATGTAGTCTTCTATTAAGTTTGTTTCATGGGTTTATTGCTAAGAAAGGTATGACTGGGCACTACTTGCAATGGTACAGCTTCAGAAGTAGCCTATGTAGAAATAGCCAATCAGTGTCCTCAGATTTTACTGTATTTGAGCTGGTGGTGTCTTCTTGGTTTCACGACTAATCTGGCAAGTAAAGGCAGTAATAGGACCTTCTTTTCATCTGCCTGGCTTCTGTGTATCAGTCTAATTTCCAGTTTTTCCCCTTGCCAAATTAATCTGCTTCCCTCTGCTTTTGGCCTTTCAATAAGTGAGTGCAGGAATAAGGTAATATCTGGATATTGAGTATGAACTGAGATTTTTAGGTTATGTGCCATCTGAACACAATGTAATGATTTTCTCATATTTTTGCTTTTGGTGGTTTATATCTCATATCATATTTGCAATTACTTGGGTATCTTGCCATCTATTTCTGATAACTATTTTGCTTGTCCAATTATGTGCTGCCACAGTGCAAACCAGCTTATGTAATCCCCAATCAAGTGAGTTGTGCAGTTATCAGATACCACAGCAGACGTGTCACATGTTTGGAGTTTCACCCAAGAAACAATAACCTTCTTTTATCTGGAGACAAGGTCGGTTTAATATTGACTAGATTTGATTGTTTGCATTTTGGATGGTTTTCTCAAGCTGACGTTAATACCTTCTTGTAATTGTTCATTGTGAAAGAAAGGACAACTTGGAGTTTGGGATTTCAATAAAGTGTCTGAGAAAGTAGTTTATGGGACCATTCACTCCTGTATACTCAACAACATGAGGTTTTTTTATTTTTTATTTTTTTATCTGTTCCTGTTTAATATTTATTCTTCTTCCTCGTACATTAACCAAGGCACTAATTGGCTTAATGTTAACAGGTTTAATCCCACAAATGATGGTATGATCTATTCTTCATCTTCAGATGGAACTATAAGTTACACTGATCTTGAGACTGGAATTTCATCATCTTTGATGAACCTTAACCCTGATGGATGGCAGGTGAATTGTCAGCTTGTAAATTCGCTATTCTTTCAGGTCGATTTAGCGTGTTCTTAAGAAACAATAGAAGAGGGAAGAGAAATGGATCTTATGATGCTGAAATTTAGAAACAACTGGTGTGAAACATATCAGTTAAGAGGGTTTTTTTAACTGTAGGGCCCAAGCAGTTGGAGGATGCTATATGGAATGGATGTGAATGCAGAGCGAGGTCTTGTGCTTGTTGCTGATAATGCTGGTCTCCTGTATTTGTAAGTATTGTTCTTATTACAGTGTGCAATGGGGCCTTTCTTATTTGCTTCAATTGCTGATTTGTCTATTGTGTCCTTCATGCATATCCGTACCGTTATGTATCACAGGCACTTTAGGATCCCTGGAAGGTCCAGATATGTTGGATATTTTGGCTTGGTTATGTTTGTTGTTCTTTTTAATTTAAAGTTGGCCTGTTAATCAGTTGGGTGATTGCAGCTTTTAATCTAGACTTCCCTTTGAATCATGCTCCTGGAAGTTTATGTCTTTATCTTTACTGAAAGAACTGTAAGCGGTTACTTATGATGGAATTTGTCCATGAAATCTCCTAGGTTGCCCCTTACAATAACTCAGTTAAAGTTATTCAATTGAAGGTTATTGTAGTAATTGAATGAGTAACTGCTCTCTTGTTTCTCAGCCACTCCCACCTCTCTTACCCCCTCCTTGCACCAGTCTCTCTTTCTTCCGTTGTACACATGTATATGTGTGCTTAAAGACTAATTTTGGTTGATAGGGCTGGTCACTTTTAGTGTTAAAATTTATGTCACTGACAGATGGACAATTTGGGAGGGAAAATCTTTACGAATCAAAGAAATAGATCACTAAGACATTTGAGGAATATGAATACTGTAAGTTTTTGATGTGATGTTTTTCCTCAGATACCACAGGCATGAATTTGGTTTTCTTCTTCTTGTGCCATAAATAGGGTGGATACCCGTTCCAACAATGAGACTGGACGGGCAGTTCTGATACACAAGAAAGGCAGCAAAGTTGTTGGACTGCATTGTAATCCTGTTCAACCAGATCTTTTGTTGAGTTGCGGAAATGATCATTTTGTGAGTTCATACTTTAATCATTTTGTGGATGTTGCTTTCTTCTCCTGACAAGCAAACTGGTTGTCTCTTTGATTTGATTGAAACATGTTATGATTGGAGTATTGTAAGAGACCTGTCTAATTAGATTAGGAACTTGAGATCCTAGACTACTGGCAATATGATATGTTATAGGTTTATGTCATTTGGTATGTGGTCTCTTCATGATATATGGCTTCTTCCCATCAGGCTCGTATATGGGACATGCGTAAATTAGAAGCAGGGGGTTCACTCTACAACCTCACCCACAAACGTGTTGTCAACTCTGCGTATTTCTCTCCTATATCTGGAACCAAAATCCTCACTACCGCCCAGGATAATCGACTCCGGATATGGGATTCAATCTTTGGCGATATGGATTCCCCCAGCAGAGAAATAGTGCATAGTCATGACTTCAACAGACATTTGACTCCATTTCGAGCTGAATGGGATCCAAAGGTGTGTCGAGTTCAATTACACAGCACTTATTTGTTACATTATTCACTTTCAGCCCAAGTTTGAGATTGAGATAACTTCATCATTCAGGATTCATCAGAGACTCTTGCAGTCGTTGGCCGCTATATAAGCGAGAATTTTAATGGAACTGCTCTCCACCCCATTGATTTTATTGATACCGGCACAGGACAACTAGTTGCTGAGGTCATGGATCCAAATATAACAACTATTAGTCCTGTGAACAAGCTCCATCCCCGGGATGATGTTTTGGTCTCGGGTAGTTCAAGGTTTGGATTTAAGTTCCCAAATTTATTAGTGCAAAAAATTCTCCAAAAAAGAGTGGTTCACATCAACTTTATGATTTGGCTATGCATGTTATTTTAGGAAGGGGTGTGAGACTTTTCTTGCTATGTTTAAAGATAATCAGTTGAAAATCTTCTCATGCTTTCAGGCTTTGTTTGCATTGGCATGTTATATTGCGATCTCTTTTTCATTTTTCTCCTTTTCCAGTTGGAGTTGAGTCATTCTTCATCTGTACTTCTAATTATGTGCAATGAACTAGATTAGATGGACTTGGAATCATTTCATCAGTCCTTTCAATTGCTTCAACACAATTTGTGGTGAATTTGCAGGTCTCTTTTTATTTGGAGACCAAAGGAAAAATGCGATTTTGTGGAAAAGAAAGAAGAAAGGAAAATACTTGACTGTGGCAAGGCGGGGAAGAAGAAGCCGGGAAAGAATTTTGGTGATGAAAGTGAAGAGGATTCTGATTGCGATGGATTTAACTCTAAGGGAAAAAGATCCAAGTTCACTAAGAAAGAGTTGATATGTAAGAGCAAGCGGAAAGTTAAACGCTAAGCACAAGATTTCCTGGGGCTGATTATGTTTTGTCAGCTGACATCCATCTTCATACAGGCTGTTTAACTTGGTGACTGTAACTGTTCGGTTTTTGTCAGGTGTACCCCTCCTAACGCAGGTAGCTTAGCTCTTTACCTTCCTCACTCCATCTAAATATTTCACTTATTCGGTTTTGCTTTGGCTACTTGTAATTTTGATCTTGAGGGACTAGTATTTTGATGCTGTACTTTCACATTTAGTCAGATTTGATATTTTCAAGTCTGCTCTCTCTCTCTCTCTCTCTCTCTCTCTCTCTCTAATTTGGGGTGTGATGTTTAATTGCGCAAGTGAGAACATCTAAATAAAGATAAACAACAGCGTGACCTACTTAATGAGGAGGAGGGAATTATACATACTGAGTTTGATCACTTGTTTTTCGCAACAATATACATTATATATATACATAAAGCAATATTTGTAATGTCTTCTAACGAAATTGGCTGTCACTAGTATTATGAACATAGAAGATTACATATATAAAACATATGGCTGGTTTCACCCGTGTGGAGTGAAAAAAACCATCAAAACAGGATGTTGGATTTTCCAACTACAATCATATGATACCTTACACACTAGGT
The DNA here is from genome assembly GCA_014182715.1 of Eucalyptus cloeziana. Taxonomy (NCBI): domain Eukaryota; kingdom Viridiplantae; phylum Streptophyta; class Magnoliopsida; order Myrtales; family Myrtaceae; genus Eucalyptus; species Eucalyptus cloeziana. The sequence goes on along the minus strand of CM024635.1, from coordinate 32,065,732 downwards.
ACCCTTCTAAACATTATATCAGGATAAGCATGTCTCAGCCAGGCTAAATAAAAGACACCAACTTTCTCAAGGAACACCTTTGAGGGGTCAACGGCAAGTTGTCAGGGTGGTTTTTGAACTTGTTTATAGATTTCTTTAGAAGCACGGTTAGTGGTGCGCCTCTTTCTCCCCTACTTGCCAAGGACCAAAGCAAGCCTAAGGGATCAGCTTTTCATGCCTCATGCAATCAAGACAATTCAAGATTGAATCCAATGTTTTACACTGCATCGTGAATCCAAGCTGATCGACTTTGTCCCGTGTCCCAAGCAGTTTAACCGGGCATCTGAACAGGATGTCCAAGAAATCCCAATTTGCCAAATCTGCCATGTTCGTTTGTATCAGCCCTTCTTTCTCCACGATGGCTCTCCATACCTCTTTCTTATCAGCCATGACTTTGGAGTACCAATGATCCTGCAAGAACATCTCTTCAGGAACTTGTAGTCCGAACTTCTTGGCGAGAGCAGGCCAGATCTCTTTCCATGTGAAGCTTGGCCCGTTAATGGAATTAAACGCCTGACCATTGGTGAAAGAAATGCTTTCGCTTGTAGCTGCCCATATGTGCTGTTCAGCTACCAGACCAGCATCGGACCCATCAATGCACACCTCTTCCCAACACTCTCTTGTCCCTCCAAAAACAAAGGGCAGCTCAAGGTGCTTACAAATAGAGCCATACACGGCCAAACATCCCATGAAATTATACAAGGTCCTTCTCGAACTGCCTATCAATAGACCTGGCCGGTGCACGGACCAACCCACCTTGCCGGCTAACTTCTCCTTGAGCAAATCTTCTAAATGGTAATAGAAATTGTACCTTGCACTTGCTCTTGGGCAATCCTCATTGTAGTAGCAAACTCGTTGGCCATCGAGTGGGTTTTCCAGGGACACATAATGCTTCATCCCCGTCTGAAGCGAGAAGTGCCTTAGTGAGGGAGAATTTGGGAGTACTGCATCCAAGGCATTGCGCATCATGGCCTTGTTCTGGTCACAGCATTCTGAGCTGTCCAGTGGGAACTGACTAGCCCAAGTGACCCAAAACACATGAGTCACATCCCTCAAATTTGACAGCTTTTGTTGGGTTTCGAAGGGATTCAGGAGATCGCAAGAGATGAAGCGGTAATTGCAACTCTGTACGGGCATGATCTCTGGCCGGCGAGCCACGCCGTAGACTCTCCATTTGGATTTGGAGATCAACCTCTTGGCAAGTTCTTTGCCTACAAGCCCAGTGACTCCAAAGATGACGGCCACTGATCGTTTTCTTTGAGATTTATCAGCTGCCATTAGAGTAGCAACTGTATCAGAAAGGGCACAACACTCGGGTTTAATCTGAGCTTATGAGTTTTGTTTACATGGAGAGACTAATGGACGTGAACATTTATAGGGGCTTGGGACCTGCCTGTTAGAGTTTCCTTGTGGGAGGGTCCAAAATTGACAAAACTTAAACTTCTTTTGAGGCAGGATTTTAAGGATTGTTTTCAGAATTGTCCACTACACCATTGACATTGCAACTAAAATAAGATGCTAGTTGTTGCTAAGATGAGCAACATGTTTGTTCATTCATCATTCCCCATGAATAGTCTAATCGGGAACTCTTATGCGTTCCTGTTTTCTCAATTGCAGGGGCCAATGCTACTCTTCTTAGGAGAAAAACTTTCCTAGGGCAAAGCCCTTTCCCCCAGGTGTGGTGGGATGAACTGGTCAATCATAGTTTCGTACGTAAGCTAGGCATAGTCTTTCGAGGCGCATCCTGATTCGCGTGCAGACCAACTGATATGATTGTATAAATCTCGACTATCTTTGAAGAGCTTATTCTAAGAATGATCAAGCGTTTGCTGGCAGAAAGCGAGGATGGCCGCGAACTTGCTGGCTTTATGGTTGCAAAAGAATTTTTAAAATAAGTAAAAGCTGTAATCATATTGAATCAACACGCATCTAGGGTCAACATACCTATTCTACACCCTCTGTAGGGGTGTCCTTTTCACGGAGGATTTGGCAATAACTGCAGCCACACCGCTGCACAGAACCTCATCTTCCTATTATTTCCTAGAGAAACGAGCCCCCAAAAAAAGTTATCTTTGCTTAAAAAGATCTCCTGAAAAACTGGGCTTCTAGACAAGCTTGTAGTCACTGATGACGCTGACAAATGTATTGCCTCGAGAACAAGTCTGTTTCTTTAATACATGTGAAAATGGCGTTCGCTTTAATAAACGATTTGATGCTGTTGGGTCGGATTTGAATGAAAGGACGAGATGAGTACACATAGGAAATGTCTGAATCCGATGCATGATGAGATGAACTGAAGAATCTTGCGCAGTAAAATATACGTGCGTGGGCGTCGTGGGATTGTATAGAAAGGCCGAAGCCCTGCTCCTGAAGGAAGCTATCCTGGACCCACGTGGTCTCCTTTTTTTGCTTGATAAGCTTCGGGGGATTCTTTGCACACTGCGTAATCTCCATTAATACATTCTTAAGTACTAATGATTTACCTATTTTATCTTCTTGGTTGCACCGAAGAACTCTCATCGGTGACATCATCTCAGAATCTCTAGAACATTTGAATATATTTCTGATGGATTGGCCTGAGTCATTAAAATATATATAGAGTAGACGAAGAGAGAAGATATTGGTGTTCTGTAATTAAACAAATAGAGAAGCGAGAGCTGTCAATCGGTACGAATTGAAATAGAACATGCCCAACTTGCGCGTCCATTTTCATCTAGTTATTGCGAATCGATAGATCGATTTTTATTGCCAGATGACATATCCTTTTCCCGGGACATACACGTGATGTGTCACGTCTGTCCTTCGGTCTCTCTGCTAGCGATGTCAAGGCCGGGGGACACGCATTCAAAACTCTCTCAAAATACTCATCAAATTCACTCAGATAGACATGGACAATGTCAGTTCGAAAATGGTCGGATCAATCAAAAAAATGTACGATATACATGCGGCAGTTTATTCAGGGCTCCAATAGTAAATCTGACTAAGCCGATGAGTCTTCAGCCGGTGCTTCGACTCCTAAGCTCGCAATATTCATGTGACCTGCATCATAAGAATTTGGAAGACGACGTCGTCATCGCTAGGGCAGTAAAACTCGAGAAACTATGTTGGCCGAGGCCAGATTTCAGCTAGGAAATTACTCAGGGGGATTTTCTGGACAAAAAAGCATGCTCCGATGACGATGTAGGATAGGAACAGGACCACTCCCTTCATGTAATGCGACGTACCATCCTGCGGAAACAGAACCAAGATGGTCGCTTTTATGTTCTAATCTATGACCCGGTCACTAATTTTCGTTCTAACCAGAGCTGAAGGTGGAACAGATCAAGAAAAACCTGTAAAGTGAAGGAGGTGATCAAGATCGTAAATGCCAGGCAACCAGTTTCGATGAGGCTGAAATCAAGATTCATATGAGTGCCCATGATCCAGGACACAATCACACATAAGGGGACCTGAGAATTTCAATGACAAAAAATTTGGTTAACACTATTTTGCAAATAATATGTTAGTACTCCAATCGTGGGATTCTAGGATTTTTCGCTGCTTACGACAAACATGGAAATCTGAGTTGCCGATCCTAGGGCCACTCCCAAAGATATATCCTGCCACAAACCAAAAGAATAAATAAGTAAACAGGTAAAGGATAGTCAAAAGACGTGCCAACCACTACCCATATGCTGCCAGCTCGACCATATTCTTAGAGATGAATTTCCGCTGACTATTTAAAACGTACCAACTTGTTCTTGAGGGCAAAGATGATAGAACCAGCATGCTCCGCGGCATTGCCAACGATCGGTAGCAATATCACGCTGATGAAACTGACTGAAATTCCCCAGGAACTCGACGCGGCCTGCGGTTGCAAGGTCGCGTTTGTGAGGGTCGACAGGAATCGGATGCAAACATGTGATACAGGAAAGCGACTAATGTATGGAAGTCCTTAAATAGGATTCGCTTATATGATGTGCAATTACCTCGATTGTGCCTACGACGTATTCGGATAATAAGGCTATGATCAACGTCATGCCGACCAGCCAACTAAACGCGCTCCAAAATCCTATTACCGCCTTCTCTCCGTCCTCCTCGTCCTCCTGATCATGATAACTAAACAAATTAACCAGCGGAGCATTAAGGTACATTAATTCAAAGAAAACTAAGAAGGATTATGCATTTGAAGTACGTATCTATATGGAAAAATAAAAACTATGTACGGACAACTTCGGTGAAAATGGAATTATGACTACAACTTAGTAGTTTTCTTTTGTTAAAAAAATTATGGGATTATAGTTTTCCAGCTACCGTAATGTTTGCCCAAGAATGTAAATAAACAACCAACAAGAGCTTATCTAAAACCTACAAAAGATGTGTTTTTCTACAACATAGTTAAGAACCTATTTAATTGTGAGTTCGATTAACATGAATTGAATCATATGAGTTTCACGTGAGATCCACATGATCCGACGATCCATTTAAGTTATGCTCACGATGATCTCACATGATCCGACGATCCATTTGAGTTATGCTCACGATCTGACGATCCATTTAAGTGAGAATAGATACCATACAATAATTCTTGCTCCCTCAAATGGGATGGAATGTTTTATTGTGAGTCACCTCTTGGGACTCGAACATCTGCCGGTGGGTTTTGAGCTGGAAGACAATATAAGCCACGTATGCGAGTAGCATCACGATGCTGCTGGCTCTCGACAGCTGGAGCGTGTATTCAGCAACCGAGGCCCCGCCTGGTCCGCCACTTCCACCGTATCTGAACATCAACGGCAACAGATGGCACAGCAATCCCAGCAACAGAAGGAGCGAGTTCACATCAGCCTGCTTCTGCTTGAACAATCGATCCAAGCAGCAAAAAGAACTATTGGTAAGGCAAACTTATCATCTTGATTAAATCAATCTGGTCGATGTGGGCGCTACGTACTCTATCGTATCTCTGCTCCTTCTTGATGTTGGCCAGTCCTCCGAAAAGAAGAGATGACCCCAGCACGAGGAGGAGGTTGGAGAGAACCGAGCCCAGAAGAGAGTACTTCACCACGTGTATTTTGTTTTGGTGAAGCGCAAACAATGCTATGATCAGCTCCGTTGCGTTCCCGCACGTTGCGTTCAGTAGCCCCCCAACTAGAATCAAGCCCACCCGATCACATTTATGTCAGTTGTCGTCCCTCACTTTAGAAGCAAAATCATTTTTAAGGACGAAAAAAGAAGTTGTTACAGCTCACTAATCAACCGTTGGTAATAGAGAAACGTGTACCTGTTGGGCCTGTGAAATATGCAATTTGTCTGAAAGGAGAACCATAAAGAACAACGTTAGATACACATATGTGGAGTGTCGATTATCAATATTTCTGCACGTAATAAGCGCTCGATGTAAAGATCCGCTTACTCGGTTAGGAAGCTGACGCGTTCGGCGAGCGGGGTGAGGCCAAGCAAGCTCAGAGCAAATATCCAAGCCTAGGAGAGATGGAAAAATGCAATGCTATCAGTAAGCAGTTTCTTTTCATCTAGTGACGGATGTATAAGGGGACACATTGTAGAGCACTGCCAATCTTTGCAGTGGAGACACATCTAGATAGTGGCTTGTTATCCTTTTCAATGACGAGCAACCATTTTCATGAACATCGCACTCACTCTTCCGAACTTGTAAAGGTCTGCCGCGACCGCCAGCGGGATTGCCGGGAAGAGTATCGCGAGCTTGGTCCCGAGGATCACCTCTTGCAAATTGGCGACCACTTGTCTAAGCACCGGGAGCCGAACCTTGGCCGGCACAAGCATCGGATCGGACTTCTTCCTTAGGACCGAAGAAGCCGATGTATTATGCGGCGCACGCCGATCAGCAAAGGATGCTTCCTTGTCCAAATCGTTCATGTCAGCGCCATTAACGCCACCATTTTCCAAGTTCCATGGCTCCTGAGAATCCATCGTAATAATGCGTAGCCTTATAAGAACTTAATTAGTATGGAAGGAGAGAAATTAAATGCCGAGAGGCTCTTTTATGGAGGAAATGCTGAAGTGGTTTTATATAGAGATAGCCCAACGAGTGCTCTCTCGGGAAGGAAGAAACGTCGATGCAAGAATCAGAGTACCGTTCCGAGAGAGCAGCTTCCTGGAATTTTCCTACTCTTGTTTTCTTTCTTGCATGAATTTACACGTACTTAACGATGAAGGCGTGCAGGTGCTGGACCGTTGGTAGTGTACACACATGAAGTTGGCCATATATGGCACGTTTACGTGTTTTAAGCGTTGCATTTGTAGCCCACGGATAAGAAAAGAAATCTAAAACCACCGAATGAATCAATGCTTTCCTAAGGTTGCAATTTAGCGAAAAGATTAATTGGTCGAGGAGAGAATTGGAATTTAGCTACTTTAAATGGTATAACTACTATTAACACATTGACACGTAAGAACTTTACGGACCGTCTTCATTAATATCAGTATTTACTGTACTTAGCATATATGCCAAATTATGGAGGATGCATCCAGCTTTAAGGTGTTAACATCTCAATCCGTAAACTCGTAGCTTCCAAACTAAACCGAGCTAGAGTAGAACCAAACAGACCCCCCGGTTACCTCTTTTCAACCTCCATTAGGCTGAATAATCTGGTACCGAGATGCTTTGTCCAAAGTGTTCTCGCCGAGACAAAGTGAACTGCTTGATATTTTTGCCTTGAGGGTCGATGAGAGGTTGGGGACTGGACAAGAATAACCACTTTCCAGGTACAGACAAGTCCATTATCATGTAATTTCGTCGACCCTAATAGCTTCAGAACTCCGTGAATTGTATTGCAAAGGAGCCTTCATGATTGATTTACATAGAGTGAGAAATAAAATTTGATTTACCAAGTGATGCATAGAAATGGAAAACAAGAGCAAAGCTAGAGATTTAGAAAAAATCGATTTAAAAATTTATTCTCAAACAACTTATAAGTGCACATTTAAACAAAGGCTTCTATATGCTGTGCAACTTGTGTAAAGTACGTCTATACAAACTATGGGATGAGATATGTTATCAATCTAACGGAGCTGGCGTAAACTGTTTTTCGGCTGGCTGTCTAGAAAATAAACTTTATGAATTGACTTGTATCTAAAATATCAGTATACTAGATGTTGAAGCACTCCTTAATGATATGTCGAGCATCACTTTCCTATATGTGTACTGTCCATCCTAACGCTGTCCTTTTCAATGGTGCCTCATATCAAACTAGACAACTACTTTGGAAGGATGGTGATTGCCTCACGAGTGAACTGACTCTGCACGGGAAGCCATAACTACGTGTACAAAATGTTTGTACTCCGAGAAAGTTGACTAATTAATACCCCATCTAAGACTACAACAGTTCTATAAACTATTTCATCGTCATAATGATCACGATTTTACATAGCACGCCTTTCCCTCAAAATCTTTTCGTTTGGTGTGCCAAAAATATTTATACAGAAATATATAGATGTCCTTGACGTGCAAATGTATACACATACACAATCTTGGAAAAAAATTAAACTCAAATCAGTTAGAGCTGACTTAGTGATTAAGGAATAAATATGTGTAGATTATGCGTATGACACAAGTTCAATTCTTTCAATCACCAAATGAAAACAATCATCTGTTTAGACCATCCAACTCGAGTTACAGCACATTTTTAACCCGGTCCACGAGGTTGGCAGGATGCTTCATCAACCGGAAAATTACAAACCACAGAGACGAGATCCCTTTAGTCATAAAAGATCGTAATCAAGTTGCAGTACGATATCCACACATGATTTTGGCAAGCAGCAAGATTACTTCAAAATCCGTTGCGCAAACTAATTCAACCCTTAAACTCGTTCGATGGTCACGTCAAGGATTCTTTCGAAGCCCTGATCAGAAAGATAAGGTGTGCATGTGCAATATTTAACGTCTGGGTTATTGAACAAGGTAGCCTGCATTCATCGAACGTAGTTCAATACAGATCGAGGAAAATGACTTAGAATTCCTCTCTCGCATTAAGAAAAGCATCATTTTTTATTACAAGAGAGAGATACAGCGCAAGAACCAACAGATCCAAATACTTCAACTTGGGTATGCTTCAGATCACAACTATAAAGTGCAGGATCATCTATTGATTATCTCTTGTTGCATGTGCTGCATGTCTAAGGTGAAGGGTTGATTCCAGTGTTGGAAGCCAAACTTGTAGGAAAATGAGCATATTACTGCAGCATGCGTGAACCTAATCTATCTCGTTGATATATAGCGAGAGAGAGAGAGAGAGAGAGAGAGAGAGAGAGAGAGAGAGAGAGAGCTTGTGGAGCGAAAGTGCCTATTTTGAGAGCTTATGCGAGGAAGAGAGAGGCGTGTATTTTCCTGTGGAGCGAAAGTGCCTATTTTGAGGGCTTGTGCGAGGAAGAATCATGCAGGCCTTGGCCGTACATCAGATGTAGAACTTTCCCGGAATTTTCAGGCGGCTTCGTCCAAGCGAATCAAACGCTGTAGAGATCCCAAATACCGGTAAAGAAAACGGAGTACGAAAAAGGGTTTTGCACAAGCTGCCACTTTGGTTGTTATGGACTTGGAAGGAAGAGATGAGGGCTGGACGAAGTTTCCTCACGAACTCTTTCTAATCCCTCGTTTTGAGTAAATTGCGCGCGCTAATCTCATTTTGCCATATTAATCAGCAGCATTAAGTTAAGCATTATATTCACGCTTCTGGCGAGCTCTTGCTTGGGTGTTTCCTTTCCTCGGTCTACTACGCAAAACCTGCGCAAAGCAACATCTTGACTGAGATGAATTGAACGGCAATCCGAGGATAAAGTACCTGTCGTGAGATTACTGGAGAATTTTTTCTGAAATTAGTGAACAACGTTACAGCAGGAGCTTGTCACCGGATCCTTCTCTAATCTTAATGAATTACTCGTACCCAGAAATATCTCAGTTGGAGACACGAGAGATTTCACAAGCTTTATGCGTACTTTCTTTCTTTGTATGCTCCGAATAGCTAAGACAATCGTCGTGGCCACATGGGCAAGGGCTGAACTATTGCCCAATCAAATAGATCGATTGATTAAAGCAAGCAAGACAGATCAATTGTGTCGTGCTTCAAAACTCTGTTTTTTCGAAGTATACCCAGCTTTAGTCGTTGATTTTCAATGAGCCAATGAAGCTAGAATGTGTTGAGTGCACATGTGAGTGGTGTGAAAGAAAGAAATCTCACATTGGATTTCAGAGCTAAGAGCGATAAGCAATGTACTCGTTGATCCATAATTTAAAATTCTAAATAAAATTTGGATCAATTAAATTGTCAAGGCTCAAATTATGGTTTCCTAGGATCTAGACATGTTAAAATGAGTCATATGCCCATTTCTTAACCTATATTTGATGGGTTAAGTTATTAAACGGGTTAATTATATTTAGTAAATGAGTTATGAAGCGATAATTATCTAAAAAGTCATAAACCTAATATACAATGACTAATTTAGTCTTAAACCTTTAAATTATGTCAATTCAATCCTAAACCTTTTAACAATTTTGTAAATTTAGTTTTAAACCTTTTAATTATGTCAATTTAGTCATAAATCTTTTGAATACTCACCAATTTAGTTCTAAATCTATATTTTAAAAAATAGGTAAAAAGGAATGCATTGGCAAATCGTCAAAAAATTTATGACTAAATTGGTAAATTATAAAAAAGTTTATAACCGAATTGATTATCGTACAATAAATTTAAAACTTTATAGATAGCTTTCTCAGTTATGAATGAGTTTGGAATAGTCAAGCGGAAGATGATATGGATGTTAAATAAGTTCATAACTTATTTGGACTTAACCCACTTCTACGACTCTCTTTCACCTTCACCTGATCTTATGCTCGCTTACACCGCGTTCTCACTACAATTTAGTTATGAGTTTTCCCACATTTCATTAAATATGTATAAGTGTTTTGAATAGATTTGAGTGAGTCAAAAGATGTGTCGAGTACGAATTGGGTCGTGTATGGATCAATAGATTTTTCATTGCATCGAAATGTGTCAATTAGGGCTCGGCTATTTTGGACCCGACCCGATCCGGACCGACCCACCGAAATCCGGGTCATATTGTCGTGGATCACGGTCTCAAATCAGTCGAAGCCCATCCGCATGTAATGGGTCGGCCTTATAAAGCTGGCCCGACAGACATCCGTCGGAGGCCGGGGAAACGGGCGTGGGCGATCCTTCCAGAAGAAACGGCCACGAAGCGAACGCAACAGAATCGCGCGGAGCAGAGGAAACGGAGCGCGGCGACGATAAGCAACCGGGAAGCTCTGCAAGACTTCGATCATGGCGGAAAAACTGGCTCCCGAGAAGCGTCACGTCTTCTCCCACAACGGTGCGTTCCGCTTCGTCTCTCGCTGTGTTTCTGAATTTGGGGGCGGGGGGATTTCGATCTTTTGATCGCGCTTCGTGGCGCGTCGCGTTTGGTTTCTGCAGGTCAGACGGTGTTTGAGTGGGATCAGACCCTGGAGGAGGTCAACATCTACATCAAACTGCCCCCGAACATTCATCCCAAGCAATTCTACTGCAAGATTCAGTCCAAGCACGTCGAACTCGGGATCAAGGGCAACCCCCCTTATCTCAATGTCAGCCGTTGTTTCCTCGATTCTGAAGATCTTTTCTTTGGTCCCCATTTTAGATTAATTATGGAGTGGGATTGTGCTGGTCCGCTAATGGCCCTGTTTGTTTTCCTGCTTTGTCAGCACGATTTGATGAGCCCCGTGAAGACGGATTGTTCTTTCTGGACTCTCGGTAATGCTCTTTGTTTCTTACTCCGATCGCGTTTTTGCTTGTCTGCGAAATGAATGTTGTAGGAAAGTTTATGTCTGGCCCAGCTTTGGTGGCTGCTGCTTGTTGCAGAAGGAACAAACAAAAGTTTTTCTCTTCAGTATTATGTATTTGGGTGACTGCGCATAGTTGAAGTGCCGCTGTGATTGGAATTTGCTAGAGCGCAGGAGCTGATGCGAACGGGCTTAAAATCTTTTTTTTTTTTTTCTTTTTGTGTCGTGTTGATTAGTTTTATGTTCTTTGTGTAGAGGATGATATAATGCATATAACACTTCAGAAGAGGGACAAAGGTCAAACATGGCCTTCTCCAATACAAGGTCAGGGTCAGCTAGACCCGTACGCATCTGACATGGAGCAGAAGCGCCTCATGCTTCAGAGATTTCAAGAAGAGGTGATTGTTATGTTTTTCGTATAAAATTAGGTTTTCATCGTCTTATAGGTTGTTGTATTTCCCACATATTCTATTAATGTTACGATTAGAAGTTTTGCACAATAATGATTTTTGTGGTGATTATTTACTTAATGAGTTCGCTGCGAGTGTTTGGTTAACATAATGTTTTAGCAAAAGAAGGTTATTGGCCAAACATGCTCATCTATACTAGTTTCGTATGCATGTTGAAGTTTAAGATTCAAGAACTGCAATGGTCCGCCACAAAAGCACTTGCCTTGATCACTGAGACTTGGATGTGCTTTTGTTTATCTGATTCATGTATCCTTTTCCTTGGGTGAAGCATTTCATAATGTTTTGCAGCACGCTGTATGCTGTAGTGCTTTGTCACTTGGGGTTGTTCCACTAGAATCCCTTACATTTGACTCTCAAAAGGCAGCTATTTTTGCTTTTTGTTGATTGGGAACCTTAGGCAGTGCCACCCCCCTTTCCTTCCCCTTCCACATACGATGCGTCACCTTAGCACCTGTAGCCCCAAAGAAAGGGACTGGATGGTCCAATGACAGTGAGCTAGCAAGTAGTTTAAGTGTATTAATGCCTGTCTTTCATTAGGAGAAACCTTTGTTGCTGTTTTCCTTTCTTTGACACTTCAAGGTAATCTTTCTGCTCCTTTGTTCTGCCTTGTAACTGATACCCTGCTTGGAAATTATATAAATGGGCGGAAAAGTTCAAATGGCTGTTATTCCTCCCTTTTCGAGCCTACCAGTTTTGTCATTCCTTAAGAGCCTAAAGATAATATAAGATTTTTGATCCAATAGGGTGCGTTTAGTTGTTAATGTACTTTTCTGAGAGTATTTCTGTGATTCTGCTGAAGTTGTTGTTAACGTGAATTGTGAAAATTATGATTACAATGAGCTCATTTAATGTTTGCTTAGCCTTGTCTCTGAGTAACAAATCATGGACCCTCGGAGTGGTACTAGTTCATTTTTCTGGACTCCTCTAATTGGCTACAAGTATCTTCTAATTTACTTTTTGATTTTTGTCTTTGTTCTACTACATGTGCAGTTAGCTAACGATGAGGTGTTGGTTGACCAACTTGGTTTTTTAGTACTCCAACTTTTTTCTACTGCTTGACTCTATATACAAAGATTTTTCTACTGAACTATCCCTTGATGAAGGTGATCTGTTTATGCAGAATCCTGGATTTGACTTCTCTCAAGCTCAATTCACTGGCAACTGTCCTGATCCAAGGACCTTTATGGGTGGTATTCAGTCTGGTTGACAATCTTTTTGCCATGATGGCTACTTTTATTAGCTTCCATATCAACTTCTAACAATTTGGTATATAAAATTATCTAACATGGATCAGCACCATTTCCAACTGTAGCGCTTGGATACTTCGTACATGTTCTGTATTATGTCTTTTGTCAAGTGTAATTTTACTTGGAGACAATTAGAGAGTGATAAAGCTGGGTGAACTTTTCTGTCTTCTGTCTCTCTGTAATTCTATGCATAAACAATTAGTAAGTGACTAAGTTGTGTGTTTCACCTGTCAGTCTCTGCTTCCTTCTGCACTTGCAACGATGCTAAGTCATGCTCCTGCTATTATGGTAAGTTCTGACTAACCTGTTGTACCCAACGTCATTATGTTATTAGAGTGGTTATTAGATTGTTTTCTTTATAGGGGGATGGGTGTCTTCATCATGCCTCGTTTTTTTATTAAGAAATCTTCGTGGAGAACTCAGGTGAATTAGGGATTGGTGCCCTCTGGTCTTAAGAGGAGACTAAATTTATGTTGAGTTTGGAATTGACCGTATAGGTTTAGAATGTTCATGGGTTTATGTTTGCTGCTTTTCTCAGGAAAGGATGGTTAAGAGAAGAGACTAAATTTATGTTTGGAAATCATCCTTTTCTCCTAGTAAAACGCAACCTGCGTAGGATCGAGGAACTTCCACTGAAGCCAACTCTAGTAATAGTGAATATCGGAGAAGGTTAATTTGGCCTAATAAGCGAACCAGGACCACAACCAGATTCAAGGAGACTGTTTAGATATGTTTTGAAGTGCAGAAAAATATCTTTTGTAGAGCTTGAGATGTAAGAATTGTATCGCAGAGACGAGTTCTTGGCGGTTTGAATCTGCTTACGTAATTTCCGAATGCTTCCTACTTTAGGCATGGAGGAAATTTGCCGGGATTGATTGTGATCGAGGGCCTTGGCCACGTGGTCGATCCCTACACCGTGCAGATCGATTGTGGATCGATCCTTGCACTATGTGAATCTATCATGGATCGATCCCAGAGTGGGATCGATCCGAGGGCCCCAGCCGTGTGGATTGATCTTGGTCGATGATCGGATTGATCTTGGTCGAGGGCCCCAGTCATGTGGATCGATCTTGGTTGATCAGAATTGATCCGAGATCGATTGGGCTAATCAACCTTGGTCTGATTGCAACTTCATCGATCATTTCTTGTCCGATTGAATCCATTCTTCTTCTTAAATTTTGTTTGTGTCATAAAATAGCCTCCCCAATGGTTTTTCCACATCTCAACTAATTTTTCTAATTTTCCGAAATTTTTCAATTTTTTAAATGTCAAAAATAAAAATAAAAATTCCGGTTGTTAAAAAAAAAAAAAAAATTCTGGCTTTTTTTATAATTTAGATCATGTTTTTCTAAGCATCTTTACAAAAATTCATCAAAATTCAATTTTTACAATTTTTTGAGGATGGTGCTTGTTCAAGCATGATTAATGTCTCCTCCTAGGCAAAAGTGCTCATAAAGCTCTTTAGGGGTAGAGGTGCTCAGGCAGCGGGTGGCCGGACGAAACAGAAATGTGTGACAGAATGGGTTAGAATTGGTCCTCGAGAGATTTGGATAACAGCTAAGTAGATCTAAGCTGTGGATTCTTGATCTTTTGCTGTCTTTGTTCCATGCTCCTGCCGACGTCTGACTATGGAGTTCATTTTACATGATCAAACTTTGCTCAGCCATTGGCTGCTGAAGAGCAAAAAGCAGAGAAGTAGTGCGGATCTGGTTCCGCCGACCACAATCAGGAATCAACCCACCCTGTCACGTCCAAGCAATCGTTTTCTTTGTAGAGCATTTGTTCTCGCGTGTTCTGTTCCTCTCCGTCTTTGGTTGGCCACATCATCGTTCTTTCCCACGGAACGCCATCTATCGGCATTATTCTCGACGGAGGGCGTGCGTCCTTTCATAGCCCCCAAACATTTGCGAAAGTGATTTAGTCGCTTTCGCCAGCTAGAGAAGCTAAAGGCGGACGACCGAAAAGTCAACTCCGGAATCTTTTCATTGTATGAATTCTGATTCTCCACCGAAAAAAGAAAATTTTAAATAATTTTGTCAAAGAGTGTCCTGTAATTAATTAGGAAAATTTCGAACTCAATGTATGCGAACGGCGCAACTAATTATTCTTCGGCTTGTGGCACTGTTTTGGTGACATCTAATTTGGATCTGTATTCCTTGCACCGCATAATTTTATTTGTCTTTTAAACACTAAAGAAATTTCGGCTCACGCATTTTTAGATTACAACGAGCTTTGATTGCCTTAATTTTCAGAATTAAAAGAAATATTCTTCGGATTATGAAATGTCGGACTCAACTTTGGGACGTAAAATTCGAAGGTATTCCTAAGGGCAAGGGAAGAAAAACTTTCTATGCGATTGGAGGGACATGATATGTAGTCACCAACATGTTAAAATAAGGAATACATATAGGCTGAGTGTCGAGTTATTGAACAACGGTTGAAAATTCCCGTCGAAAGCTTGCTTCTCGCTAGGTAGATATGTGCCCCGAACAGTGTCTAGAACCGACGTGTCTAACTAGTGTCTCTGGTTGTAGCTGCAAGGTTTTCAGAGTCTCGCGTGTGGGAAATGGGAGCGCTGGTCCCCCTGCTCCTGCCTGCAGATCTCCTCCTCTGTGGCGCGCGAGATCGTACCCCAACGACACGCGCGCTCGAGATGGAGCCTCCCTTCCATGCAGCCCGACTTTCACTTTCGTCTCCGCCTTGTCGTCTTCATCACCACCGCCGCCACCTCCTCCAGATTCGCACCCTTCCCCCTGATCTCTCTCTCTCTATAAATATCTGCTGCTGCTGCTGTCGCTGTCCTCCCATGGACCCTCCTTCCTAACCGTCCGATTCTCCTTTCCGTCCCCACTCGATGATCGTCGCTAGATCGCGGCCCCACGCTCCTCCTCCTCCTCCTCCTCCGGCCGTCCTCTCTCTCGCCCGCCGCGCTCCTCCCCATGGTGCGGGACTCGGCCAAGCCTCCCCAGCCCCCCGCCCCCGCCGCGGCCTCGTCGCCGGGAACTACTGCCACGACGTCCTCTTCCGGGACGGCGCCGCCGTGGCCGAGTCCTCGGCGGCGCCGTCTCCTTCATCGCCGCCGTGCTCGACGGCCTCTCGATCGCCTTCGACCCGGTGTCGAAGGTCGGTCGGGATTTCAAGTACGCGACGGCTCGCCGCCCGATCGCGGCGCCCGATCGCGAGACCACTCTCTTCCACGCCTACTTCGATTCCGGCTCGGGCGAGGAGGACGGGCGCGTGGACCGCGTCCTGAAGCGGGTCTGCTCTTGCGACCCGATTGCCCCTTCGGATCTCCCCGAAGGGAAATTTGATTTTGGGATGGCGGTTGGGGTTGGGGGCGAGATATTGGTGGAGACGCTGGAGAGAATGATTGAGACGTGTGACGTGGTGTTTGTCGATATTCAGGCCCTGATTCGGGTCTTCGACGGTGTTGATGGAACGGTGAGGCTTGTGGAGTTGAAGGAGAGTGGGTTTTATCATCTCTTGCCTCGAATTGGGTTCATAAAGGCATCGTCCGAAGAAGCGGCTTATATGGACGTGGAGGAGGTGAGGAATTGGTGCTGCGTCGTGGTCACGAATGGGAAGGATGGGTGTACCTTGTACTGGAGAGATGGAGAGATGAAGATTGAACCCTTTGTCGCTTGTGAGGTTGATCCAACAGGTGCTGGTGATAGCTTTTTGGGTGGGTTAGTTGCTGGGCTTGTGCAGGGACTGACAGTTCCTGATGCAGCTCTTTTGGGGAATTTCTTTGGTTCACTGACGGTTGCGCAAGCTGGGCTTCCCAAATATGAGCTGAGACTCTTGCAGGTCTGTTTTCTTGGATTGTTTTTTTTGCTTACAATTGACTTGTTGCTTGTCAGTGGGGTGATGTCTCGCACAAGAGGATTGAGATACTGAAAGGAGGGCGATCATAAAAAAGATTATATTTGCATTCGAAGCATTGATTTCGGATTGTGCCTGCATATTATGTCTCTGTGAGAACATTGGAACTCAAAGATTGATGCAGTGGATCTTGTTAGTTTGCTCATTCTTATGACACCTGTTATGTGCTGTACTAGTGGAGTTCTTGGAACATACTAAAAAACGGGGGAATAGTATTCCATGTATTAGTTATGGTGATTGCAGGATGAAGCAATGTCAACCAGTTTCCAAGGAATGTGTGTTGCAAAAAAAAAAAAAAAAAAAAAAAAACACCTTGTTCCTTGATATTTTTTTTTTCATTATATGTCAATGATGTGTGGGGAACACATCAGCTACTTTTTTGAAAAAGAGAATCCCTTTTAAATGGGAAAACGACACAAACAGTCTTTGAACTTTGATTCGATGTGCAATGTAGTCCTTAAACTTTTTTATTTGTTCAATGTGGTCCTTGAATTTTGGTCCAATGTTCAACGTGATCTCTGAACTTTTAATTATTTTCATAGTCTTGAAACGACATTGAACATTTACTAATAGATTATGGGCTATATTGATTTAATTAAAAGTCTAGGGACGACCTTGCAAATTAGGCCAAATTCAAAGACCATATTGTACAAATTAGAAATTTGTGTTTCAAATTGCACATTGGACTAAAATTTAAAGATCATTTGTGCTATTATCCCTTTTTAAATCTAGCAATCTTGCTAGGGAAGATTGCTCTGTTGCCATGATATTAGACAGACAACCTTGCAAAATTGGTGCAGCAAAACTTTTGTCCTTTGACAATTTACTAGTGTAAGAGTTTCTTTTTGGATACCCATACAGTTGTTTGATAATTGTTTCATCCTAAGATCAAGCAAGCGGACATGGTTTTGGAATCACACGAGTTTTGTGAGTTCATGCTACTGCACCTGTACTTAATGTAGATTTTCCCGTGTATTATACCAGATATGCTGTCTTGTCAGTGGTAGGTAAGCTTCTATATGTGGATATCTGTCATATGGTTAATTGAATGTCAAAGAAAGGACTCCATGGTAATGTTAGCTGAACTCTGCAACTTTGTTAGCTGAACCCAGCAATGATAGCTGAACCTGGTAACTGAGACACATCTTTTATGAGGTTTCCCTGATGAATTTTGAACATTCATTTGACTGAATTTCATTCGAATGAGTTTTTTTCGGTCAGCAATGATATGATTGACTTGACAAGGTAATTTTATAGGGCTCAAGACTAGTAAATATCCTATCAAAGTGTCACATATTATCGTTCTTTGCCTGGTCCATGGGTGATAGTTTATTGGTTTAGGTTTGTTCGCTTCAGTTAGGGTTCTACTGAATCAAAATACACTTCATTGTCATTGGACGGCATTCTAGTTGCTTTGGTTGATCAAACTGGGACTTGGATAATGGCAATTAGATATTCCTTAGGCTAGAAAGCTCTAATTCTGTTGTTGTCGTAATCAATTACCTGGTTACAATGTAAGAACATGTGCTTGGCTGGGATATTACATAGGAATTTCTGGTTTACTGTTGAAGGTGGAACTTTGTGGGATGATACATGTTTTGGCATCCAACTACCATAGTTTAATTAAGCATCATCTATGCTTTCCTTAACATAAGTTTCAGACACTGTTGTTTTCATTTTTTACCAATTTTGTTCTCAGTATTTGCGTCTTCTTACCTTCTGCAGTGACAATGCTCACCCCATAACCTCGTTGACCTTGCCATGCTCTGTTTCCATGAGTTCATGAAACTTTATTTCTGTAAATATATTTATAGGGTGTCAAGGATGAAGTAGAAAGGCGGAAGATGCAGTGTGTGCATAGTCTTAACGGAATAAATGTTGAGCCGAAGTTTCTGAAGCCAGCAGAACATGATCAGTTCCATGCATCCCTTAGTGCGTTGAAACTTCAATCCAAGTACCCTATCCACGATTGTCCGAGGGAGCTGTCAAGTCCTGGCAAAGGAACCGAACATTCCAGCGTACTCTCAGCCTAGAATTATTCCATCTTCGACGACTTTGACTAATTGAGTTGAGACTAACGTGGCTAAAACAAAGAACCATTTCTTTTTGAACAGGTGCTTGGTACTATTTAGTCTGAGACGTTAGATTACTAAACTCTAGCAATGAGGCCTAAGACCCGCGGGCTGCGACTATATATTTCCTCGATATGGTTGTCAACATTGTTCTGATTGAGAGGCCGCCTATTGTCTAGGTTATCATCCAAAGTTGTTTTGGGATATTACTTGCTGCTTCTTTTACCAAGGGCACTATTCATATTCTTTTGCTCTAGACAATGAGAACTGTCCAGCTTCCCGAGTCCATGTGCAAAGGCCAACATCAAGACCGAGTTAAGTATTTTGTTGGAAGCTGCACTTAGTTAAGGAGGGAGAGGCATCATTAATTCAACTGTAGCTTCACTGAATACTTGCAGAAGGCCGTTAATGAGAAGATGAGTCTAATCCACATTCATAAAGGTTAGAGGTGTCAAAATGGGTGTTGAACCCATATTCAATGAGATGGGTTATATATGGATTAATCAAGTTTTAATAAATGAATTATTCAATGAGATGGGTTATATATGTATATATATATACATACGTCTTTCAACCTATTTACAATTCATTTATCTTATAAAGGTCATTAATGGAGTTAATTGATTAAGGATATATCATCCTCTTAGAATAATTTTTATAATTTTTATTTATTTTAATTTTGACTTTTTAGTCATATTTTTCTTTTTCTTTCTTTCTTTTACTTTGTCCCCTATGAAGTTTAGTGGTGACCCTCCGGTAGGGTGAGGTAAGCAGCCCCCACCCAATCACATTGGCGAGCCTCGAGCTGCCAATCAAGCGAGGCCGATGCCTCGTCAACTAGAGTCAAGCTTGAGCTCACCAAATCAAGTGAGTTGAGCTCATTGGCCTTGGCGCTTGCAAGACCCGAGCTCATTGGCCTTGGCACTTGCAAGACCCGAGCTCACCGATGTGGAGGCTAGCTCAACCTTGTTAGATTTGGCAAGGCTCGGCTTGCCAGAATTGGGTGAGCTTGAGCCTTGCTGGCATGTGGCAAGGCTAGAGCTCGCCTAATGCAGATCACAGCTACTATGGTCGACGACGAGGGGAGGAGGAAAAAAATTAACAATTCCATTCTTTTAAAGATAAAAATAAAAATAAAAATACTTTAAATGAGTGCACAAAAAGTAAAATCAGATTTTTTATACCAAATGGAAAAAAAAAATTAATTCATTTTTTAAATTTCAACCAAAATTTGAAAAATATTATCATTTTCAGAAATATTATATTTTTCATGAAATAAATGAAACCTTGATTTTTATATATATATATATATATATATTTTATATATATATAATTTATCCATTGATTTTGTAATTGTATAGAAGTGTTTTAATAATATAATTTTTTCAGAAATCATGAGAAACAAATATGTCTAGACTTAGTTAAATATGAAAGTGTAATAATATGGATTGAGTTAGGTATGAGTTAGTAAATTTACATTAGTAATAAATGGATCATAAAATGGTTAATAGGTCAATTTGAGTCAAATCCGTTATGACTTAATTTAAACTTGATTTAATCTACCCGTTTGACATGTTTAATTAAGGTGGAGGAAAATGCACAATCACCAGAACCATGGAACGATGTATTTGGCACATGTCCTGCATGCAGAAAGTTCAGCATTATTTTGGGCAGCCCACCGGCCAAGATTGGACCATAACTGAGCCTCGCATACCCAGTCAATGGGCCCCTACCCATTAAGGCTCAGTGATAAGGATATCGGGCCTTCGTTGGCCCTGAGAAAAGGTCTTAGAGGCCCGTTAAGGCCCAACATCACGTGCGTAGCCAACGGCTCACTTTTAGCCTAGTCAAGGACCAAAACTCTGGGTCTTTAACTGAACCTGGAACATGGGCCTTGGCCCATTAAGGCTAAAGGTCAGCATATGGGCCTCGGTGGGCCTATAAATAGGCCTTGATGGCCCATCAATGCCCACTGCAGATGGGGCCTTCCTGCACTACGGGGCCTTCCGTTAAGGCCCAACATCACGTGCGTAGCCAACGGCTCACTTTTAGCCTAGTCAAGGACCAAAACTCTGGGTCTTTAACTGAACCTGGAACATGGGCCTTGGCCCATTAAGGCTAAAGGTCAGCCTATGGGCCTCGGTGGGCCTATAAATAGGCCTTGATGGCCCATCGATGCCCACTGCAGATGGGGCCTTCCTGCACTACGTGGCCCAATGAAGGCCCAAAACAACCGGCCCTTTTTTACACCGAGAGTCAAATGGCAACATCACTTGACACAAAGGCAAAATTACATCATATTGAAAAATATTCACTCCAGACACATTAGAACAACCGAAATGCCCAAAAAGAAGAGCACGGCTATAACTCCAAATCCAGTTTTCGGTTTCACATAACCTACACTGTTTTTGCATTTATCTCTTAACTGCTGCCTAAGAGCTAGTCATGGTAAACATGTTGGCATCAGTTCGATCAGAGTGGGAGTTCACCACTGTCTGCTATCACGACTTTGCTTTTTGGGGTGCCGCTCTGTCTTCCCTCAGCTTCAACTTTGTAAACCACATCCATCCCAGACAACACTTTCCCGAACACAACGTGTCTCCCATCAAGCCTGCGACACAATTAGAAGTTAGGCTTTCGGCAGGTACCCACCTGCGATAGAACTTTTCAAAAGCCAAGACACTACAAAAATGTCCTAAAAATGGTTGAAATTGAGAGGAAAAATTAAGAGTGCCTCCGCCCCCTTTTAATCCAACCAACACGATGAATTATTTTCAGACGTGTTTCGATGGCCGAACCAATCATTAGCCAAGGAGATCACATTGCCCAGCAAGTGCATTGCTACATCTACAGCTAGTTCTTTTCTACATAGAAGTAGAGAAAACAAGAATCTTTCTGTTAAGGATTTTACGTACCAACTAGTTGTCACAGTTGTGATAAAAAACTGTGAACCGTTTGTGTCAGGACCAGCGTTCGCCATAGACAAAAGCCCTGAAGAGAGAGATGTAAAGCTATCTTTCAGCACTGACAAAGGAAACTCTCCCTTCACCTACAATCCAAGCAGAATAAAATTAAACCTACCTGGTCCAGTGTGCTTCAACTTAAAGTTTTCATCAGCAAACTTCTCTCCATAAATGGACTCGCCACCTCTGCCATCACCAAGAGTGAAGTCACCTCCCTGTAGCATGAAGCTTGGAATGATCCGGTGGAAACTGCTTCCCTTGTAGTGAAGAGGTTTTCCACTCTTTCCAGTGCCTTTCTCACCTGAAATAGTTAGGTACGTAAATGATATACATTTCAGAAAGGACTGAAGCATGAAACTGAATCTGACACTGCAGTAGAGTATAAGAAGGGGACCAAAGCATGTACGCATGCCAAAGATGGGGAAAGAGCAAGTCATTTACCTGTACACAGCGCCCTGAAGTTTTCTGGAAAAGAAATCATAGGTTGAAGTCAACAACATGATTAAACATCCGTTAACAAGGCAAGTATAGATATGCTTCTCCTAAAAGTAAAAATGGCATCCATTACATACCAGCAGTCTTTGGAACTGCTTTTCCAAATAGACCCATGACAATTCGACCTAGAAACAGATGAAGATGCGTCAGCAATTGCAAGCGAGAACTATCCTTTATGCAGAAGATTCCTACATAACATTGTCAAACCATGTGCACCAGTGATTGTAGACAGCACCATCATTTAGATTCCTAATATATATATATATATATATATATATATTTTCCCATAATGGACAGAAAACGACACTTTCCTCTCCACTGGAACAAGTTAGGTGACACAACTGCCTAACAGGTGTAGAGAATCAGAGGAGCATTATTAGTCAACACAGAATCACAAGCTTTGTCTCACACCTAGGAAGAAAGCTTTTATCAGTGATCTCCACTAGGATAATTGCAATTCACATGTCATATTACACTCCAAATTGACTTCTCGCAACCCCAACAAGTAAGTGAAGTGTAAAAGTTGAAATTACATTTATCAAAGCAGAGAGTATGAGAATGAATAAGCTTTTGAGGTAATTGAGCCGGTGTCGCCGTCCGGGCAGGCTGTCCAAGTGAGGCAGAGCGTACCTGCCGGTTTTCCAGCTATCTCCACATCAAAATAAACTTTGTGAGTCACCTCTTTCAAATCCTCAGACTTCTTCGCCTGAAAAAGCAATCAATTCAAGAAATTACACCAAGAAGATACTGTAAGCAGCTCATCGCATTCCCTAATTACTCGATTCCTACCAAGCAACCCGAAGCGCATCACTGCGTACTCAATAACTTCGAGAAAGTTGCATCTAATAACTAAGATCGATCACGATTCATGAGTGGAGATAATTACACGGCCTCATGAGTGTAGATCTTGACAAACAAATCTCGATTATCTCGGATCAACTTTAAACGCCGTCCCGGCATGATAGGTCTAATGTGATTCAATTCAAGCTCCAAACAGAAAAGAATCGCGACAATCTACAACTAACAGATTCGATCGATCACACCAAACCAGATCCATTAAGCAGCTCACGGCACTCCCAAATCACTCACTTCCTCCTGATCAACTGCATCGCTATACCCCAAGAAACTTCGATAATATCGCGTGCAAAAGTTAGGATCGATCACGATTCGCGACTGAAAAGAGCTAGATGACCTTAAGATCTAAAAGGCAAAGAGATTCAGCCGTCTCGTGGCAGAACAAGTCCCATGCGATCCGATCGAAATTAAAGAATAAAGAAGAATCGCGACAGTCTGCAGATGCTAAGAGCCGGCCGCTCGAATCCGAAGTACCTGAGCGAGAGATAGGGTTGCTAAGAGGAGTAGAGTACAGAGGAAAAACGATCTCGCCGTCGCCGTTGCCATCTCCACGGTCTCCGGGCACGCTTGCAGAACGTTGAGCAGAAGGCCGATGTCGGGAACAGACTCATCGAGTAGGGAAAATACAGACCTAATTAGCGAACGAGCGCCGCCAATAGGAGGAAGACACGTGGCTCTGCTCGGATCCTATTGGCTCGGTGGGCGTGGCGCCGTGGACGCCCAAATGATCATCCGCCCCGCTTCGCCAAAATTTTATGTCGATTAAAAATAAATTAGCCGTTCTCTAAAAATTGATTTAGCCCCGATGTGTCGATTTCTCATCATTTTCATTATAAGTAAATAGACTGAGCTGCTGAGAAAATAACATGGTATGATTCAATGGATGTAAGAACTAAGAACACGATATAATTTCACTGTAAAATTTTGGGCAGGTTAGAATTAATTAACTAACTGCTTAGAGGAAACTGAGTTCAATTAAAGATTGGTGAAAGATATTCTCCTTGTAGCCTAATCCAATGCGGGCAACGGTGGTTGTCTTGGGACATGGCCACTCGGATAAACTTATTTTTTCTGTTTTTGTGTTTTTTTTATTTTGCATAATTTTTTGAGAGAAATTTCGTATTAATCACGAAATTTCTAAAAAAATAAAAATGAATCAGGCTATTAGTGCACGTTTCTTGTTATTTGTGCCTTTACATGGGCCAATAATAGAAAAGGAGATGCATTGGTTAAAAAGAGGCTGGATAGAATTTTGTGCAACTTAAAATGGAGGGTGTTATTCCCCAATGTGGAAGCCTATGCACTATTAGCAATATGATTCGATCACAACCCAATTCTACTCATAGCATCCCCAACTTGGAATGCAAGGAGAAAAGAGTTTAAGTTCGAGGCATATTGGCTAGAGGACTTGGAATGCAGCATGATAATCCAAAAAGCTTGGTGTGAACACTATTGTGCCCGAGGAGATTTTGTGAGCAAAACAAAATAGGTCTCCTTGGCTTTGGGAAAATGGAATAGGGGACAGTTCTCAAATGTTTTTAAACATATTGAGTTTCTTTGCGGAAGTCTCGTTGCATTTACCAACAAAACAAAGTATACAATGGATTGAACAAACCTAGAGATTTTGGAGGCAATAAGAGATGTATTAGGGTATGAGATCACGCATCGAATGGCTTAAATGAGGAGATAGGAACACAAAATATTTTCACATCACCATTGTTTAACGGAGACAAAAGAATAGGATCTCCTTGCTGAAAATCAACAAACAAACTTGGAGTAGGGAACCTAGTCAACTGAAGTAGCATATAACCAGTTTATATCAAGAGCTTTACGAAATAGTGGGTCATAGAAACTTCCAACTGATTCTAGATGTGTGCCTTAGCCCTATTGAGGTTGTAATGAATGAGTCTTAAATGGCACCGGTTACCCTAGAAGAAGTGAAAAAGACGGTATTCCAATTGGGAGGACTGGACGAACTTAATGGCCAATTCCATCATCACCATTAGGACTCCATTAAGAAGGATGTGGTTTAGATGGTCACAAATTTTTTTGACTTAGGTACTCTCGATCCTATCTTTGATAGAACTCACATTGCTCTCATTCCCAAAGTTTCAAAATCAGAAAGCATTTCTTAGTTCAAACCCATTAGCCTTTATAACTTCAATTATAAAATTACATCCAAGATTATGGTAAATTGCCTCAAACCTTGGCTTCCTAATATAATATATATGGGATAAAGTGTTTATGTTAGTGGCAGGCAAATTCAGGATAATATCTTTATAGTTCAAGAAGTTCTGGACCAATTAAGAATTTAGAAAATAAAGAGGAAATTCCAAGCATTGCTCAAGCTGGATATGTAGAGAGCGTACGACCATGTAGAATGGGATTTCTTGTGTGCATACTTTTAAAAGATGGAGTTATGTGAAAAATGGGTCTCTTTGGTTAGGCACCTTTAGTGTAAAGATCAAAGGGGAACCACAACCTTTCTTCCAACCTACCAAAGGTATTAGACAAGATAACCTTTTGTCCCATGACTTGTTTATAATTTTGGCAAATGTTCCATCCTACTTATTGAACCGAGCAATTGCGGATGGTAATGTTAAGGGGATAAAACTGAATAGACATTGTCATACAATTTCTCATCTCTTGTTTGAGGATGATGCAATTTTTTTCTTGGATGGAACCATAAGGGAATGTTAGAATTTGTCAAATTTGTTGAATCAATATTGTCTTGCTTTAGGTTAAACTATGAATTTAAACAAATCAGATGTTTATTTCAATGGTGGGCATCCCCAAAATCTTAAAAGGAATATGGCCAATGAATTGAGAGTTCCAATCATTGAGAGGATGGGGAAGTACTTAGGTATTCCCTCTGAGTGGGGCCAGACTAAGAAACAAATATTCGCCTGAATCCTCGCGAGAGTAAATATGAAGCTAGAGGGGTGGAAAGAGAAACTATTGTCAAAAGCTGGCAATGAGACATTAGTGAAGATAGTGGTATAGCCTCTGCCCCCTTATGCCATGTCAATTTTTAAAATCTCAATCTCAATGTGCAAAGCCATTGAACAAAGAATTGCTTCATTCTGGTGGAAACAAAGTGTATCAAAAATTGGAGTTCATTAGAATAAAATCTCAATCTCAATGTGCAAAGCCATTGAACAAAGAATTGCTTCATTATGGTGGAAACAAAGTGTATCCAAAATAGGAGGCCATTGGAAAAGATGGGAGGTTTTAAAATCCAAGAAAGGTAGAAGGGGTTTTGGCTTCAAAGACCTAGTCTCCTTCAACAAGGCTATTTTGGGCAAATGGGCATGGAGATTGTCAACAACCCCTTCAGATCTCTAGTGCTAGATCTTAAAAGAAATTTAGTTTGCAGGAGGAAATTTCTAGGATGCAAGTAAGGGTTCTCATCCATTATAGGAGTGGCTAAGCTTATTATTTGGAAAAGAAGTTTTAAAATAGAACAATAGATGGGTGGTGGGAGATGGAAAGAGTATCAATATTTGCGACAATAGGTGGCTTTCAATTGCCTTGATTGGCGGTCCGACTAACCAAGATGACCCCCGATTGGTAATGGACTTAATTGATAACAAAGCAAATGAATGGAATGTCCATAATTGAAAGCACTTTTCATGACTATTTAGTGGGCGAAGAACAACCCAAGTACCAAAACTTGGCAAGACGAGATGACACTTAAGTGCCATAACTTCGAAAAGGTACACTTAAGTGCCGTTTGAAGTTAAATGGAACACTTAGGTGCCACTTCGGTGAAAATTCGGCCAAATGGGTGACGTAGTAATTTTCCGACGAGTTGGACACAAAACGACGCCGTTTTGCATGCTGACGTGGCGAGAAAATGCAAAAATGACGTCGTTTTGTGTCCGATGTGTAAATAATTAATATAAAAATTAATTAAATTAAATTAAAACTTAATTTTATTTAAAATATTCTAAAAATAAAAACTTAAAATTTAAAAAACTTAGAATTTAAAAAACTTAAAAATTTTAAAAACTTAAAATTTTAAAAACTTAAAATTTAAAAACTTAAATTAAAATAACTTAAAATTTAAAATTTAAAAACTTAAAAACTTAAAATTTAAAATTAAAAAACTTAAAAAAACTTAAAATTTAAAAAATTTAAAATTTAAAAAAACTTAAAATTAAAAAAAAAAAACTTAAAATTTAAAAAAAAATATTTTTTTTAAAAAAGGGGGCGGCTAAGGTGGCCATTTTAATTTTTTTTTAATTTTGAGGTTTTAAAATTTTAAGTTTTTTTTTAATTTAATTTTTTTTTAATTTTAAGTTTTTTTAATATTAATTTTTTTAATATTAATTTTTTAAAATATTAATTTTTTAAAATTTTAAGTTTTTAAGTTTTTTAAAATTTAATTTTTTTTTTAAAACTTAAGTTTTTTAATTTTAAGTTTTTTAAATTTAAGTTTTTTAATTTTAAGTTTTTAAATTTTAAGTTTTTAAATTTTAAGTTTTTTAAATTTTAATTTTTTTAAATTGTAAGTTTTTTAAATTTTAATTTTTTTAAATTGTAAGTTTTTTTTAAATTTTAAGTTTTTTAATTTTTAGAATATTTTAAATAAAATTAAGTTTTAAATAAATTAATTTTTATATTAATTATTTGCACATAAGACACAAAACGACGTCGTTTTGCATTTTCTCTCCATGTCAACGTGCAAAATGGCGTCATTTTGTGTCCAACTCGTCGGAAAATTGCCATGTCACCCATTTGACCGGAGTGGCATTTAAGTATTCCACTTTACTCCGAAATTAGACTTAAGTATACATTTCCGAAGTTATGGCACTTAAGTGTCCTCCCGTGGCAAGTTATGGCACTCCAGGTGTCTCAAACTCCTATTTAGTGCATAAAATGTAGACCATCCCTCTTTATTCTGTCTAGACTAAGGACAAGCTAGTGTGGACGGGTAATAATTTTGGGACTTTCTCGATAAAGAATGGGTACGAAACTATATATCTATCACCAAAGAGTTAAGCACAACTCATGCGTCATCATCCGACCAGCCTCCTCGAGTGCTATGGACCACTATTTGGCAGATAGATTCCCACCCTAAAGCTTGCTTCTTTAGGTGCAAGATGTTACCTAATCCAATTTGCCCGTTGTGCCGATGAGTCCTGAAACAGTGGAACACCTATTTATCTTGTGTGAATGGACCAAAGGTATTTAATTAGATCCGAGGCTTAATTTCAAAACCTTCCCAAGTAACATAACCAAGACGGAGAAATGGGTCTATGAAGTACTTATTGCGGAAGGTCACACCCCATCTAGAGAATTGCCCGTCAGTGTACTCTGGTTGATTTGGAAAGCTTGGAATTCCTTCGTCATCCGAGCCTGTATGCCAAAAGTTGACACAATTGCGGACAAGGCCCTTGTCATGTACAATACCTCACTTATTTAGCCTCTAGTGTACAAGAGGTCAATCAAGGATGCAATTCTCTTACATGATTCTTGGAGGCCACCAAACAAGGAATCAGTGATGCTAAATGTTGATGGCTCGTGGATTGATTGTAGTTAGGAGGCCACAGTAGCAAGAATTTGTCGAGATGCCCATGGAGTGATCATAGACGGCTTCATGAAAAAAGCAAGGGCAGTTTCGGTGGCAATGCCTAAAGCCCTAGCCATCTGAGCAACTCTGCTCTTTTTGTCAGAAGTGAATTGGCTGCAACTGAAGAGGAAAAAATGGTGATTTGTCCGTCTTGCTTTAAAGTAATAGTTTATCTTCTGTCCAGTACTTATCAGGCGAAGTCCAACCTCCTTGGGCCTTGGGCTAGCAAGCCCAACTTAATAATGTGATAGTAGCCAATTGTCCATGGGAAGCGAATCAATGCACGGATTGGATCACTAAGGATGCGCATGGTAACGTTTTTTGGCTGGGGAACAGTTTCTTTTCAGAAATAATTCTTTTCTATTTCTACTAAGGGAACAATTTATGAGTAAAATAAGGTGTTTGGTAACTATACAAAATTTCTATTCTTGAAATAGAAAAATAATAGAAATGCGTTTGATACAATTTTTATTTTTTGTATTTATTTATTTTTTATTCTTGCTCACACACCACTAGCCGCCGCCGCCCGCCGCTCGTCACCACAACGGTGGTCGGGGGTGGCAACGACAGCGGTGGCCGGCGGTCTTGTGACGGTGGGCGGCGGTTGGCAGCAACGGCGTCAATGGTGGTCATTGGAGGTCGGGGGTGGACGGTGGGGTGGGTGGCAGCGACGACGATTAGACGGCGGTGGCCACGATGGTCGCCGCCGGTGGGGCTACGGTCGGCAACGGCCGGCGGTCGGTAGATAGTAGCCACAGCCAGTTGGAGGTGGCCGGTGGTTGCCAAGTGGCCAGCCAAGGCTGCAGCAAGCAAGAAAAACAAAAGAAAAAAAGAAAAGAAAAAAAGAAAAGAAAAAAAGAAAAGAAAAAAAATGGCTTATTTCTAGAAATTGTTCCTGGGAACAAGAAGCTACTTTTTTTTTGTTTCTCTTTTCTGTTCCAAATCTTTTCCGGAAACAAAAAAAAAATAGAGAAATTGTTTCCATGAACAAAAGTTTTACCAAACAGATTTCTATTCTTTTTTTGTTCCGGAGGACAAAAGAACATAAATTGGGAAAAACAAAAACGTTACTATGCAGGCCCTAAAGCACACCGTTCAAGACACCTTCTTCTAATTGGCTTTCTAACTCACCCCTGTTCCTTTGGGATTTGCTATCTTTAGAAATTAATTGTGGTTGTTCTCCTAACCTTGGTGGTTAAATTAAATTAGTATGCATTTGACAAAGAAGAGAGAGAGAGAGAGAGAAAGAGAGAGAGAGTCGTCACTACTCTATTGAGGCCGACTAAGAGCCAAATGAAGCATGAGAAGATACTTTGCTTCTTGCGCAACCAGATATTTGACTAATTAAATTAATTAGCTAATTAGGGTGTGTTTGGTAACGTTTCTGTTTAAAAATTGTTCCAGGAAACAGAAATAAAAAAAAGTGTTTTGTTCTAGGAAACAATTTTTGAACAAAAAAACGTGTTTGGTAAACTTGTTCCGAGAATAAAAAATGAACAGAAACACGTTTGGTAAATTTGTATAATTTTTTAATATTTTTATTTTATTTTTTTCTATTTTCTTTCTTATTTTCTTATTTATTTTTCCTTTTTTTTTTTTTTTTCTTTTCCTTTTTTTTTTTTTTTCTTCTTTTGGCCGTCGCCGGCCACCGGCCATGGCGGCGACCGGCCGACGAGGGCGGGCAACCGACCGACAAGGGTCGGCGATCGGCCGACGAGGGCCCGGCCTCGCCCCTCGCGAGGCTCGGCGAGGCGAGCTCGGCCTTGCTCGGATTTTGGCGAGATCGAGCTCGCCCGGCCGGCGTGAGCTCGGCCTCACCTTAGCCGGGCGAGCTCGAGCTCGCCCAACGGCCGACGAGGCCTAGCGGTGGGCCGGTGACGCCGAGCCTCGCCAGGGGCTGGCGATGCTCCGGCGAGGTCGCCGGCCCTTGACGGCCGATCGCCAGCCATGGCCGAGGCCAGCGACCGACCAAAAAGAAAAGAAAGAAAAAAGAAGAAAAAGAAGAAGAAAAAAAGAGAGAAGAAGAAAAGTGTTTTTAAATTTTGTTTGAAACAACAAGAAACAACTTTTTTTTTTTGTTTGTTTTACATTAGGATGTGTTTTAAGGAACAAAAAAAAATAATTTTGAAACAAAAACGCACACAAACGTGTTTGTTCTTTTTGTTCCCGGGAACAAAAATACAAAAAAGTTGTTTAAAAACAGAAAAAGAAACAATAACAAACTCAGCCTTAATGCCTTTTTGTCACTACTCTATTAAGGTCGACTAAGAGCCAAGTGAAGATGAGAAGATACCTTACTTACTTTTTTTTTTTTTTTTGTTTCTATTCCAAATCTGTTCCCGGGAATAAAAGTTTTACCAAACGGATTTCTATTCTTTGTTTGTTCCGGGGAACAAAAGAACAAAAATTGGGAAAAACACAAACATTACCATGTAGGCCCCAAAGCACACCGTTCAAGACACCTTTTTCTTCTAATTGGCTTTCTAACTCACCCCTGTTCCTTTGGGATTTGCTATCTTTAGACGTTAATTGTGGTTGTTCTACTAACCTTGGTGGTTAAATTAAATTAGTATGCATTTGACAAGAGAGAGAAAAGAGAGAGAGAGAGAGAGAGAGAGAGTCGTCACTACTCTATTGAGGCCGACTAAGAGCCAAATGAAGCATGAGAAGATACTTTGCTTCCGCAACCAAATATTTGACTGATTAAATTAATTAGTTAATTAATGCCTTTTTGTCACTACTCTATTAAGGTCGACTAAAAGCCAAGTGAAGATGAGAAGATACCTTATTTGCTTTTTTTTGTTTCTTGTTTCTGTTCTTGGGAATAAAAGTTTTACCAAATGGATTTACATTTTTTTTTTTGTTAGGGGAATAAAAGAGAGTAAATTGGGAAAAACACAAACATTACCATACAAGCCCTAAAGCACACCGTTCAAGACACCTTTTTCTTCTAATTGGCTTTCTAACTCACCCCAGTTCCTTTGGGATTTGCTATCTTTAGACATTAATTGTGGTTGTTGTTCTACTAACCTTGGTGGTTAAATTAAATTAGTATGCATTTGACCAAAAAAAAAAAAAAGAAGAGAGAGAGAGAGAGAGTCGTCACTACCCTATTGAGGTCGACTAAGAGCCAAATGAAGCATGAGAAGATACTTTGCTTCTTCCGCAACCAGATATTTGACTGATTAAACTAATTAGCTAATTAATGCCTTTTTGTCACTGCTCTATTAAGGTCGACTAAGAGCCAAGTGAAGATGAGAAGATACCTTACTTCCTACGCAACTAAATATCTAACTTTAGGAGCCTGATAATACTAATTATCCAATTAGTGCCTTTTCGTCAACCATATATCTAACTTTAGGACCCTAGTTATATTAATTATATAATTAATGCCTTTTCATCACTACTCTATTGAGGTCGAGTAAGAACCAAATGAAGCATGAGAAGATACATCACTTCATACGCAATCGGATATCTAATTTCAAGAATCTGGCTACACTAATTATCTAAGTAGTACCTTTTTGTAACCACTCTATTGAGGCCAATTAAGAGCCAAATGAAGCATGCGAATTTACCTCACTTCTTACGCAATCAAATATCGAAATTTAGGGGCCTAAGTACACTAATTATCTAGTTAGTGCCCTTTTCAATAAATTAAGACAATCATTTGTCATCTAAGTGTCTTGTTGAACCTTTTGTCCAATTATGATCCCTGGAGTTTTAGTCCACTAAGTGTGCACACAATATTTTTGTCTTGATTGTGCTCTTTGTCAATGACCTATCCATCAAACTAAGAAAACGAATCACAATACAAAGACAATATAAAGAAATCACAATCATCACAAGGCCTTATTATGAGCCCGGGCACGATCCCGTTAGCTTACATCCTGAGCTAAAGATGCAATGACCATGACCCGAGTGGAATGGAATGACTAATTAAGTGAAGATAACGAGGTATTTATCTAACGTAGCCTTACATGAAGCATGAGAAGATACTTTACTTCCTACGCAACTAGATATTTGACTAATTAAACTAATTATCTAATTAGTGCCTTTTTGTCACTGCTCTATTAAGGTCGACTAAGAACCAAGTGAAGATGAGAAGATACCTCACTTTCTACGAAATCGGATATCTAACAATAAGAACCTGATAACACTAATTATCTACTTAGTGCCTCTTCGTCAACCGTGTATCTAACTTTAGGATCCTAGTATATTAATTATATAATTAATGCCTTTTCTTCACTACTCTATTGAGGTTGAGTAAGAGCCAAATGAAGCATGAGAACATACATCACTTCATACGCAACCATATATCTAATTTCGAAAGGACCTGGCTACACTAGTTATCTAAGTAGTACATTTTCGTTACCACTCTATTGAGGCCGATTAAGAGCCAAATGAGGCATGCGAATTTACCTCACTTCTTACGCAATCAAATATCGAACTTAGGGATCAAAGTACACTAATTATCTCATTAGTGCCCTTTTCAATAAATTAAGACGATCATTTGTCATCCAAGTGTCTTGTTGAACCTTTTGTCCAATTATGATCCTTGGAGTTTTAGTCCACTAAGTGTGCACACAATATTTTTGTCTTGATTGTGCTCTTTGTCAATGACCTATCCATCAAACTAAGAAAACGAATCACAATACAAAGACAATATAAAGAAATCACAATCATCACAAGGCCTTATTATGAGCCCGGGCACGATCCCGTTAGCTTACATCCTAAGCTAAAGATGCAACGACCGTGACCCGAGTGGAATGGAATGACTAATTAAGTGAAGATAACGAGGTATTTATCTAACGTAGCCTTACATGAAGCATGAGAAGATACTTTACTTCCTACGCAACTAGATATTTGACTGATTAAACTAATTATCTTATTAGTGCCATTTTGTCACTGCTCTATTAAGGTCGACTAAGAACCAAGTGAAGATGAGAAGACACCTCACTTTCTACGAAACCGGATATCTAACAATAAGAACCTGATAACACTAATTATCTACTTAGTGTCTTTTCATCAACCGTGTATCTAACTTCAGGAACCTAGTTATATTAATTATATAATTAATGCCTTTTCTTCACTTCTCTATTGAGGTCGAGTAAGAGCCAAATGAAGCATGAGAAGATACATCACCTCATACACAACCAGATATCTAATTTCGAAAGAATCTGGCTACACTAGTTATCTAAGTAGTACATTTTCGTTACCACTCTATTGAGGTCGATTAAGAGCCAAATGAAGCATGCGAATTTACCTCACTTCTTACGCAATCAAATATCGAACTCAGGGATCAAAGTACACTAATTATCTCATTAGTGCCCTTTTTCAATAAATTAAGATGATCATTTGTCATCTAAGTGTCCTGTTGAACCTTTTGTCCAATTATGATCCCTGGAGTTTTAGTCCACTAAGTGTGCACACAATATTTTTGTCTTGATTATGGTCTCAGCAAATGCAATCGGCTTTACTTGAACAACCGCGACACCTAAATTAACCAAGGAAGAAGCTTAAGAAAAGGGCTATTCACATCCTCAGCGTGGAAATGCATACTATCGATAAGTTTGGACTGATTTTTACTTAATCTAAATCAAGCAACTTGCCTAATTTGATTTTTCTCGACCGGAAGGTCCTAAAATTTTCCCAATATTTGTTGACACTGAGATTCTCATATAAGTTTTGTAGTCTTTTGAGATTTAAATGTTTATTTTCCAGAGATTTTTCTTTTTCCCCTTAAGCGGACATGCGAGTTTTTTTTTTTTTTTTTTTTTTGAGGTCTCTACTTTATGTTTATTCTAATGCTTACTATCAGATTTTGGCATTGCCTCTTTACAAGGCGTGAGAGTCAAAACTCACTCCTGAAATTAATTCGTCCTCACCTTAACCCTCTCTGAGAATGTGGGGATTCGAACCCCCACATCCCCATTTCATGTTGAAAGAGTTTACCCCAGTGGTTAGTGGACATGCGAGTTTAGTAGGTCTCATTTCGGGACTCGTTAAGCATGTAATTTGGTATTAAAGTTCATGCCAATAAAAAAAAAAAAAAGATACAAAAAAAAGGAGAAAAAGATATCTGGAATTTAGAGTAGCTATCATTAAACCGGAATCCACGGCACAATCAACACCTCCAGATTTTCCTGCCAAATATAGAAAGATGTGATTTTTTTTTTAATTCGGCGGTTCTGCTCTGCCCCTGGATAGAGCCTCCAGAAATGACCACACACTTCCAAAATCTCCCACCTCCAACCCCCGACCCCTCCTCTCTACTTATTTCTCATCCCTTCCGCTCTCCATCCCTCATCCTTCTCTCCTTCATCCGTTCCTCACCCATCTCCGTCTCTCTCTGTTTCTGAGTAATCCTCGTATTCAATCTTCTCTAAACATCGTCCTCGTTGAGCATAGTGCTCGTTGTGCAATTCCAATGGAGGGTTCGGGCGTAGTCACCGTGTACGGCAACGGCGCCATAGCCGAGACCACCAAGAAATCGTCCACCTTCTCCGTCAAAGTGGGCCTCGCCCAGATGCTCCGCGGCGGCGTCATCATGGACGTCGTCAACGCCGAGCAGGCCCGCATCGCCGAGGAGGCCGGCGCGTGCGCCGTCATGGCCCTGGAGCGCGTGCCCGCCGACATCCGCGCCCAGGGCGGCGTCGCCCGGATGAGCGACCCGCAGCTCATCAAGGAGATCAAGAACGCCGTCACCATCCCGGTCATGGCCAAGGCCCGCATCGGCCACTTCGTCGAGGCCCAGATCCTGGAGGCCCTCGGCATCGACTACGTGGACGAGAGCGAGGTCCTCACCCTCGCCGACGAGGACAACCACATCAACAAGCACAACTTCCGGATCCCTTCGTCTGCGGCTGCCGCAACCTCGGGGAGGCGCTGCGGCGGATCCGCGAGGGGGCGGCCATGATCAGGACCAAGGGCGAGGCCGGGACGGGCAACGTCGTGGAGGCGGTGCGGCACGTGAGGTCGGTGATGGGGGACATTAGGGTGCTGCGCAACATGGACGACGACGAGGTGTTCGCCTTCGCCAAGAAGATCGCGGCGCCCTACGACCTGGTGATGCAGACCAAGCAGCTGGGGAGGCTGCCGGTGGTGCAGTTCGCGGCGGGAGGTGTGGCGACGCCGGCCGACGCCGCGCTGATGATGCAGCTGGGGTGCGACGGCGTGTTCGTGGGCTCCGGGGTGTTCAAGAGCGGCGACCCGGCCAAGAGGGCCAAGGCCATCGTGCAGGCGGTGACGCACTACACCGACCCGGAGCTGCTGGCGGAGGTGAGCTGCGGGTTGGGGGAGGCCATGGTGGGCATTAACCTGAACGATGATAAGGTGGAGAGGTACGCGAATCGGTCGGAGTGAATTAGCATTGGGAATTTGCTTCTGGCTTTTCCCATAGCATATGTCTAGTCTTAAGTGGATTTCAGAGCCTGGGGGCTGTGGTGTTATTGTCACTTTTCAGATGCATTGCAGCAATTGATAATGTGTAGGACAACAGTTCTATAAAACTCCGAGCGATCGGACTGATTTCGAACGGGCTCGTTAAGCATAGATAGAGCACAAAAGATCCCGAGTGATCTTAATCCTTCGGAC
The DNA here is from genome assembly GCA_014182715.1 of Eucalyptus cloeziana. NCBI lineage: Eukaryota > Viridiplantae > Streptophyta > Magnoliopsida > Myrtales > Myrtaceae > Eucalyptus > Eucalyptus cloeziana. Next base: position 32,029,758 of record CM024635.1, on the reverse strand, counting down.
CGAATTGGTAATGAACCCACCCTTTGACAGAGAACATTTAGAAGCCTGCCTTGATACATCGACCTTGGCATCCCTCTCTGTTCTTTTCATTGATGCTGGGGAATCTTTCTGAAGTTCTTTAATTTACAGTTTCGACCGTGCGGCTGTTGGTTTGACAAAACACTAGAAGCCTTTGTACATCTACCTTGGCATCTCTCTTATTATATTCACTGAAGCTGGGAAATCTTTGCAAACTTCATATGCGGTCCGTAGTGTCCCATTACTGGTGATTTTATTGCTCTGTCCATGGGTGACTTTGGCATGCTTGGATTCCTCAAGCAACAAAGCCAGCTTATTTAAACTCCGTCCAGAAACCAGCATCAAAATTCAGAGTACCCTATATTTATCAAAGGCTAAAAGCTGTGTTTCTGATGCGTTAAGATCCTCTTTGTTGTATCTGTTCCCTCTTTGGAATTCATATGTTACACCAAACAACACAAAATCACAACTTAATTCAATCTCTTCACTAACTAATTAATACACTACTTGGATCGTTATTCGTTACTACCGAGCAGTTTTCTTTCTTGTTCACCAACGGCCAAGGGATCCGATCCTCCATTTCCCTCTTGTCAACACCATCCAGCTCATCCACAAACATGAACTCATCATCACTGACCTCCATAGTCATATCATCCTCACAATCAAAAGCATTGTCACCATCATTTGCTTCAAAGTCATCATAATAGCGATGATATGATGATGAGCACAATAGGAGGATCGAGTTAATTGGACGTGCCAAAAGCAGTGGAGGAGACCAACGAGAAAAAGTGCATCTATTTTAAATTCATGGTAGAACTATTACCCCAACCCATGAATTTTCATCGCTTAGTTGTCACAAATGCAAAGCATGCCCAACAAACTACTTTTCACATAAGTATATGCGCAATTACAGCCCAGATAAGCAACATCCTGAAAAATCAGTAGAACTTATAGAACTCAGAAGAAGCTCCAAAAGGCAGCAATTCCTGAGTAAACTGCATCAAACTGCCTTCATAGCATACCAGGAATTGACTAAGCAAAGAGACACTTTGTCTTGGTCACATAAAGGATTCAGTAAAATTCTATGCGGATTCATTGGAGATCAGCAAAAACGCGAAATCACTTTAATTTCAGCCCCACTCAGATGCATAAAGCCGTCTGACCAAAAAAAAAAATGCATAAAACTGAAAACTAAAACCACAGAGAATATACCAGACTTACAAAGAAAACAAATTGTCCTACATCTACTCTTCCTCAGCTCCAGAATATTCGAAGCCTGTAAGACGAAACCTTAGAGAAAGCAGAATCTTATCTGTAGAGGAATATTCCCAAAATAGAGAGTAAGATCAAAACAGAGCAAGATCCAAAATGGATAACTTCGGTCTGACATAGTCCACCGAAGCATGTCGAAAGTGAACAATATCCAATGACTCCGAAACAGCCTCCGCTTCTTCAAATGACTTTTGTCTTCACACACAAAACTAGAGACCCAAAATAGAAAAGAGATTCAGATTGAGAAGCAACCATAAATCCAACACTATCTAGTATCTAAATCTAAATACTATAAAAGAAGAACTGTGTTCAAGTGTGAAGACAAAGACCAAGGCAAACCTAGCTAGAAAGAAAGTGGGAAGAGAGAAAATGGAGGAAAGTTCGTTTTTTTGCGTCAAAGAACACAAGCCATCTATTCTCCATCCACATTTGTTGAGACGGATATTCTTACCTCTGTTTGGCGAAGCCAAGACGTTCTTCAACAACAAGCGACGAAGTTGCGAGAAGCATCAATCCGAAGAGCTTGAAGCGTGAGGAAGAAGAGGCAATGCCGTGAGTGAAGATGGGAGAATGACATTTTCATTAAACCTGTGCTGAGAGCATGCCGAGGATGCTATTTCTCAAAGCTCCTCCACCCCACATCGAGCTCTTAAGTCTTTGGAAATGTATTCCCAAGCGCAGCCATGCTGCAGCGATCAGCTTTAATTTATAAAGCTCGGACAGTCATATGTGATTTTGCAATGTCTGGGGAAAATCATGTACTGATCAAGTTTTGAGCACAACTAAAAAATCTAGCTTCTCTGAACAGGCTCTGCAAATGAACTCCTACCGTTACAGAACCACCGAAGAAAAGCCTCCGTGGCATGTCACTGGGTGTCCGCGTCCTTGCTTTTGCATACCGATCACGGTAAGGCCTTGTACAGATACGACTAGTTAGAGCAGTTCCTGCATTCAAACCGGCGTTCGGCATACCGCTGGACCCATCTGGTAAACAGCACAGAACTAAAAGCAGTAAAAAGCATCAAATGCAATATATTAAGCAGAACAACGACGGCTATAGCTTAAACTCCAAAAACATAATCTATGGAGAGAACCGACAATATCGCATCGAAAGGACACTTAAAAGAGATGATTGGGCTTGGGCGAATCCGGACTAAGGAGAGAACTGGTTCTCGGCCGGCTCACCACGGACCAGCCCGAGCCTCTCAATTGGGCCAAATCACGGAGCCTGGGCTGAATTATGTTTGGGCCAATGATGTGACAGCTGCCATGCGAATATGTTTTTAGGTCCACTTGTCATGTGAACGACGTCTTTGCTTCGGGCATCGAGTGACGCAGATGTGTCTTATGATGCTAACAATACAGCATCAAATTTGAGTCCACGGTGCGACGGTTTTTATGCATAGTTTTGCTCTTAGATTTATTAATGGCACAGCGTGCACGGACGGCTAATCAATGCACGTTAGTTGAGGTCAGGATTCAGAAATCAATGAGTTCACATGCGACGGATATCGTAAGTGTCCACGATGCCAATGCCAGAAAGTTAAAAAACCATGGATCCGAGCAAAACGTCCAAAAAGCACGGGCGGAGCTACTGGTTTATGCTGTAGAAACATCAAACGACATGACAACGCATGCATATCTGTCAAGCGGTGAGTCCTCGTACCGTCCTTAAAAATTTTATTTATGTTGCGTGATGGCAATGGGCGCCAATTAGTGATGCGTGATAGGGTAAGTGATTTTAGAACGGAATTTTTTTAGAAGGGAATTTTGTGATTAAGTGTATGGAGTAGTGTATTCGTGATGGGGGGAACGATCGCCTTCCAAGGTATAAAGGCCTCGCCACCAACCGAGGATGAGGATCGAGATCTACGAAGTTCACCACCAAGGCCTAAAGCTTCCACCAGCCAAGAATAAAGGATTTCGGGATAGGAGAAGCTCACCACCAAGGCCTAAAGATTCCACCAGCCAAGGATAAAGGGCTTCTTGGCTCACCATGCTCTAAGGATAAAGAAACCAAAATGAGTTATCCACTCTCTGAAGGAGTTCACTCAAGCAGAGGAAAGCTCACAATTTCATTCATAAAATTCGTATATCTCATACATTGGATAGTTTTCCCTTGTTTATAGGAGGATTTTAGCATTAGGAAATATTAAAAATAGACTTTAATGACCTAGGAACTTAAACATTCGACTCTTGAATTGCATAACAATAAATATACCTAGGAACTTATGAAATGCAATTAGTAGTACGGGAACTTGCATTCTTGAACCGTTGGCCTTCCGCATTCTTCGACCGTATTCGTAAACCTTTAGCCTTCCCAAAATTCAAGCTCATCCCTTGACCAAAAACAAATTCTCCTGAAACTTCATCAATTGGTCATGCAAGACGTCTAAAATGGCCTCCCATTGCTAGTTATCGACGTACCACAAAATATCGATAAGTAATTAAAATTATTCATTCAAAATGATCCATCGAAACATATAACGCCCAATTTCTTTATTGCCTTGGATAAGCATCGATGGTTCTGAGTTGGTCGATGGACCTACGTTGGATGCTCCCGCATCAATTAGCGTCGTTAGCGTGAGGACGCTCTCCGCTGCCCTTCCAGAACGGACGGTGGAGCATTCAGAGGGTCAATTTCCCTTCCTCTTTTTTCACCCTTTTCAGTGACTTCTTTCGTAACGCAAGAAACGTGCGGACCCACCGAAGCAAACAAAGGGTTTTTGACAAACTGATGCGGACATGCTTTCGGGAAGATGAATTGAGTAGAAATGAACGGAACCGCATACCGAACGTGAAATAGCTCCCTTGAAATAATATAATGTGAAACTAACTAAAATCATTACATGATTTAACGTCTGAAATTCAGTGTTTCGCCTTTGCATACGAGAGGAACATCAAGATAAATGCTCTCCACTCTTTCCTAAAGAAAAGGAATTCTATTCTCTGGTCCATGACAGTTGTAGCCAAGTTTCTCCATGTTGGTAAGCATCTAGAAATTTTGACTGGAAAGAACAACCACTTTGTAAGCGTAAAATATTCCCTCCAGATCGACTCGCGATCGAGAATGGGAATCTTTGAGGGGTGAGTCAACTCTAATCTATTTCTGGGAGAGTTCTAAGTCCCATAAATTAATCTCGTACATGTCCGTAAGCGAACAGGAGACTTAGACTTTACTTATTTTAACTACGTCGCTTGCAGATGCAGAAACCTTTATATTTTTTCTTTTTTTTTTTTAGGAAAAAAAAAAAAAAAAAGATCTAAATTACCCACGCGGGAGATAGGAGGCGAGACCTTCAAGTCAACCGACGGGGTCAATGTGCAAAATACGGACAGGGACAGCCACTACAGACGAGACATATGCTGTTGGGTCACCTTCTCGACCTTATCGTACGCACCTTTACTAAATTCCTGCATTGGAACGGAAAGCACATGCGACGATCCCTCACGGAATATGTAGATCGCGGTCTTAAACAAACCCAGTTTCGCAAGCGGAGCTAGTTCCCAGCTTTTAGCTGCTGAGCTTTAGCTTTCCATCTCGCGGTCGGTATCAGCAACAAAAGGCGGTCGTCTTTAATCATGTCCGGTCCAGCTCGGCGCACGACGAGCGAAGGATGGAATAAAATATCCGAAACGGCGAAAGGGCCGGTGAAGGTTAGAACGCTGATGGGGCGGGACGTGTTAAACGAGGGAGACGAGCCAGCTCCCCCACTATAATTTATTGTCTCCAATCATTAAGTTAAACACGGTGATCAGGACCACCTAATTCACGTTCATACTCTCTCATATTAAACTCCTTCGACCTGCTAATCTTTTTACTGTCCCTGTCCGTTCCTCTCCTCCTCCCCCATCGACTGTCTCTGTCTCTCTGTCTCTCTGTCTCTTCGCCGGTGGTCGTCTTCGTCTCCCGAGCATAAGAAGGCGCGGATCGAACCAGCAACCGGCAACCCACTTGCTCTGTTCGTTGGTTCCTGGGATGGGGAGCTACAGATTCTGCCTCTGCTTCACCAGGAAGTTCAAGGTGAAGGAGGCGGAGCCGCCGGAGGACGTGAGGCAGGCCTTCCAGAAGTACGCCGATGGCGGCGCCACCATGTCGGCGGAGCAGTTCCGGCGGTTCCTGGTGGAGTTCCAAGGGGAGGCCGGCGCCTCCGTCGCGGACGCGCAGAGGGTCGTGGATCAGGTCATCCATAAGCGCCACCACATTGCCAAGTTCGCGAGGCACGCTCTCACCCTCGATGATTTCCACCATCTTCTTTTCTCCGCTGATCTCAACCCGCCTATTGGATCTGAGGTATGATCAGCTCCTTCTTACTCTGGTTTGATTTGAGCTGAATGAAGCAGTCCATCTTAGTCTTCGCCTTGTCTTGGCCATCAGCTGTGTGGTTTCGTGCGGTCTGCTATGTCGTGATCTAAGAAAGATCACGAATTTACTAGTTTCCATAAGCCATGGGAATTAGCAGTGCGTCCATATGAGTATTTCTCTGCTCATTCACTCTTGAACCATGTGTTCATTTCTAATAGATGTAATGACCCACAAGGACCAAATTTACCATGAAGGTGATATCTTTGTGGTCGTCAACTCAATTCGTCTTTCTTCCAGGTTCATCAAGATATGACAGCTCCCTTGTCCCATTATTTCATATACACGGGCCACAACTCGTACCTCACGGGAAACCAGCTAAGCAGCGATTGCAGTGATGTCCCGATCATCAAGGCGCTGCAACGAGGAGTGAGAGTGGTGGAACTTGATATATGGCCGAACTCAGCGAAGGACGATGTGCACGTTCTTCATGGAAGGTTTGCATCCAATTCCTTGGCTTCTTTCTTTGCCTGACAATAATCTTTTGCCTCTACTTCTATAGATGAGCCTCTTTTTATACCCTCCAATTGTGAAATAGGATATTTTAACCTCAATTTTAAAGTACTCTCAATTGGTAAAGTACCAATTTGTACATATTCCACAAATAAAAGATGTTATCTCACTTGTCCAACTGAAAAAAGAAACTGCAATGGAAAAATCATGAATCCATTTTTGTATCCAGCATCATGTCTGTCATTCTAAAAATGCCCTTTCTCCATGGAAGCTCTACAATCTAATGCCAAGGCTGCATGTTGTGAGTTTAGCCCTTTCAAATTGCTTGTAGTTGCAGAGCAATTACTGCAGACTCCAAACATCCACACTATCTCATAGAGCATATAATTGTAGGATAGTTTTTCTTCTGGCGAGAAAAGCTCAACTTCAAAAATGACTTAACTTTCACAAGGAATGCTTTGCAATCTCTTCAATGATAGCAGAGTTATAGGGAGTTATCAGACTATTCTAAACCTGGTAACGCATCGGTTCAGCACCTTATGCTGTATTAGAGTTGACATCATATTCTATATTCCCAAGCCCATTTTTTCAATGTACGAGTAAATCAACTCTTCTTATCTAAGATGGAGAAGTGAAAAGGTTGTCTGATTGGTTCGTCAATTAATAATGAAGTATTACAACTCCAGGGCAAGTTCCATCACCCAGCCTTTCCAAATCTTGTCTGAGTATGTTTTATGTATGGATGCAGAACCTTGACAACTCCAGTGGAGCTCATCAAATGTTTAAAATCTATAAGAGAGAATGCTTTTGAAACATCTCCTTATCCTGTTATAATAACACTCGAGGACCACCTAACTCCAGATCTCCAGTCTAAAGTAGCTCAGGTGAATTCTCATCAGTCTCTTGTAATCCCATTACCCTTTCTTGCTCGCATTTTAGTGATGAAATTTGTATTTTCAGATGATCACCCAAACATTTGGAGATATGCTTTATTACCCTGATGCCGAATTAAAGGAATTACTCTCGCCTGAAGATTTGAAGCATCGCATAATTATATCAACCAAACCACCAAAAGAGTACCTTGAAGCTAAAGGTACAAAAGAGAGCAGTCATTTGGAGAAGAAGGATGCTGAGGATGATATATGGGGAAATGATCCATTGGATGCTTCACTTGCTCGACAAGACGATAAGGTCTGCTCGGCTTTCAGTATAACGCTTACCATATGTAACTTTTCATATCTTCTTAATGGTGCTGAATTACTTGACTTCCTAGCTTTTAGATTGATTGCTTCTTTTTCCAACTTACCTGTATAAAATTCTATGCAGACTGAGGGTGAAACTAATGAACACAGTCATGAAGATGAAGAAAGTGATGATTGTGAAACTGAATCATGTCAACCAGGAGGACCTACTTACAAGCGTCTGATTGCTATACATGCTGGGAAACCAAAGGGTGGGTTAAAGGAAGCACTAAAAGTAGAGGCTGATAAGGTTAGACGCCTCAGTCTGAGTGAACAAGCACTTGAAAAGGCCGCCGAGTCTCATTCGACAGACGTTGTGAGGTACTTACATCCAAGATAACATTGTTGAGTGGATCTATCGGTACAGATTATTGGCCATTCTGCTGATGTTCATGTTATTAATATTTTCTTTTGGTAAATATAGCGGAGTCTACCAGATATGATGTTTCTGCTTGTTAATTGCAGATTTACTCAGAAGAATATCTTGAGAGTCTACCCCAAGGGTACTCGGTTCAACTCCTCCAATTACAAGCCACTAGTTGGTTGGATGCACGGAGCTCAGATGGTTGCATTTAACATGCAGGTTTGCTTCAGTAATTCGAATTTCTTTGAGCATAGGTGGAATGTGTTTCAAGTGGCTCCCAGCATTATGTAGGGGAAAGGTTTTGCCATAATTTGCAATAGAAGTAATTGGCTTTGTTGTGAGGCTGCTTATAGGACAAAAACTAATTGCCGAATTGGTTCCACTGGCAAAAAGCTAGTAGTCCTAATTCTGTAGCAAGAAGGAAATATAGGCTAGTTTCGCTTTAAATTAAACTCTTAATTCGAAGGGGTTATAACTCGTGGGCTTTCTAGAGCAATTGCTTACTACACGTCAATCAACGATTGCAGGGTTATGGAAGATTCCTTTGGTTGATGCATGGTATGTTTAGAGCCAATGGGGGGTGTGGCTATGTCAAGAAGCCCGACTTTCTGATGAGCTTGGGTGAAGTTTTTGATCCCACCAAAGCAAAACTGGATGTGAAGAAAACTCTGACGGTACCATAGCAAAGATCTTGTTTCAGCCCTTATACCTTGGTCTTTGTCAACATATTGTCCTGCTCCTTTGAATCAAAGACACTGAATTCTTTTGTTCACAGGTGACAGTGTACATGGGAGATGGATGGCATTTAGACTTCAAACAAACACACTTCGATTTGTATTCACCACCAGATTTTTACACCCGTGTAAGCCTTTTTATCTTTGGTCAATGAGATATTCCTGTATCTAAAATCCTTTGTTAAGCTGGGTGACTGTCATTTAACATGCATCTTGACAAGGCAAACTAGTCTTGGAGCCTGTAGGGTGCAAAGTATTTGTTCCCAAATGAGATTGGTTCCAAAGCAAGTTCTAAAGATAAACAAGCCGCTTCCATTGGGGCATATCCGACATCATCCACTCTTGGGACAACATAAAAGTAAATTAAACTTTGAATACGTTGAAGCACTGTGGTGGAAAAGTAGGCTCTAGTGCATATTGGTGATTTTCCTGTCTAAATATCTCATACCGGGCTTCTTACCAAAGCTCCTTTTTTCTTTTTGTGGCCTATATTTTCTGTAATGTTGCTATCTAAGGAACATATCCGTTGATAAGCGGTGGTACAGATCTTGCAAGACTAATAGGACTTAAAGAAAGGCTCATGCAAAAGGGCCTTTCTTTTTGTATTTTCCCTCAGTTTGGTGTGGTGGGCGGGGAGTTGGGATTAATACTTACGTCCATTTTGGTGCAGGTTGGCATAGCAGGAGTGCCGGCTGATACAGTAATGAAGAAAACTAAGAAAATAGAAGACGATTGGACTCCTGTTTGGAATCAGGAGTTCTCATTTCCATTGACTGTTCCTGAACTAGCTTTATTGCGGATTGAAGTCCATGAGTACGACATGTCTGAGAAGGATGATTTTGCTGGCCAGACTTGTTTGCCAGTTTCTGAGTTGAAATCGGGGATACGAGCCATCCCACTCTATGATCGCAAGGGGGAGAAGCTCAGCTCAGCAAGGCTGCTTATGCGCTTCGACTTTGATTGAATACTCGCCTCTGTTCAATCACATCTTGTCTCCTTGTAAGATATGTAGTCTTAAAATTTTCGTTTGCTTCTCTCCGAGTTCTGGCTTTTCATCGTCTTTTAATGTGGTTTTATTTATTTGTCCATCGTTTTCTTCCACCCACTCCAAGCTGGGCGGTCGGAACTCAGCCTTTGTGATCCTGTTGTGCGTTTCTCCTTATGTGTATTTGTCAAATGTCAATAAGATCTTAGTAGAAATGTGTACGGCTTCAGGATGTTTTGAAAGATTGAAATAAAAGAAGGGCATTCGTATGTATCTGTTCCGTTCTGCCCTGTTCTCCATTGAATTACTACAAACAATGTCTGGAACCCCATGATCGGAACACTGAATTGTAACGGGTTCTGCATATGCAAGAACGTAAGAACTAGAAAGACGGAGTAATGTAAGGTCACAGGGAAGCAAGAGGTGTAAGCTATCTTTCGGTTGTCGAACCGAAAATTCTGCTCAGGCCAGCCTCCTCCATGTCTGATCCGGTCGTCTCTCCATCACTTTGCAAGATACACCATGATATCAGGACTCTAAAAGTTCAGGGGTAAGGACATGATCCATGTATTCATTCTCCATTAAGGCTATTCATACACTGCAACAGGACAACAGCACGGGACTTCCGCCAGGTTGTCCTTCGCTTTCTAAATCCTTGTCTCCACCAACTCTCACTTACGTCATCATTTCCTGCTCATGCATCTTTCTCCTTCTACCTTTTGTTTTTACCTTTTTTTGTCTCTACCATTATAATTTTCTTGATTAATGCATATTTTATGTTTTTTTTTTTTTTTCTGCTGGTTGTCATTGTTTTCCTTCTTTTTTAATTGTTCATTCTTTCTCAAAATGTCACTTTTCTCAAAAATACTAATACAAAAATTAACGCATGACTCATAGTATAATATTTCAGCGATTGTGTCCCTATCAAAATTATGTATCCTTAATGAAGAAGAAAAATGAGGTAGCAGCTTTGATATAACATATATCTTATATAATTCATTGAGCTTGTCATAACTTCTGTTTGAAATGCTACTTGCATCAATCTTTCCTAGTCATGCTCTAAACCCTTTTTTCCTTCTTTTATTGTCTTTTTTATTTTTTTAATTGACTACTCATAAATGCCTTATATAAAGTTTTTGCGCCTACATATATATTTTCGTTGATTACCTTTGCGATTAATTTATTCGTGTATACATATAAAATACCCAATACGGCGTACCCTTTATGTGGAAAGCATGGCTCTAACCCAATATTGAATTTGTATGTTTTACATTGATCATAATAATGTTCAAACTGAAACTACATGGAGATAGTGGACGCAAATCAATTTGTGAAATGGATTTTAATTATTTCACTGGAAGTTTTTTTTTTTTTTTTTGGTAAAGGTAAAGAATAATATATCTATGGACAAAATACAAAAGACGGCGCCAAAGGCTTACACTCTAGGGAGCAACGAAGAGTGGAAGGGAGCCATGAAAAAGGCCAAAGGCAAGCAGACCAAAAGGAGAAGAACCACAGTTACAACACAAAAACAACTACAACCACCAGACCTCCGCCAATCATTCGAAACGAAGAAACGGAGAGATGATGAAGCTTGTAGCAGAGTGAGAGAAGAAGTGGGGAGACTAAAGCCCGAGCCGATCCGTAAAGATGGAGGGATCAAGATCCCAGCTTCTTTGGAGACGCCTATTTCTCGGAGTGTCTGGGACACTTGTGAACGTAGTTGCTTTATCTTTGACTATCTTCAAAAGGTGGTTCTTCAAAGCAGGGACAAACAGTGCTTCCCCTCGGAAAATAATATCATTCCTTTTCTACCAAATCAAATAACAAAGGCCACCGAAAGAGAACCACGCAATCCGATGGTAGAAATCCTTACCGGAGAGCAACTTGATCGCCCAAGCAAGGTTGTCCATCCATGGCCTCGATTTCCAAGGTAAATTGCATCTTGTCGCCCAAAAATAAGCAAGCGTGGCCGAGATACGACAGTTGAAGAACAAGTGATCAATAGAGTCCGGAATAACATTACAGTATGCACAAGTACCCAAGACGATTCTGCCAGAATGGATTAGGACTTCCTGGGTGGGTAATCTGTTCTTGGTAATCAACCACAAGTTAAATTGATTTCTAGGGACAATATCAGAGTTCCAAATAAAGGAGTCCCAAGAAACCCTTTCCTTCTTTGTTCTAATGAAATCCCATGCAGAGGCAACAGAAAAGGATCCGGATGGGTGATTATTCCAGGTGAAACAATCCGGTGCATCAGTCTGATCCGGGACAGAGAAGCCGCAGCTCTCAATTGAACTCTTAAATGAATGACCGAGGGGGGAGAATAAATCTGCAACAACAGCATGCTTAGGGAGACCCAACAATTCAATGATGGATCTTGGAAATAAAAGATCAAGGGGGCCATCAGCGAGCCATCGATCATGCCATAAAGAAACCGAAGATCCATTACCAATCTTCCAAGCGAAGCAGGACCTAAACTCTGTTCTTAATTGCAATATTTTTTTCCAGCCCCAAGAACACGTAGAAGGTGTCGAGGCGATCCAGAAATTGTCCTTTTTTAAGAAATTAGAATGGATCCATCAACACCACAACGATTCTTTGTCGGTGAAAAGGATCCATATGTACTTAAGCATGGCTGCTCTATTGCAGTCTTTCAAATTCCTTATGCCGAGCCCACCTTCATTTTTTGGGAGGCATATGTCATCCCACGCAACCTTAGCCCCACCTCTACCAAGTGCGGATCCTTTCCATAAGAATTGTCTAGATTGTTTCAATACTAATTAGAACCGACGCCGGTAAGGTAAACACACTCGACCAATATGATTGAATGGAATGGAGGACTGACCTGATGAGCTGTAGTCTTCCAGCATATGATAGATTATTTCACTAGAAGTTCATCTTTATGAAGTAGCAAAAAAAAAAAAATTGACAATATTCAGACTAGCTTTTTATATTTATATCGATCATTTAAATAACAAAATCGGGCTAGTTCGTTGCGCATACTTAACGAATATATCATACCCTTTTTTATATATTCAGCTTGATTTTAATTGGTGCAGTTTGATTAGATAAAATGATTATATTCAATCAGCTGATAATGTTCTATATATAAACATACATTAAAGGAGAGTCATGGGGAGGATATTTGTGACTCCCTTAAACCCTCTTTTTTAATTTTTATTTTATCTTATATTCACCAAACTCATCTAACGTTTTCTTTTACTTAGTCTTAAATTTATATTTGGCTAGTTAATTTTATATTTTAATCACTATCTAAAAACATCTTCTTTTTTTTTCATGTCTAAAATATTTAGATTCCCTTCAAATTGAACATGCTATTTATTTTTTACAACAACAATTAAAATGATCTCAATTTCAATGATTCATATTAATCTGCATGATCAGTGTCCCTTTAAATAAAATTACAAAAAAATTACTTTACTATAGAAAAGCATATTGAAATGTAGTAAAAGTTCCAAAGTCATTTTTAGACTGTAATATATATACATCTTCAAAAAATTTAAGATCATGAATATCAATAATCATGCTTAGGAGATAAATGGTGATAAAATTTAAATCTGAACTGATAAAATAGCAGCAATATCAAAAGAGTGTCATGGAAGGTCTAATCCTATCTCAAATATAACAATATAATGTGTTCTTCATTTTAACTTAGATAATATAACAAAGAGTGATAGTAAACATGGATCAATCATTAAAGGTTCTTCAACTTTAGACATGCCAAATAACTTAAATCTCGGGAGAGACTCTAAAAAATTGAGACGAAAAAAAAAGTTGGCTATTTTATGTTTTCAAGAAATTTTCGACAAAAAAAAGTAATGTTCTCTAGGACTTAGATTCTATATATTTCATATGTCTATTATGGCTTCCAATGTACTGATCCTAAATTGGTGCCAATTGGCATATTCAGATTTTTTGAAAAACACATATAATAACGTGTAGATCATTTTTAGTTGTTTATGTCTCGTACCACATGGATAATGATGCAATTTAATCGTAACTGAAGACATATTCCGCAGTGAAGCTGGAAATTCAGGTCGGGAGGAGTAACAGAGGACATAAAGAAACCTCGATTGGGTCTTGCATTATTGTTTCATATATTGCAGGACAATTGGTCATTCTTACTGCGACTTTGTCCCGACCATAGCGATCGGGGTCGCATCACGGGAACGCTCTTTTTCCCGGCATTGATGTAAGGCACTTGAGATGAAAAAAGAAGAAGGAATGACAGTAAATTCAACCTCATTCTGCCCATTCTGCTCGTGGAGGCTGTAGATTTTGACTGATGGTCTTTGTAATAGGGACAAAGTCACTCAATTTGTCTTCGGGAGGATAAGCATAGTCTTGAACGAGCTGGAGTAATCAGAAAGTGGACCTCACCTCACGTTCTGGAATGGCCTTTTTCCCATCATAGTCCCCCCCCCTTCCGCGCGGACAGGGACTCCTTCTTACCTTAGACAGCACTCACCAAAGGGAGGACCCTATCCTATGATGCCTCTGTAGTCTGCACATGACTTATTGTCGTGGCGTATTTTTAACAGTTTGTTCATTGTCCTTACTTGTCGCAATTTGATATATAGTGGATGCACTTCTTTTGGAAATGACAACACTTCGATTGGATTGATGAGTTCACCTAGACCTATCAAATGGGTGGGTCGAGTCGGATTGAATAAGGTTCAACTCAAGTATAACTCATTTTCATGCAGTGTAAATCTAGTGTGACTCATGCATGACCTAAATTAGTAGAATGCTTTCATATTGGAAAACTTATATCCAAATAAATTAAGGTGAACGTGATAATTGAGTGAGTGCGAGAACGAGTAGATAGGGGAGAGTCATACAAATGGGTAGTGATCTCATTTAATACTCATACTATTCTTAGATTTACCATTCTAAAGTCATTTATGACTCTTGTAATAAATATAAATAAATTTATATAATAACTCAGCCAATCAAATAAGGATTAAAAAATATGTTTATGATCAATTTTAACTGATCTAGGTGCATTAGTTTAGTATTTTGAAAGCATAGTGGAGAAATGCAAAAGCCTTTAGTTTAATAGAATTTGGGGAAATGCAAATTGTATTTGATGAAAAAATCCTTTATAAAGCAACTTAAGTAGTGTTTGGTAAAAAAAAATTTGCAAAGAGCTTTGGTTGTAATTTTTCTTTTTCCTTCTTAAAAAGAAATTAGACCATTTGTTGGCTGGGGAGAAAGGGCTCACATTGCTGGCGAGCCAAACCTTATGCCAATAGCCAAGGTCACACGACCTTAGGCGACTCCGAGCAAGGGGCGGCTGAGGTTGTGCGACCTAGGCAACCATCGCCTAGGTGGTTGAGCAACCCCGGGTGGCCATCACTCGGGTTTTGCAACCTTGCCGGTCTCTAGTTAATTCTTCACTCGTCAGATTTGACCTTGTCAACTCTCCCTAGCTGTCCTCCCAAAAAAGATGAACAGTAGCGCCTGCAGGATTCAGTGCACTGCAGAAGTCTGGTCTCGTGGATCCCCATCATACGTGGATCAACAGATCGCAGTGTCATGCTCCTTAGTTTTATTTTTTGGTCAGTAGCTCGTTAGTTTACTTTGAGATGCTTATGGAGTTTGGAACCGAACTGACAACGACATGGCTGCATTAAATGTGCATCTATCTATGACAGGCCTTGTTAATTGCAATTTGCTTGCAAGAACGTAATAGGCGATGCCCATCCTCAACAGTAAACACGGCTCTCCTCTTGCTGTAGTTTATTTGCTTCGTATCAGTCAAGAGATCCCAACTGTCTCCGGTCCATAAGACCACCGACGATTACGGGATTAATTTTAGTTAAACACATCCAGCTACCATCGCCTTTAAATAATGAAAATTTCTACTGAAAAAGAAAAAAATGAACGGGTCGGATGGACGAATAAGACTGTTTAACGCGCTCCATCTGATCTGACTCGATTATCTTTCATTAGATTATTTTCCCATCTCCATCCGTGGATAGATCATTCCACGATAATCTAATGGATAACTCGAGTCAAACTTAGGGCGACAGTGCCTCTGCACTAGGCTGTTTCCCAGAAATAATGGAATAAAGACGATAAATCTATGTAGAGAATTGACCTTGCAGCTCGGGAGAAGAATCCTGAAAGAGTTAGATGAACTGCAGAGAAAGAGAATGAAAGAATCGTCGCCATTCTTCCTCTGGGATTTAAACGAAACTTGTCTCGGCAAAAATGGAAGTTCATTCATTCCGGAGAAATGGAAAATGTTGGATTTGTGAAGCTACCGTGGCTCTCCTCGCAGAGAGAGTATGCTCTCTCCAAATCGGTGACGACCTCGGCCATGTTAGGCCTCTCTTTGCACTCCAAGCTCACGCACCGAACGGCAGTGTGAGCCACCAGCTCGACCGCTCTAGCCTCATTTGTCGTCGGTGGCTCCGCCCTCCCGTCGAGCAGCGTCATTAGCTCTCCTGCTAGCATCCGTGGCCTCACGTACTCCACCAGTCCAATGGGTGCCGACCCATCTTCGATCCTGAACACAGACCGTTTTCCTGTTAAAAGCTCCAATAACACTACTCCTAAGCCATAAACATCGCTTTTCATCGTCAAAACATTCATCACGTAGTACTCTGGGTCGATGTACCCAACTGTCCCAACTGCTTTGCTCGACAAGTATTCTTGGTCTGTTTCTGGCCCTATCAGAGATAACCCGAAATCAGATACTCTGGCGGTCCAATTCGAATCTAAAAGAATGTTGGATGACTTAATGTCTCTGTGGATTATGGGTGGCACTGCATAATTGTGGAGATACTCGATTCCCCTAGCGGCATCCAAAGCAACTTTGATCCTCGATTTCCAGGAACTCAAAATCTTGCTGGTCGCTCCGATGGCCTCGGTGTCGTGCAACTGGTCATGGAGCGAACCGTTGCTCATGTAGTCGTAAACAAGAAGCCTCTCATCCTCGTCCTGGCAAAATCCTACTAGGCCCACCAAGTGCTTGTGGTTTAAGCGCGACAGGACTGCTAGTTCCGAGCCGAATGCGCTTTCTTTCTCCTGGAACTTCTTCGTCCTCACATTAGTTTTGCCCCTCTTGATCGCCACTAGGCGACCATCCGCGAGTTTCCCCATATAGACCTCGCCAAAGCTGCCGCTGCCGATCTTGTTTTCTGGTGAGAAGCTGTTCGTGGTAGCCACAAGTTCTGAAAGGGAAAAAACTTCGGTCTTTTCTATTCGCTTCGATGAACATGATCCAACTATGTCGCGGTTCAAAGAACCGGAGCTCTGGCCCTTGAAGGAAACCGATCTTGGGTGTTGGGCACTAGGATCGACATTAGCTGTTGAATCCAAAGAAGCCTCGGCAACTTCTTGTTGCACTTGCGCAGAATCGTTCATCTTCTTGCCAAAGCGACCACAAACTCCAGCCCACAAGCAGTAGATAACCGTGCAGGCTCCCAAAAGAACCCCTACTGACCCAACGATCACGAATGCCAGAGATAGCCGGTTCAGGGGTCTTCCAGGACGAGAAGGCGGCTGCAGATTTTGGTAAGGCGGCGATTCGCTCGGCGAAAGCGGCAGTGCAATTGGAAGCTCGACTTGACAAGATCTGCAAATGGTTCCGGACCCGTGACACAATGTATCGGAATTCGGATACGTACCGCACATGCTGCACTGAGTCTTCACACACGGGCCAGGAATGATCATTCCTAGAGGAAGATCACTTCCGAGATTGTTGGACCAGCCTGGTCCCCAACATGTCATGGTCAAGTTCCAAGTGATCAGCCCGCAAACTACATTTGATCCTGCCACAATTCTCTCGAACGACACGCCCTCCACCAAATCGCTATCATACTCAAATCTGTTGGTCTCTCCTCCCCAACATATGACGAGGCCGTTGGTTTGCCGGACCGCGCAGCTAAAATTCGCCCCCGCCGCAATGCCAGAGAACTCGAAAGCCCAGTTGAAAGGGACGACCAACTGTCCATAGCCGTTGTTCCCCTTGCAAACTAGAGTCCCGTTCGACGCCAATCCGCAGGCGTGTGAAGCTCCGGCGACGAGCGTCGACATTGTCAGATCGCCGAATTGCCCCTGAATCTCCGCTCCAGCTGCATTGTTCCCCCAGCACACGACCCTGCTGTTGTTCTTCAGAATCCCGCACGCGTAGCCACTCCCGGAGGTGATTGCAAGGAACTGCCACGCCTCCGGTGGCGACGGAAACTTCGACCCGTTTCTCTCTCCTCTCCAGCACCTGGCGATGCTCGTGTTGACCTCCAATGCGCAAACATGATCGTCGCCCACGGTCAGATCGGTCAGCTTGACGGTCGCGCTGTAGTAGATACGCTTCGGCGGGAAGCCCGCGGCGGTCGTGTCCCAGCAGAGGACGGCGGAGCCGCCGGAGAGGAGGCCGCAGAAGAAGGTGGAGCCGCCGGAGATGGCCTCGAAGGAGGTGTTGGGCTCGACGGAGACGAGGCGGTTGTTCTGGTAACACTCGATCCTCTGGGTGGGCTCGCCGGCGAGGATGCCGCAGAAGGTCGACGTGCCGGAGACGACGGCGGTGGTGGAGGAGGAGCCGAGGGCGTTGACCGCCGCGCGGGGCGGGGATGCGATGGAGGCGACGAGGAGGAAGGCGGCGGCGGCGACGGTGAGAGAGGAGGGCGAGAATGTCATTGCGGAGGCGAAGGCTTGGAGCTGAGAGGTGTGCCTGGCGCTGCAATCTTCTTCATCGAGAAGAGGGACAGAGCACGGGGGCAGGACAGGAGAAGAGGAATGTGAAACGAAACATGTAGCTCTGCTCTTCTACATATGTTGGAGAAACAGGGTTATTATTATACAAATCTCTTTATAGGTTCGAGCTTCAGGCGGTTCCCACTTCACCGTGGGAGACAGCGAGACTTCTCCGTGACTTGGTAACCATGGATTTGACCTCGGAGAACCTAAGTTTCACGGCAACAGGGTGGGGTTTTCCTAGCTTCCTGGCCAGAAAAAGGACGGACCTTTGACAGGATTTCCTCGATCGACAGTGGCAGGAACAAGAGCAGTACAGGGAGAAGTGGGTTGGGTTCAGTTCGGTTCAGGGGAGTGATTTGAGGCAGTCTCTGCTCCCGTTCCTGTTGAGTCACGGGGGAAAATTTGTCCGAGCGCCTTAATTCTCAAATTCAATGATGGAACGCGAACGTGAGCGCAACGTGGCCATAGGATCCCATCTCACCGGTTCCTTTGCCCGCACTACACTCACTTGCCAATCATATGACGTATTCTTGTGGATTTCCCCCCCTGCCATTTTCTTTTTTTCCAATTGTTCTCGACCCGTGACACTTTTTGCAGCAGTCTGGTCTCCACCTTCGTATCGTAGTCGGTGGTCCTCGGGAGTTACAATGCTCGTAGGAAGCGAACGATGTCACCCGTTGGTTTCGCTCTATTGGAGAAGGATTCCTGCACTGTCCCATTTCGTTGGTTTCAACGAATATTGGATACAATTACACAGTAATCTGTACGTAATACTAATTTGTCAGTCGCGAGAGGAGCTGGTGATGTTTTTATCCGCTCCTGTCGGGGTCGGATGTGAGGCACCGTGATGAATCTGAAAGAGTTAGCTGAATTTGGTCTTTTGCGTGCCTTAGGCCCAAAAGAGAGGTCTTCGGCTGTGAAGAGATTACTTAAATTAAGATGGCCCAACCAAACGGCCACTTCTTTGGACGAGGGCCCATCTCTGACTCCCAAGCAAACAAATGGGCCCATTCTCTTTCATGCGCTGCAACAGCCATATCCATATCCATATCCATATCCACATCCAGATGAATACTAATAGTATGAGCAAAGGAGCCTCAAAATTTCCAGACCCACTTGCTTGATTCACACTACCCATTTCCATCCTGCTCTAGAGTTGGCTCTGTATTAGCTGACATGAGTTGGACTGGAAAGAAATAAAAATGTCTTTCAAATGGGACCGAAAACTTGCTATAAGCACACAGTCTCCCGTAATTCTAGCACGTTAACTCTTTTAACGTTGAAAAAGGAGAAGATATTTCGATATATCTGTATTATAACATGGAAATGAGTAGTGGAAAGAATAAGTCGATGGAATACTCAACGATGTCATGATATGTGACAGATCGTTGCCTGGGCAACAACTTCCTCTTTAGAAGGAGGATGTGGTTTATGGAAAATTTTGTGGGGCCATCACTAATTATTATAAATTTTAAGCCAATATATTAAAACACGATGCTACCAATTTATCTGCCGATCATGTGACAAGTAATGATACACGAAGAAGTAAGCTAATCAAATATGAATTCTTCATAGTGATTATTCCCGGCGGTCGCTACGCTACATTAGCAATGGAACAGGTCCTCCCTCCCCTGGAGGTGATGGGTCAAGTTGGTTCGAATCTTCGAGTTTATGTTAAGGTGGAAAAGAAGGGATAGTTTACCGAACAAAAGAAGCATTGGAAAATGAGAGCCACTGAGTCATTATCGGGAAAGGAGGATCTATCAAAAAGGTTGTTCCAATGAAAAGGACAAGAACACACAGATTATATATATCAGTTGAAGTAACGCATGTATTTCTTTTAATAGTGGGCCAGCCCAAAGCCCATTAAATTGCTCCAATCGCCTTTGACCTATGGTGAAAAAAAAAAAAAAAAAAAACAGAGAAGATGCATGCCCGATAGATAAGAACAGAGAGAGGAGAGACAGAGGAGAGAGAAAATGCTCCGGAACACAAACGGAAGAACAAAGGAAAAAGAAAAAAAAAATCACACATGCTTACCTTGGACTTCCCGACAAGTTGGATTAACTCCGGTTTACAACGCCCGGTAAAGATTCAAGTTGTATATTCATCTAAAGGGAGGAATTTTCAAAATTAGGCCATAAATTCGAAGTTATACGAATTTTGAACTGGAAGGTTCGATTGAAGAGTTGTTAAGTTATGGAATTATATGGAAATAGTAGGTTAGCGCGTTGTGGAGCCATAGGGTTTGATGAAAAACAATTTTGAATTACGTTTTGATTAGAACGAATTTCTACAGCTTCATGTTCGAGTTTTGCATAGAAGATAGTTTTAAATAATTGTTTTGAGCAAGCCTTTTGTTAGTGGGCAAGATCTGTTTCATCAGTGATTAAGTTAAGTATAGTTGAGTAGCAATTAGGGCACCTTGGTACTTAATTTTGATATCGTTTTTGATTAATTGATAAGAATATGAGTTCTCTAATTTGAGTAATATTCATATGTTGGTGAAAAGTTATACATTCTGGTTAGTGAACCTAAGTTGTGAGATGGATATGGATTTGAATTGTGGTTATTGGAGAATGATATTAGTAGATCATGCTCATATCACTGTGATTATAACCCATTGAGAAATTAAGTATGCACATTATTATTAGGATGTCCTTCTAAGCCAGACAATTGACTGATATATGTGGAAATCTAGCCAAGAAGGAACCATTCTATTTTCAGATACAACTTTTGACCAGAAAAAGATTTTTCAATTTTTAATTCTTGAATGAGTTTCGAAAGTAAAAATACATGTTTGATAATAACATAAAAATTTCTCTCTCCCGAGCGATTGGCAAGTGGCTACCGGTGGGCTGGTGGGGGAGGCGATCGATAGGGGAGGCGAGTGGCAATCCGTTAACAACGACAAGTGGATGGCGGTTAGTAGTAAGGCTAATCGATTAAAATAGTTTTTATTTATCATTTCTTTTTCAAGAATAGAAAAGTAGAAAAATTTTCTTTCTCAATTTTGTTCCAAATTTATTTATAGACTAATTTTTTTTTCAGAATTTGACAAAAAATAAGTTGTGTTACAAAATGGATCTCTATTTCAAATATGTTTTTCGGAATGAAAAAATACATCTGGCCAAAAATAAAATGGTCATCATGCATGCCCTTAATTGCCTTGGTCACGATTGTTAAGCTTGACCATAGTCAGATATTAAGTATTAAATCGATCCATGAAATGGACTATTAACATTTGATTTGATGGAGATTGATTAATGAAATGGATTATTGATGATTGATTTGATATTGTTAATAAATAACTTTAATACGTAGATCTTTTGTTTAAAAGATATAACCCATTTTATATTTTTACTGATATTGCTTTATAAAAATGCATAGTAAATATTCAACGTGCTTATAAGAGATGTATTATTCACCGGTTACAGTTGCACATATCGGCAAGGAATTCTAGTAGCTAAATCTTGGGTACGAGCTCAGCTCTAAAATGGTCTTCCTTGAGATTTTCTAATTTGTTCATTTGGAAAAGTACATATTCCTGTGATGGATTTTAGAACTCAATCCTATAACTAGATTACTATTTATCATACATATGTGCATGTTGATATATATATATATATATATATATATATATATATTCGATAATAAGCCAATATTGATTACGTTTGTACCGCATCCTTCGAATAATAGAATCTCAATCGGGACGTGGCATTTTTTTAATGAACACGATGCGCAATGGCCCTTGAAAATTGTCATGCACTGCCTAATGATTTGTCCGCATCACACCTTCGACTTTTGGTCGCTCCAACCCGAGCGCTCCTCGGCGAATTCCTAATGACGAGACGATTGCTTCGAAAGTATGAACGACAAAAAAGCCTCGACACTCGGCTTAAAGTTGGCAGCTTGTTTCCTCGTCTTCTCTCGTCCCTAAGCCACGTGACGCATCCGGCGATGAGAAAAAATCCGCATCATGGACGTTGTTCATCGATTAATAAGTGACCATAATTCGAAGCAATCATTGTTAGACCACCAAAAGTCAAAAAAGAGTTTTGAATGTCCCACCGGGAAAGTGAGTTCGAAGAATGCTTTAGCAGCGCTTTCTCATGGTGTCTCCAGTGGCGCTGAGTAGCCTCGAATCTCTCTATCTCAAGCAAGACTAGCTCCACTCTGGCTTTAGCTTCGTGAAAGTGGAAAAAGGGACATTCGTTTGAAATCGCTTTAACAAGAATATGCTCTACCTTTGACCGACCGGCCGACCTTGGAAATTTGAAATCCGAAGTCCTATGTTCCAGTTAAACAAAGCAGAGTAAATCCAGAATTCAGCTGTTTTTTTTTGGCTTTTCTCTTTTGCTTTGGGGGAAGAACTCCGGTTGCAGAAAGTTGATGCGGTGTATTTTATTACATTATCAATTGTCAATGTACAAAGTCAAGTCTCAAAATTTCTCATCCTGAAGTTGGAGTTATATGATCTAGTAGCTCATCTAACAACTGACAAAAGATCTGCAGTTCCAGATCTTGGCCGATGCCTTCGACATCTTCGCGCTTCACCGTTCTTGGGCCCAACCAATCGAGTTCGATGGTCTCTTTCTCGCTAATCTTGCAGATCTCGCTCCACATTTTTGAGAAGCTCTGCCTCTGTTTCCTAGATCCAAGACACTTGCCTTCGCTTTGCGTCGGCTGATCATCTAGGAGATCGCTGTCGCTACGTGGAGAGGAGTGCTCATGGTTTTCGAGCTCTGGTGTCAGCTTTTTCCTCGAGCTCGGACGTTCCAATCTCGATTCATCTGTCGAAAAGAACTTCCTTATGAGCAACCCACGAATAATATGAAGAAGCGAGTCATGATGGGACAAAAAGAATGAGAACTTGATGGGAAATGACACGAACCTGATGGGGACACTGGAGGGTCGCTAATGAATTCGCCAAAATCAAGAACTGAAACTGGGCTTGAATCTTCTTCAGAGCCGCCGCACACGGCTTCCAAGCTACGAACACTTTGGCACGTCTTCACAACCTGAGAAGGCAATGTTTGTGGTGTGCCCAGATCATTATTCGCCAAAACCGAATCGCTTGAGCTTGACTCTGTAGCTCCGCCCCTTTCATTTTCCCTGTTCGGTTTTTCACGTCTCTCCCCTGTTCGCCTCTCTTGAATTTTGCTTTTGCTTGATCTTCTCTTCCTCCCTTCTTTTTCACTGCCGTTTCCGAAGTTCAAAACCAAGAACTCTTCGTTTTCTACCTCGAGGTACGTCGGCGTCTCCCGGAACGACAGCGTCGAACTGACTTGGAGATGCTGCCATTTCGTCTCGTCGCCGTGCTCGTCTTCTTTGAAGTCCAAGTAATTTAGGGATCGGCTCCTTGAAATTGAACGAGGGGATTTGTGGGCGTGCACAGAGCTGGCGTTTGGTAAAGACTCCAAGCCCATGAGCCTCGCGACGATTCCTGGAGTTGTGTTCGGTTCGTTCTTCTCTCTGGACTTGAACTGATCTCTGTCGTTGTCACACTCAAACGGATGAGTAGGGAGGTTGCTAGAGCAGAGGATTCTGCGTAAGACTCCTGCGATGCATCCACCACTTGTTGCACCTTTCGGGCTGCTTAAGTATGCACCAGGGGAGGTGGAAATGGTGGAGGAAGAAAAGGAAGACGATGATGATATTAACTTCATTGTTGATGAGAGAGGGGGAGAGAGAGAGAGAGTGGAATGAGTTGTAGTTATTGCAATTCTGCTTTGAACCTGAAAAAGGAATGGTGAACAGGGTGAAAAAGGAGAGGTTTTGAATGTTGCGACGATCTAAAGTTAGAAAAAGTTGATGGAGAGAGAGAGAGAGAGAGAGAGAGAGAGGTGGCGGGATTCTTATTCAAAATGTGGTCAAGCTGATGATACTGGTAAGAGTTGTTGCAGAGAACATGTCTCCCCGGGCTTGTGTGGAGTCAATTTTTGAGCAGATTGTCTAGCGTGCGCGCGCGTAGGGTGGCGATGGTCCAAAGCCTAACAAGCAAAGACGCCGGTTTTCTCTCTTGAGATCTGAGGGGTGCACCGGGGAAGAAAAGAGGCTAGAAATGTCTGAGGTTGATTGGACATGGCGCGGAGGGGACATTGAAGAGGATGTGTGACTGCGAGTTCGAGTGTGTCAGAAGTGAGCCAGAGACCTTGTCTCAAACGTGGGGCGTGTGACATTCTTCGCGGGTCTGATTTGCACCATTTGCAGCCGATAACGCTTGACCCCGTCTATTGTCACGTGGCTGAGACGCGCTTAGATAGAAGAGATAGGAGAATGAAGGTGATGTCAAACAGAAACCACAAAAGGAAATTGGATTCCAAGAAGAAAAGAAGTCGAGAAACAGAGATAGGGCCAAGAGAGTACGCAATGCTCCCTACTGACCAGACTGCCATTTGCAGATTCCATCTGCTTTCCTGTCGGGCATTGAAAGTGAAAGCTGCACTTTCAACTTGTTGCGGGTATTTGCTTATGGTGGTCATTCGGGAAATTTGCTTATTTTGTACATTTTAAAAAGAAGCTGCCTGGACTTTATTTAATTTGTAAGCGGGAATTTCTGCTTTTCTAGTAGTCCAAGGATGATGAGCGGTTGAATTGAGGATTCCCTGTTTGCCTGTTGATGGCAGGGCAGGGCAGGGCTACGTGATCTCATTAATTAAATTGGAGTGGTTCCTTCATCCTATTTCTCGTCCATGAGAGCTACATAATTTTAACTGAATCTTTATATCGGAAAATTCCATTCGAAATTGGTACATCAAATGATGCAACGCGCTTTTATAAAATGTCGCACACAATTCGATATTAGAGGTCTTTTGTGGAGTTAGATCGTATTAGCAACCAATTTGCCAAATCAATTCCCATAAGATTGGAATTACTTCATTCAAAAAAGATTGCCGCCTCAATCAAGCGGCAATTCGGTCTTCTCGACGAGACATCCAAGTTGAATTATATTTGCTGATTAGCTTGACATTTTTCTTGATGTTCTGTAGATATTTGTAGATTCTTTCTATGGTCTTTGTTTGCGGCAGGGCTTGCCTTTCATGTGGACCTCCCACTTGGAAAAACAAGGCATCTAAAAATGCACAACCAAGTGCACTCGGTGAAATACAAGATAAAAGGAAAAAAAAAATGGAAACTCTTTTATGCATATCACAATGACCCTCCTTGCGAAATAACAAATTCTAATTTCTTCAAACAAAATAAAAATACAAAATGAGAAATTTATGATGGGGTATGACGGGCTCATGAATTCCATCTTCATAAGGAATGCATTGAACTTACGTGTGATGGCATGTTTCTATTCTTCTTTTTTTCTGGTCATGGAGTTAAATTCAGAAAAGTTCTCTCAAAATCAACTAAACACAGCGATAGTAGCGTCAGTTCCTATTCGTAGTGAATGTAGTTCCTGGAAAATTACTGGTGCATTACTTACGCTTACTGCTTCGCACTTAGTCTCCTTGCTTGTCAATGTAGATTTTGACAATGTCGTGAATGAAACTTCTAAATAGACCATGGATGAGGAGGACATGTACAATCGTTTCCTGTCCTATAACATCTTTCTGTTGGTACTTTTTCATTTCCTTCAGCATTGCAACGTTTATTAGTCAACTACAGAATTGAATGCCAAATTCTGGCGATATCGACTATTCAACAAGAACCTCTTTCTAGCTTACAGACATAGAAACGCACAGCATCTAAAATACAAGCTCCGTCACTAAATAACTACCTTCTCGACTGAACCTGACTCGAGGAATTTCCACTAACTCCCGATATCTGTTTTAGATTGGTAAGAGCATCTCGAGCATGCCCTTTTGTGTTATCATTGCCATGCCTCAAGGCTTCTATCAAGGCCCTAACTAGATCCTGATTGAGTGAGTGGCGCGAGGATTGGCTTTCCACTCTAATTATCCTTTCTATCAGCCAAGCTGTCCTCTCCTGAAGTTCACCAGATCTAACTTCTGAGAAAAGGTTAATTAGAGCATCAATGGCGTCTTGCCTCTCAAGCTCCTCAACAGCTCTCTTCAAACTCCCGGAACTTTCTAAAATGAGAGTGGAAAGTGCCTCCACTGCAGCGGCTTGGACGTCAGTATCCTCATCGTTAAGGAGATCTACAAGAGGCTTGATACAGTTGCACTGTAGCAAGCACAGATGAGCGTGCTCTTCGCACAATGAGTTGTGTATGGGACATCGAGCAGGTCCTGGTGCACCCCAGCCACACATGAATACTAATGGAGAGCACAACCCCCGAGGCGGTGGTGGTTCTAAATCTCCAGCAGCAAGCCCCCTTCCAGTTTCCGACAGATTCTTCAATCCAAGGGCAGCGAGTTGCTTCATTCTGGGTTTTGAAGGAAAGTTTAGCTGTTCACAGAACACGCTCATTAGGTGCAACTCTCTAATCACCGATAGAATCTCCGAGTTGGGGGATCTTGTAAATTGAAGTAAGAGGCCAACAAGTCCTTCGCCCATGCTTGACTGAGATCTGAAAATTCTCCCCTCAGGCCTCAGATGATAATTCCTAATCGTAGTGACCGTCCATCTCAAGAAACTAGCTCCGAGGAGAGTTGTCACTTCATGTTCAGATAGAGGAAGATTAGCAAGTATGCATGCCGAATCAGACCTTTCACTTTCAATTGTTTCTGTATCTAAAATCTTCTCTTTAAGCAGAGGAATCTTGCTGGAAGATCTCAGTTGACTTGCTACATCTTGATGAAATCGTTCAGAGAGCAGTCTAGTCAGTTTGCAAGCATGAATTCTGTGTTCGTCTTCTGCATGATCGAGAAACAATATGGTCTTTTCAAGTCCCTGGCCATCCTTTATGCAAGAAGCTACAGACTCTGCAAAATGGGGAGGAATAAGCTGGAGTAATTAACTAGAAGATTTAGGAACCCCATTTACGGTCATACTTGGTTGACACGGGTATTCAGGTGATAAAAAAAAGATGGCTTACATCTTTATGGATAAACACTAGTTTCAGAGTTGCTTCTTCATGTTCCAGGACATGGAAACACATATATGCAGATGACTTTGCGCCCAGTTTATGAAAAGCGGCACATTTTTTTTTTTTTGGTCAAA
Source organism: Eucalyptus cloeziana (assembly GCA_014182715.1). Lineage (NCBI taxonomy): Eukaryota > Viridiplantae > Streptophyta > Magnoliopsida > Myrtales > Myrtaceae > Eucalyptus > Eucalyptus cloeziana. The sequence continues at coordinate 32,002,520 of CM024635.1, read as the reverse complement.
GAAAAGAAAGAACTTCATTCTAAATAAAAGAATTTTATGTCTATATAATCAAACTTGAAAGCCTTATGAAAGTCATTTCCACCATAATATGCAAAGTACTCTCAGTATAGGCAGGCTTACCAGCAGCACATCCAAAAGTTCTACACCTCTTTCAGTAAGAAACTATAATATATCCAACTATAATACAGCAGGAGGCATGTTCAGAGATGTGTTAGTATGCAGGGGATCATCCAGAAGATAAAATCATATGGGGGCATGATCCAAAAAGAAAATCGTCATACAGGTCACTAAATCAAAACATGTAAAAGCAATATTACCTGATGCTTTTGGAGATGATGCCACACCATATAAAATGCGAAGTGCGGAAGCTTGGCATTTAGAAGATGTAGAAGATAAGAGCCCCAAAAGTTTCGTGATAATTGCTTCAGACTGCAGTAAATGGCCTTCCTTGTCAGCAAATGCTAATTCCCAGGGCCCAGGATTCGAGACTACATTAGCCATTGTCGAGGCTGCTAACTCCTTCAGTTCCAGTGAAGCATCCTGATCCTCGAAGAGGATGTATGTAAGAGATGGGAGCATGGAAGAATTAACAAGTATGGTAGCATTATCATCAATGCTAGATAGGTTATGCAATGCCATCAAGCTGGGTGCCTTTCCTTCTTCCTTTGCCAACATTAGAACAAGTATTTTGGCGCTTTGCCTGGCAACAAACAATTTGCTGTTGCTAGTCATGGTCATGCTTCCCAACATGGAAGCCATCCTTATTCTGACCTCATCACTACCTGCTCCCGGAAATCCAGAGAGTACAACTCAGTTCTTCTCATTAGGGAAAATTTCACTAAATGGACAAGCGGAAGTTTAAATGTTCGAAGTCTATTATTATTAAAAATAAGCAATTTCCAGAGTTCATTTTTCTTCTTTCGCATGCACTCTTCATGAGTGATGAGAAAGGAAAAATGCTTCATAGAAAGATGTACCTTCGCAGAGCCGGCTCAGTAGCGGTTCAAATCTTCCAGCTGCTGCTAAATATTGGATGTTCTCCTCAACGGTCTCAATTCGTGCTAAGACCTCCTCTGCCGGATTGGATAGAGTGGGATGCTCGAGATTTCCTGCCAAGCTAGTTAGGAGAACTAATGCCCCTTTCTCCAACGCAATCTTTTTACAATAAGCTTCATCATTTGAGAACTCGAGCAACAGTTTGATAGCATGCTCTCTTTCCTTTTCAGAGCTCCCAGTAAGACTACGTATTGCCAATCTAGTTATCCCCTCCTCAAGCATTATTTTCTGGAAAAGTTGACATTCTCCATCAGAAATTACAGCTGTGTTAATGTTCAACACTATCTGGCATTCAAGCGGTGTCGCAGAAGCAATTGAGTTCATGGAGATATCAATTTCCAATTGAAGGAGAAACGGCTTGCAAAAATTTGTGCACAATATAATCTAACCATGTCATGAAACTGCAATTATGCAACTTTCAAGGAGCCTTAATCTCTTCTTCGGTGTACATGCATAATACGAGATGGAGTTGCCCACAATAAGAAATGTGTAATAAACGCATGCCCACTGAACAACATGGCTTGCCTGATCGCTTGAAACAGTTGGTGCATTTCCTCAGTTAGAGAAACATTGATAGTCTGAGCTGACAAATTATCCTCTAATTTTGAACAAAATCATGTTTGAGACAACTCAGACCAAGCAACTATCAGAATAATTTCCACTGCAACATTGGCACTTATTTTTCCTGATCAATATGAAATATGCATACAGACACACGCAAGCATGGGTATAAAATATCCTCACTCTACCTAGAATTCTTGGGGAAAAGAATCAAGATCGAATCAAGCGAAACAGCACAATCACACCAGAGTTATACAATGAGAGGAAAGAATGTAACCTTGCTTTCTTCATCCTTTGCCATGCCGAGCAAGGCAAGAAGAGTTTTGCTTCTCAAGTGCGTGCCAATACTCTTTGAAGGATTCCCCAGCAACTTTATGATCATAGAAACGAGACCAGCATTCCTCACTCTGTATCTGCTGGAGGGATGATCTGCTGCTATCTTATATATACTGTCCAGAGCTCTCTCAACATCGTCTGCCTTAAAATGTTCCTCGCTAAGGCACTGCACTGCTGATTTGACCTGAATTTCAATGTTCCTATTAACCCACTCCTCAATTGCCCCGGCCAGTCCAATGTTTGGTTTGAGCTCTAAGGACTTGAGCACTTGACCTGTGACAGGGCATGTCGGGTCTCGGGCATCCTCTATACACCGCTCAAACCAGTGTTCGATTGCCTTCCGCTCATATGTCTGAGACGACTCCAGCACCACGGGCTCCTTCATGACTTCCTTAGTCAAGGGACAGAGAAAGTTCTTGAAAGGCGAGATTTGGGCGCCTTCTTCAAAATCGAGATTCATGTCGCCAGTCGGAATGTCGGGTTCCACAGCCCAGTTATCTATAATCTTCTCCAGAGAGATCAGAATCCGCCTCTCTGCTGTCGAATTTGAGCGAACTAAGTCGTTCTTCAGGTGCTTAACTTGAGCAGATAATTCGGCGTACTTATGCGGTTCAATCCCTAATGCCCTAGCTAGCTCCATCACCATAGCACTTTGCACCGCTTTGCTTGGTCTTCTCTCTTCTCCTTCCTTCTGCAGACTAAGATGCACTCTCTCTTCATTCTCAGTCACCTGCCATAGAGATTTTGACTTTTTTTAGTCACTTTTACGTCGGCAAAATATGATATACATCGGTCAGAACCAGAAGAATCATGATTATACTACGCTACTTATGCAGGAGAGAATGGAACTGAAATCGGGGTCGTACTATGAATTTAGCCTGCTTCATGTCTCTGGAGAGATCGGCAACTCTCTTCCGGAGGTCAGGATTTTCGTGGACAGCCGACTCCAGCAACGCGAGCCATCCCCCAATCGCCGCCGTCCGCTCCTGAATCGACGCTTGAAGCGACTTGCAATTGATGAGCACGAAGATCTTGCTCTTGCTCACGTAGGCCGACACCTTCTCGGCCGCGCCCACCAGATCGACGGCGATCCCCCGGAGGCCGGTCTGCACGGACGCGGGGAGGTCCTCCGGCGACGGCGAGGGGAGGAGGAGGAGCTGGTCGACGACGAGCTGGAGCCGCGGGACGAAGGCGCAGAACCGCTTCGAGTTCTCGAACTGGTGGTGGTGGTCGAGGGAGGAGAGGCGGGCGAGCGACCGGCGGACGGAGTCCACCGCGGCGGCGACGGATAGCGTCATCTGGAGGCGGGGACGGCCGACGGCGGAGGGAGCGAGCGGCGGCAGCGGTGAGCGGTCGACATTGCCGGGGATCTCGTTCGCATTTTAAGAGGAGGTCTCCACTCGGTTCTCGTGCCGAGTAATGGGTCCCGAGAAGCACCGCGTTTACGTGGCCATGGACGACGACGACGAAGAAGAAGAAGTACGAGGAGGAGGAGGAGGAGGAGAAGGAGTCCAAAGGTTGACTTTGCGCAGACTTGCCATCTCCATTTTCCACTGTTGCGACGACGGAGAAACTTCAGCAGACGTAATTAATGAAATTCACTCCCGACTTTTCACGGTCGTTTTCATTTTTATTTTTATTTTTCGTTTGCCCTTTTTCCAAGCAACGGTCCCGCGAAAAACAATCCTAACGGATTCCACTTCGTTTTTTCCCTTTGGGATCAAGGAAACATTATCATCCGGGACCACATCCTGTAATTTGGTGCTTACCAGTCAATGAAAAAGTTACCGTAATTACTAACTTATATATATGGTCAAATTTTTTTTTCACGACGAGGGTTTACTTTCCTGTGTGATCCAATTCAACAAGGTATCGGTCATTCAAATGCTCAAACTCACTATTACGATTTTTTAGGAATTATTAATTATAGATAAGTTGAAAATTAACCTTCTCAATTCAAAGTTACAGTCATATTCTTTTTAAAGGAAAAAAAAAAAAAGTGGAAGGGGTGGCTAGTTCGCAAAGTCTCAATTCTAGAAGGGTTATCAAAATTATAAAGATTAAGATCAAGTCAATCTCCACCGTTGATTGAATGAGACTTGTTGTAAGGCACATGTACAATAACTTTTCCCGTGGTCAATGATTGAGATAGGCGAACTTCTCAATGCAATCCTCTTAGGTTTCTAGCTTGAAAAGTGTTATCTCACACAAGGATTGGAGCTCCGGCATACCCTACTTCGAATTTGAGACTTTGAAAAAAGGCACTAGTTTTCTCCCTATTGACCCACTACATTTTGAGGGTGGCAAATGGATAGGTTAGATTGGGTTTGGTGGTTATAAATGGTTCAACACGAATTCGTCCATTTAACTCACATTAACCTACTTGTTTCCCAGTGCATATAATTCATTTTTTCCTCTCTCCTCCTTCGTCTATCTCCTTTTCTAAGTTTTAATTTTTGTCGTCTCTTCAACTTATGGAGGGGAGGCATTAGACCTAGAACTCTCCCTCTCCTCCCTATTTTTCCTTTATGTCATCTCGTTTTCTTTCCTTACTCCCTCAATCTAATTTTAGATCCAGGAGTTTTGCTCTCCCAATTTTATATCTGGGAGCTTTTCTCTCCTATCTAATTCTAGATTTAGGAGCTTTGATGAATAAGTGCTCTATCTCCGGTTTCAATGGTGTTCACAATAGTTTTGGTGTGCTCCTTCAACGTGCCTTTCTTAAAAGCTTTGACAACTTGCACTTGCTAAAGGACTCACTCTCATAGGTAATAGGTCTGAACTTGTTCAACATATTTATGTTTATATTATCTCTGTACAATGATGGTGTTGGCGACGTCGAACCTAAATGCACACCACCAAAAGGCAAAGCCATAATTATAGTTGGATATAACGACGTGTGCTCATCATTGATAAATATGTGTGATTCGGTGATTAATTACTGATTTTTTTGCTTGGATGCAATCACATATCTATTTATGAAGAACAAGCACTTGCTAATCTTTGTCAACCATACCTTGATGATGTGTATTGATTTCTAGTTTTTCGTTTGTTTTGGAGCTTTATGAGTTTGTCTTATTAGAATGACTTTTGAGATTTTCTATAGAGAAATGATTATATGACAGTTTTTAATATGCTGTTACAATAATATTTTATTATGAACTATAAAAAATCAAATGACAAATAATTATAAATTGTTGTAGGGCCCACTCCTTTATGAATTTGTAGTTCACAATAAATTGTTATTTTCACAGTTGTCCAAAAATTGTAAGCTAGCAAAACCCTTTTCTATAGATTCTGTTATGAATTATTTTGATAATGAATGGAAATTTCTTTTGACCCAAAAAAGAAAACTTGTTTGTTTTCGGAACGAATTCAGGTGACCCATATCCAATCCAAATCCACTCATTTAACTCATTAAAAAAATAGAGAAAAAAGGCTCAATAAATCTGAAAATTCTTTCTTGTCCATTAAACTGATCTACAAAAAAAAATTTAAAAACTAAACATCTCTGCCTTCTCCTCTTACTCCGCCGCCGCACCCCGTCAGCCTCCCCCTCCATCCCCAAGCCGCAGCCCCCACCGCCTCTCCCGCCGCTATTCCTAACCATCGTCAGTTCCAAGTTCCCTCACATCCTCTCCGCCTCCAACTTCTCTCCCGATTCCATCTCCAATTGTAACCCTCCTCCATGCATCGGCTCATACCACCACCACCGACGACACAAGCCCATGAAGCTCCCTCACATCCTCTCTGAATCGAGCCCTAATTCCTCCCTGCGAAGCCTCAAATCCGACTTCACCGCCGGCCGCTATTTTACCACTTATCCCAATCGACCTACGCTAGCACGTTGCTTCGTCTAAAATTGGAGAAATTTCTACCCTCCTTCTCCTCCTAACTCTGAGTTCTTCGATCAATAAATAGGCTCGCGCTAATAATTAGCGATGACCACAGCTGAAAAACAATGAAGAAGGGGATGAAGACACGTTGGCCTCGGAGTGCGATTTCTTCCGCCGCGATGTCGTGAGCAAAATACGGGACGGCGACGCAGAGGCTAAGCCCTAAGAGGCTGAATATGCCGTCGGCAAGAGATATGGATTAGAACGTAATTACATGATGCTTGCTTGCAGGACTGTCGTTGGCTAGACCGTCACCGTTGCTGGCAAAGCTGCTGGCAAGATCGGCCGCCGTGGGCGACATCGCCGATGACGCAGGGACATCGTTTTGGCTTACCTTTGTTTCTTCATCTTTTCCCATCTCCTCCTAAATCAATGGAGTTCTTTCTTTTTTTTTTTTTTTTTAAAAATATATTATTGTTTTATATTCTTCAATTAATAACCTTTTTAAGCTAAATGGTTTGTCAGGGTTTGTCTTAAAACTCAATTAAATGCGCATATAATTAGGCTTACAACTCAACCCATGGGCAACGCATTTGTTAAGACTTGACTAACCCATATATGACCAAACTTAGTGAGTATAAATTAAAAATGGGTTTTCAACCCATTTTTACGCCTCTAACTATATTTAATGATGTAAAATTGCTATCTATTAATGAATAAATACTTAATCCTTTAAACATAGAACGGCCACATATCACAACCTTTGGTTCATATATTAATCTTTTGATCTGTCGACTTTGCCTACTCTTATTGGAGAAAACAAAAGCCTATACTAATTTCACATCCATATGATGTGAATTTTATGCATATTGTCAAGATTCTTCAAATGCAACTATAGAACAATAATAACCAATTAGATATTTGATTATCTCTATGGATAAATGTACTCATAAATTTTCAATGAAGTCAAGTAAATATTCAAATATCACTAAATTAGTAACGTATTGAAACAATCTTTAATTATTTTTACAAGATTATTGGTGGCATAAAATGACGGTTGAAATACAAGGTTGAATTTAAATGTGAATGAAAGTGAATGAAGTAGATCGAGATAATAGAGAATCAAGCTATATCAAGTTTGAGTTGATCTAATGCTCATAGGAGTCCATTGGACCATGGCATAAGAGAGAAAGTCTTCAACCTATTTGAATTCAAAACTATCGAGAACGGATATAAAATTTGAACAAACTCGGACACGAAAGAGTAGTTAACAAATGCTCAAAGTATTGGGAACATGGATGATATCGAGAATGGATATAAAATTTGAGCAAACTCGGACACGAAAGAGTAGTTAACAAATGCTCAAAGTATTGGGAACATGGATGATATCATGGATACACGAGTAGTTAAGTGAAGCAATGAACATGGATTGTAGTAGCCATTGAAATTGATTGAAGAATCACATAGAAAAAGACAAAGGAAAAGGACACGTTCAATTTATGCTAAAATTCTGCAAGATTTTCGTCTGTATTTCTTCGGATTTCGTCGTCCGGAGCTACAGCGAACGAGAATTGGAGTATCATGGAGGCGAACGAGAGGCTAAAGAAGTGAGCTTTCTTTCTCCATCGAAAAATGGAGTTCTGCTTTTTCAACTCTAGAGACTTTTCCCTAATTTTAGATGCAGTCACTGTTTTGTTCATTTTGCCATGTAATAGGAAGAATTTTTCGTGTGGACCTCAATTTCTTTCGAAACAAAGTCACCGTCAAGTAAAATTTAATTTAGAATGAATTACTGGAATTTATTTAGACACTTAGAGTACGGTGGGTAACGAATTTGTTTCGAAGAACGATTTTTTATGAGAAATTGTTTTTTTTTTTTTGTTCATATTCCTAATAACAATTTCTGAGTATAAGAACGCGCTTGATAATTATAAAAATTTTCTATTCCTAGGATATAAATACGTTTAGTAAAATTATATAATTTTGTTATTTCTTTTAATTTTTTAATATTTTTTATTATATTTTTCCTCTTTTTTTTTTTTTTTTTTACTTTTTCCTCCTTTTGTGGCTAGTCGCACGGTAGGCAACCGACTAGGCGAGGTCCGGCGAGCTCGTCGAGCCTCACTAGGCCACGGTGAGGGCCGGCAAGCTCGCCCGGCCTAGTGAGGTCGACCTTGCCCAGCCCACCGACGAGACCAAGCCTCGTTGTGCCTCATCCGGCCATCGGTGAGGCTTGGGCCAACGAACCTCATCATGGCTTGGCATCTCCAGGTGCTGGCAACGCTCCGGCGAGGTTGCCAGCCTCTCGCTGGCCGGTCGTCGGCATCGGCCATGGCTAACGTCGGCGATTGGCAAAAGGAAGAAGAAGAAGAAGAAGAAGAAAAGAAAGAGAAGAAAAAGAAGAGAGAGAAAATTTGATTCTAGAAAATGTTCTCGGGAATAAGAATTTACTTTTTTTCAACTTCTTGTTTATGTTCTAAATCTTTTTTTTTTTTTAAGGTAAAGTATGTTCCAAAAAAATTTTTAAAAAAAAAAAAACTTCTTGTTTATGTTCCAAAATTTTTTTTTTTTATGTTCCAAACACGAATTTTTATTCGTTTTTTTTATTTCGTTAAAGGAACAAAAGAACAAAAAATTTTATTCCATGGAATAGAAATAGGTTTGACCAAACAGGCTGTTAAGTGGTGGTGTCGGTTAGCCAGTTGACATTTAAGGTTATTTTCTTCGCTTTTAAAAAGAGGTCTTCACTCGGTTCTTGTGTTGAGTATGGGCCCGGAGGAGCACCGCGTTTCAGTGGCCATGGAAGGAGTCAAAAGCTTGATTTCACCTACATATAATTTAAATTTTATGCATATTGGACGAGAATTCTTCAAAGGCAACTATAGAAAGTAATTTGAAAAATAACTATCAAATATATGATTATCTCTACTACTCAATGTGCTCTTCTCTTGAAATCTGAATGAAGTCAAGTAATAATTCAAATATCACTAAATTGGTAATGTCTATTGAAATATGCTGTAATTATTTTTATGAGATTATTAGTGACAGAAAATGATAGTTTCAAATATAGGGTTGAGTTTAAATACAAAAGAAAGTTAACAAAGGAGGTCTATGTATAAGAGAATCAAGCTTTATCTAGTTTGAGCTCGATCTAATGCTCATAGAAGTCCACGTAAAGCACCGGAGAGAAAGTCTTCGACCTACTTGGAATCAGCCTGATGAATTATAAAGTTTGAGCAAGCTTGAACACAAGAGGGGATTAAGTGAATAAGTGCCCATGAATTCAAGTAGAAGAAACATAATGGCAAAACCCATTCGTGGGTAGCATAATTGATTGAAAATCCCTCCCTCATCGCTGAGGTCGAGAGTTCGAAATCCTACGTTGTTAGCGATTTAGATAGGAGGCCATGGCGGTGGGTTGCCATGTTAGTTTTCTCCGAGATATAGAGGCCCGGTTCTCATGAGCCTTTTGGGCACGGGGGCATGTGGCGGAGTCCTCGGTCACCCAAAAAAAAAAACATAATGGCAAAAATACCTATCGCCAAAATTCTGTTATTTTTGTGTCAAGTATCATTCGAAAAGTATTTTGAGTTCTGTTTGAACTTTGGACTCAAGCTTGTAATCTATAGCGTGCTTCGTAAATATCGATGTTGGCGTGGACAGCCCCCACCGTAAGTCAAATTTCCGTAATTTTTTTCGCCGCGGACTAGCGTCCATCGCACCGAAACGAGCAATCACGTAACTTTCGGCAGCGAGGACGGCGAGTTGATCTAATTCCGGTTCAGGATTAGTCGATCCGCGACCCGGAGCGATCAGATCCAAGCAGCCAAACGGGGTGGAGCCACAGCGTCGACCTCCATCCTAAAATCAATCGATCGCCGAGGTCTCCATCCGCTCCGCCATCGCTGCTCCTCGGAAGCTCCAGGCAAGGATCCGGAAATGGATCGAGCGCAGATCCTGCTGCTAGGGCTACCGCTCTTCCTCCTGTGCTCCGACCTCGTCAACCTGTTCGCGCCTCCACCTGCGAAGCCGCCGCCGCCTCTCCCCCACCGCCACCATCACCACCAGCACCAGCCCCCCAATACTCCCGAAGCCCTAGAGTTCCCTCCTCAGGTGATTGAGCTCGTCGCGCGGTTGCTTCGAGGCGCGGAGTCCCGTTCGGTCCGTCTAATCGTTTTTTTTTTGTCTTTCGATTGCAGAAGCCGAGCGCCGTCGGCGGCATCGGTCTGGGGAGCACGGTCGTCATCAATTTCTGTTCGTCTTGCTCGTATAGGTAGGTACCCTTCGCTCCTGCTTCGCGCGTGCCTTTTCGCATTGGCCTGGATTTGATCGCTTGCGCGCTTCGGTTCAGCGCTAGGATGCCGCCGTACGGTGTTTGTGTTTGTTAGTCGCGGTATGATCGTCCGCGCGCTTCTGGTGACGAGTTTGGTATCGGGCGATTATGCTTGTTGCTCCCTTTAGTGGGATATGTTCTCTTTGGGCTTGGAAGGAACTAGCTTGGGATGATACCAATTCATAGCCTCTTGAGAACTATGACTTGCCATAGCTGTTCATCTATGTGGATGTAGAGGGGTTGCAATCTCCTTTAGAGACTATGAAGTGATTGCCAAAATTTTGTAAAGTATGATGAAAAAAATTGGGGTGGTATGACTTTTGTGATATGATTTATGACGGTTGCAGTCAACTTTAAACTTTCGCTCCTTAGGTCTCAGAGCTGCTAGTGTCGATTGGATCAATTCCTGCTTTGAGTATCGAGTTCTAGGTTATACATTTCATTATTCATATGAATTGTTTATGTCAGGGGTACTGCAGTAACAATGAAGAAGATGCTGGAGACGCAGTTTCCTGGCATTGATGTTGTTCTTGCAAACTACCCTCCACCACTGCCAAAGCGCATTTTGGCTAAATTGGTGCCGGTTGCTCAAATAGGAGTATTTGCTGTCATCATGGCTGGAGAGCATATTTTTCCAATGGTTGGGATTGCAGTGCCTCCACCTTGGTATTATTCTCTTCGTGCAAACAAGTTTGGGACTATTGCTTCAACTTGGCTTCTCGGCAACATGTTCCAGTCCTTCCTGCAGAGCTCTGGTGCTTTTGAAGTTTACTGCAATGATGAGCTGGTTCGTTTTTTCTACCTATAATTACTTTATCTATTTTGAAAAATATTGTTGCGGAACATAGATGTCATGGATCTTCACTTTTGAGTTTTGACAGTTGAATTTACACAAGCTATCTGAAACATGGGTGTCATATTGTCGTATAGCTCTTTGGGCTCTATTGTCTTGCTAGTCCTATGGCTTCTTCTTGGAGATTGTTACCTTCAAACGGGTGGGTTGAGTTCTGGTCAGATTGAAAATGGTCTAACCCGGATTGAAAATGGTCTAACCCAAATTGATCAATTTAATCCGTTTTGACTAATTTCCATGCAATGAAGATTTAATGTCCCATACCCATACCCATACCTGACTTGATCCATATTGTTAAAACACTCTTGTAGTTAACCTACTCTACAAAAAATCATACTCAAACTGAGCCTCAAGCTGAGGTGAGAGTGCGGAGTGAGCAAATGTGAGATTGAGTGAGGGTGAGAAAGAATGAAGAGAGAGTCATAGAGGTAGGATGGGTCTAAGTAAGATGTAAACCCGTTTATGACCCATTTATGGCCTAATTAACACCCATATAATGTTTAAACCCATTGATGACATGTTTACTTAATCTAACTAGCCCATTTATGACACATATAACAACCATATGGGTTGAGAAATGGGTCAATTACCCATTTTGGGATGGTCATGAGAAATACCCTCATTTTGTTTGGCATTTGTTGTCTAGCTTTGGTATCATTGTATGATTTGATCTATCAATGAGTTATTATGACCCTGACTCCTTTTCTCACTTGTATATCCCAGCTCTTCTCAAAATTGAAGGAGGGAAGGTTTCCTGGTGAGATTGAATTGAAAGACCTGGTTGGCAGAAGATTGGCAAATTCTAGAGTCACAGATGGCCTTGGAGTTATGTGGTCCTAGTTCTTTAAGATGATATGCTTTTCTGGTCAAATCTTAAAGAACCAGTTATTGCTCCCGTTTATCAGCAGGTTTCATTTTGTGTACAACTATACGCATTTTTAGCGACTGAAGCTATCCTCATCTGAAAGTTACTTGTAACCTGTTCGATGTTTCTAATCCTAGAACCCTTCACTTAGTGTCATATATATCACGGTGGATTGTGACTTCCTTTTGCTAAGACTAACTCCTGTCTGTCCTTTTTTTCCTAGAATGACAAATGAAACAAAAATGAACAAACATCACTCTGTGGGAATCCTCTGCCCACAATAAGACGAATTTAAATTAAGGTTGAGCCTTCATGGGCTCTGCTGTGAGCCAACTTTGCCGTTGAATATGTGTTCGGCGATGTGCATGGAAGAAAACTAGAGTCACATATGCTAAGGGTGGCATGCGCGAATTTAGAGTTGTAAATCGAATGATTTCAAATCAGGAGTTTCTTGGCAATTGTACTAGGAATTGGAAATAGAAAAGATCGTGATCTGCTCTTTGAAGCTTTACTTAAAGTAGGGCCAATTTCATCTGCGTGACATTTACCCCGACAAAGAGGATGGTAGTGCTGGAAAGGCAGTTTCATCTGGCCAGATTCATAGAAGAACGACCACATTGCGATATTAACAAAACTGCATTTAGTTCAGTACTTGCTTACCGTCCTGTTCCCACTCAAATTGATAGACACGGATGCTTCTTTGCAAGTTTTTTCTGACACTTGTGCAAGGTGTAGGCAATGGGGGAAATTCGATTTTAGACTTTTGGGAGTCATGAAAAAGTTGCATTTCTTCTGATATCCAGCGAATCCATCAAAGACGTGACTTTGTTTTTCGAACCTGGACTTGATGGGTTTGCACGAAACAGACAAGTATCAATCTTGGATTACTTACCAGATTGACACCTTAACATCACCGCGTGGCAGATCTAAGCTAACTACGAGAAGATAAAAGCAAGATCTAATAACCACAGAGAAACAGCACGTTTTCTTGTCCCAAGCATCGAAGAAATGACGGCATCGGACACAAATTGCATCATTAACCAAATTGCATGGAGGATCGCTTTCTGGTATAGATGCCACGAACAGTGCCGTGTTTTCATTGATAGCCTCTTTTTCAAAGGGGACTGCCGCTGCTACCAGTAAAGCCTCAAGCTTGTGATTTAGAAATTTTCAGTTTAATTTTTAGATAAATTTATAAGCTAAGACAGTTCATGCTGGGTCTGTCCTTTATTTTGTTTCCCCGCATGAATGCTTAATTCATATCCACAGTTCGTGCTAATTAACTGAACTCGCAAAGTTGAACCTGTCATGCGTGGTGTCGGCTGGGTGTTGTTAAGTATTTGCAGAGCATGCTGTTGCAACAATATATTGATAAAGAGAACATTTGAAATAAGTCACTGCATCAAGTATATCACCCCCCAGTAGAACGAAGATCCAAAGTATGTATGGAAACTGATACCTAAGTTAATACACGTTTGATTTCCTGTAAATAAGGAAGAAAGAGTTCAACCATTATCAGCCTCCCCTGCCGCCACGATTGCCGTTACCAACCTTCTCAGCTGGAGTTGGAGGGTCATGGCCACGGTTAGCCGATGGACCCTCATAGTCGTTCACTCTCACTCTCAAAGTTCTTCCTTCCACCATCCCTTGTCTTCATACCCTGCAATCATCAAGATATTTGAGTCCTTTACCATTGCTTCTCTAAGCTACAGCTATTGCTGTCAAACCCGTAAAACTAAATCCCACATCAAATGAAACGAAAGAACCCATGAAAGGATTTTGAGAGATGAAGATTGTGGAAATCTGTCCTATGCTATGCAACGAACGCCACAAGTTTACTCTTTCTAAAGATTCGATTAGCGTCAATTCAGACTAACTACAAATCCACCAACTATATTTGTGATGATTCTGTGCAGTCGATATCTTCCGCTCTGGTGTTGTTTAATGGAATAAGCTCTCCGCAAGTGATCTTTTTCTCTCCTTTTTAAACCAGATTCCATCGGTTCATTCCACCAGAACCGGTTTATGTGCCGATTCATTTTCAATTAATAAGCTGGATCCGCCCCATTGTTTCAAAACTTCACACAAACCGAGCCCCCCTGAAAAAAATGATGAATAACAATAACTAAAAACCTTCCCTGCAATCGGACAAATTGGTCAACGGAGTGGTTCGAAAAGAAGAAGAAGAAAACACTTCAGCCCTGTAACGCCCCCCCAAAAATAAAGAAGAAAAGAACACCGTGCCCAAGGCACGAGACAAGACAGGCATCGACAGTGTCTTGCTGTGTGCATAATTTAATCGCTCGTTCCAGGTTTCCCCTAGCTGTAATGCACGCGGTACGTACCATGCCATCTCAACAAGTAATAAAGAGAGAGAGAGAGAGAGAGAGTACTGGAATTAGCAGAGAGCATCCAAGTCCAACCAGGTGTCTAGCCGTGCGCTGTGCATGAAGAAGTGATTAACACCCAAGAAGCAGGGCTCGAGGAAGTGACTTAAGACCCAATCGCAACAAAGAATGCACAAAAACTCAAATGACTTCACACCCAAATCGAACCTGTCTATTTTAATATATTTACAGCCTATTTTTCCTACTCAAGTTCTCAAAATGAACATGCCCACATGCCATTTACATCGTTCAAGGCGCAACCACGCTCTCGCTGAGTAAGTACGCATATGAATAGTCAAGGTCTGCCTGCAGTCGAGGGCTTCATGCCACCATCTCGTCAAGTTTCCCCAGATACGTTTCCTAATCGAAACTGGAAAGCTCAAGATTTTATGGCTGCGTTCGGCCGCGGGCCTATTTATTTTCTCGAATCAGTCTGCTGAAGAACAAACAAGCTGTTTTTCTTTCTACCAAAAGAGAGAGAAAGGGACGAAACGTCGGAAGGGAAGAAAAGAAATGAACTCCCAAGGAGAGATTGTTTCATTTAACCGGCACAATAGAGACAGTTTCGAACCCAAAATCAGGAGCAGATCAAAGCATGCGCTGCTCGTTCAATGCATATTGGCTTTACCTGATGCAATGCCAAGCGAAAGGGTCGTCGCCGAATCTTGCAGCAGCAACGCCACCAGCAAGCAGAAGCACAAGCCCAACCTCCCTCTAAACGACATCTTCTCTCTCTCTCTCTCTCTCCCTGTCCCTGAGATCGCCTGACCAGGACGAGATTGAGCAAGTTGGTCACCAGACACCAGGCCAGGCCCCTACTTATAGGCTAAGTTGTGGCTGACAAGGCACGTGGGGATACTAGCAGTTGACGTCTGCCAAGTTCGGGGTGGCCACCACGTTTCGGGGATACATGAACACAAAGCCCACCACCCCTTTCCTTACTCCCGAATCATCCTGGCCGCCCGTTTCCATTGAGTCAACGGGGTTGCTGTCGACGGAAAAAAGGGCAACTTAATCGTGTTCTTACACGAGCCATTATCATACGAGTATCTCCTCTCCTTGTGGGGCTACCTCATGTCAACGCTGCTTCTCCCACCCCGAAGTGATGGATGAACCGACTTACGGTGACAGGGTCGAGGGCTTTTCCTCACGAAAGATGCCAATCAATAGTCCATGGATTACGTGAATTTGCGGCTGCGGCTAATCCTGCCTCGAGGTCCCGTGCAGATTTTAGAGGCCGTATTGTTGAATTATCTGTCATAAATTAAGTGCAAAACCGTGAGAGAAAGTCCAAAAAATATAAAAATGAAAAGCAGAACCGCCTAATTCAATTTGTTATCGATGGCCATGAAATGATGCTCTTGGGGAGATTATTTTGTTGAATTTTGTCGCTGAATAATCCTCTAACACTTGTAGTTTCCCAAATATAAGAACCCGTCATGTAGCATTTGTATCGAGAACGCTAGATCGTACGCATCATGAGTCCGATCCTTTGTAGGACTACTTGTGAAAACAAACTTGGAAAATGAATTTGTTCATTCTAGAAACTATTTTGACTCGGAATCGGATGATTAATGAGTTGGTAAGGCATTTCTTGAGTTGAATTCTATGGAATGGAAGATGAGTGCCCTGCCAACTGGTTTGCAAGTTAAGAACGGATAACACTATTAATTCCCCGGTACATGTACGGAGGCAAAGAAAAAAACATATATGTTAGTTCTTACACACGCATGAATATAGACATTTTTGGATCTTGTTTTCTAGTTTATATTCACTTTTTATTTCAAGAAAAGCTTTTGTATCTACGCTTGCAGTACCTACCTTTATTATTATTATTATTATTGGTATAAGTACCTATCTTCAGTAGGTAGATTCATCAAAACTCGCTGTTTTTTTCTCTTTTTGTCTGTCAAAGTAGACTCGTTCCTTCACCGACAGGCTAATAAAACAGTCACAAAGCGAACCCCATAATTTATGTGTCCTCCATTCTTAAAGATCCAAACCCTATCTCACAGCCTACGATTTGCCAGACCAAAATATATTGACTTTTTAATCGGGAAAATCACGTACGAAACCATTCTACTTTAGGAGTCGTGCCCTACAAATATGTAATTCACTTCAATGTGGGGGGAACTTTATTTTAAGTACCACCGACGGCGTTGACCCGCCGAAGCAGTAGCTTTGGGCCACACTGCCATCTTCCCAACCTATGCAGCCATTGATTTTATAGCACTGAAAAAAGCTAACAGGGTCGCGGCTAAATCGGCTGGCGCCGTAGTCAATGCACCAAAAGGCTTTCGGCATCAAACTCCACCATAGCGTCAAAGTGCCTCATCATCCTGGCCCTAACTACGTCGGGTAATTTCGCACCATCAAGACTCTAGAATGGATGCGCGCAACTCGTTTTCCGAGGGTCGAAACACACACAGCTACAGAAAACAACCCCATAGAAAGCGATGTAGATACGCTGAAGAAGCCGCATCGATTCATTGAATCCTGATAAAAAAACTCGAAAAACATTGGCGCACGAGCACCCCATCCGTATCAATAGGTGCTTCGATTCCTACCCACCTTCGCAAGGAAAACAGCCATGCCTGAGCACATCTCACGATGAAACTTAATAACTTAATGCACTAGTTGCTTCACAGAGCATCGAGCCAAAAACAACGAAGGTGTCGGAAACACATGGCTCTGAAAATAGACCTATTTGCAGCCTCACATCATGCTGTCCACAACACCATCAGTACAAGCACGATCGACAAATCCAGGCATGGACACAGACATCTGGGCTCAAGCACATAGATAAGCAAATGGAACGAGAATAAGGGATACAATGAATACGATCAATCATCTTTTCTTGAACCCATATTTTTTCCGCTCGTAGAATAGATCTGTTTTGGCACTTCCTAGATTGACAATCTTGGGACACCCATCCCTATCCTTCTCCTGCAGCGTACACTCCTTACAGTAGTAAGCGTCGGATATTCCCACTCCTCCACAGATGACACACCTACCCTGAAAGGAGCCGTAGTTGCACTCGTCGCACACTCTAACAAGGGTGCAAGGCCGAACGTAAGAGTCGCAGACGACACATTTCCCATCGCACTTCTCACAAAGGCGTCCAATTGCAATTCCAGGTTGCTTTCTGCACATGATCAAATCTGGATGATGCTTGGCCATCCTATCTCCTGAAAGTGCTCAGCTCCAACCGCCTTCAAGCTGCGATTGAATGTATAATCAGGCTCGAGCACAAGGACCTTCACTTCACAGTTCAGAAAAAGAAAAACAGAAAAGTAAAATAGATTGCATTTAAGCAAATAAAAACGAGACAACCAAAATGATCCAATGTGACAAGCCCAAATTCTTGCTTGTATCACCAAGCAATGGAGTTGATCAGCTGCAAATAATGATAGATAAATTGCCTCTGTGAAGTGGCTGTCTAAATTCAGCCAAAATACGTACATATAATAAAGAGGGATCCAATGACGAACTGTGTCTGAATCAACAGAAGGCAAGTCAAGGTATATCGCGACAGCACAGTTCAACAAAATGTACACGATGGTTACAAAATGGCAATGGATAAGTACACAAAGCGAAAGAAAGTAAGCAAATCTCCTTTGCATAAAAAGACCCAGTACTCCCTCTCTAGGCTTCTAGCAAGCCACATGTTTATTTGGAGGGTACTAGTATTGGCTTATAGACCAATTGAAACATCCTCTCTTCAAGAGTTATCCAGTTACCTATGTTTACCAGCAGGCCAAATCCAACTCCATCCTAAAGACGCCTCACTTCGCATCCCTTTTCTTCCCTGTTGAAACCCAGGGGTTTAACTGTATCTGTTCTGTAAACAACACTATCGCGAGTCACTTTGCATCCCTTCTTTTCTACCCTGTTGTGACTCGGGGTTTAACTGATATCTATTCTGTAAACACTGTCCTTAGTCTCTCTCTCTCTCTCTCTCTCTCTCTCATAATGTTTTAGTCAGCCTGTCATGCAAAAGTCCTCATTCCCAACGCAGACATCCTCCTCGCTCATACCCCACCCACATCAAACTTGGCTACATCCGCGTGAAACACGCCCTACTTTGCCAAGCCCCCCATGCGGACTTTCTTCCAAAGCCTTTCTCAAGAGACGCATGATATTCCTCCAGAAAATCTCATAAAGTACAAAGAAAAAACATGCCGCGGCCACTTCCAAATTGGAAATTTCGACGCCCGTGGCCCTCGTTGCCGAATCTTTTTCCACGTCAAAGCAAGTTAATCAGATGGAGATAATAATGGCGCATGAAAGACAACCCAACAAACCGGAAAAACTTCTCAGGGGATGAGGTGGGGACGCGTAAGTTTCAAGAGTGGGTTTTCATCCCATACGCGAGAAGGCGGCGAAAGTTAAAGGTGAGTGTAGAATAGGAATAGAGTAGATTTGACCAAAAAAAAAAAAAAATGGAAAAACGAAAAAAAAAAAAGACTAACCTGCATACGATCGAGAGACGGGGTGGGCAAATCTATTGGTATGGGATAGAGAGCGAGCAAGCGTATAAACTGGACCGCAGGAGAAGCGCTAGAATTCGGCCGAAGGAAGCAGAACGATCCAGAGACAAAAAAAGGCTCGCGCTTTGGAGCACTCCGGTGGCAGGGCCGGGCCTGGCCTACACGTGACTGGGCCCGACGGCGGCGATGGGCTTTGAGCCTCGTGGCTCGAGAGCCAGACAAGTCCCCCGCGGCGTGCGCGAGGAGAAATATGTAAATGCCGAATGGACGAATCGCGTCCGAAGAAAGGCGTCAATGCATGCGACACGGCGGGCACGTGGCGGACCATGGAGAACAGTTGGCCCATCCCATCCCCAGATTTTTACTCGACCATCCTCTATTTCGCTCCCTCGGTCTCTCCCGAGTCTGGTGTCATCTACTATTCGTACGTGCATCCTATATCGAGTCCACCCCAAATTCCTTGAGCCGCCCCCCTGCCGAGCGTTGACATGGAGCTGCAGTCGTCGTATCCTCCTCCGTTTCGCCGCCCGAGCGGCCCGGCCCCGGCCGCCGACCCGGACGAGGGCTCCCGGGCGACGGACCAGATCCAGGAGCCGGACCCGATCCCGGTCGTGGATCTCCGGCGCTTGGACGTGGAGGGCGAGCGGCTCGGGGAGGCGTGCCGGGCGTGGGGGATATTCCGGGTGGTCAACCACGGGGTCCCTCTCGATCTGCTGACCCGGCTGAGGGACCACGCGAGGAGGCTCTTCGCGCTCCCCTTCGAGTCCAAGCGGGCGCTGCTCGTGGCCCCGCTGTCCTACTTCTGGGGCACCCCGGTCCTGACGCCGTCCGGGTCGGCCCTCCTGGGAGGCGCGCAGGGCGTGAACCGGGTGGAGGGCCTGAACGTCCCGCTCGCCCAGCTCTCGCTGTTGGGAGACGGCGGCGGTGGCGGCGGCGGCGGAGGCGGCGATGATGATGATGAGGTGGCGACCGCGGTGGCGAGTTTGAGGTACGCTAACGCACGTCCCTTCGATTTCCTTGTCCGGTTGCTTCTTTGGCGGTATTCGGTAGTGGTCGGACGGGGGTGGGCCTTACGGATTTGGGCCCCTTCTCCTCTTTTCTTTCGTCCTCGGGATTAGAAAGTGATGCTTACTCATTGGATGGTCCCCCGCCAGGAAAGGAAAATTGAAAGAGACAGGTTTGGGCTCGACCCGTCCGCCGACTGTATTACTTTAAATAGGTCCCGTGATCGATCGATTGCGATTGGCTGGACCGACGGATGGATGCTTAATGCCTAATGCTTTGACCCGACAGTATTAATCTGGTTTTTTTTTTTTTTTTTGGCCAAAACGAAGGACGTGATGTCGTGAACGGAATGGAATTAGTGTAGAAGTTAAAGAACAGTATTCACTTGGGTATATTTCTGCCTAGGGAAGTTAGCGATTGAGGCACAGTTGCCGCGTCCCCGGCGACTTTAGATTAAGCCCCCTAATCGAACTAGATTACCATGTCGCCGAGCAATTCGAACTAGATTGCTATTGATTGTCTCGCGATACTACTACACTATATGATGACCCTTTCGTCTTTGGACCTTGACTGGTTATTGTAACCTCATTTATGAGACTAGGAAATTATGTATGATCAGGAATCTCTTACAAGAGTATGGAGTTCACTTAGCAAGAATCGCTAAGCTCTTGTTTCGAGCCATGGCTGAAGACCTAGACTTGATCCAGCGCACTCGAAGAGTTACCTATCGGAGTCGACGGGATTCGTACGCTTGTACCGCTACCCACATTGCTCGAAAGCCGCGGTGACATGTCTGGCATGGAAGCCCACAGCGACAGCTCGGTGCTCTCCATCTTGTGCCAGGATGAGGTGGGCGGGCTCGAGCTCTACAAGGACGAGCAATGGATACAAGTACAACCCGCCCCTGATGCTCTGATCGTAAACATAGGCGATATGTTGCAGGTTCGCCATGACCTCTCTCTAGCGCTCTTCTCCGCGCGATAAGCTTAGTACCGGTTAGACTTGATTTCCTGTACTTTCTTTTCGGAATCGGCAGGCAATGAGCGACGACGAGTACATAAGCGTGAAGCACAGAGTGAAGGTGAAGAAACCACAGGATCGGACCTCGGTTTGTTACTTCGTGTTCCCAGGCCAAGACGGCGTGATCCGAAGCTCAAAGTACAGGCCTTTCACGTACGGCGACTTCCAGGCACAGGTGCAGCAGGACGTCAAGACCGTCGGGTTCAAAGTCGGGCTCCCTCGATTCAAGCTTGGTTAAAGCTCTGTCGGTGTCGGTACAAATGAACTGTACATGTCTCGCGAGGCTCTCGCGTTACGAACGGTTCGAAAGAAGATGGAGATGCAACTGATAGCTTCGACTTGTCGGGTTAATGTTACGATCGAGAGTAGGTTTTTGTGTTGGAATCTCTCGTTCAACACGAAAGGTTTCTATGCACGTTATTGACGGAAGAGAATTTGGTTGTATAATCGTTTATCACGCCATGAACACTTTGATTTTTCTCTTCACCGACAATCGGTCGGTGGCCTACTGAAAAGAAGAAAAGCGACGTACGTAAGGGGGAATTCATCTCGGCGATTCCGTGGCCTAAGGAGGCGGACGATCCGGTACTTCTGTCAAATCTCAATCGGGTGCGGCGTCCTTCTCGGGTCCGTAGCACTCGTCGACGTTCACTCGAGTAGCCCCCCGATTTTATATTTGTCGCCAGTAGGTCCGTTAGGGGTGCAATGCCCAAAGCATCCTCGCGCTTCATTGGAAATTTCGTGGAGGTACTTAATCACTTGCATTGTTGCATCACTTTTCGAATTTGAAAAACTCGACCCAAGTAGAAATCCGACGTCCATATAGGTCAACATTTAAACTGAATAACATAAATCTCCGGCACCCTCATCATTTTTTGTCGATTTCTTTGATAATTTCTTTTCCTCCCATTAGACTTGAATTTGCAAGATCGATTAGTTCATGTCCAGCGTTCGACAACATGTATCATGAGTTTAGCCGCTGGAGAATTAAATTACCATGCACCTTATGCACTGAGTTCTTGGGACCATTCTCTCCCTGAATTTGCGAAAACTCGGCTCGAGAACATGTCAATTTAGGAAATCAACGCGGATGATGTGATCACGTTGTCTTCTGACATCACTTCCTAGTACGCACCGTAAGCACATAAATCTCAAAATGGTTGAAGACCTTAAACTAGATTGGATAGGATATGAGGATATCTGATTTTAAATCCGTAGTTTATCAAACAGTTGATGGGATATGAAGAAATCTATGGATTTCTTATCCTATCCTATCCAGTCCTATCCCGTTTAGAAATCCGGACGAAGAAAAAAAAGGAAAAAGAGATCCCGAGATATCTTAAAGGTCGTGGTCATGATCTTCTTAGATATCTCCCCTCTTAGGAAATAAAGATCGGAAAGCCCCCTCATTTGCTATTTCCAAATTCGAATTCAAAAAAAAAAAAAAAAAAAAAAAAACGGAATTACCGGACCCCAACGACGGTTCGCGTGCAAAATCCTCATCTGCCGCGGTCCGACGACGTGATCATGGCACGTTCATGATCGGAAATAGCTTTACTTAGGTCGTTAAACAGACACGATAATCCTCCCAATTTTTTTCAAAACTTTTGAGATGCGGTCGCGTCATCTTTTTTGCTAAGACGGATAGGGGTCGCTTTCTCAAATCGACATTGTGAAGAATTCAGAAAATAGGAAAGGCGGTCGCTAGCTATATATTCCAGCTCCGCTTTAGTCCACAGGAACATTGCTACTGCTTTCCTTCTCGGGACAAACATGCCTTTTCGCTTTTGGATGAAATAAATAAAATAAAATAAAAAAAAAATAAATAAAAAGAAGGAAAAGAAAAAGAGGAAATCTTTCTGACGGCTGGATGGGACGTACACGCGAGCCGCGCGGGGCGAACGGACGGCTCGGATCGCTCGAAAGAGATAGGACCGGAGTCAAATCTGCCACTCCCCTCAGTCGCTCTGGGGCTACGCGGCGACTGTTTTTGCTTGGCGAGCAAGGCATTCTCCCACAGGGATCACTCCCTAACTGATCGTACCGCCGGAAGTGAGATTCTCGGTTCGGCGATGGCGATGACGATCGCGGAGCAGCGCGGTGGCGGCGGCGGCGAAGGGAGGAGCGGGAGGAAGCGCAAGAGGGCGGACTCCAGGAGAAAGCTCGTCGCCGGCGATAGAGTGGAGGTGAGATACCGCGCACGCCGCCCTCGTCCTCCTCGCCGCTTATCCCCGTAGGCATTACTCGTCGATCGCGTCTCTTGCTCGTGGGGAATGAGATTTTTCCCGCGTTTGAACGATGGCCGCATTGTTTGCGTTCTGCGGGTTTTCCACGTCCGGTTTGCTGTTTTTCTCTGTTAGGCGCGCTTTGCGTGGTTTGTTCCGTAGTCTTTTTACGTGTCGTGTTACGGTCGACGAGCGCGCTCGGGGGGCTCGTGATCGCGTCGGTTCTCTGTCATCCTGAGTGCAAGAAACTCTCCTCGGGACCCTTTGATCGATGGAGGGTTCTTTTCTTATCGCCGTTTGAGTGAATTTCGTTTGACTTTCTTTTGCAGGTGAGGAGCGAGGAGGACGGCCTTCTGGGTTCTTGGCACTCGGCGGTGGTCATTGGATGCGACGATCTTATACGGGAGGTTCGGTACAATCATATTTTAGATGATGATGGCTCCGGTAAGCTCACCGAAGTTTTGCCCGTTTCGCCGCTCCTCGATGGTTTAAATCCTGGTGATGTTGACCGGAACGGTCGTCGGGGTAATATAAGGCCTTTGCCTCCGGTTGTGGTATTTGGTCCATGGGACCTGCCTTACGGGTGGTGCGTGGATGCTTATTACAACAACGCTTGGTGGGAAGGAGTGGTTTTTGACCATGAGGATGGCGCGGAGAAAAGGAATGTTTTCTTCCCAGATTTAGGGGATGAACAGTCTACCGCGATTGGGGACATGCGCATCACTCAGGATTGGGATGAGAGCACATGCCATTGGCGGAGTCGTGGGTTCTGGTCGTTTCTTCAGGTCACAGAAGCCCTCGAGGAAGAGTGGCCCCTCCCTGTATCTGTGAAGCAAATTTGGTATGACTTGCGAGCGAAAGGGGGTCTTGACACGACAATGGGTTGGACTTTTCGCGATGAATCACTGTGGAAGAAGCTGGTGCTTGAAGTCATTAATGATAACCTTGAAATAGTCTTAAGGAATGTTTTACCCCTTTTGGACTCTGCGAGTGACCTAATGGAAGAAGACTGTCCCGTTTTCGAGTCACCTGCACCAGCTCTGAATGTTCAAATGCTTCCCAACGGAGATACTGATGGTCCTTGTTGTACCCTGCCTGTTGATGAGCCATCAGTTGTGGAAAGAGCTGATCAGGACACTAATGTGACCAACATGGTAAATCACGTCTTAGATAATGTCGATGAAACTGCCGCCGGATTTCATAGCTCAGGTTTCAGCAGTAAACCTGGTCAAGAGGTGCATGGTCTGGAGATAATGGATTCTTTCATGGTACATGGTGTGCCAATCACGAATACTTCTGATGAACAAGAACTGTCTTTGGACAGCAAAGGTCCTTCTACATCACCGGAGGCTTTACCCCCGTTACCCTTCAATCCGGAAAGGAATTCTTGCAACAGTTTGCAAATCACTGCTAAAGCTTCTTCTACAATGAACGCCAACCAAAACAGTAACCCTATATCCAATTCAATTTGCAGTAACTCTGGAAACTGGCTACCTCTTGGTCCTGATTTGCTTCCAGGGGCTCAGTTCTGCCCTGATGTTATTGATAATTACGTGAAGGGATATGGACATGGTTCAGCTTCTCTGGTAATGGATGTTAGAAAACATCTTTCATCTTTGGGGTGGGAAATGCAGGGCATGAGAAGAGGGACTCAGTTCAGAGTGAGGTACTTGTCTCCTCATGGGAAATGTTACTATTCTCTTCTGCGAGTCTGCCGGGATTTAATCGAGAAGAATGGAGAGATTTTATCACTTACATCTGAAGATGCTGACAAGAGCATGGTCACTTCACCTAGAGATCTGACGTTTTCTTTACCTTCACAAGATCAGAACAGTTGTGGCCATAATTCTGCTGTAGTATTTGATGTTCAACCTGTCTACTGTCCTCAAGCTGTTGTTGACTACTACATGCTTCAAGTAGAGAAGGGTGGTCGCAGCTACCATGACAACGCAGCATGTGACCTGAGAGTGAAGGTCAAGATGCACCTTTCAGCAGTTGGATGGACGTTCCGTTGGGTGTATAAGGCAGGAAAATTACAGAGGCAGTATGTTTCTCCCAGTGGATGTGGTTATTTTTCACTTCGAATAGCCTGCAAACGTTGCATAGATGATAATGGGCTCCAAAATGCAAACAACAGCAAGCAAATGGAGGGGGAGTCACCGAGCAACAAACTTCCATATGTTGTAGGCAATCTCAACATTCAGAAAACCTCGGTGCCAGAAAACGCCCTTTCTGAAATGTTGCGTGATGAAAATACTAGCCGATCAGCGTTGGGAAAACTTCGTAATCTCAGTGTTGTCAATTCTAAGGGTAGTAAAAGATTGCGATCGAAGAAAGATCTAGTAATGCATTCTGAATCTCAAACTAGTTGTAGCTTAGAACAAGTCAGTTCAAATGCTATGACAGAGGGATCGACGGGGTGTTCTGGTTCTTTGTCCGAGTCAGGAGATGACTTAGAAACTAGTCGGCCATCTCCCACTCTAGTATCGAGAAAGAGAGTTCGGCATATGGTTCCCCAGTTCTCACAGCATCACCCAAAAACTATGTTGTCCTGGTTGATGGACAACAATGTAGTGTTGCCAAGAGAAAAAGTATTTTACCGCCACAGGAGGCATTCCAGTAATTTGGCAAATGGGCGTCTACGACGTGATGGGATCAATTGTAGTTGCTGTGGCAATGTTTTTACTTTAAATGGTTTTGTTAATCATGCTGGAGGTGCCAACATTACCAACATGAAGCCAGCTGCCGCAATTTTTCTAGGAGATGGCAGGTCTCTGTTAGACTGCCAGCTACAGGCATTTCGTGCTAAAGGCATGAGTCGCATCATGAGACAAACAAGAAGGACAAGGACCAGTGGTCTTCATGGCATCCTCAATGATTACATATGCTCCGTCTGTCATTATGGGGGTGAACTGATATTATGCGACGGGTGCCCATCCTCTTTTCATAAGGGTTGCCTTGGTCTAAAGGTTGGTCGTGATCATTTTAAATATTTTGCTGTGAACTTATGCAATTTTGCCTCCATCAATGTGTGTCTGTTTTGGATGCACGAGCAAACTTCTGAAAGGACAACACAGTAACATCTGATTATGTTGCCATCTATAGGACGTACCAGAGGGGGACTGGTTTTGCCCCTCATGTTGCTGTGCAATTTGCAACCAATGCAAGTCCAGAGAAGATGCTGGTTGTTCTGTGGATGACCATGTTTTACGTTGTGACCAATGCGAGCGTAAATGTATGTATATAAGCGCTTTATAATTGCTATTTTAATGCTGAATCCTTTTGTAACTGCTGTTTTCTCTGCTTGATCAAATGCTGCAGATCACATTGGATGCCTAAGGACGAGAGGGCTAACTAAACTGGAAAGGGATCATAAGATGAACTGGTTTTGTAGCAAAATGTGTGAAAAGGTACGTCAAACTGCCGTTGATCTCCTTTTCAGTTTCCACCAGTATTTTAAGGAGTAAATCACTAGATCGGTTCTCTTTGCTAAGCTGGATACTTGATGGCACAGGCGGCTTCCTCTTCTAGAAATCTTTTCAGTACCGATACTTCTCACATGAGATTTGAATCAGACAATAAGAATTTATTCATTTCCAATCTTGAGAATAAATATAGTTATTTTCCTTTAAATCAGACGATCCACCTGTAACAAGGGGCTAAAGGAAATACACATTAAACTACTTGATGATTCAGTATTTAATGTCAGTACTCAATGAAGTCTAAATGCACCAGAGGCACAAGATCTTGATGAAAACTACTATTTGATTGCACTTTCTTACTTTCTATGAATGGAAAATTGAATGTAGAGAAACCCTAGAGGTTTTTCCAAAACTCCATTTTCTTCAAATCCCACAGGTTTTTCAAAACATGTAAAAGAGTCTTGGGACTTATGTCCAATTTCACATTTTTTAGCTATTATTTCAATCGTAATTGGTACCTTCTTATAAACTAGTAATCGCTCTACTCCATTTTTCCTTTCCATGGTCATTTCAAAGGGGTGCCATCATCTAGTAATTTGTGTATATAGGTTGCCTGACATGAAATTGTGTTTCACATTATATTATAATGGCAGGTATCTGCAGGTCTGTCCGAGCTCTTAGAAAAGCCAAGAAGATTGGGAACTGATAACTTGACCTGGACATTGTTAAAATGTGTAAAGCCTGATCATAATGGTGTCAATTTTCTTGATACTGAGGCTGCTGCAGAAAATTACGCCAGGCTAAATCTTGCTCTTGATGTGATGCATGAATGCTTTGAGCCCGTTAAAGAGCCTTACACTAGTAGTGATCTCATTGAGGATCTTATTTTTAACAGGAGGTGAAACATCTTAATTTCATCCATAGTCGTTCTTTACTTTTGTGATGTTAGTCTCTGTGCTCTAGCATACTTTTTGAGTTTACTTCTCCAACTGAAGTCCTTTGGCTTATGCATGTCATTTCAAACTGTCGCATCCTATGCTTAAATCTTTTATGGGAAGATGTTAGCAAAATTATGTTGAAAATGCGGATCAATTGATGTCAAAAACACATATTCCCGAATTTGCAGCATTGCAGGATGTGCTTGGAGCCTTTCTCACATTCCTCATTCTTCTTTACTTCAGCATCCATAACTTTCCCAATGTTTAAATCCCTGTGTTTTTGCCATTCCACAGATCAGAGTTGAATCGTGTAAACTTCCAAGGATTTTATACAGTACTTCTTGAAAAAGATGATGAGTTGATCACTGTGGCAACCGTAAGGTATACACTCAGTACCTGTAAAGTTTGTCAGGTTATAGGTCCTTCATATTTTCAACTTTCACTTTTTACGTACCACAAAATGATTGGAACATCTCTCTTCCCAAAACAAAGGATCTACGGTGGAAAAGTGGCTGAAGTGCCTTTGGTTGGGACGAGGTTACAGTACCGTCGGCTTGGAATGTGTCGCATTTTGATGGATGAGCTTGAAAAGGTACTTCTCAATGTTCACCATGTCAAAGCGTGAATGTGGTTGTGTGTCAAGCTATTTTCTTTTTGTTCTTCCCTAATGGTTCTTTTTCCTCTAGGATTTTGGTCTGTGTTTTTTCATTCCCTGTGCATTTGAGTTTCTTTCATTTTTCTTTGCAAATGGAAAATAGATGCTTTTTTAAATCTGCCATATGTTATCAATAGGATGTTTCCAACCCATCTTATTTCAATGTTAAATTGTTTGTTTGTTGATCATGTTGGTTATCTGCTCGCCTTGTCATTTCATAGACAAACCATTAGTTCAGAGTATATATGTCTCTAACAATATGAGAGACTGCCATGGTAAACCTTCTGTTCTGTTTATTTTTGTCAAGATGTGACTCCCAAGATAAACCAAACTAGTTAAGGTTCAATTTTTTTATGATCTTATTCTTTTCTTTTGACAATTTTGCGGGACTATTAACAAGACAATTTTTTTAGCAGTGCAAATCCAAAAACCCATGTTCAGAATAATGCAAGTAAGGAGACTTGAATTTTTCATGAATCTTAATCAACCCGCAGAATGATGACCATGGATATGTCATTATATGACAACTAGAAAATGCGTCTTAGGCTCATATATTTTGTGTAGCTGGCTTTCTATTATATATGACATTGTTTGTTTTTCATTTCAGGGGTTTTTTCCTGTCCTAGATGGTATCTGGATGATATTTCTGTTTTGCTTAGTTTAACTTTGAATGTGGCTTTGATGTTTGGCAAGTGGACAACTTCTATGACAAGCATTTAATTGAAAGGAGAGTTGTCCAGTGCAATGAACTTTCAGTGGCTGAATAGAAACTTGATTGTCTTGCTTTTTGGATCTGCCGTTCTGATCCATATGCTTCTTGTTACAGAATCTGAAGGAACTGGGAGTGGAAATGCTGGTTCTACCTGCTGTTTCTAGTGTGCTAAACACGTGGATCACTTCGTTTGGATTCAAGAAGATGATAGATGGTGAGAGATTACAGTTTCTTGGTTACACCTTCTTGGATTTCCAGGGAACAGTCATGTGTCAGAAACGTTTAGCTGATATCACATTGGCAGAATCAAACTTACCCAGAGGTAAGTTTTGAGAAATCTCAGGCAAAGAAAAAGCAGCTGATAGTGTAATTCTGCCAGTGATTCAATCATCTATGCCTTGTTTCAGGGAGCTGGCATACTTTTGAAGATGATGCAAACCATCAGCTTGATGAAGTTGATTTGGTGGGTTCCAGTGCTGTCTTCGATATTCTTCGAGAAGATACCACTGAGGGTAGTGAAACTGTCGCTGAAGGCCAGTTGAGGTACTCATCACGTCTCACTTTGCTACTAAGCTAACTTGGAAGGATTCAAGGATCAAAAGAAAAAACAAAAGTATCTGTGGAAAAATGCTTTATCTGTAGAAAAAAAAGGTGCAATGCCTTGTAATTTCAAAAATGGAACATGTCCATAATATTGGCATGGTTTCTTGAAGTTATATGCACTATGACACACAATATGATAACTTAATAGGCACTCTAAGTTATCGGGCCTAAGTTTGGAAGGCTAAACTGAATCAAGAGATCGTAATTACCTGTATGATTGACATCGGGTAAAAAAAGGGGGGTATATATAGTCAGTATTTTGGCGCCTTGGAAATGACGTGCTTGAAGCGTGTGCTCCAGACCACAATTCTTGGGTAAGTTTGTCAGCAGTTAGACAATATGATGCAAATAACATGTAATCAGACTTAACGGATAGTTGAAACTAAATTAGTGATGCATGATTACGACAACAAAGACAATACATTAACATTTCCAGTACCAATGATGCTGATAACTCTTCACGCTCTATTCATCCATCTTGTAAAATTTGGAATTCTTGGTTGTAAATTAGGAAGACACTTTCCATTGCATCAAGAGGAGGAAGAAAGGATTAAAAATCTTGGAGTGTTCTATTAAAGGCGATCTTGCTTGGGCTTTCAAAGGTGCCGTATATATAATTGTATATGCTCGTATAAACAAAGGTGGATGAGGCCACTTGATGCAGAGGAAGCACTGAAAGTTTACATGTGCTGGATGTCAATTAATAACAGAAGTTCTCTTCTCTTTAATTTAATTGATGTTTGATTACCTCATCAATTTTCAATGATATTACTTGGAGATTTTAACCAGGCAATTACCAGTATAAGCAAGTTTGATGCAATGTTTTATCCTTCAACTCATCACTGTGCAACACAAGATGTAAGAGAGAGGGAGTAGCATTTGAATATAGATGTGTAGTATGCACAGTGAGGTGGACTTGTTTATGACTGCATTTAGTAGATTGCAATAGACTAGTTCTAGATGTCAATTTGCTAAGGTTTTTTCTTGCTCTGTTTGATTCTGATCCTGTGATCTATAATGAAAATTTAGTTGATGATGGTCCCGTAGTTTTCTACTATTTATGAAGTCCTTGTTCTACTGAAATAGAGCATTATGCATAACCATGAAAACTTGTATATTAGGATGTGAACGAATAGTATGGTGGAATTTCTCTTGACTAAACCACTATGAGTACTGCCTGAAGGGAAACCTAGTTGTACAAAAAGATACAGAAACTTGTACATTGATTAACTGCTTAAGAACATCGAGATCATTTGTGACTTTTAATGCTTGAATTGTGATAGACTCCCCCTTGACACAATTCTGTAGGTGTGACGGAAGAGTTTCTTTTTTGCTGTTTTATTTTTGAAGAGTCATCACCCTCTTGGGGTGAAAGGTGGCAATGGCTCCATTTACTTCATCTTAATCATCAGTCTCTGAATGAGATGTCCTCAGCAGAAATAGTTTTGCATTTGTAAAGGAGTTTTAATCAGGGGAAGGTACACTTGAGGCGCCTACTGTTTTTGCCAGATGTCGTGCAGCAACACATAGTTAGCCCTCACTCAGTTATTATCCATTTTCTTCCCATTGCCCTGCTGGCTATAGAAATTTGAAGGAACAAATATAATGCCCGAGTAGAGTTCCTCTCACAAACTCTTAGCTAGTGACAAAGATTAGTGTTGGAGACACAAGGAAAAAACCTGTTAACTGTGTGTTCTTTTAACTATGTGAGGGTTAACTATCTGTTATCGGCGTGACATACGGGACCATGATTTCTTTCATCTTTTTATTCAACTTACCTTTTAGAAGTTGCATGCACATATATAACTATTAGTAGCTCCGCTTCTATTGCTTATAACTGTGATTTTTTTCTAGTTCTGCTGTTGGCGCTGTTGTTGATCATGCTAAAAGCTCCAGCTGGGAAAATTTTTTATTGTTGGTATGTCATTTCGTTTTTAGTTTCAATGAGCTCTATCATTTCCTTAACAGCCCCGAAAGGCTGATTTTTTTTTTTTTTGGGTTTATAGGATAATTTCGATGGCAAACAGTGTGGTGTCGAAGCCAGTTCTATACTGTCCAATCAGAATGCATTGGAAGTAGAAAGTGGCGAGTACAGTGATGGAGGATTGAAGTGTTACCAGAGAAGGAAAAAATTGCAAAGCAGTAGCTGAAGTCAGTTGGCACTCAATTGAATTGTTTATCTAGTCGATTGATCCAGTGTGAAGATATAAACGATGAGTGGAGAGGATACCAATTTTGGAGCAAAAAGTGCCGGGGGAGATGGACATTGAGGGAATTCTTTCGTCGGTCATTCCTATGTACACAATTCTCATAGCTCAGAAGTCTCTTGTTTGTTTCTTCCTCTATTGAGGTGGTGGTTTCATTTTTCACATTCGATGCAGTGTAAAGAGTCTGAGCATCGATTGCTGCCATTTCTCTATGTTACATTGTTTGGATGACCGTCATCTCCCATTGAGCTACAGATTTTTAGTTAATCTGAGGTAAAGCATGTAATCCTGTAATCCTTCGCGGACGGTATATTTTGCTGAACCTCCACCTGCCTTGCCCCTTAAATTGGTAGAGATTCTTAGTTCACATGCTTTTTTCCCTTCTCTCAGCTTGTTCAAGAAGTTGCACATTGTTTATGATATAGCTGACACGAAGTGGCTCATTGAATCTGGGCAGAAGCGGTCCAGCGTTTTCTTCTCAACGAGTGCAGAATCTAAAACTCAATCTCGACCCCTTTCTACTTCTAGCATGAACTAGACACGAAGCCATCCAGCGTTCGGCAAGGAATAAGGACATGCTACCCTTGTGGAAAGACTTCCATGTCATGAATTGCTCAATCTGAGTATTAAATGGGACTGCTTTTTTTTTTTAATTATCGAGGATGGGTTTGCTCGTATGCTTATGTGAAGAATAACTTACTATGTGCATGTTCGAGAAGATAAGGCAAAGAACATTTGGGCGCCGATATGCTGTTTTCGCCTTGGACAGAAAGTTCAAATTCCTTACTTTTTTTCCTGAGCATCAAGTTATCTTTTCTTGCCAGAGAGAACATGGATCCGAATCTACGAGACTCACGTGTCTCGGCATTCTGCGTCCATTCCCGCGTCGAAAGCAGGGGATTGTAATTCGTGGTGCTCCTTATTTTAATGCGGCAGTATCATTGTCGGCGAGCCATAGGGAAGCCACACTTCGCGAAATCTTACTACTTAATTTGGATAAATTAGAGGCCGATTAAGCTGCTAGGGTCCAGGCCATTGTAACATTCATGTGGAAATTAGGAGTTATAGGTTCCAGGGTAGGCAGTTCCTACTCCAAAACTAAGAATTGTCCACTTAGGCTCTATTTGGTAACTTGCCAAATGGTAGCAATTTCTTTTCTTTTGTTTTCGGGAGTAAATTTGGAATAGAAATTTATTTGGTAAAATTTTTGTTCTCATATATAAATTTTTATTTTTTTGTTCTAGAAATAGATTTGGAACATAATCAAGAAATAAAAAATAAAAAAAAATTATTCTCGGAACAATTTTAGAATCAAGCAACATATTTTCTCTCTTTTCTTTTTCTTTTTATTATTCTTCTTCCCTCTTTCTTCTTCTTTAATTGTTGTCACTACCGCCATTGCCGTCCACCATTATCCACCATTCACTGCTGTCCGCCGATCGCCGGCACCGGTCCGGCAAGGTTTCAAAGGCTCATCGGGTTAGGGCGAGATCCGGCAAGCTCGCCGAAGGCTCGCCCGACCATCGGCGACGCAAGGTGAGCCTCGCTAGGGCCTCCCCGATCACCGATGAGGTTGGCTTGGTCGGGCAAGCCTCGCTGGGGCCTCCCTTGAGGCCATTGGTGAGGCTTGACCTTGCCCAAATCTAGCGAGGTCGAGCTTGCCTAGCTATTGGCGGGGCTCGACCTCACCGGGCCACCGCGAGGTTGGCATCACCCGGCTAAGGCGAGGCCGACCTCACCGTGGCCCGATGAGGTTGAGCTCCATCGGCGGGCTGCGTGAGCTCAATCGAGCCTCGCTTAACCGCCGATTAGGCTCGGCTAACAAGGCATGGCCTCACCGAGGGCTGGCGATGCTCTGGTGAGGTCACCGATCATCTCAAGGTCAATGACCGGCCACCTTGAAGAAGAAGAAGAAGAAAAGAAAAAGAAAAGTAAAAAAAAAAAAGGAAAAATAAAATAAAATAAAAATTAAAAATTAAAAATTAAAAAAAAAAAATTTGAAGTAAAATTTTGAAGACGGTGCAAACGCAATTTTATTTAGGAATTGAAATTTTTTATAATTATCAAACAACTTAAAATGTTTAGAAATTATTCTAGTGAATAAAATCAAAAAGAATTATTTCGATTAGAAATTGTTCTCAGGAACAGAAATATTATCAAATGCGCTCTTAGAACCAAAAGATTAGAATCACGAGGCGGTCGATCCTGTTCTTGAGTAGGCCTATGGAACTAATCCCACCAAGTTTCATGCGATTAATGGCTTGTTTTTTCGAATCCCCACCTTCTCGGGGGGTTGGGGGTGGGGGCGAGTTTTAATGGCTTGTTTTCCAGCAAGTCACGAACCCATCACAAACTCAAGTTAATTCAAACACAGGTCATGATAAGATTCCAGTGTCCATGCAGTCAGAGTTTTCTTTCAAAAACACACGAATAATATTTCACTTTCCTCTCAAAATTTCAAATAATGAGTAGATTGAAGAAACTATAAAGAAGCAAATGGCAGCAATTAATATTTCCAACTTATAGCAGATGGAGGCGATCAAGAGCAAGAGAGGGAGACAAGGCTGTGAGTCTTGTTTAAGAAGGGGTGTCCTCCTTCAGGATGGCCAAAGGTGTGGCCATGAGTTGATGGGAGTTGAGAGTTGAGACGAGACCGAGGGAGTTACTTGAAAGAGATGAGACAAGGAAGCGAAGATGAGACGAGACAACTTACAAGCGAGATTAGAGATTTAGAGCATATATATAAAATACCAATGGTGCGGTGTTCACTCAAGCGATGCCCAAAATTGAGGTGCCAAAACCAAAGGAGTTCAAAGGCAACCGATCCGCCCAAGAGGTGGACAACTTCGTTTGGAGCATGGAGCAATACTTTGGCGCCGTCAACATCCAAGACGAGCCGATCAAGGTACGAACCGCTTCGATGACAACGGGCTTTGGTGGCGTAATAGGGCTAGACGCGGCGCCGATCCCGTTTTACACTTAGAATTAAGAACCGAATTGGTATCCACTTGTTCCAATTTGGGAACCACTGATTCTAGGTTGGTCCAATCCAATTTTAAGCGATTCCGGTTCCTTTGCACACTCCTTGAGCAAGATTAGAGGAGGTTTGCAAAGATATGTGATTTATATGCATAAAATAAACCAAGCTAAGATTTTTCCCCATCGACAATTTCCCCTAAAACCCTGGACGGCCCTTCTTTTTTTTTTTTCTGGAGATTAGTCCGCTGATGTATTTTTAAGGTTCCGACAGTAGTCCAAGTCAACTTAAGGGTTCTGACCACGTGAAGCCTTCCCTGCCAAATCTAAAATCTAAAGGCACCCCACAACGTATATCATAAGGAAAACATATTAACTTTGTTTTATTTTAATCAAATCCACCTCATCGTGTCTCAAAAAAAAAAAAAAAAAATCATAAAAAATTTCAAACTTAATCAACTGTGACATATTTACTCAAATTTTTTTATGATATCAAAAACTACAAATTTATACCCAGTGCGCGACATATTTATCCTAAACTTTTTTCTATAACACCTAAAAATCTAAATTTATATTTGTGTGATACCAAAAATCCTTTTGTAATATCAAAAAAAAAAAAAATAGTATTATAAAAAAAGTGTAGGAATTTTGGCCTCGCAAAAGAAAAATCTAAGATTTTTAGTATCACAAAATGAAAGTCTAATAAATTTATCACATTGCATAAGTTTGAGATAAATATGTCATATAGGTAAAAGTTTGAACTTTTTGGTATTACAAGAAAAAGTTTGGGATAAATGTTTCACAATAAATATAATTTGGAAATTTTAGTGGTTTTTACTTAAAAAAATAATAATCATATTGTCCCATAAGTATTCCTTAAAAAGGGCCTCTTTTATTTGTTCTTGTAATGGTGATCGACGGATTTAAAGTAGTAAGCAACAGTGACGAGATCCCATCCCTCGTCCCTCCTTTTCCAATCCCTCGGCTGCTGCTTCCAAAGCCTCTTTCTCCTTCTACAAAGACGCCTCTCTCTCTCTCTCCCTCACTTTTTCTCTTCTGTCCAAGAAGATATTGTTTTCCGAAATGACCCTTCTTCCCCCCTCGTTAACCCATCTTCTCCTTCCCCTCTTCCTCCTCCTGCTCCGTCTGCTCCTGCTTTCGCTCCAATGGCGAACCTCCTCTTCAGCCATCATAATGAGCTTGAAGAACCACCGCACCACGCACCCCAGCCGGACCCCGACCCTCCGAGCCAACCAGACCACGTGCCCGATCTTCTCGGGCACGTGGGTCCGCGACGACTCGCTCCCGCTCTACCAATACACTTGCCCCTTCATCGACCCGGAGTACAACTGCCAGATGTACGGCCGCCCCGACTCGGGCTACCTCAAGTACCGGTGGAAGCCTCTCAACTGCGAGCTCCCGAGGTACTTCGTTCGTTCTTTTTTTTTTTTTTTTTTTGCCCTTTTTTCTTTCTTGGATTCGTTGTCCGTGGTCGGTGAATGGAGAGGGTGTGGTTCGGCATGTGTGGCAGGTTCAACGGGGTCGAGTTCTTGGAGAGAATGAAGGGGAAGAGCGTGATGTTCGTGGGCGACTCGCTGGGCAAGAATCAGTGGGAGTCGCTCGCGTGTCTGATCCATGCCGACGCTCCTCAGACGCAAACTCAGATGGCCAGAGGTGATCCTCTCTCTACTCTCAAGTTCTTGGTAATGTCCCTCGATCTTAAATCTCACCTCCATTTCCCATTTTCCATTTTCCATTTTCCATCCAACCCATATCTGAACATTTATCCTTTATTTTCATTTTTAGTTTGGAAAAATCAGTAGGGTTTTGGGGAAAAAGAAAATGGGATTTTTCAATCTTGTCCAATAGATCATTGGAAAAAGAGATGTCTCGCGTGGGGGGCCCAAAGGGCTGCGTTTGTAGTCAGCACTTTTGAGGGCAAGTTGTTGCCAGCTGCAATACATAAGACTGAACCCTGGCAGTGAAAATTTGGTTTTTTACTATTGTTATTTAGTACGTTCTTTTGGCTTTTCTTCCCCTCATGTCATGTTTGGTGGGCAACTATGTTCGACTTTATTAATTGGAGTTTGTGGCAACGACGAGGCAGGACTATGGCGTGACCATATCGTTCTATAAAGCCCGGTACTTGGTGGACATAGACGTGGTGCAAGGGCGGAGGGTTCTCCAGCTCGACGACATCTCCGGCAACGGCAACGCATGGCGGGAGGCGGATGTGTTGTCGTTCAACACGGGTCACTGGTGGAGCCACACGGGATCTCTCCAAGAGTAGGCAAAAGCGACTTTCCTTTCCTTTCCCTCTTTGCGTTTGATGATTGCGCGTTATAATAAATTGTTTTATAGACTTGTTACTGTGAATTTTATGGGGGGATGGATTATATTGGACCGGGTAATGACTGCATTGGAAATGGTGGATGGGCCCAGGTGGGATGTCATGGAATCAGGAGGGTCGTACTACCAAGACATGGATCGTGGGGTGGCCATGGAGAGAGCGCTTCGAACGTGGACCAAGTGGGTCGATGCCAACATCGACCGCAGTCGCACCGGCGTCTTCTTTCTCGCCATCTCCCCCACTCACTACAAGTATATCTCTCTCTCTCTCTCCCTCTCTAGGTTCTTATGCAATTGAGGCCAATAAAAGGAATTAGCAAAGAACATTTCAATAGTTGATAATTCGTTGTGCAAGCAGGTGTGGAAGACAGACATCTGTCTGCTGATCATGAGCGTAACTATTAAGTATAAAAATGCATAAGTAAAGAAATCCTAAAACTTATCGTGAAAATGAATTTGAGTCCTAAAACTTTCAAAAATATAATTAAGTCCTAAAATTTATTATAAAAGTGCAATTGAGTCCTTGAACTTTTAAAAATATTATCAACGAAAAGGTTTGATTACACTTTTTGAAAGTTTTAGAACTTCGATTATATTTTGTGATAAATTTTAGGATTTAATTGAACTTTTTGAAAGTTTTAGGATTAAAGTGCACTTTATCGACAAGTTTTAAGACTTTCAATATACTTATCCTCATAAAAAGTGTATATCTATCATGTTTTTCCGGAATAATTGTTTTGGCATTCTGTTTAAGAAATAGCAGTTCTCTGTATGTGCAAGCAAGACAAAGGGTCTTAAAATCTGGGCCACTTTTCTAAGCTCGTTATTTGTCACCCAAGAAGAAGTATAGCTTTTAGCATTACAAAAACTTGTTGGATATTGGGTTGTGAGTGGAAGCTACGCAGGTTGAGCATGAGCTTGCATTAGGCTTGTCTCTGTCCTAAAAAGCCAGCCCTCATTCCCTGTTTCTGTGAGCCTATAATCTGTTGTCTACCATAAGCCAGTTCATCAACTTTTGGAGTTTGCATATGCCTAACTCGTTAATTTTGAGGTTCATTGTGCTTTTAAAATGTTGGGGACTCATGCTAAGATTGAAGGCCAGCTTCCTCCATCTAGAGATGAATTCCAACTGGAAAAATTACTGGCAAAAACATGAACATCTGTCTAGCTCTACCTTTTGGCTGTTTCTTATCTTAGAAAATTAGCAATCAATTGCTGCCAAGTATAGAGCTTTTAAACTAAAATCTTAGCCTAAGAATCAGTGAACTCATCAGCAGAGTCCCGCACTGAAGAAATATATGTTTTTAACAGATCTGCATTACTTTTTGTACCTTTTGTAATCGGTGTTTTATAGCGCCAGTGTTTGAAGGAGTAGGTAAATCCTGCCTACACTGCTATTATCTCCAAGAGCTGGTTTTAGATCGACTCAGTTCAATAACTAAATAAGAACGCTGAAAGTTTCTTTGAGTAAGAAACATAATTGACTCTAAGTGACTGTATGATATGTAAAGCCCGGCTGAATGGAGCGCTGGAGCGACAGCCATCGCCACTGCCAAAAACTGTTATGGAGAGACGGTGCCTATGAGTGGAACTGCATATCCAGGTGAATACTTGGAGCAGATGAGAGTCGTAGACGACGTACTTAAGGACATGCATAACCCTGCATATCTTCTCGACATAACAATGCTCTCGGCTTTGCGAAAAGATGGACACCCTTCTATCTACTGCGGTGAACTGAACCAACAACAAAGGGCTCACCCCGATCGTTATGCCGACTGCAGCCATTGGTGCCTTCCCGGCTTGCCTGATACTTGGAACCAGCTTTTTTACACGGCTTTGTTTTACTAATTTTTCTCTTGTTCTGATGTACCCTAATTGGCAATTGTAACAATTTACTTCTCTGCCTCTTTCTACAATTCAAAGGGGCGGCGTGAAGATGCAAATCTCTCCTTCGTCGCGTAAAGACGACCAAGAGATTGTTTTTGCCGAGAAGTGCGGTGACTCATTTCTAATCAGCATCTACCCAGTCAAGAGTTAGGTTATGTTGGGTTTTCGCATATTTTCCTTATGATGAAAGAATCACATTTTCTGTTCCACAATTTCAAGGTGCGAGAGTTTTGAGCCTGTAGATTTTGGTAGGACTCAGAATTTACGAGCTGGAACTCGTTTCTTCTCTTATCCTCTCTTTAACAGCAAGCACCGAATCATTATGCGAGGTAGATGTTCAGGAGGGTAAGAACAGCGTTAGCTAGAAAGAACAAATTATTTGGCGAGTTACTAGGCGTAAACAGGATCACATAGTTTATACTGAAGTTTAGATACAAGCTTTAGAGCATACCACGACACAGATCTCTCGCTTTTTAAAAGCAAAGCTTGACAGGAAACTAACGCCAGAAGCTAGAGATAGCACGTACCAAATTCTAAGACATGGCGTGGAAACTAGAACACAACTATTCACACGATGCATATATAATTTGTTAGCCAAGCTTGCAAAATGAAGCTGGCGCAGGACTGCCGTCCGTGGAAAGCAAATACTAGCTCTGGATTGCCACTCCAGGAGCAGTAACTTCCATAATACTCCTTACGTCCCCTCCGATTTCCGATGGCACCATTCCAGCATTAATGGTACCCACATGCTTGTCATAAGCTGAAAGGTGAACCCCGAGGGCAGCCCTGCCAGAAGGATCAAGGTTATTTGACCACGCGTCATCCCACTCGATAGCCGTCGCAGTGCTGCATGCTACACTCGGTCCTCCAGGAACACTCAATCTTGCTGAGTTCTGCATGATCAGAAAAACATGAACTCGCCAGCATTAGGTAATATGAACTGGCTTGCTGCATAAAAGTGATCTGAAGAAAGTTCAGAAAGAACACCTGTGGGAAGAACCTCTCAAAAATCATCCTATAGTAGTAGCCTTCCTTCGTTGTGGGAGTGTTATGTGGGTAGATATGTGAAGCACTGTCAATCATTTTATCTGTGACCTGACAAAATTATCAAGTGGGCAAAGCGTAAGCAGTTGAATGCGATCCTATACAATGTCGAATATGGAGGAAAAGTCGAGAAGAGAGAAAATCATTGCAAAACTAGTTGGAAGAGACGTACATGTTGGGCCGCATGTTCTTTAAGGCCATCAATCCAACTGTAGCCGACACCATCGCTAAACTGTTCTTTCTGCCTGTACAGTATATGCTGCAGAGCATCATATAGAACACATCAACCCAAGGGTCCAAAGATATTGACAGATTTTTGTATAAACAAATTTTCAGACCACAATTGTCGAACCTTTGGCAAGTATGGATGCTCCTCGTCATCAAAGGCCTTCCTAAGCACCCATTTCTCTATACGTCCTTCTTCAGGTTTCACCTGCATACATGTTCAAATTACGATATGTCCGTTCAAAACTAATTCTCAAGAACAATATGGACAAGAACCATCGTAACATGATTGATGGCATTGTCTTTTACCATTTTCCACTTAGGATCGATTGACA
The DNA here is from genome assembly GCA_014182715.1 of Eucalyptus cloeziana. Classification (NCBI taxonomy): domain Eukaryota; kingdom Viridiplantae; phylum Streptophyta; class Magnoliopsida; order Myrtales; family Myrtaceae; genus Eucalyptus; species Eucalyptus cloeziana. The sequence goes on along the minus strand of CM024635.1, from coordinate 31,962,200 downwards.
TTGCAACATTGATGAATTCTTTATCCAAGAAGGGAACACGGGCCTCCAAACCCCATGCGGATGTAGCTTTGTTGGCCCTCAAGCAATCATATTGGTGGAGGGCTTTTATCTGCTTACAAATTGAACATGAAGGATTATCTATTGCGTAACTTCTTTTCCTCGAAACTTACAGAGACAAGGATTTGCTAATTAAACTTTTTTGTCACCTTGTGACATGTTTCACGATGAAACTCTTCTTTGTTGGGCGCCTTGTGGAAGTATAGATATCCACCAAAGATCTCATCAGCTCCTTCACCAGAAAGCACCATCTTCACACCAAGTGACTTGATCTTACGAGACATTAGAAACATAGGGGTGCTTGCTCTAATTGTGGTCACGTCATACGTCTCGATGTGGTATATAACATCTTCAATGGCATCGATACCATCCTGTTGTAGGTCATACAGAGAATATCACAGGTTGTGAAGACATTATCCAACCGCATCAAGCAATTAAACAGAAAGAAAACAATAGAAATGGATTCAAGGTTCAGCACAAGTACCTGTACAGTAAAGTGAAATTCATGGTGAACTGTGCCCAAATAATCCGCAACTTCCCTTGCAGCCTTTAGATCGGGTGAACCCTGCTCGACAGATTGAAGCACTTTTAAGATCTAGAAAGGCATTTCCTCAATTTTCGATTTCCGAGATATAGTCTGTGAAATACCTCTAAACCAACACAAAATGAATGAAGTTGTGGCCCCCATTGCTTGGCAGCTTTCGTGCTTGCCAAATGACGGGCAGTGACAGAGGCAACGAGTGATGAATCTAGGCCTCCAGAAAGCAAAACTCCAAAGGGCACATCAGTCATCAGTCTTTTGATCACAGCCTACGAATTTAGTCCCATATTAGGTCTCCCATCAACATCTCCAAATTGGACAATAGGAACAGAGTATGCATTAACTTACATTTTCAAAAGCACGCCTTAGAGCAAGAGGATCATAAGTAATCGAGGGGATTGCCTCTGAGAACCAGGGCGGATTATACCACCTCCTCAGTTCTCCCTGCTTGCTCGAGTACAGATGACCGGGTGGAAAGCACTCAAAATGCTCGCAATCATCATGCAGACCTTTCAGTTCTGATGAGATCCAGACCGAGCCTGAACATGAACAGCAAAAGAAATGTTAACCATACTCGGGATTTCTAGAAAGCTTGGTTACTCATTTCTAACTCGCAAGGTCTCTGTAGGAGGAGTTACCGTCGAGTCCCCATCCGATATAGAGGGAGGTGATCCCGACAGCATCGCGGGCAACAATAAAGCTGTTGTCTCGCCTATCCAGCAGCACAAAGGAGAACATTCCATCTAGCATGTCCACAAAATTCTCCCCATACTCTTCATACTATCAGATGCAATAAAAAGTGAAGTTAGTAGTTTGCTAGCTCTGTTATCGAATTTCATTAAATCAAAACTAGGGACTGCAAAGATATAAACAAAATTGCGGTAACTTAGACAATTGACTGATAAGGAGATATCTGGCAAAAGATTAAATAGCAGCTTAGTCTTCTATGGAAAAAGACAAAAGGAAGTGGAAGTAATGCCAAGGGGCTCACCAGATGTGCAATTACATCACAATCGCTACCGGTTCTGAATTTGTGGTTATGCAAAAGCTTCCTGAGCTGTTCATGGTTGTATATTTCTCCATTCACCTGAATTTGAGAAGGAAAATATTTTCTTTTAGCATAGTCGGAGAAATAATGCGACCCTGATGCCGAAATCGAGCCCGACCGCCGGTGCCGCACCGATTTTGTCTAGCACATTTCCTTCAAAGGGGAGAAATTTGGGAGCATGCATCATCGTCTATTCCTAGCCATAATTATGCCCGAAAGTAAGCTTAACGTACAGTGACAACGACCGTCCCATCCTCGTTGAAAAGGGGCTGATCGCCGGAAGCCGGATCGATGATCGCCAGCCGCTGATGGGCCAGATAGCAGTCTCCATGCTGGTACAGTCCACTCCAGTCGGGACCGCGATGCTTCAGCCTGTTTAGGCAACAACTTGCATCAGGAAATCGAACCAAGCAAACCATAAAAAAGGCAGAATCTCGTATGCGGGCGGCCAAAGCAAAGCACCGGCCGGCCCACATACGTTCGTCATCTTCCATATCTCATTGAATTACACCAAAAGTCAAAAAAAAAAAAAAAATTGAAAATCGAACGATGACGGAAATAACAAGGAATAAAGATTCCTCTACAATAACGTAGTTAGGGCTATGGGTCCCACGGCCACGTCTGCATCTTCGAAAGCAAGACGAAGAGACAGTGAACAGAACCTATTCAAAATAATTATAATCGGCCAAAAAGCCGACTACTGAATATTCTCCTTGATCCATCGGGTTTATGCCCCACCAAGATTATCGAAAAAGATTCAAAGAACTGCATCGGTGGGAACCGGATTCTCCCGGCGACGACGGAATCTCCGCACCACGTCCTCATCGTGCGACGTCAAAAAGACGATCTGGGTCGCGACGAGAATCGTTCTTTTTCTGGACGTCAAAAAAAGAAAGAGAGAAAGAGAAGCGAAGGTCGACGTGCATTCGCCGCCGCGACGCGCGCGGGAAGGAAAGGAAACCGAAAGGAGGGGGGAAAGGAGGGAATTGCCTGCGAGAGAGCTCGAGCACTCGAACCCGTTTGGCCTGAGAGTCGCCGGCGAAACCGAGAACGGCGAGAATTCCACACATTCTGGCTACTTGGCTTGGGACGAGGAATTCCGGAAAGGAGGAGGAAGCGGCGAATTTTGGGGAGCGAAAGGAAAGAACTTCCGAAGAGGGAAAGGGTGGAGCAGCGAGATGCCGGGAGGGAGCAACACGTATGCAGCGGTGGAGCGACGAGGCGAACGGTGGAGGACTCGGTTCAGGACGCCGCTTCTTCCACGGCCCCGCGCCACGTATTTATACCGCCGGTTGCACCCCCCCACCCCACGGCGTCGTTTCGTCGCGCGACACGTGCGCTCTCCTGGTTCGCCGGCATGGGGTGAGACCTGTTCGTCTGTCGTTGTCACGTGGATCGTTTGATTTGATTGCCATCGGTGTGAATCTTACGTGGTGGTATCGTTAGATCCCGTAGCGCGTGCATTATTGATGTTACCAATGTGAACGATCGATTTGAGTAATTAGAAAATTATGAGATTTAAATATTACTAAAAGGTCGGCAATTTTGAGTAATTAGAAAATTATGAGATTTAAATATTACTAAAAGGTCGGCGAGTAATTGTCGTCTTACGAACCAATGAATAAGTCGCGCGAATCAATGAATAATAAGATTTGTGAGTGGGTTGTTATCGTGTTTTGAATTAATGGATGAGTGACGTACATTCCTCTAAAGTTTCAATCCGTTTTCACAGATGACGAGTTTGATTATAAGTATAGATTACAATAGGATGGCACATAGTCAAACAATATTTTCGCAAATATGAGTACATATTCAAAAGTATGTTATGTGACCGATGTAGATATATGCATTGAAGTAGATACTTTTTCGACTTCTGATCATATATTCTGGATATTAAATAGTGTTAAATGTTTTAAATTGTTCGAGATGGGTGATGTTGGGTTTCATTTTAATATCTCCAAATGAATATCTTGATCTTTTCCTATGCTTAAATAGTGTTGAGACATGAGTGGTGTGGAAATGTCCACACAATATGCCATTAATATATAAGCAACATCGATAATAATATATAAGCAACATCGATAATTGAAGAAGGCAATAGCATATTCTCCTCGTCTTGGAACATCTCATCTTATATTAGATGATTTCACGACATGACTTTTTGACAAAGAAAGCTTACCAATCGAATCTCTTATAACACGCCCATCCTAATTCCGGCAAGACGACGAGGGCTTTCCGAATCTTTCACCAAACTAGAGCTCAAGAATCAGCATAGACGCATCTCGTGCATTTTCCATTTACATGCTCGTCTCCAGCCTAGCATCACTCCTCTGTCACGTCGCTTTGGAGCATCCCAAACGGCACCGTTCGATATGGTATATGCCTTAACGTACATAATAATGCATATGAAAATCAACGATCGACATGTAGAATCGAACGAGCGAAAAACGGAGAGTTACGTGAGGTTTTTCCTTTGATGTCGAGTGGGCGGGTGGGAGGTCAAACGTGATGCGAATCCACATCGGCAACGAAGAAGATAATGTGATGCGGAGGCTTTATCCTCTCGAAAGTCTGGCCGAGCTGACTCGGCGATTCTTCCAGTCGCCTCCCGTCTTTCCTCAATCGGTTTCCAAGGTCAGCAACCGTAAATCAGCAATGGCGGATTGACTCATCAAGCCTCGCGGGCTCCCCGACATTGTCGTCCCTTCCTCCGTCCATCTTTTGCACCGTCAGCCTCGAGGCCTGTTGCATTGACCGGCGACAACCAATTTCCCCATTTGAACCAGACATTAATCTTATGCCAAAAAATGGATAATTCATGTATAACGAGGAGAGAGAGAGAGAGAGAGAGAGAGAGAGGCGTGTTTTGTAAAATAAAGTAGGGAAAATGTCACAAATGGTCCCTGAACTTTTATCTAATGTTCAATTTCATCCCCAAGCTTTCGATTTGCTCAATTTGGTCCATAAATTTTCATTTAATGTTCAATTTCATCCCTGAGCTTTCGATTTACTCAATTTTTGGTCCCTGAACTTTCATCTAATGTTCAATTTCATTCCTGACTATTTGAAAATTGACCAATTTTGTCCTTCCATTAATTAAAGTTAACGGAGATGGCTTATATGGCTTTTAGTCCCTTAAATATAAAATAAAAAAGGACATGTGGAATATCCACATGAAAATTACCTTTAAAATAGGTCAAATTGTGGCCACTATCCAAAAAAGATATACAAAACCACTTATTCTTTTTGTTTTTGTGATCGGTGCTCTCATCTCTAGCTGATCCCTAATTTGTTTTCTTTTTAAAGATATATATATATATATATATATATATTCATAATTCAATAATCCAACTTAGTTCCGCGTCATTAATTAATGCTCCATGTCATCACTTAATGATTTGAACAAACGGAAGAACTAGATGGAATATTTATTAATAGTTCAGCAACCAACTCCCGTTCAAGCCCTTCGGGGACGGTATTTTAGTAGAAAACTACTCGCTCTTTAGTTCAAAGCCTAGCGACACCGAGAGATGCCGGGATAGTAATATTTCTAAGTACCAGAGCTGCATTTCTCAAAGTATCCTACTAGGCTAGAGAAGAAAGAGAGAAGTTTAGAAAACCATGGAGAGTTTTTACAAAACACTCACTTTACTTTAAGCCTGGTAGAATCCTCTGAGAAATACGGCTTGGATAGTTAGAAATGTTACTATCCTGGCATCTCTGAGTATCGCTAGGCTCTGAACTAAAGGGCCTAGTGGTTTTCTGTTAAAAGGCTGTCCCTGAAAGACTTGAACGGGAGTTGTTCATCCATTGTGAGAAGGTATACATGCAGGGATCAAATTGAGCAAATCAAAAGCTTAGGGATGAAAATGAACATTAGATGAAAGTTTAGGGACTATTTGTGACATTTTCCCAATAAAGTATCCCGGAAAGTCATCCTCGATGTGGAAAAATACTTTTGATAATGAAGTCTTATGTACTTCGGATAGATCCTAACATGATAAACGCAGAAGATAATAGCCGACTAGTCCCATGCCACAACCAAACCAAACCCAAAATCTCGTTCGAAAATGATGTGTATAGAAAGAACTCAACTTCATAGTTGCCATTATTGTCAATCGTCCATATCTAAGTCGGCATCGATGCAGCTTTCTATTAAAATGGTTGATGATGTAAGGCATGGAGACGACTCTATTATAGAATTAGGAATGATGAATTGATAAATTGCTTGCAAAACGTGACACGCGACGTAAGGAAGCTGGCCTTTATCGGCATCGGTGCAGCCGAAGCCATTGGACAGACAATCATATTATATGACAATCGGTTTCGTGTCTCACGAGGCAACGAAACTAAAAATGCATGTCGAGCTAATTTAAGATCATGCCGATTGAAAGATTCGCTCGATTCGAATTCGATGCGGTTCGGCGGGGCGTTGAAGTCAGAATAATGGGATGGCCCGCCATTAGAGAAAATGAAGGGGCATTTCTCGAATATTAAACTCCGCCTTAATTTAATAACCTAAAGTTTTTATAACAATGTCCGTTAAATTATTGCATAGTATCGAAGTAAAAGATTTGAGATGAAGTAGCATTCTCGATTCTATCGGGTTTATAAGCTATTTTTGCTCTTTTAAGGGATGTATTTCTCTTGATAAAAATAGTTACCAAGGCAGGTACATTGTAAAGTTATCAGAATTGATCATAAACCCAATTATTAAACCTTATATAATTAGCTGAGTTGTTATATGATTAGTCATATTCAATAAAATGAATCATCAATAGGTTTATAACTTACTCAAACCTAACCCCACCTCTATGACTCTATCTTCATTCTCTCTTGCTCACAATAAATCTTGCACTCACTTATATCACGCACTCATCTCTATTTGGATATGAGTTTTTCTAAATTTGGGTTAAATATGGAAGTATTTTAGAAATATGAATTCGGTATGAGATACTATATTTGTATTGAATGGAAATGAGTCAAAATGGGTTAAATTGGTCTATTTGGGTTAAATCATTTTCAACTCAACTCAAATCCGACTCATCCCACCCATTTGATGAGTCTAGTTCATTAACATATATTGTACATATCGAGGTGGTTCGGCAACCCGACGGTGCACATGGGAAATGGGAACCTACTGAACAGAAAGGGTGGGACAAATTGGTTGGGTCTCCCGAGCAATAAACAACGCACCCTACGATCCAACGTTGTTCACGCTAACGTTATTTAAGCCTTCCACGCAACATTAACAATTGGTTATGGAAGCATGAGACCGTCCCGAGCTTTAATTAATTCTTAGTATTTTGTTTATAGCTTGTACTATATGGTCCCTTGTGCATTGTCGATCCCCCTCCCCCCACCAGCACAAGCGGTAATCAAAGAGGTGTTCCCCCATCTCTTATCTTAATAATTGATGATGATGCTCGGGTGAGAGTTATCGAAAAGATTATTCAAAAAATCTTAAACTTATTAGCGGCAATCAATCAACAAGTCACACAGAGATATGGGTTGCTGTTGCTCCAACTGATGTGTGAGGAAAAACAAGTCCGAGCTTGCCAATGTATCTAATTGAATTCATCTTTACTCAAAAACTTAAAATGCATTATGGATAAATTAGAATAAATTACTCTACACCACATCGATTTTCTGATTTGAACACAACTCGCACATGCATATATTGATTAATTTAGTCCTAAACATTTTGAAGACTTATTAATTGAGTCCCAAATCTATTATTTGGATATTTGGCCAGAAGGACTACATTAGCAAATCGTTTAAAGATTTTGGATTAAATTGATAAATTATCAAAATGTTTAGAATTAGATTGACACAATTGAAAATTTTCAAATTAAATTAGTAAGTCATAAAAAGATTAAGAACTAAATTGGTACAATCAAAAGTTTAGAAGCGAATTGATCTCAGTATAATAAATTTATGATTTTTATATAATTTTTCCTTAAAATAGTCCATTAACTAAATTTCTTGCGCTTTCATTTAGATGGTCGGCTCGTTAAAGCACCGCCAAGGGGTCCCCGGACACGATGTTCCACATCCGATTGAGCACTTCCTTTTCACATTTGTCAAATTTCAAGTTGTCCATCCATGGATTATGATTGGCATCTAGATAAGTCCGACAGAAATAGAAATTGGATATAATGGGGACAGGATAATTTGTCGGTACCTTACCAAAACCTTTGGGGATATTATCTGTTTCTTTTTTCTTACAATTTGCAAATTACTAAATTTCTTAATTTTTATCAACTTTATTCTTCTTTCTCATCGGTTTCTTTGAATTTATCAACTTTTTATATAAATTTACCAATCTTTATTTAAGTGACTTACCAATTTTTGGACTAAGTAATCAATTTGTTTTGGAATACTAACTCTCATTTGAGTTACGTAACAATATTTATTGGACTTTAATATTTTTGAATTGCAAATTTTGTCTATGAATCTCACAAAGGCCTTAGATTTATTAACTCATACACAAACTCCTCAAGATATTATATGTCACTAGTCAGCTTTTCTTTTCTTTTGATTTACTAATTCTCATTTGAATTACTTGTCAAAGTTTTTCTCACTTTTTTTATTTGCCCCTTTAGAAACTCAACATTGATTGACAGACATTTTAGATTTGAAAGGATGTAAATGAATTCATGAAGGGAGTGATTGATTTAGATGGATGGAATCGGCAAGCTGGAAAGGGCAAAGCTTTGACAAAAACGTGGTTTAGCGGCATCGAGTCTCGACGATATCATTTGTACTTCCAGTTACTACATTTATTTGTCTTGCTAACCAACTCTTTTATGAGATTAATTTACTGACTAATTTTTGTGTTACCAACTCTTATCTAGATTAGTTAGCATTGATGAAATGGATCCCAAATATCTTTTTTTTTTTTTTTTTTGGGATAAGTGCCTTGAAATTCCTAAGATTCGTCATGAAAGTTATATTGAGTTATAAAACTTTTAAAAAGTGCAATCAAGTTCTACATAGTCAAATTAGTGTAGTCAAGTTATTCCATTAATTTTGTCCAACTTGAATAACGAAAAATGCCGACTTGGCTTTTTTAAATTTTTTTCTCAAAAATACGTAGTGCTAACATGGCCAAAATATGACGTCGTTTTTATTCATATCCAATTTTATAATTTAATATTATATAAATTAGATTAAATATAAACTACATTAACAAAAAAAAGAATGCAAATGCTCGCTACCGCCGCCCAGCATTATTGGAAAGGGCTCTAAAGAGAGTGGGGCAAGGGTCGACTATTTTAAATTTAGTTTATATTTTTCAAATCTAATTTAAATAATACTTAGATGAAAAAAATCATATCTGAACCAAAACAATTTAGTTTTGGCATTATCCTTTATGTTTTAGCCGCGTTAGCATTATGTAGATCTGAAAAAAAAAAAAAAAAAAACACATTAGTGTTCTTCATTTGTCAAGTTAAACAAAGTCAATGGAAGGACTTGATGCATTACTTCGACGAGTTATAAGACTCATTCGTATTTTTTGACTAGTCAATCTTAATTATAATTTCGTGACAAATTGTAATATTCTCGATATATTTATTCCTTTTTCGTCCCTCCGAATGGATCCGACACTGACTCATGAACCAATCTCCTAGGATGGCGGGTGGACCAAGGAATCCATGAGGAGAGAGTCAACACCGCAAGCAAGGCATGAGGGCGAGAGTCAGAATCACATGCCTCGAGAGTCAAAAATATTGAATTTGATCCAGCATGATGCTGGAGTTCGATCAGTTCGATCCCTATGGTCCCCCCCGACGAAAGAAACAAAAGAAAACAGAAAGAAGAAGAGAGGAAAGAGACCCATCGGTCGGACAACTGATGAGGACCGCGATTGCATGCCGTAGAAAATTGGAGTTTTGGCCGGGACAGGGCAGAGAAATTATTGTACGAATGTCCAGTTGGGAGATGAGAGATGGCACCCGTGGATTGGGATGGACATTGGTACTGCTTTGGACATATCCAGCATCATTGTGGTCCAGTTTAAAGGACTGATTCGATGGACAGGGAGCTCCAATAATTCCCACTTGAATCAATACGGCCAGCCGGTCCCTCCAACTATAATTTCCAGGAACTGACTTGTTTATTTTTTGGTGTTATTAGAAATTTATTCTCAATGAAATCATGTAATCTTGACTAAAATTTAGATATCGAGTAGTAGAACAGGCTTGGGTAGCAAGAGGGGAAAATGGGTTAGTGATAGCAGATTTCGATGTGATGTGCTTACGTAACATGCAGTTAAACGTGATTTTGATTAAGTTTGATGGTGCACATGTTGTAGCTGGTCAGCCCGCAGTTAGACGCGAATATTTTCGTGTTCTTTGTCAATCTGACCCTTTAATTCATGCTTAAGATGATAGGTCACGTTAAACGGGCTAACATATTGCTCGATGGGGATGCCTACAACGATTATGTCGAAAGGTACTTCAATTTAGAATCTATTTCACAAAAACGAGAAAAAAATGGCTGAGGGATTGACTTTGTCGGAAAGCTACATGACCTTGATGGCTGAACTCCATATATCTTTCAGCTAGGCCTATTCGTATAACATTTTAGTGGACGCGTGATGTGATGAAGTCCGAAGCAGGTCTTTGAATTGCAGTTGTCTTGTCCAAGTGACGTTGTATTCGGACTAACTTCCCCATATAGATATGATAATTTGGGCATGAAGTCTAAAGGAGAAGGGTGGACACGATGGAGTGGGAGAAAGCTTGTGTAGCGGGGGAGGATTATGGCCGTCATTATTGACTTGATTCGTGAGGAAAATGATTGACAGGGAAATTTTGGATAGAAAATCTTCCGAGGAGCCAGCCTCTTGGGCAGATTCCATTATTCGAAGAGAAGACGGAGCTGTGAAACAGGATTTGGCTCAAGATTTGCCCATCTTTAATTCCAGGGCTCGAAAAAAAAGCACACAGTCGGAGGTCGGTGATGCACAGTGAAATTGGGTTTTCAAAATCGTAATTTAACCGAGGCTTAGCTGCGAAGAAAATATAATCCGACTTGTTTTTTTTTACTTTTATCGGTCCTACTTTACTGTTATTCTGACTTTCCTGTTCAGATTTTTATCCTGCTTTCTTATAGGAAATAGGAATCCAACTCCACACCTGAAATTAGATAGTTCTACTTTGTTTATGCGGGGTGACTTCGATTAGAGTTGTGGCGATGTGGCTGCAGCTGGGCATGGAAGGAGAAAGGGGTAAGATGGGCGACCGAAAGCGCGAAGTGAAGTGTGCACGGGGATGGAAAAGTCGTCTGCACTTGGCTACTCGTCCGCGATTATTGATGGGGGAACCGGATAAGAAGCGGAGAACAACCGACGCGTCCTTGTAAATTAAACGTTCATCGCCCACCGCAAAGATCAAGGCGTAAAAAAGTCCGACTCGTGTTACACGGGGCGACGTTGATTAAAGCTGTGTCAATCTGGCAGCGGCTGGGCGGGGAAGGAGAAAGGGGACAAGATGGGCGACCGAAAGCGCGGGGAGTGAAGTGCACGTGGATGGAAAAAAGCTGTCTGCACTTGGCTGCTCGTCCGCGATTATTGACGGTGGGACCGGATAAGAAGCGGAGAACAAACGACGCGCCCAAAAACTGCCAACTGCCGCGCTGCTGACGTCTTTCCATCTAATCGTTTTCCAGGATTTGAACGTGGACGCTTTTCTTGGGATGAACATGGTTCGACCGTGGACCGCGATGAGACTGGTGTTTATCATATCGGTCTTTTATTTGGGTACGTTGGAAATATTATCTGTGTTAATTCTAATTATCTAAATATGGATTGATTGATTCTATGAATCCGTGAGATTGGATATTAGGACAGTAGTATAGGAACCAACATATTTTGTATATCCTTTCCTGTCATACTCATTTCTTGTATTATTAATAGGCGTGTAATACATGTATGAAGATAGAATTCATAATACAAAAATATTCCTCCAATTCTTTTTCATTCTCTGTCATGGTATCAGAGCTTTTTTCTTTCTTGACCTAGCTTCCGCAAAAGAATTTCTCGGATTGCCTCCATCTTTATGTTTCGTTGCTGCAGCCGTTTGTCTGCAGAACACATTCAACACTTTGGTAGGAATTCACATCTCACGATATCATGCAAGAAAATAAAAAACAATAGACAAGTTCTGGAGAAAACTTACCACAGGATCAGATCTCTCAACATATTGATCTTAACACAGAAGAATTGTCCGTTGCTCAGCATCCAGTCTCCTCGGTCTCCACTGTTGTTCAGTACTCCAGGCCGATTCAGTGGCCACAGGTTCACTGGTTTCCTTTTTCAAATCAATCTTGGGCTCAATATGGTCCATTTGGAGGCGAACAGTCTTCAGATCTCGGAGGTGCACCCAATGGAGGTGGGTAGACTCCGTTTGCTCCAAGTGGAGCGGGCTGGAATTTTTCGGACCAGAGACCGGATCCGAATTTGCAGGGTCTGGGAACGGATCCCTACCTGGGATTTCAACCCGGTTTTGTGCCCTATCCACTTCTCGTCGGAGGCGGCCACCCGGAGCTTGGCGATCCGTTGTACACATCAATAGCCGATGGCCCTGAACTGAAAATCATCAAGCTGGAGCTCATCGGACCAGACAACTACACGGCGTGGGCTCAGGATTTCCGGCGAGCTTTGGTTACTAAGGAGAAGGACGGATTCCTCGATGGAACCGTAGCCTTTCCGACCGACGAATGTCTCCAGCGACACTGGTGCCGATGCAACCAGCTTGTGCGCACGTGGATTGGCAATTGTCTAAGTGCCGAGATCGCTGTCGATCTTCCACCAACCGAGGACTCAAAGGTTATGTGGAACAACATCCAAGAGATGTATGGCAAACTCGACCGCGCCAAGCTCTTCACACTGACTCAAGCCTTGTTGGAATTCAAGCAAGGGAACCTTTCGGTTACCGCTTGCTTTAATCGACTCTTGGCCTTGTGGAACGAACTTGAGGCGGCCGAGGAACAACTCGAAGGACCTGAACCCATACTCAAACAGTATCGGGAGATGAAGGAGAGAGAGAAAGTCAATCGATTTTTGTTGATTTTGAACAAGAGTTACTCACCTTTTAGATCGCAGATTCTTGCCATGGAGCCGGTGCCGCCTCTCGGTCGAATATACCAACTGGCTGTCCAAGAAGAAAGCCAGCGCTTAGCCACGGCGAAGTACGTTCGGGTGGGTGATGGCGTCATGCTCGCCGTTCCTGTGAAACAAGGAGAGATTCTCGAACCCTCCAGCAACTTCGCACGACAGACCCAGCAGCAGCTCCTTGCTGCTTCCGCGGGACAAAACTCTTAGGCTGCATTGTTCACTCGAGCGAATGATGAGGGAAACCCTAGAGGGCTTCTCATCAACGGCCCAAATCAAGTGGAGGGATCTGACGGCTAGCGTTGGTCATCTCAACTAACTGGATCAAACGGCTCACATCAGGCCACATCAGCCCCTATTTATAAAGCATCAAACGGTTCACGTGGTGCCACATCATCAAAAGGGAGTGGACAAAATTCCAAAAGGGGTAAATTTTGTGAATATTGTAAACGTTCACACCATACTCTTGAAACATGCTGGAAATTGCACGGGAAACCAAATGATAAATAAAAAATGGGCAAAGAATATTCTGCTTATCAGGTTTCAACAATGAAGGAAAGGGGAGCATCTCAGACAATTACGCAAGATCAATATCAACACATTATGAGAGCTCTGGGTCAATTGGGAACCATGGATAAAACTGCAAGTTTTACAGGTACTTCTTTTCACAAGACAAATTCAATTTCGGTTGATGTGTGGATTATTGACTCGGGTGCTAGTGACTGCATAATATGCCATGATCAATATTTTTCCGATATCCAGAAAATCCATTCTTCCGTGTCAGTACGTCTTCCAAATGGGAATATTATCTATGTCACCAAAATTGGTACCGTATATCTTAGTCCACATATTGTCCTTAAAAATGTCCTTTACATTCCTGGTTTTGAATTCAACCTTATATCTGTTTCCAAGATATGTGAGGACAATTCTGTCGTGCCATATTCAACTCCCAAAATTGCTTCTTTCAGGACCATTCGACTGGCAAAATGATGGGCTTGGGTAGTGTGGCACAAGGACTATATTTTTGGATCAATATTCCTGATGATTTTGAATTATCATCATTGAATAATAGCATTTTTTGTAATGCTACCAATAGTAATAAAACTATCATTTCCCATCAACATTTGGGTCATAGTGCTCGCTTTCCTCATCCCAAATGTTCTATTTGTCCATTAGCAAAATAGTCACGGGCATCTTTTCCAATTAGTGCATCTCGAGCTACTAGTGCTTTTTCCTTATTACATATGGATATTTGGGGTCCCTATCATACCCCTCATCGTGATGGGTCCCGTTTCTTTCTTACTGTGGTAGATGATTATACTCGTGCCACATGGATTTTTCTTATACAGTCGAAAGGTCAAACCTTTTCCTGTCTGTCCAAATTCTTCTTGTTGATTAAAAATCAATTCAATAAATCTGTTCAGAAAATTCGTACAGATAATGGGCGTGAATTTTTCACCCATGAGTGCATTTCTTTTCTATCCTCTCATGGGATTCTCCATGAAAGTTCTTGCACCTACACTCCCTAGCAAAATGGGATTGTAGAGCGCAAACATCGACACCTCTTAGAAGTAGCTCGAGCACTTAAATACCAAGCACCTATTCCTGAAGAATTCTAGGGTGATTGTGTGGTCACAGCAGCCTATCTAATCAATCGCATGCCAACTCGAGTTCTTGAAGGACGGACTCCATTTGAGATGCTTTTCGGGAAGAAGCCAGAGATCGCCAATTTAAGAGTTTTTGGTTGCTTATGCTATGCCATGAACATGGGCTTTCGAAATATGGATTCTCGTGCAATTCGATGTGTCTTTATGGGGTATCCCACCTTGCAAAAGGGCTACAGAGTTATGGACATATCTACAGGGCGTTTCTTTATCAGTCGAGATGTAATTTTTCATGAAAATATATTCTCATTTCAGGAAATCACATATTCATCTCCATCGTCTGTATCAACATCAAATAACCGCCCTTTTTTATCTGAGGAAGATTTATCTACAAGTTCCCAATATACTTTCATTGTAGCTGAACCTATATCATCTATGCCAGCTAATTTCAATTCTTTGAATCACAAAGAGGATTTCTCGGAAACATCTGCATCATCGTCTAACAAGGCTGACCCACCTTACTTATTCAGAGACATCTACATCTTCAATGGAAGTCCCACACTCATGTCTTAATGATTCTTGCTCACCAGTTCCTGTTCAACGAGATATTGAGCAACCTCGACGTTCTGGACGTCATGTTTGTCCTCCCGCATGGACCAAAGATTATATATGTCCCACAATGAATTCTCCAGGTACACGTTATCCTGTTTCCTCCTATGTTTCATTTAGTCGATTGTCACAAGAACACATGTGTTATATTAGTCGCATATCAGAGGAACAAGAGCCGTCATCTTATCATGACGCAGCACGTGATCCACGATGGCAACAGGCCATGGACGTTGAATTACATGCTCTCACTAAGAATCATACTTGGGATATTGTGGATCTACCCTTGGATTGAAAACCAATCGGTTGCAAATGGGTATATAAAATCAAGTACAAGGCGGATGGTTCAGTTGAACGATACAAGGCTTGCTTGGTTGCGAAGGGCTTCACTCAAAGGGAAGTTTTGATTATCATGAGACCTTTTCTCCAGTCGCCAAAGAAGTTACTATTCGTTCATTTTTTTCTATTGCTGCACTCCATGATTGGCGACTTCACTTGATGGATGTTAATAATGCTTTCCTCCATGGAGATCTCAATGAAGAGATATATATATATGGAGCTTCCACCAGGATTACGAAGACAGGAGGAGTCTCGAGTATGTTGTCTCCGTAAATGTTTATATGGGCTGAAGCAAGCATCTCGACAATGGTATGCAAAATTATTGTTGCGCTTACAAGTGTGGGTTTCCAACATTCCAAACATGACTATGCCCTATTTACTTGGAATAAAGGTACTTCATCGATTTATCTACTAATATATGTTGATGATATTCTTATTATGGGAAATGATGAAGTTGTTATTGGAAAATTCAAGAAATATCTAGGTTCTGCTTTCCATATTAAAGATTTGGGACCTCCCAAATATTTTCTTGGAATTGAAATAGCACGGTTTGAGAGAGGGATTTGCCTCAGTCAGCGAAAATTTGTTCTTGAAATTGTTTCAGAGACAGGGCTATCAGGATGCAAGCCAGCTGCCATACCAATTGAGCAGAATGCTAAATTGACGACACATGAATATGATGCAGGTTTATCTCCGTTCATTGAGGATCCACTGCTTAAGGATCCATCGGGATATCAACGACTTGTCGGGAAATTGATTTACCTTACTATGACTAGACCTGACATATCTTATGCTTTGTTCAGATACTTAGTCAGTTTATGCATAGTCCCAAAGAGTCACATATGAATGCAGCATTGAAAGTCGTGAAGTATTTGAAAGGATGCCCAAGACTTGGAATACTTTTATCTCATGATTGCAATTTGAAATGACAGCTTATTGTGATACATATTATGCCTCTTGTCCAATGACTCGAAGATCAATTACTGGTTTTTGCATAAAATTGGGAAAGTCCTTAATCTCGTGGAAATCAAAGAAACAAGCGATCGTCTCATTATCCTTGGTTGAATCAAAATATCGAGCGATGGCAAAAACTATTTACGAAATAGTATGGATATGAGGACTACTTTCTGATCTTGGGGTACAAGTAGAAGGACCAAGCGAATTATTCTGTGACAATGATGCTGCACTCAAATTAGCAGCAAATCCAGTATTTCACGAAAGAACGAAGTATAAAGATGTTGATTGTCATTTCACTTGAGAAAAGATTCAAGAAGGCCTTGTTGTAACAAGGGGAATTGGAACCGTGGAACAGAACATTTTCACCAAACCACTGTGTCAGAGACAACACTCATATTTACTAAGCAAATTAGGCACTTTCAACATATATAAACCGCCAACTTGAGGGGGAGTGTTGGAAATATTATATGATTTGATTCTAATTATCTAAACACGGATTGATTGATTCTATGAATCTGTGAGATTGGATATTAGGACAGTAGTATAGGAAGCAACATATTTTGTATATCCTTTCTGTCATACTCATTCCTTGTATTATTAATAGGCGTGTAATACATGTATGAACATAGAATTCATAATACAAAAATATTCTTCCAATTCTTTTTCATTCTCTGTCAGGGTAACGAATATCTGAAGCGAAGAGAGCGAGTCACGTTTTGCACTCGGCCTCATCCATTTCACTCGCCAAACATGCTAAAAAAATAAAAAAAAATACTCAGTTAACCTTTAATCAAGTTCTACTTCTTGCCTACCTTTTCCTTCACTTTCATCGGATAAACATTGATGGTGTAAAAATCCATATCCGAAAATTCAAACTTTTGAACTTGAGGTCGGGCCCCGTGTTGACTAACACTTGTCATCACATTTTAATCCGTCCTTATAAATTAAACTTTTATCGTCCACCAGAAAGATCAAAGCGGTTGGAGAAATGCGTATCATTCATTCGCTGATCTAAATGATGATAGACATTGGCAAATTTTGGCTTCACTTATCCATTACTAATTCAAAAGATGATGACTGCCCACAATTTTTTGGTAGGTCCATTTGGATAACATTACTCCATTACATGCTACCCACAAATTCCAATTGCACGAAAAGGAGCGCGAAAGCATGCGAACTCTCAGTTGGTAGGAAAAATAAAACAGGTAGGGAAAAGACTAAAAACATAAGCCCAGCTCTCAACTAAGTGAGCCCACGCTGAATGGCCCATCTGAGGGACAAGTTCACATGGGCCGCTTTTATGGGCTTCATCAAGGCCCAAGAGATAATACGCAACGTCGCATGCTGATGGCTGGGAAGAACTAGGGCAAATGCTTCGGCCAGGCTCGCAAACCGAAAGGCATCGGTAGCCGCTCATCTCCCGAAACGAGACACCATTTCGACCGTCGGATCATTCCCCCTTCCTCTTTATAAAATGCAGAACACCCACGCTTCTGTGCACAGCCAATCGCCACGCCGCTGGAACGCCTGTGGAAGCTAGGGTTTTCGGTTTGCACGAAAGTCCTCCGTTCGATTCGAGTAGCTGTCGTCTTCGTTCTTCGTTCTTCGTTCTTCTTCTTCTTTATCGATGCTTGATTAGCTGGATTGTTTCCGCGTGAACTCGATTTCGCATGTGTTTTACATGTCTGTCTGTCGATCCGTGCGAGATGAGGATGGATCTGTGATTTGAGCTTCGCTATCTGGTCTGTGAGGAGATTATTCGATTCCCACGAGACTCGTTCCCTTGAAGCGATATTACTCTGTGTTGCTTTTGGTCTTATAAAACTCCCTCAGCTTTCGCCTCGTTGCTTGGGGAGAAACACTGGAGCAGCTACATATCCCCACTTTCAATCGAAATTCATGTCCCTTTTCCTCGTATTTTCTGTCTTTCGTTTGTCGGTTGATCTGTAGGTGAGACGGTGATGAGCTCTACAGACCTGTAATGACTTGCGAGAATGATCGCAACTCTTTATGAACATCTAAGGGACTGAGTCTCACCAAACAGATGCCTCCTCTCCCAAATTGGAATTTGAAATTGAAATTGTTGTTGTTGCTGCAAATCAACGTTTGGCTTCATGTTGCTGTCGAAGCAATCAATGACATGTGGTTGTCTCGGGCATTAGTTTCAAGAATGAAGCCGATAAAATCGTTCCCCTCGCTATCCAGTGCTTCATTCCTGTGAAGTAATTTGGACGTCGGGGAACCACATTATCTTATTCCTATTGTCTTGGGATCCACAGATCAAAGTCTTTTTCTCTTTCAACCCTGCCGTTGGTAAACCTGGATTATCAACAGGCTAATGACATTGCCCAGAAGTACCCCCTGAAGAAGAAGAAGAAGAAGACGACGACGAGTGAACTGCTCGCTGCATTTGACTTCCACTCTTCAGTTCGTGAGCAGAGAAATAGGGGTCTCTTCCTTCGTGAAGATTGCGGACTAGCACACCCGATTTGAGTCCGGGCGGACCAAATGAAAGTTGGACTGGACAAAGAAATAGAGAACTAGAAAAAAAATAAGAATAACAATAATGGGAAGGGATTTTGATTATGATTATTTCGGAGATTTTAAAAAATGAAGATCAATTTCTAAACCTAACGAAACGTCACAAATATAAGGGATAAGTATATTAAAAGTTTCATAAGTAAAATTTTTAAAAAAATGCAATCAAGTCTTTAAATTTGTTATCAAAGTACAATTAATCTGTATTGTTCCAATTGGTCTACGGGGGCTCAGCCCAATTTACAAGGTGTCGTTATAAATTGTCGAACCATTGGAGGTCCAGCCCAATTTTTCTCCAATTGAGATCCAAAGTGTAAAACTACTAGTGCGGTCTTCACTCTCCAGCAATTCAAGGCAAAAATCCAGGATGGTCTACGAGTGCGTGGGAATGGAGCGAGAAATGTCTGACCCAGTGGCTACTCATGGGACTGGCTTATATGCGTCCTGCGTTTCCTTTGACGGTGGATTGATTAATTGCAAGGAAAACAAAACGTGATCGAGACCCCTGTGACCCTGCTGCCGTCATCGTCTACGTATCCATTGAGAAACCGTGTTATTTGACAAATAGCAAACGAGTTTATTTGACAAATAGCAAACGGGTTTTTCTATTTATTTTTCAAGAAAGCATATGTGAAATTACGACGGAATTTATTTTCACGCGCTTGAAAGATATTTTTAAAAGATTCTCCGAAACGATCATTGTTTCACAACACCCGACTTCAAACCGGCCCCCCTCAAGTGTATGAACATGTGCCAATCGCCCCCTTGTGGTCACATCTTGCCAAGAGAATGGACATTCTTTTGTCCGGAAAGAAAAGAAATTATCTTGATTATTTGGCTCACAAGATTTACGTGAGAAATCTTGAAGTAAGCCCTAAAACCCCCAATTTGCCGGTCCATAAGCCCTAACTCTCGAGTGATCGGACCAACTAGAGTTTAAAGCTAGCTCTCAAGCTAGGTTTCAACTATCAATCTATAGAAACAATTTCTAAATTATTTAGCAATTCGGGACGCTCGACAACACAAATTCAAACGATCCAGACACGCATGATGTAGGGGACCGAGGGAGGGTCGGCGGGGGGGATGGAGATATTTAGGCAGTGGTTGGTCGAGATGTGTTGCCTCCCCCAGAAGGCCGAAGCCCCAACGGTCGTGAGATGATGCCAAAAAGGAAAAATACTAACTCATCGACCGGCCCTTCCGCCAGAGCCTAACGGTAACTTCAGAGCGCCTTGCCTCCCGTCGCTCCCCTCCTTGTCCCTGTCTGGCCTCCCCACCTTACGAACGAGTCAAATTCAAAACGGGGGGCCCCACTCGGCCGCCTCCTTGTCCGGTTCGCTCGGTCCTCGTGGCCTCACAGCGAACGGGGGGAAAGAAGATGCGACCTTGCGGAACTACAAAAAAAGGAAAAGAGAAAAGATCAACATGAGCACAGGGCATTATTCTTGTGGAGTAAAGGAAAGCGACCATTTGTTGACCGAAGAAAAAAGAAAGGCGGAAAAAAAAAGGAAAGGCGACCGTCTTGGCTTAAGTGATGACGAGAAAGCGTATTGAATTGTAACCACGTAACGTGTTTTGACCTGCGCTCCGAACTTTGAAACCCTCCTTTTCGGCTATCTGCCCTGGCACCCCCCACTACTCCTTTCCCATCCTCTAATTACGTTCTTACCCCCCTCCTTTCAATCGGTTTTTTTTTTTTTTGTGGGTAGATTCCGAAAAACGTTTGAGTCCTGATAATAAACCTTGTCCATGTGCCTGCCTGGAAAAGAAAGAGTAGAAGAGCTACCAATTCCAAAATAAAATTAAGAATCTTACTATAGCTAATAGAAGTACACGAGGGGAAATTGTACTTTTTTGTATCTATTCAAAAATATACAATTCCGTTACGATTGTTAATGATCGACAAACCTCTTTTATAAAATATTAAAAAGAGTAAGAATTCTTTGACATTATAACAACCAGCGTTGTTTGAGTGTACAGAGGAGAATTTCCACACGCTGAAAATATCATGGCAACATAATAACTGTTTGCTTCGAGAGAATCATAGAGAATAAGTATCCAATCTAACAATATTAATAAATTCAATTTAAACGCTAGACTTGATTTCTCTCTTTTAATATTAATTTATATCTTCGTTACGACATGAGATAACCACAAAAAACATATATATATATTTTAATTTCACGAAGATTTTCGGATCAAGAACCAAGAAGTTAAAAGAGGGACCAAACAACAAACAGCAAAAGCAGATAGTTTTTCCGCAATTTCCTATTTCATAAATAAATAAATAAACCTCCACAATATTAGCCAGGAAGAAAAAGGTGGGAGGCCATTTCGGTACTTTCGTGCTCGGAGCGTCTCCATCCCTGGTCAAACCACGGTTGAATCTGAACGTGAAAAAATCTCGCCCCATCTCACACGCACTCTCCGCAAAAAACCGCTTCCCCCCCACCATTTATAAACTCGCCGATCTCTCTCTCTCTCTTCCTCACTCTAATCAATTCCAAAAGAACTCCTCCTCCTCCTCCTCCTCCCACCCCGTCTTCTCCAGAAAATCGAACGTTGTAGCGAACGGGCGAAACAACCTCGGACGACCAGGAGCACCTGCACGGGATCGCTCGCTCGAGATCGCTGAGCCGAAGCCATGTCTTGTTCGGTCGCAGTCTCCAACTCTCCGGTCTTCTCTCCGTCGAGAGTCATCTCGTCCTCCCTCTTCTGCAACAAGGCCTCCATCCGTACTTCCTCTCCCGAGGCGGCCCTCTCTCTCTCCCTCGCCCACCTCAAGCCCTCCCCTCCCCCTTCCTCCTCCTCGCCCTCCTCCTGCTCCTCGCCGTCGTCTCCGTTCCGGCTCCGGCTCCAGAAGCCGCCGACCGGCCTCTCCAACGCCTCCTCGTCCGCCGCGTCCGGCGCGGTCCAGGTCCAGGTCCCGGGCTCGGGCGCGTCGCCGACGGTCTTGAAGCGGAAGAGGCCCACCAGGCTCGACATACCCGTGGCGGCGCTGAGTTTTGGGGTTCCGGCGACGCCGTCGGCGGCGGCGGCCGCGAGGGATGTCGTGGAGGAGGAGAGGGAGGAGTACGGGTACTCTGTTTATTGCAAGAGAGGGAGGAGGGAAGCCATGGAGGATCGGTATTCTGCTTCTGTCGGTATCCACGGAGATAGCAAGCAGGTAACTTTTTCTGATTTTCAGTCAGGGCTTCTTCTTTGTAATTCGTCAATAGCTTGCGTTCGCGTTGGATCACGATCGTTGTACCTGACTATTAGGAAATATCGTTTCCTGGGATTTAATTCTGTTCCTTAGCTTTAGTTGGAGAGTTGCTGTCCTCGAATGGTTCAGGATGAGATGTGCTTCGTATGTGTGATCGCCAGAAAGAAACTGGTTGGAACCTTAGGTTACTGACTTAGTCGGTTCAGTTCATTGTAGCACTAACCTGATTCTGCTACTTTCAATGTGCAGGCGCTGTTCGGTGTATTTGATGGGCATGGAGGTGCAATGGCTGCTGAGTTTGCCGCAGAAAACTTAAATAAGAATATCATGGATGAAGTGACGAGAAGAGACGAGAATGAAACGGAGACGGCTGTGAAGCATGGTTACCTGAAGACCGATTTGGATTTTCTGAGCGAGGAATCACGAGGCGGCTCATGCTGCGTGACTGCCTTGATTAGAAGGGGCAACCTCTTCGTGTCTAATGCTGGAGATTGTCGAGCTGTTCTTTGTAAAGCTGGCGCTGCGGAGGCTCTTACATCTGATCACAGGCCTTGTAGGAAAGATGAAAAGGAACGCATTGAGGCACAGGTGAGGATTTAGAAATTATCTAATGCTGTTTTACTGAAACTTTGCATACCGCCGGAGATTTATCTTAAACGTGCCATCCGAATTTATGACTTAATGTTCTAATTTCATTTTACTTTGCAGGGTGGGTATGTTGATACTATTCATGGAGTCTG
Source organism: Eucalyptus cloeziana (assembly GCA_014182715.1). NCBI lineage: Eukaryota > Viridiplantae > Streptophyta > Magnoliopsida > Myrtales > Myrtaceae > Eucalyptus > Eucalyptus cloeziana. The sequence continues at coordinate 31,939,446 of CM024635.1, read as the reverse complement.
GAGAATTCAGGGTTCTCTTGCAGTGTCCAGGGGAATTGGAGATCGGCAATACAAAAAGTGGGTAACAGCTGAGCCGGAAACAAACATGTTGAAAATTGAAGCCGAGCATGAGTTCCTGATTCTGGCATCCGATGGTCTGTGGGACAAGGTGAGCTTCGATTTCTGGAAAAACAAATGAGCATGCTAATTATTCGTGAATCCTTTGGAAGCTTTATTGTGTAGAGGAACTGAAGTTCTTTGTGCGCTTGATTTCAGGTCAGTAACCAGGAAGCTGTAGATATTGCTCGGCCTTTATGTATGGGTACCGACAGGCCCGAACCAATGCTCGCCTGTAGGAAGCTTGTGGACCTCTCTGTTTCTCGTGGCTCCTGCGATGACATAAGTGTGATGCTGATTCAATTGGGTCGATACATGTAATGGCTTACGTTGGTATGACTGAGAGACTGGACTAGCATTTGACTTAGCTTTGCCTAACTGTTGCTGGAGCTGATTAGGCTTCTCAACAAGATGATACTCTTCTTCGTGTTGCTTGGCTCCGGTGGTGACATTGTTGATGATGACGACGACACTTTGTTCACTTTATCATATAGGCTTCTGCTACTCTGATATAGCGCCTCCATTTAACCATTCTTTTGGGGATTTTTAAGACCCCTTACATCAGTGATAGGATTTATTTGACTAGGAGGACATTCTATTCATTCTTTACATGTAAAAAGATACCGCGTTGCAGATTTATATGAAATTGAGTTCTTTTACCTTAGCCACTTATGTTCTGAAATTGCTTGAGTTATCAAACTCTGCTTGTGTCAGAAGCTTGTCAGATTTTTCAATCCATTTCACGAAAGCTAAATTAAGGACCGAGCTATTGTATCAGCCTGTATATGTTAGGGATGAGGATAATCTAGGTGGGTGGTTCCTATCCTGAAATGGGAAACTATCCACCAAGGACCGGTTCCGAAAAATTGGAATTGAGAACCAACCATCCGTTTCCTTCCTGAGTGGATTCATGAAACTGCTCTCTAATCTCAATCTCTCATTGCCACTTTCAAGTCTCTCACATGCTTCGAGTGAGATGGAGTAGCTGAGATGTCAAGATGCAGATAATGCCCATCTCTCACCACTGCTTTTGCAATTAGCATGACGAGGTCTCCTCTGTTGGATGGTGTTCTCCAACCATCGCAACCAAAAGACAGATTTTTTAATTGATTGGCAAGAACAATTTAAGGAATCGAATACAAAACATTATGACTTCGTTTTCACATTAAAATAGAGCAGGCAACTGATTATTTAAGAAGTGTAATTAACTATCTAGTATGTGACATAAAACACACTCAAATTCTTAACATTTTGAATTGAGTGCACTTACACACACACTATATAATACCAATCCAGTTTGGGTGAGCGAATACATGTCTAGAATCAGGAACCAGAGAACCACCGATTTTGGGCTAATCTACTTCGATCCAATTTCGGATAATTTCCGATTCCTTTGCACACTTCTAGTATATATAATGTTTTATCCTTATGTATATAGAGTGGACCTATCTGCTAATTTCACTTGAAAAAATATTTTTTTTTCCATTGTCATGGCTATGAAAGTCGTTCAAAATACATGATTTTATGGTCTAATACTATGCCGTGTGTCTATGCTCATTCATTCGATATGATCATACAGTAAATTCCCCCGTGGTCTTGGAGTTTGCAATATATGAGTTGCGGCATGTGGAGCTTTTTCTTCATGCCAATTGCAAAATGTTAGTTTTTCAAAGAGTGATCTTGATATCAAGAAATGAATGATTTTTCATGATTCATATAGTGATTCGATATCATGCTAGTTTGTGCTGCCATTGACAAAGATACTTGCTCTCTCTCTCTCTCTCTCTCAAACGTTTCTCATGTTTGTCTAGTGGAATTAAGGCATCATGTAGCATGTCTCATGCTTATGGAGGCAGAATCGTCCTCCTTTTCCTTTTTTTCCTTTCGTCTTTACTTAAAAGTGCTTTAGCGAAAGCAAGTGCCTTCATACTGAAAAGATTGATGAATGAGTTATGGAGTCTCGCTAGTGCTTTCACACTAAAAAGATTGATGGATGAGTTATCGAGTTTAGCTAGACGACCCGACACTCCAACGGCCAGCATTTCCCGCTGCAATAAACACGGAGAAACCTAACAAGAAAGACCAATCCCAGCACAGTGCATGTAAGATTAGATATGTGAGGACGGCGATTGCACACCACACGAAAAAGGAAGACTTTCATAAATGGCGGCGGACCACCGCCCCCCCAGAATCCACTTGCTCAGTGGACGGAAAAGGCGATGAGCTGCGGCCAACCCAACTAGGCTTTTTTCGCCCATGTAAGCATGAAGCAAGGCCCATCCCAGCATTCAAGTCCTCCTGCCAAAAATGAGTTTTAAATTTGTGCCTCGGGGCCCTACCCGCCCCCCAATCACGTTCTCCGCAGCGCTTCTGTTGCTCTGATCGAGTCGTCTTTAGAGGCTCCTTTCATAGCCCGACCTGATTTGGTCACATGTCGGCGGTGGTTGCAGTGCGTTGCGCTCCACATCCGGACAGTTCACATGCGATTGTTCGTATGTCTGGACGACACTGCGAAGTCTCACTCCGCGTATCGCGCATTTCTTACTTGGGTTGTCTCCTCCTGTATATGTCCTCTCAAATCGCGGGCCAGATGGGCAGGAGATCTCGATCCAGCAATGACGATGTGCCTGTCGTCGCTAGAAGACGTGGGTTTTGGTATCTGCCGAGTTCTTAATGAACGCGTCGCGCTCGGTAGTGCTCTTCGAGCGTGAATGCGCGCGTCTTCGCGTTTCCTGCCCTTCGTATGGCGCACGACGTTCCTCCTAACTTTTCCTCCTAACTTCTGGCGATATTAATAAAACCTGTGGAGTCACCAGAAGTGATCATCGCGTTAGGCGCTTGACGGGACAGCTAATGAGGTCTTTACAACTTTTGTCCTTCTATCGTTGTTGGCCAAATCTATGGCCTCGAAAGGAAGTGGACCGCTGGGTGTCAGGTTGAACTCTCAAATTCAGCGCGCGGGAAGGAACGACTAAATTGCTTATAACTCCTGTTTTGGTGGTTCTAAAGAGAAAGTTATCAAAAAAGCCCTACATATATTGTGTTTGTGTCATTTCAGTTATACACCTTCCAATTTAACCAATTAGTCATTAATATGTTACACTTGTGCCAATTCAATCGTAAATCTTTTAATTGTACTCGATTTATCAATGGAGTCATTGTAGCTAATTTTGACAGGAAATTACTAATATGGCAATCTAGTCGACGTTGACCGTCATATGTGATATAACTAATGTTAATGTAGACAATTTTTTTTTCAATTTTTTTCAATTTTTTTCTTTATTTTCCTAACCCTAGGTTGACGAGGTCACCAACCAATCCTCCTCAGCCTTATTCTAGTGTGGTGTCGTGACCCTATCCCAAACCAAGTGAGGGCATTGTGGCTTTTGCTTGTGCTAGTGGGTTTGCGAAGGCCCTCGCCTATGGCCAGGCGAGGGTTGACTAACAACCTCGCTAGCCTAGGTTTAGATAAAAGAAAGAAGATAAATAATAATTTTTTTAAAGAATTTAAAAATTGTTCACGCTAAGGCTAGTTGTACTACATAGGACATATAACACTAATTAGATTGCCATGTTAGTGATTTAGGTTAGAATTAGTTGAATGACCAAATTGACAAATAATCAAAAATATTTTAGATTAAATTAATATAATTGAAAGTTTTAGACGTGAATTGGTATAAGCGTAATATGTTTATAACTTGATTTTTGGTAATTTCCTCTTTTTCTAAATATTGGCCTTTTTGGAATTCGTGTGTCATGGAAGGTTGAGGCATGCAATTCGTGACTGTAGAGGGAGGCGGCACGATGTTAATTAATTAGCAGCTAAGTCAGCTTAAATTATAATGCGATTGCCCTTTTAATCCTCCATCTTTAGGTACTCTGGAATCCCTCGAGGGTCGCGCGAGGAAGCTGCAAAAAGTCATCACGCGAGGCTTTTCTGCAGTGGAGAAAGAACATCGCATTTCGGTGATGGGTATTTTTTTTTTATGCCTTGGAATATCTGAGAAGTCGACAGCATCCTATACTTCGGATCGAATAAACCCGCCGGTTTACTTCGCCCCCTCTCTTACGAAAAATGTCCACGCGTCAACAACTATCGGATTGGATCGGGACAAGACAATCGTCATGAATAATATCTGCACGACCGCAGGAATGATCACCAAGCGAAGCCCCGGCATTTCTAGAAAGACAAGACGTGAAAGTCTTGAGCCCCGATGGAAGCTTCAAAGCGATTTTCCATTCTTGTCAATCTGGTGAAACGTGTATGGTCCGTGCTGTGCGGATGGGAACGAGGAGGTAGAAACGAGGCCAGGAAGAGTGTGTGAATACGGAAGTTTCCCGAGTACGTCTTTGCCTTTCCGTGAAATGCGTGTCGATGGACGCGGTGCGAGCTCAGCACGTAAATTAAATGATCTCGCTTAGATATTTAATGACATCTGCCGATTCGTCTAGGATCAGGGGGCCAGGACTTTCTGGATAACTTGCGAGACGATCGTGCTGATTTTTCATTAGACGGTCGCGGAAGCTTTGCGAGCGATGCCGGGGCGGGGCCCCCCCGGTTTTCTTAAGACGGACTTGTGTACGGCACGCGCTCCGGGAAGAAAAAGAAGAAGAAAAAGGAGAAGCGGATCCCCGGAATCGCTTCCTCAGGCACTGCACTGGCGTTCCTTCGACCCGAAGCTTCGCTATTTTTCCACGTCGACGTGGATCCTCCAATCGCCCCTCCCCTCCCCGACCCGATGCGTGTCGTCACTGGCTACGCGATCGCGAAAAGATATTTCGATTCCCTCCATCCCTTCCTTTTACAAATCTAAAGTTGCCCACGTCGTCAATGATTCAATTAAAAAAAGAGAGGTCCCCGACTCTTTTCTAGGTTCGCCGCGCGAGCTCTCTTTGAATCTTTGGTCATTTCCGCGCCCGGTGTGATCCCACCTGGAGCAGTAGGCCGAGTCTAACGAGTGCATTTCCACGTTACCCATTTCCGGGATTTCTTTTCATTTTATAATGAACCCGAAAGAGGATGATGGTAATGATGATCCGCGGAAGTTTGTATTTGCTTCGGTTGCTGTCCTGTTGTGGCCATGTAGGTGAGTTTAACTTGTGGACAAGCTTCCTCCTCCTCCTCCTCCTCCTTTCAGCTTCCTTTTTGGTGAGTGTTACATGATGGACATTCCCCCTTATCCGTTCTTTAATATCCTCCACATCGTTCCTCTTGTTTTCCTGCGGAATCGGCACAATTAAAATAATGAGAAGAAATAAGAATAAAGAAGCACACCATCGTCTGTGCGAACATCACCCACAAATATGCCTTGTTGATCCGTCTTGTTCTGATTCTTGTGAACTAGAACTTTACAGGTATAAATTCACAATAAAGTTCATCCTCGAAAACATTAGATCAGTGTTTTCCTTTAGTTCAATAGACAAAGTGGTAAAAGATGGTAAAGGTAAAAGTAATATCCGGCTTCGGCACTCGACGGGTCTTATCCATTAAGGCAGCGACCATAGCCCTTTTCACGTCACGAACGCACGAGAATTGGGATCTCTGTGTCTCCGTCCGTCATTCGTGAAGTAACCACGGACCATCCTAGTCCTCATACGTGCTCTTTTTCAAGAGTCAACATGCGAATGGAATGTGGACCTTTAGATCTTACTTAGCCCGCCTTTTGTCATTTCTTAGCCCCATGCAGAGTCTTCTAAGCAACTACGAGCGGCCAATCAGAAAAAAAAGGAGAAGCGGGAAGAAAAATGGGCAACCACGAGCTGAGGGTAAGGATTAAGGAATGGGTCTCCTCATCCCCCGAGAAGATACGGATCTCTGGCATGCGATAATGGATGGAGGGCCTGTCCAGCTCCGGCGAATGCAAAATTCCACTCGTAAAAATATATATATATTTATTTATTTATATATTTATGTATATCCAATACGTCTGACGTTAAGAATAAATGAATTATTCGTAAAGGAAGGGAGAGTATTTTTTTTTTATGGAGGCCGGTGGTGCACGTCACACCCACCAGACTCCCTACTGGAAGAGCTCATCACTTGCGAAAGCCACGCCCCAAGCATCGTCTGCCGAATCCCGACACATTCGGCATCATCCCGCCCCTCCCTCGCCGGCCTCTCGAGAAATCACATCCGCGCCCGACACGTGGACCTAGACCGGTCCGCCACGTCGGCGGGGGAGGGTGGGCCCCCACAGTGTTAGTTCAAAACACCGGTCGGTCGCAACCGAAACCTGTCGTTCCCTCAGGGCCATGTGGGTGGGTTGCATCAGCATTCACTCAGCACCTTTTCGGTGTTGCCAACTTGGACTCTCTCTCTTTAATATATAAATATATATATATATATATATATATATATATATATATATATATGCTTTTTCTCCGTTTTTTTTTTCACTTTTTCACCCGATGTTTCATGACGTGGGCGCGTCCATCACATCTTTTCTCTCGGCCGAAATTACTCGAGACCGAGCGGTCGCGGGTCCATCACAAGACCACTCGTACCCGGCTACATGAACAACGCACGTGATTAATAGCGTTCACGAACCAGCTAAACCAAACAAAAAGAAAAAGGGATTTTACGGAACCGGCGGGACACGGATGCGAATGGGGGGGATGCTTCCTGCGTGCGGATCCACGACCCAGTCCTCCCGACCACCGAAGAAAACACATTCCCTAACGAAGTCTCCTGGAAATTGCCCGAGACGTTTCACGTGCTCTAGTTCCCGGGGGAGCGACCCACAATTTTTCACGGCAAAAGGAACTCCGGTGAAAGAAGAGAACAAAACGAAAGATTCTCTCTCTCTCTCTCGTCTTTCGTGCTGAACGAAGAAAAAAAAAAAGAATTCGAGAAAATGGAAGCGAATAGGCGGTGGGGAATGGGGATAAGGATGGAAAGGAGGGATCGCAACGTCCCTGCCCTCTCCACCACCTCTCATACGTCAACCGCCACCGGTTATAACAGTTGCCCGCCCCCAAGAACTCCCACAACGTCACCCTCCCCCGACCCCAGCCCCAAGCAAGCAAGACCGTCCTCTCTCTTTCCTTCCGAGTTTCTCCTTCATTAATTTATTTAATTCCACATCAGGGTCCGAAGAGGATAAGCAAGTAAAAAAGAAAACAGAACAGAACATCCACGTTCCAATGTTCCGTGTTCTCTCTCCTTTCACGCGCCAGCCCGCCCGCCTGCCCATATATATTCTCCTTTTCAGCATTGGACCCCCTCAAAAGTGACCCCCAAAAAAAAACAACACACGCTCCTAGTCCTCGCACAATTCCCTCACCTTCTTCTCTCCATCTCTCTTCTACTCTGCTTCAGACAGACATCACACCCCGCAAATTCGGAGAAGAAGAGGAACTAGAATTCGCGCAAGTCTTCTCTCTCCCATGGCTTCGTGGGTCAGAGGCCGGTGCATCGGCCGAGGATCTTTCGGCACCGTCAGCCTCGGCTTCGACGGGCGAACCGGCGAGGTCTTCGCCGTCAAGTCCGTCGACGCCGCCTCCTGCCTTCCCCATCAGATCGAGTCCTTGGAGAACGAGATTCGGATCCTCCGCTCGCTCCCGCCGTCGCCTCACGTGGTCGCGTACCTCGGCGACGACGTCACCCCCCACGAGGGTCCCGCGAAGACGACTTGCCGGAACCTGCACATGGAGTATATGCCCGGCGGTACCGCCGCTGACTCGGCGGCCCGCCGCGGGGGCAAGTTCTCAGACCCGGACGAGGTGATCGTGAGGTCGCAAGCCCGGTGCGTCGTCTCTGCTCTGCAGCAACTGCACGCCGGAGGCATTGTGCACTGCGACGTCAAGGGGAGGAATATTCTGGTGGGTCAGGATCCGAGATTGGCGAAGCTCGCCGATTTCGGCTCGGCGATCAGAATCGGCGAGTCGGGGGATAGGATCGCGCCGCGTGGGAGTCCCCTGTGGATGGCGCCAGAGGTGATCCGCGGCGAGCGCCAGGGCCCGCCCAGCGACGTCTGGTCTTTGGGCTGCGCCGCCGTGGAGATGGTCACGGGCCGGCCGCCGTGGGAGGATCACGGCGTCGACACGCTGGCCCGGATAGGGTACTCGAGCGAGACGCCCGAGTACCCGGCTCGGCTGTCGAAGCTGGGCCGCGACTTCCTCGAGAAGTGCCTGAGGAGAGACCCGGAGGCGCGGTGGAGCTGCGATCAGCTGCTGCAGCATCCCTTCTTGCAGAAGGACGCGGCGGACGACTCGTCCCCGCGGTGCGTGCTCGACTGGGTCAGCTCGGAATTCGAAGACGAAGACGAATACGACGACGACGACGAGGAGGCGGGCCCGAGTTCGAATTCCGTCTCCGACGCGGACGTGGCCGACGCCAGGGCTAGGATCGGTAAACTGAGTTCGAGCGGCGGGGCGAATTGGGAATCCGATGGTTGGACGGTGGTGAGGAGGAACGGAGAATGTGACAACCCTGAGGCGGGGACAAGCTCGCAATATCGCGAAACGTCGGGGGCAGAACGGGGAAACGGGAGCGGAATTGCGGAATATTCAAATTCGAGCGGCAGGCTTTTAGCAACGGAGGCCCAGTCGTGCAGTGGCAGCTCGTCGTCGGGGGAGGAGGGTGGTGGTGGTGGTGGTGGTGGTTACTTAGCTGGTGGGGAAAAAGAAATGGTCTTTTACAGCTTGCGCGGTGCGGTGGTGTCGTTATTACATTATTATTGTCATCGCTTGTTGAGAATCTTGTCGCGGAATATACTTTCGCTTTTCTGTTATTTCACAATTTCGCATTCTCTGCCGCTTTCCTTATTCCTCTCGTGGTCGATCGATGAAAACGGGTGCGCTTTCACGGCCAGCAAACGATCCATCCAGCATGAGCCGCGTGCCCCCCGTTCTGGGAGGCGCTCCCTCTTCCGTTTCGCTTCTTCGTGCACGTGAAGCTATGTTCGGAACGCCCCTGTAATGCGCGTGATGCGTCGTGAGCAGTCGTGCGATCGAAGGCCACCGCGAGCATCGGAATTCAGGCGATCCCATGTTTTTCGCGAGTCGGTCCGTTTCCAAGCCAAGTCGATGTTGAAATGGGAGTCGGTCGTCGGCCGTAAAAGGCAAGTTTAGAAAGGGATGGGCAACGGATGAGGACCATGTGGGGGTGAAGATAAGATGACTTAGCGACCGCTACAATTGGATATTTAGCATTTAGGGCTCATCGCGACACATGAGCGGGACACGTCCGAGGATTATAATTGATTTCGACGGGACTCTAGTCGGCTGGTGGTTTTATCTTCCTCGTATGCCCAAGCTCGGCTTGTAGCTATTCTCGTCATTTTGGGATCGAGCAGGTCGTGTTAATGCCTTGAATCGATTGCCAATTCAACTCCGTACGTAACGAAAGACTCCTCCGACGGAATTCATGGGCACCGGACACGGACAACTCTGGCTCGTTCGCCACGTCTTCCAGTGTTCAGTTCACTCGCTCCTCGTCTCCTACGCATTATTTTGTCGTTTTGCTCCAAGTGGAGAGAAAGCGTGCCCGAGTGGTAAGACTTTGTGGACGACCAATCCCAGGCGAACGGGTGGGAGGAGCGCATGGAGGATGACTCGGGACTTGTGCTCTTGGATGGACATCAAAAGCGTTATTTGACCCCACCGGGTCTCCCGTCTAATTGGTCTCGCCGGGGAGACGACGGCGACTCCGCTCATTGCTTATCGCCCACGATGGGGCTATGCGTCCGTGACCGAAATACCAATCCTACAGTGCATGATGATTCACGCTTTGATTTAACGATAGGATTTGACCAATCACGTCTCCACAACGAGCCTCTCACGTGAGATGGAATTCGTTGAAAAAGTTCAACGATGAACTCCTCACGCACGCAGGCAGAGCCATTTCTCTGTTTTTTGCCCTTGTCGTTTCTCTACTTGTCTCATATGGCCCGTCATTCCCCCTGGGAAGACAGCCACTCACAGACCATGGTTTCTCTTTAACCTCGGATTTGGGTTGCTGAGTGAGCACACATGGTGATTAATGTTAATTTAATTGAATATTAAATCACGTTTTTAACTAGTAACTTGAGTTTTTAGAACGGTTGGTTGTGATCCCATCAAAATTTTTTATATAATATTAGAGTTAGAAGATCCTAAGTTTGAATTTTTCAAGTTCCTAGTTGCTCTGTCAATTGAATTTCCATGTTTAGTACTAAGCAAAAGATCATACTAAGCGTAAGTGTGGTGTTAGAATGCTTAATTAATAGGTATCAAATTCAAATCTTTCTAGACCCCAATTACTTCCTCAATTAGATACGTCCATGCTTAGCCAAGAGGTATTAGACTAATTGTTTCCTCAATTAAATATGTCCATGCCTAGTTAAAAATACCATCTAAGTATGAGGTATTAGAATTGGAGGTACTGGGTTTAAATCTTTTCAAGCCCTAATTGCTTCCTCAATTAAATAAAGTATGAAGGAAATCTTTTCAGGCCCAATTGCTTCTTCAATTAAATACGTACATACTTAGTTCTAGGCAAAAAGATCATTCTAAAAATGATAAGGAGTGGTGGAATAATTAAATATTAAACTACGTTTTCGTTTAAGCTTTTAGATGAAGGTATACTTTTATATTTAATTACTCTAACAATCAAACACACTATTTTGACAACTAATCTACCTCGTCCTCCTTGTATTTGTTTAATGTCTTAAGTTGGTTGGCTTGAGCTTCTCTCCCAAAGCTCGTCCAGCACGATCTCTGTCGCCCAACCTATGCCTGTTCCGGTTGATCCCAGATTTTGCCAACAACCAAGAACAGCATCGACGTCCCGTGTCGATTCTTGATTCCACATTCAGCTACAACTCAACAGCCTGATGAAAGAGCTGTCAAGAATCTTCTACGCACATCCAACACGGTTCCTTTTCCCCTTGCTTTATCCCTTCTTTTTTCCGGAATCTCTTTTTGCATATGCGAGTGATTGGACGCTTTAAAGTTCGTACTGACAACTGACAAGATTGGCTTTCGGATTGGGGCAAACGATGCCTTCGGCTGGTGGGTACTCGGGGGTACAACTCAGGTGTCACCACAAACGCACAGCAATGAGCCAGGTTTAAAGATGCGATCAGATGGGAGACACGGCATGGTTGGATTTGGCTCCTTGCGGGATTCATCGCCAATCTTGCCAGCCTGTTCCGAAGATTACCTCGGAAGAGTGATTATCGATCTCCTCGCTTCCTTCTGATTGAGGAAAACGAGGACGACAGCTTTTGATGGGATTTGCATTTGTTTATGCGCAAGCGTGGACTAGCTAGACTCGAAGAATAACATTAGCACGCCACGCTGCCACGGTATTATCCACAGCTTCGGTCTCGAGCTAAATCCAAGCCAAGTAAGGATGATTTCGATAACGACCAGGCAGGACAGAGCTGCTGTTGACAGTTGTGTCTTCATTTTAATTTCATTTCATTTGTATTTTAAGTTTGCCTGAGTTGTTTTAAGAACTCATTTGTTAAAAGAATCGTGAGATTGTTTCTCTTTTTTATACATGTAACTCTATCGATGAAATGGGATGACAAGGCAGAATTTGCAATTACTCTCTTGTGCTCATTTATTTCTACTATATCAATACTCCACGGGGACACTTGAAATTCTTCCCTACGAACTAAAACAATGGTCGCTGCTTCCAAATACTCAAATCTCGACATGGCTGACTTTACGACTCAAAATTCAGCATTTTACCCTCAAGTTAAAGGTAACAATTGATCGAGTTTGCCATCCAGGATTGGGACATCCAAAATAGTCATATTTTGTAGTGTTAGAGCGGTACCAAGGTCTTGGTACCAAGTGATGTTTATTGAAGATTTTTGGAAGTTCAATATGCTTGAAGAAGCGAAATAGGGCACCGACAGGAATCGCCGTATACAGAGGTACGGACTTTCACCTTTGATCCTCGTTGTACATTGTTAACTCAGCTCCGGTCACTGGCTTTCACCGGCAATCAAAGCTCGGGAGATGGGATACAAGTCCGTGGCCATCTTCTGATGGATGAGCTCCGATGGGCTGCAAAGCGCAGGAGATAATTCCGAGGCCGAAAGGTGGAGAAAAGACCAGCAACACGAGAACCCCGGCTTGGAACATCTTGGCAACGGCATTTTTGTATTGGATCACACATTAGACTTTTGACGCAAACGCTGCAGTTCTGCTGAGTGTGTCCTGCAGATTTTTCTTCGTCCAAGTTCAAACAGCCGTGCGTTCTACAATGAAAGGATGGTCCCAGTACTTTTGCAGCCAGCTTCAACCGTTGGGCCTTTTCACCTTGATTTTATTATTTTTCAGACACGATCTTCTCAGTCCCTTTCTCGGTTCTCTTAGGGAAATTTGATGAAAGCCGTATTACCAGCACATAGAAGACTTTCAATTTGTTGGCAATTTAACTTTTCTACGAAATCTTTTTTGATCTGTGGGAATTGGGGAAAAGGGAAATGCTTCTTTGTTTGCAAAATAGAATCTTTTCTCCAATTTCCTAGGAGGAAAATGAATACAACACGTGATCATTGAACATAATGAGGAACTCATTCGTACAGAGGAAGGTCCTCAAGACCCCAGGAAATAGTATCAGTGAGTTATGAAGATATTCTCTATTTCTTGACTACCTTCCTCAAACTACATTGCTTATGAATGCTATCCTCGAACATAATGAGGAGCTATAGTGTTCCCAGGTGAAAAGATTTGGACGCTTCTTTGCTATATCGTAGATTTCCCTAATACTTCAAGCATTACTCCTTTCCATAAGAGAAGTTTCCCTTGGAAAGAGAACAAATGCAGAATTAGGAGATAACGTACCGTCTTACTTAATGCGGAAGACCTATCATAAATCTTGGCATCCTGCAAAATTGACATTGTAATGAAGGCACACTTTTTAGTTCATCAGTCTCATTACTGCCAATGCTGATGTCCATTATGATCCAATTACCTCAGTTACAGTGGAACTGCAGATGATAGTCGTAAGCGGTGCGTAGCTGAATTGAAGAGCTCGTGCCTTTTCTTGCAAACAATTCAGTGCATTTCCGAAACTCTTATTGAAAGACCCCACTACTTCAAGCTCTATCTGTGCTCCGCATTCCAATCTATAATACCACTTGAGGTTCTATCTGAGCTCCAACAGCATTCGAATTGATGCCCAACTCTTCAAGCTTATGGTATGTGTGTTCAGCCTCTACTTCATTTGCATTAATAGCTTCGAGAGAATGCGTGACTGGTTGTCTCATGTTGTTGTACCAAGGGCGTTGGCCTTGCTTCTCATACAAATGATGCCATGTTGTTCTCTTTGATGGGTTCCCAATGCCGCCATCAAGAAAACAACCAATCCTGCAAAATCATGGAAAGCAGGCATTTCTTTCTGAGACGCAGAAGAACAAGAAAGGAAATTTTCGATAAACAGCTGGAGTTTCTGAAAACCAGTCTACAAAGACCATTTCGTTCGCTAGTCTCTTGCATGTCCTTCCAGTGGCTTAGTTGATTACTGTAATGTCGAGAAATCTGGGAATGCAAGGCCAATATCAGTCGGAGCTCAAAGCTAATCACTCTGCTAATAGGGTGGTGATGACAGCGTCAGAAAAATAGAGGAACCTGGTTCATCTAAACAAATGGGTCAATGAGTTCTAAGTCTTTCTGTGAACTTCATTGGCCGCACAGAGATTATACTTCCGCCTGATCAAACTGAGGGTGGATGGATCAGAATGTTGTGCAGAAGCCACGCATGGGCCAAAGTGATAATGAAAGAATGCAAAAGACGGGAGTCACGACGAACTGTGTTATCAGTTGCTAATGGGTGTATGGTGTATCTATAGCTATACTAGGAGAAGAAGCGACTGTCACATTGAACCAACAAGAGATGACGGTGATCCAAAGCCAAGAAGGTAAGTCCAAGCCATGATACTTGTTCGGGCTGAGGCAGAGTTAAGTGTCAGACCAAAAGTTTCCATTTACAAGAGTAAAAACGAGCAAAGATCAACTATCCAACTCTCTTTTGCTAACGTAACCAATTTGCCGTTCTCTCTCACCCATGTGAGCTTCTCTCTATCCTCGTGATAGTCTCCCCCCAAAAAACCCTTTCCTTAAACCCTAGATCAAAATCTCCATCATTTCCTTTTCTACTTTCTTCCCACAGTTTCAGATTCAGAATCCATTTCCTTTACAATGGACAATATAACCTAAAATCCATTTCCATATTACAAAACCCTAAAGTTTGAAAGATGATTCCACTGTTCCATTGACGAATGATATCTGCCTTGTTCCAGCAAACATTAGGTGGGTCGATCGCCTAGCTGGGTCTCGATCCGACGCAACCACGGAGAGGAAATGGGAGGTGTTCCACCTTTAGCTTGATTAGAGCTCCCTTCAAACTCTTCAATCGGCTAGATAGATCTCTTCAGGTGGCAGGTGAAAGAGGAGAATCTGTTTAGTTGAGTGATCTTCCAAACCCACAGTTTCTTCGTCAAATCCAACCCATACAGGTATTCTATGGTCCTCCATTTAACGGCAATATGGATGAAGGGGAAGAAAACGACAAAAGACTGGCTGCCCTTTGTAGAATTCTGGAGATCTATGGTCGGAGGAGGATATGGTAACAATAAAGGGTGATGTACCTGTGGAGAAGAAACGAGAGTGTGAGTTAACTCTTATTGGAAAGCTTTATTCCAAACCAAATGTGAATTCACAATCATTATTTAGCACAATGAAAATGGCATGGAAATCAGACTCGGTAATATGTAATTCAATAGGACCAAGGCTGTTTTCGTTTACATTTAGCTCGATGACTGAAAAGGAGAGAGTATTGACATCAGGCCCATAGTCTTTCTCCAGTAATTTGCTCATTTTAAAGCAATGTAACCCTGACACCCTTGATCATTCATATGTCTTTACTCATTGTGAGTTCTTGGTACACATTTTGGGGTTGCCTAGAGGAAGAATCACTGAACAAACAGTTTCAGACATAACTGCAAAACTAGGTCGAGTGCTGGAAGTGAAGGTGGAACCAAAGGGCTATGGCCAATCTAATGTGGGCAGGGCTAAGGTAAATCTAGACCTATCTAAACCCCTAAGGTTTGGAACTATTGTTAACTTGGATTATAAAAAACTTTGGGTGGATTTTAAGTTTGGAAGACTTCCTTACTTCTGCTACTCTTGTGGTCGAATAGGATATTATGCTACTTATTACAAAATCATTCCTTATGAACAATCGGGTCATGAAGAAAACAGAATAGTTAAGTTTGGCAGCTGGTTAACGGTCGAAGAAAGAGAATATAGCCCTTTCTGGAAAATATTAAATGAAGAAATCAGCCTGGAAACTGATATAAATGAAAAGATACCTGAAACCCCTATTCAGAGCAACCAACAGGCTACTAATCAACAACCAGAGCAGGAAGAGGTTAACAAACTTGCTATTGTGCTTGTACCTGAAGGAGGATCTCTAAAACAGAAGCGTACCTGTAGCCTAGAACAGGATTTTATTGGGGCTGATTTTACTAGACAAGAAACTTAGCTTATGCTAAAGAAAGAATCCCATCTAATAGAACCTTCTAGGCATTCGAAAAAAGAGAGAGGTGAGAAAAAAGCTCCAACAGTGAAGAAGCTCAGACGTTTTAGTCCTTATGACCAGCAAGGTGCCTCATCCCAATCTTTTGACGATGGAATGCTTCTAGAAACATTGATCCAAGTGGTTAAAGAAATGAAGGAGTGAGCTTTGGTGGCTAGTCCTAATAAGCCATCAGTTTTCAAATGAAGATAGTGATATGGAATTGTCAGGATTTGGGCACTCCCCTGACAATCCAGCATCTTAGAGCTCTTGCGGCTCAAGAAAAGCTCAGTTTAATCTTTTTAATTAAAACAAAGAATAAAGAAACTGTAGTGGAAAGGATGAGGAAGCGTCTTAAATTTCAAAATTTGATGACCGTTAATCCTATTGGTATTGATGGGGGTTTGGCATTAATGTGGACTAATGAAGTGGCGATTGAACTGAAACCTAGTTCGGGAGAGATGGTGGATGTAATTTGTGAAGACTTGAACAGTGGTGTAAAAATGAGAATCTCCTTCCTACATGCATCTACAAATTATCAAAAGAGATTTCAACTATGGCAGCAGCTTTGGATGATTCATTCTAGTAATTCTCTACATTGAATTTGTATGGGAGACTTTAATGAAACTTTGTATTATTGGGAGAAGTATGGGAAAAAGGAAACAGACAACTATCGAGTAGCTGCCTTTCGCAACTTACTGAATGATTGCGAGCTTATGGATGTAGAAAGTAAATGATGTGCCTTCACTTGGGGCAATAACCGTGAGGGGGAAGCGGTGGTGAAAAGAGGCTAGATCGAGTTTTATGCAATATAGAGTGAAGGGTGAGGTTCCTAAATGCAGAAGCTTATGCCTTACCAGCTATCGGATCCGACCATAGTCCTTTACTACTGTCTTTATATCCACCACAGGGAAAAAGGAAGAAACAATTCGGGTTTGAAGCCTATTGGTTAGAGGATGCTGAGTGCAAAGAAGTAGTGGATAATGCATGGAATGATTAGTAGTCACGGTTTAACTTGGTGTATAAACTGAATGAAGTGTCCAAAGCCTTAGCTCAATGGAGTAAGCAGAAATTTTCCAATGCATTTCGACAAATTGAGTATCTCAAACCAGAGCTTACTAAGCTAACTAATGAGAAGGATATGGGGTCAACTAAGGAAGAAAAGCATAAACTCATCATGCAAATTGAAAAGTTATGGAGACAGGAAGAAATGTATTGGAGAATGAGATCAAGGATAGAATGGTTGAAATAGGGGGATAGAAATATCAAGTTTTTTCATGCTACAACAGTGCAATGAAGGCAAAGGAATAAGTTATCCATGCTGAAAGTGGACGACCATAATTGGTGCAGGGAACCTCAACAAATTAAATAACATATAAACACATACTATCATAGCTTCTATGGTATAGTTGGTCCTAGGAATTTTCAGCCAGTTTTAGACCAATTTCCTTGTATAATTAAAGATGAAATGAATGAAGCTCTAGTAAGACCAGTGACATTAGAAGAAGTTAAATTGACAGTTTTCCAGTTAGGGGCTACAAAGGCACCAGGTCCAGACGGATTAAATAGGCAGTTTTATCAATTTCACTAGGAGATAATCCAAAAGGAAGTGCTCCAAATGGTCGAAAATTTATTTACTTCAGGTACTTTAGACCATTCTCTTAACACAACTCATATTACCCTTATTCCGAACGTTGCAAATCTTGAATCTGTAGCATAATATAGGCCTATTAGCTTATGCAATTTTAGCTATAAAATCATTTCCAAAGTTATAGCTAATCGGTTGAAACCTTGGCTATTTAGGGTGATTAAAATGGAATAAAGTGCTTTCATTAATGGACGATAAATACAAGATAACATCTTAATTGTCCAAGAAGTTTTGCATCAACTCAGAATCAGAAAAAGAAAGAGGAAATTTCAAGCAATACTAAAACTTGATATACAGAAAGCTTATGATAGAGTGGAATGAGACTTCCTATGCGAATGTATGAAGAGTATGGACTTCAGCGACCGTTGGATTTCTCTGGTGAAAACATGCATTTACAGTCACTTTCAGCATCAAAGTTAATGAGGAACCCCTCTAAGCTTTCAAACCAACTAGAGGCATAAGACAAGGAGATCCTCTTTCTCCCTACCTTTTATTAGGCAGAAGTACAGCTCAAATGCCAAAACTTGGCATGAGGGGACACTTAAGTGCCAAAACTTTGAAAATGTACACTTAAGTGCCACTTTCTTTTAAAAGTGGGACACTTAAGTGTCACCTCTGGCGAACCTTGCCGAAATCCTATGTGGCAATATTTTAATATTTTTGCTTGCCTAGGTGGCTCACCGGAGAGCTGACTTGGCTCTACCTCACCCGAAATGACGTTGTCTGTAAAATAAAAGCCCCGAATTTGCAAAAACGATGTTGTCTCCTAAATTGCCCCAAATCTAAAACCCTAAATCGGCCAAAATCCCTATTGAAATGCTCGAATCCAAGTCTCAAACTCTAAATTTGATTTGCTCAAAATTTCATCGTCGAATATTGGAAATGGAGAGCAGGACTCGTAGCAGCGCCTCAAATTCCTCTCACCGAAGCAAAGGAGAAGGCCAGCATTTCTGTTTTTGTGGATTACCGAATCCAAAAAGAACATCATGGATTCAAATCAATCTTAAGAGAAGATTTTATGGATGTGTCCGATATAAAGAAGGGTCGAAATGCAATAACTTCAAATGGGTCGATGCGAAGTTCTCTGACTGAGCCACAGAGGTGATATTGAATCAACTTCATAAAAGACATCAATCTCTATCTATGTTCGTGGACGACTTAGACGATGTTGACTCAATGCAAGCTCAAGTGTTTTTAGCTAAACTTTTCAAGAATGAAGTCTTAATGCAAGCTCAAGTGTCTTCAGCTAAACCTTTCAAGAATGAAGTTTCAAGGATGAAAATTGAACGGAAGTGTTACCAAGCGTTTATTATGGTGTTATTTTGTTGTCTATTATATTTTATGATGAAATATAAAGCATTTGAATATGAGAAAAAGTTTCTCCGACTGCCATAGTTAAAAATGAGTGGACAAATGTAATTGTTTTGGATTAAATATAGACTTTTTTCTTTTTGAAAGATGAGAAGAAGTTTGTGTTGTTCCACAAAATCGTTGTGGTTTTGTTGTTGTTTATACTGTCATATGTATCGTGGGTTACTTCTTGTGTTTGTGGGGAGGTTAAGGAAATGGAATGAGTGAATTAGATGCTACTTGTACTATGTTTTTACTTGTTCTTAAATATAAACCAATAATAATGAATGTGTATTGGGTCAATGTGTTGTGCTGGTTTTTTTACTTGAACCAAATATAAACATAAACTAGCATCAAATATTGGAATTGAATGGAGTTGTCATAAGTTAAATTACCATCACCTTCTTTGTTTTGCTGCAGACCAACATATACACAAGACAAACATGAGTGATTACTCGAGTGCCATAAGTTGTATTTAGTAATCACTTAAGTGCTAGTCGCGACGAAAAAATGATCACTTAAGTGTCAATTTATTATTAAAGTGATCACTTAAGTGTCACTTGTAGTTAAAAGTGAACATTTAAGTGCCAAGTTTTTTTTAGAATGTGATCAGTTAAGTGCCAATTTTTTTGTAGGTTTTCTCTTAAAATTGCGCCAGCCAGTTGCGCTACCAACCATCACCACTAGCCACACTAGGTGCTCTAGCCACCACCGTGCTGGTGGTGTTGCTGCACAAGGTATTGGTGCAAGCTGAGCCTTGTACTAGTTTGTACCAGTACACATAGTGTAGAATGTGCAAACTGCACACTTGCACCAGGTGCAGTAGCATGAACCCATAAACCCCACCATAAACCTATAATCACCGGCATCACCACCAGCCACACCAACACCTCAACCACCACATTAGCACCCAAACAACAAACTCACTACCACCAAGCTTCACCATCCACCATCACCGGCCACACCAGCACTCCAACTACCACCACAGACCCAACACTAATAGCAGTAAGTAAAAGCAGAATCCATATCTTACCAAAAGCAAAAGAATTTGACAAGCAGCAAGATCATATAATTCCATTGATATTGAAATTAAGTCTCACAAAATCAATGATAAACTAAAAAAAAAAAAAAAAAAAAAAAAGATAACTATCCATAGTAAGTTATTATAACGTTTACAAAACTGACTCCTAAGCTCCACAAATCCTATCACGTCCCTTCTCATCAATCAATATGCACGACACCCCCTATTCGTGCTCCTTTCGATGGGTCTTTAACTTGATTCATAATTCTTGCACTCTTTCTAATTGGACGTGCAACTTCTTCTTCAACCTTCTCAGTATCCACTGACTCGGATGGAGCTGCAAATGTCCCAGGCTGAATTGATTCAAAAGGAGTTGCAACTATCCCAGGCTGAATTAAATCAGATGGACCTGCAACTGGGTTCTTGCTCTTCTTTCTTGTTGGCGCAGCTGATGTTTTCTTTTTCGTTGGTACAGCCGTTGATTCTTGAGTTGGGCTTGAGATAAAAACCTCTGAACTTCTCCCGAGCTACAAAAAGACAATAAATTGTTAGCAAAAGTCTACAGCATAAATTAAATTAAATGCAGCCAATAAAACTTACATTTAAAATGACCGTTCCAGTACGCTCATTTGTATAAAGGCCATAGCCATATTGTCTTAACCTCTTCCCTAGTGCCCCTCTTGTTTGAATAGGGACGTCACTTTCAGGAACTTATGATTTGTTGGCTCTTGCTCTTTTTCTTGCTTGTGATTTCTTTGGCTCTTCAGCTATAGTCAGGGCTTCTTCGACCAATTCTTCAGCTGAGCGTCTTCTAGATGGCCTTTGTGTAGCTGCCCCTTCACCTAGCCTTCTTCTAGTTGTCCTTTTGTGTAGCACTTCAACTTCAGTGACACCTTATGTTGGGCCTTCTGGTAGTACTTGTGATGCCCCTTGTAGTAATTCTTCTGGTGGCTCCTCCTGTGGTGGCCCCTGTGGTGACCCTTGAGGTGGCTCTTGTGATGGCCCGTCAATTGACAGTTGAGCTTCAACTTGCCTTCTTCGAACCTGAGAAAGAGACAAAAGACACCATAAATATAACATCGGGTCATATAATAATGTAAAGAAAAACTGAATACAAATTATTGAATTTACCGGGTATTTCTTTCTTTGCTGAAGAACAGTCGACTGAACTGGCCGTTTAGCTGTTTCGGCCAATCCTTCAGCTGGTCGTCTTCTACCTTGCCTTCTTCAAACAGGCTGTTCAGTTTCATGACTTACTGGGGTTCTTCTTATGACCTAACAAAGATATTACATATAAGACCAAATATGATATTATTTACATATTTATGATAAACCACAAAGAAACATAAACATAAATTTTATTTCATGACTTATCGGGGTTCTAATTGTCGACTGAATAATAGTTGACTCACTTGGCCCTCTGTTTGTCTTTCTCCAACTATCTCTTCACTAGGCCATTCAGTTTGCCTCAATTGTTCTTGTTGCTTCCTCAATTGACAACCTTTAATATTGTGGCCTACTACGCGGCAATAAGAGCACGTCATCTTTGCACCCTGCTTGCTCATTATTTGTTGACCCGAGACCTCTCCCTCCGCCATTCTTCATCTTCGTTTTGGCATTTCAATTTTCTTCTTCAGTGGCAAAGGTTGAGGTGCTTCATGATCCGTGGGTTCCCAAAACTTGCCACTTCTAATTGGCTGCATCATGAACTGGTACAAAGTAAGGTGTTTTGATTTTTTGTACCAATTATCGATGTAATCATCTATATTATCACCCTTCAACTGGATGACACATATGGCGTGTGTACAAAGAATTCCACTTAGTTGCTATGCTCTACATGAACACTTCTTGCTTCCTAGATTGACAACATACTTGTCGGCACCCTTCATTATCTCATATTTGTCATCTCCATTCCAAATGGGATGACAATGCCTACTTGCAACCAAGTTTTCATCCAATTTCTTAGCAATCCTAAGACCATATTGTCTAGTCCACTTTGCAGCCTCATCTCTTTGTTTCCGCAGTCGAGTCATGATCGCAACTCATGTATCTTCAAGCATTAAGATGATTAGTTTGCATCTGGCATCTATTATCTTGAAATTAAATACTTCACAAATGTTGTTGTCGACGTTATCGCACTTGAATTCCTCACTGAAGAATGCCCTGCACCAATGCTTTGGTTCTAGTTGAAATAGTGTAGCACAACCTTCCTTTGTTAACTGAAATAATCATTCTTTGGCTATCCTAAAGTCAGCCATGTTTGTACTCTTTGCTAATTGCCAAAATTGCAACTGCAACTTATCCTCTTTGTAGGTCTTTGCCCAGTTTCCGTATATGTGCCGCGCACACATTTAATGTTCAGCATGGGGCAACAACTCGGCTACTGCTGGAACCAATCCCTACAATAATCCAAAGTAATAAATGTAAGCAAATATCATGTTAATATTACAAAGCAAACCATTGACCAAATTTTTCAAAAAACAAGCATTACCTTTTGTTGGTCGCTCATGAACGCCTACCCTTCCTCGTTTGTTATCTCCAAGTCAGTCATCAAATTTTTCAAGAACCATGACCAATTGTCCTTGTTCTCAATTTTTCAACAACTCAAGCTAGTGGGAACATTTGGTTATTCGCATCTCTTCCAATCGCCGCCAATAATTCTCCCTACACAAGCTCTTCAAGAAACAGCCGTCCAATCCTATAATCCGTCTACAACTAGCTAAAAATCCTCGTCTGCATGCATAAAAGCACACATATAACTTATCGAACTTGGTCCCACTATTAGGAAGCGGCCTCTCCACCACCTCTACATACACTCTGCTTGAAGGGTTTTGCAGCCTACACTCCCAAGCATACTCCCACACCTGCCTATATTCCTTACCATACTGATCAATAAGTATCTTTATCACATTTTGCTTTGCTCTTTTGCATTGATTCCTAGATACATTGATGCCTTCACGCTCCTTCACCAGCATCCTAAAGTCAGTAATTTTCATCTCGGGCATCACCTTGATCAGATCAAAGAAGTGCTTGGACAACCATGCACCTGTTACCCTTTTGTTTTGAAAATTAACAGAACAAGTGTGTTCCTCTTGGTAGGCTCTAATCTGGAAAGACCCACTCCTCTTAACAAACTCATCATAAATCTTCCATGGACAATTTTGCTACGAACACCTAACTCTTACAAAGTTCTTAGTGTTTATAGTGAAATCAATATTTCTTTGTGCAGCAATGGAGTTCTTCAGTATAACTTCCCTAAATTGTATCGCATCTTGGAATTTCATACCTACTGACAAAGTAGGAGAGGTAACGGATGAATCATAAGAAGGAAACTTACATTTCCTTTTCCTTCTACGCACAGCTCCTTGATTTTCTTTAAGCTCGTCTTGGGAAGTAGCAGTGTCAATACTTTCTTCATAATCTGTCTTTTGGCCAGCAACACCAGCATCTACAGGACCTTCGTCTCTGTTTGGAACTTCATCAACTACCTGCAAAGTTGCAAATCTATCTGACAAAAAATCCCTTTGTTTTTTCCTTGACTGTGTAAGCTATTTGTCATCGTCGTCACTTAAGTTTAAGAAATTTTCAGCAGCCAACCCTTCATCGTCATCATCACCATCACTGGATTCAGCTACTTCCCAATCTAATTCAGTGATAGTGACATCACCTATGTCACCATCACTCTGGTAAATAGCATCTACGCCCCTCTCCTCCCCGTCCTGTCCATCATGCCCTCCTTCATCCCTAACCTCAGTACTAACTTGAATATCATCTCCTCATTCTCCTACTTGGGTACTATCTTTGTCATTATCTTCGTCCTCACTATCACTATCGTATTCAACATCAACATATACTTTCGCCTCTTCGCCATGAAGATAATGATATAGAACATCCCTAAAACCATTATCATCTTCTAAAGCTCTCAAACCATCTCTCAAGCTTTTCCCAGGAAGATAATACAACAACCTTTGTACTTTACAAGGCAAATATGTCACTATATCCCTAACAAATCCAATATAAGATGCATTATTTATATCTACAAAGATAGTACCCTCATTCCCCCCTCATACTCCCACTCATCCTCCCCAATAGTAAAATCTCCACCGTAGCAAATAATGATAGCAACATAATCTTTATCATGAGCCATTTCTGCAACAAAAGAGGAAAAAAATACTATTAACTTTTGGGGCCACATTCACAAAGGACAATAGACAATTACATGTGAAGGTCCCACACTCTTTATTAAAGAAAAGAAGAAAGAGGGAAGATGCACAGGTCAGACGACAGCTACTTTGATTGGAACGATACTCTCGGGACAAATAGAGGTCCCCACTCGACAACTACTTTGATTATGCCACATTCCCTTAAAATATGGAGAGATCCCCCAGATAAGCATGGATCCTCATGACACCAATTTCAACACTACAATTTAAAAAAAAAAAAATGCCCAAAAGTCCCCCCACGACAACTACTCCGAACCCTAACAATCACCATTGCACATTTCACATCCGACCCCTACAAATTACTTTCGTACATCACAATTCCACATCCGAGCCTTAAATCACACATCACAGTACCTACTACCACATCTAAGCCTTAATTTTCCCCCCGCCGAGCCTTACACCGAGCCCTACATTTCGAGGCCGAACCCCCAATAAGGTTCTAGCACCATATCTAAGCCCTAAATCTCACATCAATACCATCCAAACATAAGATTTCTCAGCCGATTCCCAAATTTCAAGTTAAACCTCTAATAAACAAGTCGGAGCCCTAATTTCACCATAGGGGAGAGGAAGAAGAGAACAAACTTGAGCAAGCGATGATGGCGAGCGACGACGGCAAACGACGACAGTAAGCGACGATGTTAAGCGACGACGGCGAGTGACGACTGTGAGCGATGACCTGTGAACAGCAACCTGTGAATAGCGATGGAGAGAACGTTGGATCTGGTGTGAACGCAATGGACGATCGGTTTAAATCTAAATAACCTAGATGATGTCGTTTAGCACTAAGGAAAAACGACGTCGTTTAGTTTGGCCAATGCAGAGTGGATGGGGTGACGTCGTTTTTCTCCTCCACGTGTACTTTAAAAAAAAAAAATTGCCACATCGGTTAAGCATGTCATTGGAAAATGACACATCTGCATTTTGGCCGGAATTTGGCCAAATTGGCACTTAAGTGATCCACTTTACTCCAATTATGGCACTTAAGTATACATTTTCAAAGTTTTGATACTTAAGTGTCCCTCCGTGCCAAATTTTGGCACTATGGGTGTCCGTACATCCTTTTTATTATTATGACAAATATGCTCTCTTTGCTCATACATAAAGCATTAAAGGATGGAATTTGAAATGCATAAAACTAAATAGAAGTTGTCCAGCGCTCTCACACCTACTTTTTGCTGATGATGTAATAATTTTTCTGGATAGGATAATCAATGAATGCCTGAACTTGACAAATATTTTGAACCAATATTGTTATCCCTCGGGTCAAGCAATCAACTTGAACAAATCCGGTATATATTGTCGCGACCTACCCTCGGGGGGAGGGAAGAGGTTTAGGGGTATTGCCTAAATGACGGACCTAAAGCCCATGATTAAGCTCGGGCTCTCCCAAGCCCATACCCCGCGTGACATTGGGATTTTTTTTTTATGAATTTTGCAAAAATGAGTCGTCACTAGCCTATTGGGGTCGGCTAAAAACCAAGTGAGGCACAGGAGTATACCACACTTCCTACGCAACCAGAGAATCTATGGTCGTGGACTTGATTACACTAATTGACTAATTAGTGCCCTTTCGGTATCTAATCTTGTTCATTTTAACAAAATAAGTTTTGGCAAGCAGTTTGGATTGATTTTATACCTATCCACTAACATGTGAGGTGATCATGCAGGTGCGCAATTATTAAAATAACAATCATAGCTACCGGGATCCTAATTGCAAAGCAAAATTAAATACATGCAATTAAACATAA
Organism: Eucalyptus cloeziana; assembly: GCA_014182715.1. Taxonomy (NCBI): domain Eukaryota; kingdom Viridiplantae; phylum Streptophyta; class Magnoliopsida; order Myrtales; family Myrtaceae; genus Eucalyptus; species Eucalyptus cloeziana. The sequence continues at coordinate 31,913,840 of CM024635.1, read as the reverse complement.
CTAGATATGCAAATTAAACATGCTATAAAATTAATATACGAGTAAATAAAAGACCTAAATACACTATAAAGGCAATACACGACAATTCCTAACCAAACCCGACACTTTTTGATTTTCGAAATTTTTAATTTTTAAAATTTTTTGTTTTTAATTTTTTTAATAATTTTTTTTTAAAATAATTTTTAATTTAAAAAGGGGCGAACCGGGTCATGAGACGCGACCCAACTAAACAAACCCGAACCAAATTGTATCGCGTCAAACTAAAAACATTAACCCTAAAAGGCTGCTCAGATTTAATTATAAAAGCCCATGAATTTTTTAACTCTTTTTCTGGCCCACATTCGAAATGAGCCCAGCCCACAACAGAAAACCCTAGCGCACTTTTCACATTTTTTTTTAAAAATTTTCTTTTGTTTTTCTCTTCCCCTTTTCTGGTCTTCCACTTTGCACGCTTCCTTCTCCATCCGAAGCTTCCATTAAACCCAGAATTTCCCGTGAATTCAACCCCAACCTCAAAGTGCCAAAACCATAATCTTGACGTATATTTATTCCATACCAGGCCGAGAACAGCGTGCGCCACTATCTAACAAACTCGAATTTATATAAAATGCAAAACGCAAGATGGTCGTGAGGTGTGATGTACGGCCACAAGTTCGGGTATCCGCAAAATGCACGCGAAAATGGACAAAAAGAAGACAAATGTTACACCTTTGAAAATGACACAGACACTCCTAAAGTCCATCCAATCCACACACTTAAAATGACTTACCTATTGATGTTATCTCTCTTTTCATTACTCTTTCTTTATTTCTCTTGTTTTCTTTTCTTTATTTAACTATCCCTTAACTAGGCGTGACTTCCTTCCTCATTGAAGCTCTCTTTTCGACGTCCTCTTCTTTGCCGAGAACAACACCATTGTCAAGGTCTCCCTTGAAGAAATGCCACCGCCCAACCTCACTAACCACTACCCACGATCAACTAGTTAAGGCTTCATGCAAGACGACCTCAGTAACTAGCGATCAAAACGACTATACATGAGCTTCGGAAATGGCAAAAGGTAGTGGCTATTTTCCCCGAAGCGCTTCAAGGGCATTTTATCAAACACCTAGGGTGCATCAACTCAAGGCAGCCACGGACAATGACAAGGTTCGAAACTAGACTACAGCTCAACGAGAATGGCAGGGAATGCTCAACATCAACGAAGGACAGCATAAGCGGATCCGAAATTCACATCACAACTCAGTAAACCATGCAAAAATATGAGGGAACGGGACAAAGGCAGGGCACAAAGAGAAAAAGGTCGGCAAAGGTCTCTACCCGGCTCGAGGGTGGCAAACGGCGGGTGAGATCAATAGATCGAACAAGGTCCGGTCGCCTCGCACGCCCCTGAGCCGGAATCCTTAGGAAATCGAGACGAGTTGAACCAAAAAACAGGAAACTCACTGCAAAAACTTGAATTCAAGGGAAGGGAAGCCACGGTTTGGTGGTTCCGGCTTGGAGGCACAAGCTCGCGTCGGGGATGGCTGTGCGGTGCTCGGCTGAGGTGGATTCCGAGTCTCCTTCTTCTCGGTCACTCTCCGTTTCTACTCCACTCCTTCCTTCAAGCTCTCTCGCCAAAGGCCCTCTCTCCCCTCTCCTACTCGTGCCTTTTTTTTTGTGCTCCTCCCCGGGTTATACCCTTCTCTCGTTTCTTTTTCTATAGGTATTCCGAGCGAAGACCTGCTGCCGTTCTCGCTGCTGTGATGCTGCCCTGCTTTCTTTCCATTTCCAGCTCTCTGCTTTCTGCAGGTTCTGCAGGTCGTGCGAAGACCGAAAGAGAGAGAAGACCAGACGCGGGCCGAGCCGAAGGAGAAAAGAGGTTGGGCCGGCCCGGTGTGCGGGAGGAAAAGAAAAGGAGAGATGGGTTGGGCCAAAGCTGGATCCGGCCCGACTTGACCATATTCTTTTTCGTTTTTTTTTTTTAAATTAAAAAAATTAATTAATTTTTTATATATTTTTTTTTTTGCTAATTCCTAACCTCTAATGCTATTTTTAACTAACTAACTTAGGTGAAATTTAGGTGTCAACATGTATTTTAGCAGTAGCTATCCAAAGCAATTGAGGAGGAATATGGCAGTAGAATTACGAGTTCCTATCATTGCAAAAACAGGGAAATATCTTGGTATTTCGTTAGATTGGGGACAATCTAAGAAGGAAATGTTTGTGTGGGTTCTAGCAAAAGTAAACATGAAACTCAAGGGGTGGAAAGAAAACCTAATGACGAAGGCGGGGAAGAAAATCCTTATCAAAACAGTAGTACAAGCGTTGCCTCAATATGCTATATATGTATTCAAGATTCCAATTTCGATTTGTAGAGCAATTGAAAAACAGATTGCATCCTTTTGGTGGAAAAGTAGTAGTGCGAAAAAAGGAATCCACTGGAAAAAATGGGAAATGCTGAAAACCAGGAAAGATTGTCGAGGCTTGGGATTCAAGGACCTTATTGCTTTTAATAAGGCCATGTTAGGAAAGCAGGCTTGGAGACTCATACAAGCCCCTTCAGCCTTATGGAGTCAGTTAATGAAAGGGCTATATTACTCTTCGAGGGAGTTCTTACATGCAAGTAAAGGATCTAGATCGTCTTGGGGTTGGCAAAGCCTACTTTCAAGAAGAGAGGTATTAGAGCCTCAAATCAGATGGTTCGTGGGAGATGGCATGCAAATTCGATTAAGAGAAGACAGATGGTTAGAGAGAGGATACATCGGAGGACCTATGAACCAAGGAGATCCTGAACATGTGGCTGACCTCATTGACCAGGAATCTAAATAGTGGAATATGCAGAAGTTATCGAGCTTCTTTGACGAGAGTCTCGTCAATGAAATTCTTGCAACTACTCTGACTCTATGGAAAATGACAAACTCATATGGACAAAAAACAGCTCTGGAGCCTATTCTATCAAAAGTGGATACAACTTCTTACATTCAGCCACCAATCATAGCAATCAATTCCAAGCTTCTTCATCATACCAACTGCCTAAGGCATTATGGAACGTGATATGGCAGCTCCACACCCACGCAAAAATTATGTTTTTTACATGGAGTATGTGTACTAATGCACTCCCAACGAAGGACAATCTATACAAAAGAAAGATGATACCTGATCCACTTTGCCCCATATGCCATGGTGAACCAGAGACGTCGGAACACCTGTTTTTGTTGTGTCCATGGACAAAATAGGTATGGTCAGATTCAGATCTAAGAGTTGCCCCATCCCCTCGGAAAATATCTAGAATCAACAAATGGTTTTTTGAGACGCTGACTTTAGACAACAATCCACTGTCAAAGGAACTATTGGCCGACACCTTATGGCAAATTTGGAAGAGGCGTAACAACTTGGTCTTCCAAGGCAAAGCACCAAGACACGAAGAAATAACGGAGGAAGCAAGATTAGAACTTGAGCTATTTAATAGATGGAACCAAAAAACAAAAGCTCGATCTAAAGGAGTCGCACACCAACCCGCAGTTTGGGTTCCTCTAGCAAAGGGCACTCTCAAGTATAACGTTGATGGATCTTGGAGAAACGAACACGAACAAGGCTCAGCAGTCGGGATTTGTAAGAATGCGGTCGGAGTCATCACCGACTACTTTGCGCTGAAGTTTCACGCTGATTCAGCTCTAAAAATTGAGTCTTTAGCCCTTCGTGCTGTTCACTTACAGCTGCTAGAAACAAAGGGTCAAGAAGCTTCAGATTCATCTTTAACTAAAGTGCACGAACTCATCCAAGTTGAATTTGACAACTTGTTAGTGGTGGAGTGTGTTCAAGGCCAAAAGACAAGCCCATGAGTTGTTCACGTCATTTTAAAGGAATGTAAAGCTTTGCTAGCCAAGCTCACAAATGTCTCTGTCTCTTACGTCCCCAGAGAGGGCCGATTGGGCCACAAAAGCCTATTGGGACAATACTCTTCCACTTAGTCGATTACGTAATCCCCCCCGCCCACTATGGTCTTTATTATGTATGGAAGCCGAACTTAGTTGTAATGATGCAACGTTCTAGTAATGAATGGTATTTACTGACCAAAAAAAAAAAAAACTCAATGCCTCCATTGGAGCTCCAGTAAATCTCAATCGTCGGTTTACGACTCATAAATTTCAAAGGTACCTTTGCTCGCATTCATTGGTAGAGGATTTCCTATTGAATTGATTATCAATAAAAAGTTGGGATGACATTCAATTATTAAATGAAGGAGAAAATATTGGGTGTGGTTGAGATTCCATCATGTAAAAATCTCACTCAATTCATCAAGCAACACATGTCGCTTGGGCCCACCACAGGCCAGAAGCCTTGTCTGTCTTAATAAGGCCATGTTAGGAAAGCAGGCTTGGAGACTCATACAAGCCCCTTCAGCCTTATGGAGTCAATTAATGAAAGGGCTATATTACTCTTCGAGGGAGTTCTTACAGGCAAGTAAAGGATCTAGACCGTCTTGGGGTTGGCAAAACCTACTTTCAGGAAGAAGGGTACTAGAGCCTCAAATCAGATGGTCCGTGGGAGATGGCACGCAAATTCAATTAAGAGAAGACAAATGGTTAGAGAGAGGATACATCGGAGGACCTATGAACCAAGGAGATCCTGAATATGTGGCCGACTTCATTGACCAGGAATATAAATAGTGGAATAATGAGAAGTTATCGAGCTTCTTTGACGAGAGTCTCATCAATGAAATTCTTGCAACTACTCTGACTCCTATGGAAAACGACAAACTCATATGGACAAAAAATAGCTCTAGAGCCTATTCTGTCAAAAGTGGATACAACTTCTTACATTCAGCCACCAATCATAGCAATCAATTCCAAGCTTCTTCATCATACCAATCGCCTAAGGCATTATGGAACATGATATGGCAGCTCCACACCCACCCAAAAATCATGTTTTTTACATGGAGTATGTGTACTAATGCACTCCCAACGAAGGACAATCTATACAAAAGAAAGATGATTGTTGACACGTAAATTTTGCCTAATCATTTAGTAATTAGTTGCAAAAAAAAAATTAAAATTAAGAAAAAAAAAAGTAAAATTGCATTTCATAAAGTCGCATTTTTTGCATCGGTACTAAAAGGGCAACAAGACGCAGCGGCTCGTGGTCGATAATATTCAAAAAAAGGAAGGTCTCTCTCTCCGCTTGTCTGAACACGCAAGAGCGAAAGTCAATTAAAAAAAGAGGAAAGAAGTCCCTGCACATCCATTTTTCCTCCCTCATTAACGCATGCACATGCATTCCACAGACGTTAGGGAAGCCCATACTCCTTCAAGTATGGGTTGTCAGGTGAAGCAACGAGAAATTCGCTGAAGATGAAGCAAGTAACAAGTAAGGGAAAATCAACAGTTGTGGGTTGAACTTCAAGCCTATAAATACGCAAACGGCGGAACGAAGGAAAGGGGGGGAAACGAAGAGAGAGATTTGTCAGAGAAAAAAAAAGAAACCAAAAAGAAGGTGAAGTCATAGAGGGTTCGTGGGTTTTGAGGAGAGAAGAAACATCAAAGTAAAAAAAATAAAAGCAGAACAAAGAGAGAGCAAAAGGTAAAAAGTGAGTGGAGAGGGGAAAAGTAAAAAAAAAGAAAGGGAAAACCCCCCCCCCCACGCGATCGTTCATCTTCCTCGCAGGGGGGTCTTCGCCGGCCTTCGCCGGAGCCACGAAGTCCTGCCGCCGCGGAGCCTCGCCCGTTTCACCGCCACGCCGCCCGACGCCCGCGCCACCAACCCCGCCCTTGCCAAAAGTCCGAGCCGTCGCCCGTCTGAGTCGGTCTCCCCCCCAGCCCGACGAAGCTCCTGCTGTGCCGATTCGGACCTCCCCGCGAGCAGCGCCCGAGCTCCCCGAACAGACCTCTGCTCCGACGCCCAGCGAGCAGTTGCGACCCACCCCTCGCAGATCCGTTCGAACGCCCATCATCCCCGCCTCGCCGGACTCGCCCCGCACTGGACGCCTCCCGCTGTTCCGCTCGACGACCCAACACCGCCCGATCTGCCGCTTCGCCCAACGACCCAACACCGCCCGATCTGCCGCTCCGCCCGACGACCCAACATTAGCCCGATGAAGCTGTTGCTGCACCGCCCGACACCCTCGATTGCCACCGCACCGCCGCCTACGACCCAAAGCTCCGCCTCATCCGCGACTTGCTGCTGTTGCCGGTCCACTCTCGCCAAGGCTCCGAACGCCGGCAACCAGCTGCCCCTTGCCGGAGCCCCTCATCGGACCGACGACCCGTTATACGGAGACCATCCGCACAAGCACGTGCCTAAAAAAAAAAAAAACAAAAAAAGGAAAAAGAAAATCAATTTAGGTAGTTTTCTTTTTCTTTTATTTACTTATCTACCTTATTTTTGTTATTTTTGTTATTTTATTGCTTTATTATATTTGTTCTCTTATAGTTTAATTACCCTTTTATGTGAAATTGAAATTGCATGATAGGAAATTGCCTCGGAAACTAGTGATTGTCAGTCCGATTTTCGCGCCCGAAATCCGACTCGCAATTACTTTAAAAATTGCTAATCCGATCTCCCGCCCGAGATCCGATTCGTGATTTATCTGAAATTGGCCAACCCGATCTCACGTGCGAGATACGGTTCGTCAATTTGGGGTATTAATATTACTTGATTTGCTGTGATGTTATTTAAATTAATTTTCTTAAGAAAAATCAAAAGATGTAGTTTTAGGGTTTGCATGCTCCGGATAGAAATTTCATTTCTTTTTTTTTTTTAAATAATAAAAAGGTAAAAAAAATGAATCAATTGATTTAGGTTGTTTTTTTTTTTTTTTTAGAAAAACTTGAAATTACATGTTTAATTATTAGGAATTGTTAATTTAGAAATTAAAAAAAGAGATAGGATTAGGCTTGTTTTTTTGTCTTGCACATTTAGAATAGGGATTTTATTTTAAATCATGAAAAAGGAATATAAAAAATTCATTTAGGATGTTGGTTTTATTATTTTTGCATGTTAATTTTCAATTTTGAAATTAATAAAAAACAAAAAAAATAATAAAATAACAAAACAAAAAAAAACATCATGCATAATTCATGTAGAATTAATGCATTCTTTGCATGTCATTGCATTTGAAAGTACGATTGCACTTAATTTAATTCTAGATAATAGTTTATAATTTATTATAAGTTTAGATAAAAATTTCAAGTGGATTACATTTTAGTTAGAAATTCCTAAATTAAGACAACATCATAGTTTAAATTAGGGTTTAGCATGAGCTAATCCTTAATATAAATTAGATGGAATCTTAATCTAGCTAGGTAGTTTTCACATTTTGTTTTAATTTCGAATTTCATAAAAAAATTCAAAAAAAAATGTCTTAGGATAAATTACTTCCTTTTTTAGGATAAATTGCATTTTTTTAAGAAAAAGAAAAAGGAAAAAATGTCATGAACATGTCATTTAGGATTAGATTACTTGAAATGCACGTCATTTAGTTTTTAGGCTCATTTAATTAGAAATCGCCTGTCAATAGAATTAGGTCATTAAGGTTACATTAATTATTGCATTTCTTTAGGATTTACTTTACTCATGTCATATAATTTAGATCATATTGCCATGTCATGTGATTTAGGTCATGTTGCCATGTTATATTAGATTACTAGCATGCATTGCATATAGATTAAGTTCCCATTAAATAAAGTGAAAAAAAAAAAAGAAATTGCGTGTTAATTAGAAATCATATCTAAGGTTGATGTGAATTTTGATCTAACTACTTTATCTACTGTTTTATCTGGGTGTTAAACTGGTGGTTTGTGAACCTACATGATCACCTCACATGTTAGGGAGATAAATTAAAATCAACCCAAGCTGCTTGCCAAATATTTTTTCAAAAAATAAAAAGAAAGGTACCGAAAGGGCATTAGAGAAATCTAGTGTAACCAAGTCCCCGTACCCAGAATCTTTGGTTCATAGGAGTAAAGTAAATCTCCCGTTGCTTTACTTGGGTTTCTAATCGGCCCACCAAAAAATAGATTAGTGGCGACTCCTAATTGAAAATCATTTGCATGTTAAGAACTCCAACCTAAGTCGCGAATTGGTATGGGCTTGGGAGAGCCCGAGTTAAGTCTAGGCTTAGCAATCCATTAGCCGACCCCTTAGGTGGTCCAAAACCCGCCTCGGGGAGGTCGCGACAATGATACCTGATCCACTTTGCCCGATATGCCATGGTGAACCAATGACACCGGAACACCTGTTTTTGTTGTGTCCATGGACAAAATAGGTATGGTCAGATTTAGATCTAAGAGTTGCCCCATCCCCTTGGAAAATATCTAGAATCAACAAATGGTTTTTTGAGATGCTGACTTCAGACAACAATCCACCATCAAAGGAACTATTGGCCGACACCCTATGGCAAATCTGGAAGAGGCGTAACAACTTGGTCTTCCAAGGCAAAGCACCAAGACACGAAGAAATAACGGAGGAAGCAAGATTATAACTTGAGCTATTTAATAGATGGAACCAGAAAAACAAAAGCTCGATCTAAAGGAGTCGCACACCAACCTGCAATTTGGGTTCCTCTAGCAAAGGGCACTCTCAAGTATAACGTTAATGGATCTTGGAGAAACGAACACGAACAAGGCTCGGCAGTCGGGATTTGTAGGAATGCGGTCGGAGTCATCATCGACTGCTTTGCGCTGAAGTTTCACGTTGATTCAGCCCTAAAAATTGAGTCTTTAGCCCTTTGTGCTATTCTCTTACGGCTGCTGGAAACAAAGGGTCAAGAAGCTTCAAATTCATATTTAACTAAAGTGCACGAACTCATCCAAGTTGAATTTGACAACTTGTTAGTGGTGGAGTGTGTTCAAGGCCAAAAGACAAGCCCATGGGCTGTTCACGCCATTTTAGAGGAATGTAAAGCTTTGCTAGCCAAGCTCACAAATGTCTCTGTCTCTTACGTCCCCAGGGAGGGCCGATTGGGCCGCAAAAGCCTATCGGGACAATACTCTTCCACTTAGTCGGTTACGTAATCCCCCCCGCCCACTATGGTCTTTATTATGTATGGAAGCTGAACTTAGTTGTAATGATGCAGCGTTCTAGTAATGAATGGTATTTATTGACCAAAAAAGAAAACTCGATGCCTCCATTGGAGCTCCAATATATCTCAACTGTCGGTTTACGACTCATAAATTTCAAGGGTACCTTTGCTCGCATTCATTGGTAGAGGATTTCCTATTGAATTGATTATCAATAAGAAGTTGGGATGACATTCAATTATTAAATGGAGGAGAAAATATTGGGTGTAGTTGAGATTCCATCATGTAAAAATCTCACTCCATTCATCAAGCAACACGTGTCGCTCAAGCCCACCACAGGCCAAAAGCCTTGTCTCTCTTAATTTCAATTGGAGCTCCAGTAAATCTCAACTGTCGGTTTACGACTCATAAATTTCAAGGGTACCTTTGCTCGTATTCATTGGTAGAGGATTTCCTATTGAATTGATTATCAATAAGAAGTTGGGATGACATTCAATTATTAAATGGAGGAGAAAATATTGGGTGTAGTTGAGATTCCATCATGTAAAAATCTCACTCCATTCATCAAGCAACACGTGTCGCTCGGGCCCACCACAGGCCAGAAGCCTTGTCTCTCTTAATTTCAATTTCATTCTCTCCCCCCCCCCCCACGCTTTGCTCTTTCTCTCTTCCAATTCATAACAAAGTCCACCATTTAATGTATTGCACTGCCGCCTTTGCATCCGCCTCATTCCTTGCCTCTGCTGTCCAACGAAACCACGTCAAAAACGATGCCATGTGTTCTCTTCATCTCATACAAAGAACTGGAATTATATCATTGCATGGGGAGTTGGACTGGGGGGTGCCAGACGGCGGACACTGGCCTTTAATAAGTGCGCGCTGAATCGGCTTAAGCTACATATTCCATTAGGCTTAAGGCTACCTTGCTTTTGATTAAGACATTCACAAGGACTGGAGCAATACTAAAAGTGCATTTGGTTCAGTGGTTTGAAAGCTCATTAAGAAAATGCAAAACAGTTTAGCCTAAAGGATTTTAGACAAATGTAAAGGCCGTTTGGTAAATTATACTTTAAGAAGCAATTTTGAGAAAAATGTCATTTGATAGAAAACACATTTGAAAAGCTTCGTGGGTGATCAATATTAGTTTTTTTAATTTTTATTTGTTCAAAATTGAAAAAAATAATGTATGCAATTTTCTAAATATAAATTTTGACAATAATGCTAAAAAAATCAAATATATATATTTTAAAAAAGGATCAAACCCTTCATCAAAAAAATTTAATTTTTATTTGCTTAAAATTGAAAAAAATGGGTATGTAACTTTTTAAATATAAATTTTGACAATAATGCTAAAAAAATCAAATCCATATATATAATATTCTTTTTTTAAAAAAAAAAAAAAAAAAAACCAAATCCTTCATCGAAATGTTTTTAATTTTTATTTGTTTAAAATTGAAAAAATGATTTATGCAACTTTTTAAATATAAAATTGAAAATAATGCTAAAAAAATCAAATACATACATATAATTTAAAAAAAAAAAAAAAAAAAGACCAAAACCTTCGTCAGAATTTTTTAATTTTATTTTTTTAAAATTGAAAAAAAATAATGTATGCAACTTTTTAAATGTAAATTTTGACAATAATACTAAAAAAATCAAATATATATGCTAAACAAATCAAATATGTACATAATTTCTTTTTAAAATACCAAAATGTATTTAATTTTTTTAGCATTTATATATATTTGATTTTTTAGCATTATTTTGGCATTTAAAAAAATAATAACAAGGGCAAAATCAAAAATTTGAAGAATGAGTGAGGATAGTTTTGGAAAAAAAAATGAGTTTCAACATTTGGCTAAATGTTGAAAGCCCAATGCTAATCCCTACTAGCATTGGCTTTCAGCCTTCCCAATGTTGGCTTTCACTTGAAAGCTACTTTAGAATGGCTACCAAATAGTCCAGCATTTCTTCAAAGGATTTTGGAGGCTGAAAGCCCCTTAAAAATGCTAAACCAAACACACCCTAAGTAGACGATGCTCTTGTAGAGAAATTCGCCCTTGTTGTCATGCTTGTTGGTTATGGGCTTATTAAATGAGAATTTTGTTGGTATTGGTCGATCAAAGGGCAGCAACATCCACTCAAAAGAGTAGCACATTAGTGGAGGGGAAAGTAGAAAGGTTGATGTGCATAGTATAGGCCGAAGTCCACACTCCTCCATGATTATGTGACACGGGTACCATAATGACATTGAACAATAGCCACTAGGTAATATTTTCCTACGAATCCTAAACATATTAGGTTGATGTGAGAGATTGCGCCTTAAAATTCATCGGGGATGTGGATCCATTAAAGTTACATTTGGTAGTCAAGATAAAAATCAGAATAAGATAATCCTATTATGTATGTGGTTCTTACCTAAGATTGAATAAAATATGATATAATGGAGATATAATTCAGATAAAAATATCTCATCAAGGATGTGAGATAAAAATGGATAGAATTTTTTTATCTCTATAGTATAAAAATTATTTTCTTGATTAATGAACTTCTTAACTTCAAAATTTAAAATAATAATTAAATATAAAATTATATTTTGATTCCAATACAAAAATGAAAATTCGAAATAACAAAAGAAATGGTGGATAATTTTCATTTTTATTTATATTTATATTTGAAGTTCTTTCAATTATGTAACATATATTTTGTTATATATATGTAGTATCTATAATAATTGCAAATTTAGATATATTGGTATAGTTTATTATCTAATAAAATTTTAGTAGGGAATGATAGAAGGGAATGTAAAAGATAAAAAAGGAGAGGAAAAATAATTAAAAATCAAGTAAATAAAAATGAAGTAGAATGATCTCAATTTTAAATGAAAAAATTCAAACTTGAAACGAATCTTTCTAGTTCTCCCTATCTCCTTTTCCTTTGTATTTCCGATTCATGTTGAATCTTCATGACTCCTTCGTAGTTCTTTAATCACGTCAAAGTTCCACGAAAACGATGAAAAAGTCAGAAGTCCTTTTCCTACATAGCTCTCTAAATCACATCAAAATACATGAAAGCAACAACAAAGTTGAAACTTCTCTTTCATATAGTTTATGTTAAAGTACCATGCAAGTGTCGAGAGAGTTAAAACACTACATATATCAGAACTCAAAAATTGAATAATCATGTTTTCTCTCTTTTATTAAATTTAGCATACATTGGCTAATTTATCTTGTTGTTGTCAACGTTGTTGTGGCCCGTTTACATTTCTTGTCATAGTCGAACTTGGGACTCTAGAATGCTTCAATGAGCTCCTTTTTAATTTTAGATGTAGATTGCACAATAATTATGAATTCATAAACAAAATTTATCCCTATTTGTGCTTATTCAAGTTTATTTATATCGATATGCCCTTAATAGAGTGAAAATATTCGATTTTATTAGTGCAATAAAATATCACAAAATCCTTAAATTTCATATCATGTCCCGTTTTAATCCTATTCTAATTAGAGGTTCAAATGGCCAAACATGGTCAGAAGGCATGAGCTATTCTAACCACTATTTAGAGGGGGAAAAAAGAGTTAATACCCTAAAAAATCCAAAACTGGTACACATATGACAAATTTATGCCAAACTATTTTTTTTACCATGAAAAACCCCAAACTGGTACACCTATGACAAATTTACCTCGAATGACCATAAAAAACCATAAATTTATATATTTATAACAAATTTATCCCAAACTAATTTATTCCACCGCAAAAAAAAAAAAAAAAAAAAAAAAAAAAAAAAAAAACCTAAAACTAGTAAATTTGTGACAAATATACCCTCCACTAAATTGGATTAATACCACAAAAATCACAAAAATTATAAACCGTGACAAATGGAGCGTAAAATCTCAAATTAATATACTCGTCAACTTTCACGTGTCATTTAATTTAATAATTTAACGGTAAAATTTAACGAAAATTAACATAGGGTAAATTTATCACAAGTATACCAGTTTAAGCTAAATCTATCAGATATATACATGCTTGGGATTAGTTTATGGTAAATTTATCACAAGGTGTATCGATTTTAGATTTTTCTGGTATAATTAAAAAAAAGAAGGAAATCGGAGGTTAAATTGAAAATTTTGTGGTAGGAACAGTGAAGTGTGCAAAAGCAATGATGCTGTTCTGGAACAACAGTAAGAATTCTAACCTTATATTATAAGGGCTAGGGTGCGTTTAGAACATTTCGTTTAAAAATTGTTTCTGGAATGAGAAATAGAAAAAAGTGTTTTGTTTTTCGGGGAATAATTTTTGAACAAAAAGACGCGTTTAGTAAACTTGTTGCAGGAATAAAAAATGAACAGAAACACATTTGGTAAATTTGTATAATTATTTTATTTCTTTTAATTTTTTAATATTTTTATTTTATTTTTTCTATTTTCTTTCTTATTTTCTTATTTATTTTTCCTTTTTTTTTTTTCTTCTTTTGGTCGGTCGCCGGCCTCGGCCATGGCCTGGCGACCGGCCGACGAGGGCTGGCGGCCTCGCCTAGCCACGGCGAGGCCGAGCTCGCCCGGCGGCCGGCGAGGCTCGGCCTCGCCGGCCACCGCTAGGCGACGCCGACGGTGGTGGCACGCCGAGCCTCGCCGCCGGGCGAGCTCGGGCGAGATCTCGGCCTCGCCGGATCTAGGCGAGATCGAGCTCGCCCGGCCCGACGCGAGGCTCGGCCTCGCCGCCGCCGTGGGCGGCGACACTCGGCCTCGCCGGGGCCGACGACGCTCGGCGAGGTCGCCGGCCCTCGACACGGCGACCACCAAAGAAAAAAAAGAAAGAAAAAAGAAAAAGAAGTGTTTCGTTAGGGACGTGTTTAAGAACAAAAAAATAATTTTGGAATAAAACGCACGCAAACGCTGTTTGTTCCTTTTTGCTCCCTACGAACAAAAAAAAAAAGAAAATTTGTTTAAAAACAGAAAAAAAGAATAAAAACAAACGGGCCCTTGGCAGCCACCCACCACATCCCAGCCCTTCGCCGACAATAAAACCCTCGCTTGTCCTCACTTTTCCCCCGCCCCACGCCTACTTCTTGATCACTCTTCCTCTCTCTTTTGCCCAGCGCCACCACCATCTCTCTCTCTCTCTCTCTCTCTCGAATTCCGATTTCTCTCGCTAGAATGGCCTCCAAAGAGCCGGAGCAGCAGCACCGCGAAGACGAGGAAGCCCCCGCCGCCGAAGACGAGGACACCGGCGCTCAGGTCGCCCCCATTGTCCGCCTCGAGGAGGTCGCCGTCACCACCGGCGAAGAAGACGAAGAGGCCATCCTCGATTTGTACGTCATTCGCCGATCATCTCTCCAATCGCTTCATCGCTATCTGATTTCTTTTTCTCTTTTATCCTCGTCGGTCGCTTTTCGAGGTAGTAGTGGTAATGGTAGGGTTTAATCGCTTCTCCTCCTTTTCTGGTTTATCTTGGCATGGATGCGTAGGAAAGCGAAGCTCTATCGATTCGACAAGGAAGGGAATCAGTGGAAGGAGAGGGGCGCTGGTTCCGTTAGGTTTTTGAAGCACAAGGAAAGTGGGAAGGTCCGGCTCGTCATGAGACAGTCCAAGACCCTCAAGATCTGTGCCAATCATCTCAGTGCGTACAATTTCGTGCGATTAGGGTTTTTTAATCTCGATATGTACTGTCTTCGTTTGTTTCCCCAATTCGCTGCCCTTCTTGACTCGGCGGTACGTGGCTATCTTTGCAGTTATTCCGACTATGTCGGTCCAGGAACACGCCGGGAACGACAAGTCCTGCGTTTGGCACGCAAGGGACTTCGCCGATGGAGAGCTGAAGGACGAGCTCTTCTGTATCAGATTCGCATCCGTCGAAAGTGAGTGGATTCTCTACTTTGCCTCTTCTTTTTTTCCTGAATGAGATTTCATTTGCCAAAGCTAGGAAACGGAACCTGCTGTTATAATTCGCAAACAAAATCAGTAAATGTCGATCGTCAATGAAATCCATCATAAGATAGGAGCAGTTGTTCGGAAGAACATGTTAATTGCGTCCTCATGTACATTCTGATTTGCTTTGGCCATGTACAATTTGAGCTGTTGTTATCTATCTGCTGGTTTTTGTTTGGAATCATCTAACTCTAATTGAGTATTCACCGGCTTTATTGTACGGAAAATTTGCCTACTGGGACTTTGTTTTGAAGCTTCTTCTCCTTTAAGTATTAAAGATTAATGATGTCTAGCTCTAGTGAACTGTGGCAAATGAGATGTTTTAAGTTGAATCTCATGGGAAGTAGAATGGGCTACAAAGTGATATAGGATGGCAGAATTCAGTTTAAATGCTGGAGTCGACCAGGATTTTAACAACTTGTTCGTGAGTTTGTGATTAATTTTTCACTATTGTTGATTTGGAACTGAATTTCATGGAATTTCATCTTTTGATTAAAGAATGATTATTGAGGTTTCCCTTAATATGACAGGCATGACAGTAACCTATGTACAATGGGATTTACACTGTCATGCGGCAAAGACAGTTAAACCTTCTATGAGGCTCTATCATGTTGAAAAAGAGTGTGGCTAATTTAAAGATCCCCGAAGGTCTGAGGAGGTTTAATTTTAAGCTGCATACTTGGAACGTGGTTTGGATATTGGATGTTTCTTTTCCAAGAGCAGCCAGTCAATCCATAGACAGTGTGTGATACCTGTTGTGTACAACCCAAGCTGAATCCAGTTCCTGGCTAGGGGGTGAAATATATCCTCGGTTTGTTCTGTCTAAACAAGTGAATTGGGGGATTACAAGACTTGAAGGGTCAGTAATATATGCACATCGTTATAAAGGACACTGAGTAGTGGAGTGGTACTGTCAGTAGAAGAACAGGCAGAACCTGACATGTGAGGTCGGTGAAATTGGGTTTACCACACAAGTCTATCAAAAGCTTTTTTAGGGGGAAAAAATCTCAGGACTTTCTCTATTGGTTGTTCCTCCAATTAGGTGAGTGAATGTACCTTGAAAGAAGGATGGACAAGGTAAATGAACTCATGGGAAAATACTCTATTCCTCTTTAGTAAAATAATATAACAAGGCAAGAATTATAGAAGCTGATGGAAGCTCTTAAATTTTTACTGGATTCGAGATCACTGATGTTACTGTTTCAATGGTGAGATTTTCCAAGGTTCACATATATTTCGCTAATTCCCTTTTTGAGTTCAAGATCCCTCTTACTAACTGGAATCAGAGAATTAATAGATCTGAACCCAGCTCGTGTACTGCTTTGATGGGCGAACAGCCCAACCTTTGGAACATACTATAGCCCCAGGTGGCAAAAAGCCAACATTGAGGTGCCAAACCTACCCATCAATGTGAATTTTCAAAGCTGAAATCTTATGCCTATACTCTTGCAGCAGTAATTGTCTTTTGACTCTCTTGGTCGTTCTTTGCCCTTAGATTGTCTTCAGCTGGAACAAGTTGAACAACTTAAACTCAGAGTCCACTTCTTTGTTCTCGTAGAGTTACCAAATGGAAGTGTACTCTTAAACTGGGTGAAGAAGTTTCTACTGATGTTTAATTAAGCTGTAACTTTGTTGATCTGGAAATGCGGTGGTACTGAAATTTCCTCTGGATGTTCTCACCTGGAGAAAGCATGTGGGCAGATGATAAGAAAAGTTTCATGCATCTGCATTTCTAGTGACCTAACTTTGTTTGCAGTTATTGTCTCCTATGATTGCTATAGATGATTCTTGGCTTTATTGTTTCTTCTCTTTTTCCTGTATCAGATTGCAAAAACTTCATGGAGAAGTTCCAGGAGGTTGCTGAATCTCAACAGAAGAAAGAGGAAAATGAAGATGCAAAAGCAACTGCATCGCTCCTTGATAAGTTGACTGTTGAGGAAAAGAAAACAGAAGATAAATCAGGTGAAGATGTGCCAGTATCAAAGGAAGGCGAAACGGTAACTGAACCTGCCCCGGCAGACGGGGAGAAGAAAAGTGAGCCTGGTTCCTCGGCTTAAAGGGGGATACTGCTTTTGAACCAGGATCTACCGGCTGCAATGAGGTTGTGGCTTTATGAAGGTCTTTTTCTGCCGGTCCCTAGTCATTTGTCTGGATTGGGTCCTCTAGTTTCTGGTCTGTCAAATTGGTCCGGACAAATAGAATCGAGTCTGGGATTAGACGGGAGTCTATGGTCTTGGGTTTGTTGAGGGTTTTCACTTTTTCTTTCACCTTCACAACGCTTGGAAATTGATTATTAGTTGGTGGAAATTACAGTAATTGGCAGTGACAGTATATCGCCAACATAATTGAGTCGGATCATACTTGCATATGTTATGCTGGTTTTTTCTGTACCGTGTGAAGAATCGATCTGCATGATGTATGCAGATAGATTCCTTTTCTAGACATGCGATGGGGGAATGTTATCTTTTGTTTAATTATTTCATCAATTAAATTATTGAGCAACCCAAAGTATATCTGTTGAGGCTGAATTTTTGTGGTTTTTATTGGGAGAGCTGCCGGCAGTGCTTTTGAAACAAAGATCAATGGTTTATGTGGCCCGCATACGATGCTGCGGATCTGCGCCTGCAACAATGGATCAAGAGGGTGGGGAGTCACGGGCCATGCCCCATGGCTGCTTTATAATTGGTGTCGTTTTAGCAAATTATTATACAAGAAATGTTAAATATATATCTTATGCCTTGCTCTGGCGGATAAGAATTGTGAACTTATAGGATCTTGCCCTTCCAATTGAAGTTTGTGCGTCTCTTATATTCACCGTTTCGCTCGTATATGTTGGATTTCAAAGTTGGACAGCTTCAGATCTGGTCAAATCCCTTATTCGGAGCTCCTCGAAGAAGAGCAATCGCAGAAGCGAATATCATATAGGAAGGCAATGGAAATATGAAAAAAAGAAAGAAAAAAAGACGAATGACGAAAGGTCCCAATAGTTTTTGTTTAACTGGGAAAGGATATGGCTACGCTTGAAGGGTCGCACGGTGGGAATTGCTATGCTCGAGTTTCGTATTGAGGGTTTTGAGTCCCTTCACGATCTAATGATCTCTCCTCCTCTTTGGCAATGGCGTCCAAGAAGCCGCCAAAGAAAGGAGAATGAAGAAAGCGAATGTCAAAAAACGTCTGAGAGCTCTAGCCCCCAGTGGCAGAGTCCACTCAAATGAAACTAACAGACTAGAGACTCACAAAAGAGATCACTATGACAAATACTTCACATCTATCATTTCTTTGACGTGGAAACCACACCCAACACCCCCTTTTGTGTGCATTGTATCTCCCTTTCCTCGCTCTTAAATCCTATCTTCATGTAGGGCTCACAATTCTCCGTGCGGTGTACCAACAAGTAAGGACAATGGTACGGTGTACCAAAGAGTAAGGACTGTGTTATTGTTGGACATGCGACGTACTGATTTGGGAGAAACGAACGATCGAAACGAGGATTCGGTTGTTGTAAAGGGGTCAGATGATGGTCCTTTGGTTTTGGCCGGCGATGCATGGCTCGTGCCTCGAACTATGATGGATCATCTTCCCAATAATGCCGTCTGAAACTTGGACTTTTCGATGAAGCTAAAGTGGGCTAGTCTGGTTGAGCTCGATGACCCACTTGCACTTCCCATCATGTTCCTTGAATAAGGATAATCTTGTTCCCACATCGTCGTGTCTTCATCACGCATGCGTCAAATCGTACTTATCGAGGTTATTAGGTACACAATTATAGCAGGTTGTCTGTGAAAGAGCGAGTGAGAGAGAGAGAAGGAGAGAGGAGCAGGCTGGCAATAGCATCCGTCCCTTTCAGTTTTCTTTACTCAGTAGATAACATCAAATCTTAGCATCTCATACTATTCACCTCAACCACGATCCATCTCTGTCGATTCTGGCATGTTGATCACCAAGTTGCAACCGAGGAAGAAAATTTAACGACTGCGGGGAAGCAAAGCTCGACGTTCATTTACTGTTGTTATTTCATGAACCGTGTCGTGTCAATACTTATCATCATGTGATATACTTGCAAAATATACAGAAGCATCCCAGCTCTGGATTATAAAGTTCGTATTGCTAATCAATGAACAGACGGAGTCTTGGGTTGCTTAATAATCGGTGGCTACTCTCGATCTGTATGCGATGCCACCTAAATGGAAAACATTAATTTCTCGCACTCTAGTTCTAGAAATTAGATCGTTTGGTATCCTATAGGAAGGATTAAGCAAAAACTAGACAGCTAATATGAAGAGGTACTGTATAAGATAAGATTATTCCTCTAGAACAACGTCCCACTATTTTAGGCTGACCAACACCACGGCTACGAAAGTGATTAATGTGAGTCTTAATTCAGGGTCAATTTCATGCCAATGCCATGACTTTGGCAAAGTCAACACATTGAAGCATTCAAAATTAGGTCTGATTTTTTAATGCCTAAGCCGGCTCACCTAATTATACGCAATAGTTCGATACAATCGTGGTCGCTCAACCATAATTTGTTTATCCAATATGAGTGCCAAACTAAATTAAAGTGACTTTCAGACAAGAACTAAACCCCGCTCCTTCGAAAATGAAAGGAATGCCAAGGATTTTGGAGAGATTGAGAATAAAGGAGAGGAAAACCATTGATCTACCGAGAAAGGAAGCAAAGTTTTCAATTTGACACGTCCCAAGTGATTGGCTCTATTACTACCAGTAGAAATTTTCTTAGACAATGAACTTTTTGTTAGTGACAGGAGTAGAAGAGGGTTCTACATTTGAGATGAGCAGTTTTCGCTGTGCTTGGTATTAGTCCAGAATTGAACTCACGACGGTGCTCAGGAATAATCATAGAGATAAAAAGCCCATATATTATGCTTGAACTTGGCAAGAAGTCAAACAAAAAGGATGCTGCATCACTTGTAAAGGTTAAGAATGTTTCATGAGTTATCATGACTCTGCATATAAATGGAAAAGCTAAACAAGGTTTGGGCTTTTACTTCGGCTGTAGAAAGTATGAAAAAGGTGGGTGGGTGCATGGTTGAGCAAGAAGATGATGAAAATCATGCCAAGAGCACTGTTTGGAAGGGTGGTCATGCTCAAGGGGGGAGGTAGGAGGCGAGAGGCGAGGGGCCAGATGAAGAGCATTTATTGCATTTTTTGGAACAGTTGCCCCTCTCCTCTCCTCTCTCTCTCTCTATCTCATTCGTTATAAACGCATTGGCAGCTTCTCGTTCTTGTCCATCTTTGCTTTGAACCCCACTTCTCTCTCTCCCCCACTCTCCGAGTCTTCAGAGTCGTCAGCCATGAATGCACCTGAACAAGCTTCTGAATTGGGAATATCTCAACAGGTTGCGTTTCTATTCCCATTATCTTTCTACGGTTTCCCTTTGAGTTTCATTCGTCCGCTTTTCATTCTATTCATGGATAATTTCTGTCTTTTCTCTGTTCCCATTTTTCGTTGCCATTTTCTCATTCTCATAGACACCGGGTACTAGCAAGATTGCCCAGAACAATACTCTTGTTTGCGCTTGACTGTTGCACCATTTTCAGTGCATTCAACTTCAATGAATCTCTGTTCGCCGAATTGAGTGTCTCTTGCTTTACATACTGCAGTCTACTGTTTGAGTAGCGGATGATATTTTCTCATTTGAAATAATTCTTTGGCAAGTTGAACAAAATTGGAATGTTTCGGAGTGACTCAAATTTAACACGTGAACATGAATTAACAGTCCCAGAGATTGTTGATTAGCATGGGAATATGCAACTGCTCAAGTCTGCAGCCAAGGACTAAACTTTGGAAACTTTTGCACTCTGTATGGTTCTATCTGAATTAGGTTGTCTTTTGCTGTTTAAGTGATTGTACATCCGCAAAAAGCAGAGCTTCAAATTTTCTTCTGTATCTGCAAAACGCTGAGTGTTCTTTCATTTATCTTTTAAATAATGACTTTGATTAATTGTATTTGAGTGTTTACTGAACAGTATTTGCATTTGCCCAACACCCTTTAGTCTAAAGTCCTTTGAATTCATGCAAAGGCTGTAGGCAAATTCTTCTCTCTTTTCTTTTCATAAGTTACGTGCGTTGCTATGACATCGCAGGCTGCCTTGCGCTTGATTCCGTTTAAGATATCTGAGGGCCCTAGTTTTTTATCTAATTAAGTGCTTTGTATGATGGTTTACATTGAATGTGCTTATAATCTATGAACGGCAAGTAAGCTTGTAAACTTGTGATGGTATCTGATATAGTAACTGTTGGAGCTTCTTCTCTCTGTTATTTCCATTCATGTGAGTGGTTCACGGTACATCTGGTAATGATCACGTTTCTCTGAATTAGAATGTGAAGAGGGTGTCATCTACAACTGTGCTCACATTGGCTTACCAAAGCCTTGGAGTGGTATATGGTGATATCAGTACCTCTCCTCTCTATGTATACAAGACTACATTCTCTGGACAGCTGAGCCTTCACGAGAATGACGAGGAGATCTTTGGTGTTCTTTCATTTATCTTTTGGACGATGACTCTAATTGCACTTTTCAAGTATATCTTCATTGTGATGTCTGCCAATGACAACGGAGAAGGTATGGAGCAGAGCTTTATCCTCACATTTGGATTCTTGATCAAGCAACCAAAATGAAACTATGTTTGCTCCTTGCCTGGAGAATGCAAAGCAGAAGCTGCTGATGGTTCCTTTTTTACTATGCATGCTAAGCAACCTAACCTTGCTGTGTCAAATGACCTTACAAATCAATTGCCTGTAGTGCCATCTGTTTTTGTCTATATAAGTATCACAGTTGTGCACTTATGGACTGCTTATGGCCCTGCATTAGGGCATATTAGCAGAAAAATGTTCTCATTACTTGGAAGGCATATTCTTGTTGATATGTTGAAAGTGTGAGACTTTGCTGTGCTGTAGAATGTTGCTCATTATCTAGGGTTGAAAAGCCACATAACTGATACAGCAATATGAGAACGATGCAGGTGGGACATTTGCCTTGTATTCTTTGCTTTGTCGACATGCAAGACTGAGCATTTTACCAAATCAACAAGATGTCGATGAGAAGTTGTCTTCTTACGCAAAGGACAGATCGGTTGATTCACAGCAAAGCCTGGCCTTAAAGTCTTTCCTGGAGAAGCACCCTAATTTTCGCACAAGCCTGTTGATATTTGTTCTTCTAGGAACTTGTATGGCAATAGGTGATGGTATTCTGACTCCCTCAATATCAGGTAGCTAGTGCCGTCATGGCATTTCAATTTTTCCTTTAATTCTAAATGCTTTTTTTCCCTAAGCACACTATTTTTCAATGTATGAATATGCACTTCCAATATAGTAAATCCAATGACTTTGCTGTTTTCTGAAGATACCAATAGTTTTCAAGCTTCTACTTCCGAAGTATTTGTAGTTTCAGCTCATAATGATATTGGGGAGTTTAGTATGCTTCCTGATGCATATAGATCTTATGTAGAAGTGAGGACATAAGTGGAGATTTTTTGGCTCGACCTTGATTTAAGTGAAGGATTCTGCTTCTGATTTAGGCCATCTTTGCTTCTCTTTTGGTTTTCATTTGTAAGTGGTGGGCCTTTGTAGTGCATCAAGAGGAGGAAAGTTAATTATGCAAAATTCAACTTTATTATGACGTTAAGTTTGACCAGTGAATTTTGCAGAAATAATGTTTTTGTCGGGGCCATGTATGTTGAGCCGATCGACTTCTAATACTCAGATTTAAATTTCTTTTCCCTCTCAGTTCTTTCAGCAGTTTCGGGAGTCAAGCTTAAAATACCAGAACTTCACGAAAGTAAGTCAACCCTTCTATAAATACCAAAATCTCTAGCTAACTGAATGAACTCTGAGGATAGGCCATCTACTCTCTGCAGATTATGTTGTTATAATCTCATGTGTCATTTTGCTGGGACTTTTCTCTCTTCAGCACCACGGGACACACAAAGTTGCTTTCTTGTTTGCCCCAGTTGTCATGGCATGGCTCCTTTGCATATGTTGCATTGGGATTTACAATATATTCCGCTGGAATACACAAATAATACACGCGCTATCTCCTGTATACATCTTGAAGTTCCTAAGAAATACGGGCACAGAAGGTTGGGTATCACTGGGTGGAGTAGTTCTGTCTATCACAGGTACCTCTTTTTCACTTTGAATAAAATAAAAGTACTTGCAGTTACTCTGCTAAATGGAAGCTAATCTACCCATGCTGTCTCAGGTGTCGAGGCGATGTTTACTGATATGGGCCATTTCTCTCCTGTCTCGATTAGGGTGATTGTCCCTTACCTCTTGATGTACCCGGCATTATTATTCTGGCATCTTGAAAGGAGATCTTCGAATTGGTTTTCTCGTCTCATTTTTACATCATGTTTAACGCTTATCACATGAATTTTAGGTAGCCTTCACATTTCTTGTCTATCCTTCTCTGATCCTTGCATACATGGGGGAGGCAGCATTTCTCTCGAAGCATCATGAAGATATTCAAAGAAGCTTCTACAAGGCCATACCAGGCAAGGAATTATCGAGTACCAGGTGGTTAAATTCAGTTATCTCAGAAAAAATCTTAATTTCAGATTAACATTTCTATTGCAGAACCTGTCTTTTGGCCAGTTTTTATTGTGGCAACTTTAGCTGCAGTAGTAGGAAGTCAGGCTGTAATATCAGCCACCTTCTCCATCGTAAGCCAGAGCTCTGCATTGAACTGCTTCCCCCGAGTTAAAATCATTCATACGTCCAGTAAAATCTACGGGCAAATATACATTCCTGAGGTCAACTGGATGCTGATGTTTCTTTGTCTTGCGGTGACAGTAGGATTGAGGGACACTAACATGATTGGTCATGCATATGGTGAGTATACAGTGTTATGCTGTTCGAACTATTTGCAAATATGTCTCACATGATGTGCCACCTATTGGTTCGAAGTTTTCATTTTTGTTATGTCACTGCAGGGCTGGCAGTAACCACTGTCATGTTCGTAACAACTTGCCTCATGGGATTGGTCATTATAATTGTGTGGAAGAGGCGAATAATCGATGCTATCTCATTCGTTGTGATCTTTGGCTCGGTTGAACTGCTTTACATCTCGTCTTCCATCTGCAAGGTCCCAGAAGGCGGATGGATACCTCTTGCTTTGTCTCTGATTTTCATGGCCATGATGTATATATGGAATTATGGCACCATGAAGAAACACCAATTTGACATTGAGAACAAAGTCTCCATTAACAGAATAATCTCTCTGGGGCCTAGCCTTGGTCTGGTTCGAGTCCCGGGGATTGGACTCATATATACCAATCTTGTGACAGGCATACCGGCCATCTTCGGACACTTTGTGACAAACTTCCCAGCATTTCATCAGGTGCTGGTCTTTGTTTGCGTAAAATCTGTTCAGGTTCCCTATGTCGGCGAAAGTGAACGATTGCTTCTCAGTAGGGTCGGACCAAAGGAGTATGGCATGTTTCGTTGCATCGTGAGGTATGGTTACAAGGATTTGCAGCAAGAGAACTACAACTTCGAAGACAGTTTGGTTGCTGGAATACTGCAATTTGTGGAAACTGAAGACAGCGATTGCTCGAAGCCAGTAAGTATATCATCCGGAGAGACTGGAAACCAACGAATCCAGGCCTCTAGTGCTCGAGATCTCTCTTCGCTGGATTTGTATCATGAAATTAGCACGCGATCTCAGTGCGACATTAGAGGAACGTCATCAGATATCAACAACCATTCGGAAGTGTTTCCTCTAAAAGACGAGACGCTTCGGATATTAAAGGCTAACGAATCTGGAGTTGCTTATATTCTGGGGCACTCTAACGCGAAGGCGAAGAAATCCTCTCCCATTTTGAAGAAACTAGCCATAGATGTCGCGTATGCTTTCCTGAACAAAAATTGCAGAGATCCTGATGATGTGCTGAATGTGCCTCACACTTCTTTGCTGGAAGTTGGTATGGTTTACTATATCTAGTTTCCACTCCGGCAAGTAAAGGTTGGCCACAGATCCTGGGATCTCAAGACGAAGTAAAATCCGAGGAGCTCAGAGGCTTTGACCGACACTGGCAAAGTTAAGAAAATCAAGACGAGGAAATCTAAAAGCAGGAAGCTTGTCGGAAGTTAAAAGTGGTCGCAGGTTGAAGTACAAGTGAATGCTCTTGTAAATGAGAATTTAAAAAGGGTTTCGTTATTGGAAAAATAGGATACGGAAGCGCAGAGAGCTGACGTATTTTTGAGATGTGTGCATGCTGATATGCCTTCTTTTTTTCAAACTGAAATCAAGGCTCAGCTCATACGCTTCTCGTTCGAGGACCAAAATACATATAATGAAATTTGTTGGAACAGATAAAGGTGTCGTTAAAGAAACTAACTCAACAAAGCCAGCCTAAGTATCACTGCATCCTAATTCCCAAGCACGTCTACATTCACGACTTTATCGTATAATTAGAACATATAAAGGTGTTATTGAAAGTTTATTTGTAAAATAAATTAAGTGTGTTTTTTCTTATCCCACATAAGAAAGTTGGGAGGAGATGGACCAGTTAATAAGTGTAAAGTTTTTTTTAGTGTGTTTAAAGAAAAATGTTGGGTGTGGGTTAGACCCTACCATATCCACATACGGGTGGATGATTATTAAGCGCAATAACATTTTTATTTTATTTTATTCCGTACAATTATCTTATTAACCAATCAACGAAATTATTTATTATTGAAATTTATTAGTTTGAAGGTTGTTTTTTGTTTATTAAGTAATTTTGCAAATTATGGAAATTCGAAATTTTATTCATTAATATATATTTATTTATTATTCCGAATTTTTAAAGTGTCTTTCTATGACAACCAACCTTTAGAAATTATACTCATTCAATTTGCAATCTTTCTAGAAGGGTTGCATTTGTTCATTTTGCAACTTCTTAACGAATACATTTGTTCATTTTGCAACTTCATTCAAAGAGGGACTTTTGTAAGAGTTGTCCATGTTCTTTAAGACCGATTTATATATATGTCGGTTTTTTTTTTTTTTTAATGAACTAGTATGAAATCATTTTTTGAGTCCTCTTTCCAACACTACAGTTATTATTTCAATTATTTCCTAAAGAGCCTAGGAAAATACTAGAATTGTTATTTAGTATTCTCATTTGAGGCTTTATTGTATCTTGCGATCTTTTGCAAAGAGTTGTCTATATTCTTTTAAGACCAATATGTATGTATGTATGTATGTATATTAGTATGAAATCATTTTTGAGTCATCTTTCCAAAATTACAACTATTATTTCAATTGTTTCCTAGAAAAATCTTAGGAAATATTAGAATTGTTATCTAATATTCCCATATGAGATTTTGTTGTATCCTAAAGGAAATTTATAAGTGACCATTAGCAAAGATTGTAGGGAAAATAAATCCTTAAAAAAAATTATATCACATCTCAAAATCTAACTTAATTGCTTTAACGATTCGATTTTATTATTCTACCAAATTCGAAACCATATTTTCCCAACAGGCGTTTCCAAACCTAAGGAAGGAATGATCTTGGCAAAAGCGCCGAGCATTCGCTACAGAATTCTACATTAGAATGGTAACTTTGCGTTCGATATGATAACGATAATGCAATTGAAATAATGAAAATTCAATGCGAAGGAGGTAAAACACATAAGACATGTAGGCCGTTCGGTGCTTGTGGTCCACAAATAAAATGGACACGAGAGCAAAAAGGTGGTCCCGGCGGGGCTCGAACCCGCGACCTTCGGCTCATAAGACCAACGCTCTAACCAACTGAGCTACGGGACCAGTTGTTATGGGTTTGGTCTCAATTCGTTACTTAACGATTATTTCTTGTGTCGCGTGTTTCAGTCTCGACTCTATCGAATTGACTTCATGCGGGCATCTCGAGTCGACCAACACGTGGCGTCTCTCTCCTCTCCTTGGTGGACGAGGGGACGCGTCCTGCTGCCTTCGTAAATTGTTTGTGACGAGCAAGTAATCGAACTCAAACGCGTTCCTCACCTAACTTTCAGCATGTTCAACTCCCTGCTCCAACGTTTCGACCGGAGGACTATCTGTTTATGGATCATAGCACATGATCAGTTCTCCCCTCTCTTCCATTTCTATGGATTAAATCCGATTCTCGGCATCGATTTTCATAGCGCTCCAGTAATTTCCTCCTCCAACTTGTTTCTCCATAATCCAATTTGCACGATCAAAATCTTTCCGTCCCTAACACCGCACCGTGCTCGTCGCATGATCTTTCGGCTTTAGCTAGTTGGGGCCAGTATCTTAAAGCTAGAGTCTTGAATTGGAAAAAAGAAAGAAACCTAACATCAAAGTAGAGTAAAAAATATAGGCCGCACTGACTAAGATGGGATGGTTCGGGGCAATCTGCGCGTTCGTCCAAACAATAAAGAAAGGGGCACCATGCAGAGTCAGATTGCACATGGACCTTTCATGGCGACTAGAAAAATCCTGAAAAAGACAAGCAAGACAACGAGAGGCAGAGCTCGATTACTTTAGAGCAGGAAAATACGTCGGTGGTATTACTGGGCTTCCCACTCACCGAGTCACTCCTCACTTTTTCTCTGTGCGTATACACATGACGAGTGCATACAAAAAGCGCCAGATGATGCAGCAACAGATTCCAATTAAAGCATAAATCGAAGATAAACTTTCATGACTCGTGCATGACTTCGTGATGAAGATTCAACCCCGGAGATCAAGAACACATCTTCTCCTTTCCATATGCTTCATCCATGTTCTATTCGACAATTTGGGTTTTACATGATGGCATCGTTCATCGCTTAATTTATCTACAGAATCTATTTAAGCCCACAGGGCGAGGACGGACATAGATGCAGAACCAAGAGTAAGAGCAACAAATGATGCCTTCTTCAACCACGGCCCAGATGAATCCATCAACTTGTTATGGAAAAAATCCACCGCCACGAGATCTACAAGTGCCATGTATATGAGTATGCCGGACGACAGAGATCCCAATAGGCCCTCCATAATCAAAGCGTTAGCACTGCTGTCGTCGTAACCCGTCACCGAGAACACGATCATCCCCAGTATTATCCCCACTGGAGTCGTCACTGAGAACATGAAGCACATGTAGGCTGTTGTCCCCAAGTCGAAACCCGCCTGTCATTAGTTTGAGTCCGTAAATCAATTAGATAATATGATTGATCAACTGATACATGGGATGCGAGATCAGATGTCATGCAACTGTATCTAGAACTATCTGCAGGATCAGGACTCACATAAGTAAAATAACAAATCAGACCAAATGCATACTGAGCATTAAACGGAATGACGGAAATTCCAGGAACGAAGCATGCGGCATCACTAATTATTGGGCAATATTGGACTGGATCCATGAGAAAGTCGATGATAATGCAGAGATAAGGGCCGGCCTCGCACCGCCACTTCGAAAGGACAAAGAAGCACCAATGACAAGTGGACTACTCTACCGATTTTTGATTCATCAACACTCAAGGAAGTTACAAAATGTAAGTTTTTGCCAAAAAAGGTAAAGAGTTGCCATCAGTCATTCATAATTACCAATCAGGAATGAAAAAGTATCATCATTTGCATGAGTTTCGCTATGAGAAGAGGACCTGTGATGGTTCTATTCAAAAAGAACAAATAAATCAAAACTTCCAAACTTGCAGACAACAGTGAGGTCTGTGTATCTACATCACGAGGAGAGACAGCTATAGATTTGGAGTGAGTGGACTGTAGTCGATGGCGGCAAGCAAAGGAGAAGTTCCTGACTTTGCTTGTGGTCCGCAGGGTTCCAAATTGATGACATCTCAATATAATAATCCACACACACTTCCACAGTCAGGATCTAGCGAAGGCTATAAACCAACTTCCACTTCCACTTGATAAGTCAATTGGGAATACAAGCAATTGAAACAATGGATTCATCCCCATTCATACGACTCGCCCGAGTCGATGTTCTCCACTCTTCACGACAAATCATCAAACACTTGGCGATCATTCCATTGTACAATCAACTATACGAGAAGTGGAAGTACTAGTCTTCACAGAGATTCCGCATCACAAGGATCACATCTCCCATCCTTACCAACTAGCAATAATTCACTAACTCAATTAATAGTACCTTCCATAATCAGCTGCGAACTATTTCGAGACAATCCACAGCTAATCACACCACCGCTGGACGAAGAAGGAATACAATAAACAAGTGGGCACAGAGCCCCCTGAATTCCACACAGATTAAACCAAACAATCGGCTAATAAATTCCCACGAGTCGAAGGATCCAAACAAGAGAAATTAGCAATAGAGAAGCAAAGAGAAAGCGAGAATTTTGACCCACCCACCTGAGCAATGCAACCGCCGAGACCCATGCCTTCGAAAATCTGGTGAAACGCCAAGGCGGCGACGAGAGGCTTAATCGTGCATTGGTTCTGAGACATGCCCATCGTGACCCCAATTATCACCGAGTGGAATATTATCCCGATCTCCAGCACCTGCGACACCAACCTCTGCTTCAGCTTCAGCAATTCCTCGGCCTGATCGACGCCGCAACTGGCCCCGACCTCGCCCGATTCGACGACCCCAAGCTCGGCCAGCTTCTTCTCCTCGTGGGTCCCGATGGGCTTGTAGGGGGCCTGGTGGCCGTGCTCCACGTGGGAGCTGGCGGTGACGTCGACGAGAAGGGCGAGGAGGGCGCCGCAGAGGGTGACGAGGCCGGCGAAGGGGAAGTCCCTCCAGGGGTGGCGGGAGGCGACGGCGCAGTCGGAGAGGGCGTCGTAGGCGTCGGGGAGGACGTGGACGAGGGAGGTGGAGAGGATGACGCCGGCGGCGAAGCACTTGATGACGAGGACGGCCTTGTCGTAGGCGGGCTTGCCCTGGAAGTAGCGGGCCAGGAGGACCGGGGAGGAGATGCCGACGACGCTGGTGACGAAGATGACGAGGATGGATACGAGCTTGAGATGGGTCGCCGCCGCGCTGTTCCGGCAAGCCAGGGCCCGCGCGGTGTCGGTCACGCACCTCCCCATATCTCCCTCCTCTTCCTTCTCCTCGTCCTACTCCTACTGCTTCTGCTGGAACTGCAAGGTTCAGCTACCGTTCAAACCTGCTTTCTACTGCTGCAGCTTAGCTTTCGGTCTACTTCTCCTCCGTCGTCCTCGTCGTCTTCGTCGTCGGCCCAGTCAGTGACGACGGCTCGTGAATGTGTTTCTTGTCGGTTCCTGTTTCGTAGCGGACTTTGGGGGAAGAGTTCTTATGGTGCGGAGGAGGCGATGAAGACGATGAGAAGCCGGGGTGGGACCCTCTTGCATTTAAGAAGCTGCTTTAAGTTACCGACTGTCATGTGAAAAAAATGGAAAGGTTTTCGAGGATTAAAAAAATTCAATCGGTAAGATTGTTAAAACTTAGTGATAAAGTGCAATTAAGATTTAAAATTTAAAAAAAAAATATAATTCATAAACTTATCATAAAAATATAATCGAATATTAAAAAATTTAAAAATACATTAAATCTTAAAATTCATCAAATTGGTCGAATCAAATCTTTTTTTATCGCATTTTTTTCAAATTTTTAGGATTCGATTGCATTTTTATAATAACTTTTAGAAAATTTAAAATTTAATTATACTTTTGTTTAGAATTCGATTGTACATTTTTAAAATTTAAAAAAAATTATTATATTTTCATTATAAATCCATTTTATGAGGCGGTCGATCCGAAAATAACACTTGTCGTAGGATTCAACGAGGGGGCAGGCGGCATCGACGAGGACAGCAGAATCGTGGAGGCTCCACGACAGGAGCTAGTGCTTGCCTTCGTCTGATTTCCAACTTCGTCCGATTTGATTGATGGAGGCGTTTTCTCGGGTGGGAGAAAAGTCCTCATTCAGCAATTATGGACGGAAAAGCTGGGCCCTTTCGCATTCACGGCACTTCCCCGTCCGTTTTTTTTCTGACTCGGAGGAGGTTTTTGGCGAACTTTTCAGAGCCGCATGCGCTTCTTTATTCCTTCCTCGCTTTCGACTCTCTAATCCTGATGGAATGCGGACATGGAGATCGGAGAGTCCCCGGGGATTGGCATTTGGAAAAACTCCCCGTCTCTCTCGAGTACGGACTGCGATGGTCAAGAGGAAAATGGAGCGAGCCGCCGACCAATGGAAACTAAGAAATCGCCTTCCACGGAAATATTTAGAATAAATTATAGTCGACGATTAAAAGATATTTCATTCGATAATTATCTCCAACGATACTAGCAACTATTTTTTAGGAAAATATTGACGATGGAGCATTTTGCTATCGTGCCATCATTTTTTACCTACTTAGTCCATATACATAGGAAAATGATATAAATAGTTCATACATTTTTACTAAATATGTAATATGATCTCGAACTTTTAATTTATTTAATGGGGTTTTTAATTTTAGCCCAATTTACAATGTCATCTCTCATAATCCCCAAACTTTTAATTTATTTAATTTAACATTTTCATATAGTCTAAAGACTAGTTTGAATATTTACTAAAAATTTTGAAAACACGTTGCATAAATTAAAATTTTAGGGATGAATTTGCACATTAGTCAAAGAAAGAAAGTCCCTGAACTTTTGCTTTTGCATTGATGGTGCATTTGAAACTTTTTAAAGTATTTGATCATCTCCTATTGACTATACTAGATTCGATCAATCAATTTGATCCGGTTTCCAGGTGGGCAAAAAGAACCGGTGGATACTGACCAAAAAAAAAAAAAAAAAAGAACCGGTGGATGAAAGCCTAAAATTGCTTTTGCTAGTTGTCCTTTGAAAACTTTTGTTTTTTTGTTTTTTTGTTTTTTTTTTTTTTGTTTTTCCGGTCATAAAACTACTCAAAACCAAAAGAGCCCATAAGAGGAGCGTCATTACAAAGCTGAGCCCATATCTCTTGCCGTGGATATGCCTTTCCCCTTATCTCTTGCCGTGGGCTTCTTGTTTGGAAACTCTGGCTCGTCCCCCACCCACATTTTGGGGCCAAGTGCCTAACGCATCTGCACATGCATGAATAAATAATGCTTAATTTATTTGTTTAAAGTTGCCCGGTTCACCCCAAAAAAAAAAAAAAAAAAAAGTGGCTGAGAATTTGTGTTGTGACCGAAAGATTAGGGCTTTTTAGTTTTTACAGTTTTTAAAAATTAAAATATAATAATAAATAATAAATCAGTTTGATTCGGGTGTTTTGGGTTAATGATTCCACACATAGAATTATGAATCAAACCAAAAATCATTGTTTCCAATATTTTGAAATTGATTCAGTTCGGTTCAATCTAGGCAGCTCATATTGCTCACACATGCTATCGAGTTTTGACAATCTTTTAAATTTCACACAAGTCAAATAAAATCGAAAATACATGAATATGCGTTGCTAGAAATGACATTGCATTCGAATTAAGTTGAGAAAATTATCCAAAAAAATCATAAATTTATTGTACTTTTATCAATTAAATTATAAACATACTTACATTTTGTCAATTAAATCAATCTGGCCAATTTTGATAGGAAGTTGCTGACATAAATGCCGATTGTCCTACGTAGCACGATCGGGGCTAATGTAAACAATTTTTAATAATATTTTTGGAACTTTTTATATTTTTCTGTTATTTTTTTCTTTTTCCTTCTTCATCCACCGGTCGTCGGGCCTAAGCAATGGTTGGCGATCGACCAAAGGCAACTACCAGTGAGGGTTGGTCTCAGGCAAGGCTTGCCTTTGTTGGCCTTTAGCAAGACTCAATCTCATTGGATTTGGGTGAGGTCAAGCCATGATGGCCTCACCCAGATTTAGGTGAGGGCTTCATTGCCCTCATCCCAATGGCCAATGACCTCGTCAACCACAATTTAAAAAAAAAAAAAAAAAGTAAGGAAAAAAGAAGAAAAAAAATTTTAAAAACTATTTATATCAACACCTGATGTATGATGTAGCATGCCCAATGTTAACGTTGGTGATTTTCAGTTAAAATTGATTGAATGAATTTAATTAGCAAAATATAAAAAGTTTATGACTCAATTAGCGTAATAAAAATGTCTATCACTAAATCAAAGCTCTAAATTGGATTTCATATATTTAAAGAGGATAACATACGTGGATATAGTGTATCGAAAGAACAACAATTGCGGTGAGATCACTGGTTATATGGATTCAGATCACACTAGTGACTTGGATGATTGTAAGTCTTTAGCATGGTACATATTTACACTAGTAGGTGGTGCAGTGAGTTGGAAAAGCATCCTTATAAGATCACATTGTCTTGTCTTCGACTGAGATAGAGGACATGGCAGTAACCTCTATAGTAAAGGAGGTGATATGGTTACGAAATTTGCTTTCAGACTTTGGGCTGGATTAGAAAGCGTTGATATACATTGCGATAATCAAGATGCAACATTTTTGACATATAATCCAGTTTATCACGAGCAAACGAAGCATATTAATGTCAGGTACCATTTCATCCGAGATGTCTTAACGAAGGGTAATGTCATTGTAAAAAAGATTGTAACAGCAAACATGATGACACTGTTCATTTGGCGAAGCTCAAGCTTTGCTTGAGCTCAATTGATACTTGTGGAGAGCGAGCGCCTATCGGTGCGTTGAGAGAGCAACATGGATGGTGATGATCACTATAAATTGGCTTCAAATGTCGAGTCAATGTGGAAAAGTGTTAAATTAATGTCTCGACTTTACGTCTAAATTGATATTGACGTGCGGTCTATTTCACTTTTCCTGCATTCAATCTGAACAAAGACCAACGCTTGTGCGGCTCGAGAAAGCACGCAATTAAAGAAATGGGATGAGGGTGCATTCAAGCAAGACCCGCCCATTTTTGGGCCGGAGGATAAGGTGGGTTGGGTTCATAAACGCATTTGCAAGGCCCAGTAAGCTCTGGATCATCTTGATAGGGCTTCCCCATCTACGGACATGCTATTCAATCTCCTTTTCTCAACTATTTCAGCTATCAAGTTTCGAGCATTCACTACAGATCCATAATTTAGAATCGCATCAAAGACCAAAATCCAATTATTAATCTTGGGCCATGCTTTTTCTACTCCTCATTTGGCTCAGACATTTTTTTAGAAGGCTTAGACACTTTAGTTTTTTGTGTTTTGACTATGTTATCCCTGTGAAGCCCACCACTTCTGGTACAATTTTATAACAGTGATTTTTACGCTTTTTTTTTTTTTTTTTTTTTTTTTTTTTTTTTTTTTTTTTCGGGTCTCATTTTCCTTTTTTTTTTTTTTTTTTTCCACTCCTTTGACATCTTAGTCTTTACTTCTTCAAATCATCTATATTTTCTCTCTTGCAAGTCATTCTTTTCTTTCTACACCTCCCACTCATTTTTTCTTCTTCTTCTTCCACAAATTCCCGTCATCCTCTGTTTTCTATCTATGATGCCAATCCCGTCATCCTCCTCACTTTTGTTAGCACTGATATTAGGCTTTCCAGTGACCTCCCCAACAAGCCATTTTTCTCTGTCATACGCAAGCTCTTCTTGCATCATGGAAGGTAATATTGAGAATATATATATAATATTTCTCTCCTCTTCTTGCACATATGAATATCAAGAGAAAGAAAAGATCTCTCCACCATGTGTAGGCATAAAAGTCAAGGGCAATACACGAGTTGTGTTCTTTTAGGTAATATGAAGCAGGATTTGAATTAATAATTTAATTTGATTGTAGATGTAGGAGATATTTGTGGAAGAAGAAGGAGTGGGATGCATGGATAGAAGAGAATGGTCTGCAAGAGAGAAAATAGTGAGATGATTTACAAGACGTCAAAGGCGTGGAAAGAAAGAAGAAGAAGGAAAGTGAGATCCACATGGAGGAAAAAGAAGCTTTGACGACATAATTAAGAAAAAAATCAAGGCGTGGAAAGAAAAAGAAAAGGAAAGTGAGATCCACATGAAAGAAAAAGAAGCTTTGACGACATAATTAAGAAAAAAATCACTCGTGTAAAGTTGTATCACGTTTCACAATGGATAGTATGGCCAAAATATTCCAAAAAGGAAGGAAGTGTCGAAGTCAAAAGATGAGTGAAAAAAGTGCCACCCTTAATCTCTAATAACTCTTCTAGATAAGGTATCATTACCGGTTGATTACACGCGCTTAATCGATGAAATGTCTTGCACAAGTTTTTAAGTTTCGCACGCAAATTAACAAGACTGCGCATACAAACTAATCGAACTGGTGAGAAGATAATGCCTAAAAACAACACTTACGATTAGATAATTCGGGGCAAGCCCGTAGATGTGTTTTGAACTGTGGACCGTCAATTTCACCCGGAAGGCAAGGAATAAGGATGGGTGTCCGAGAACTTCTCTAATTTTGATGGGCCTAGTTCGTAATGTAAGCTCTCAATCCATGAAGATTGCGACTTTAGACCAACAAATTCCCCATGAGATCCACCTTAGCCCATCTTGAAAAAATTAGTCGATTCGAAAACAGCGAGGTTAGAAGCTTTCTTATTTAATTTTTAGAGGAACCCTACTTGGTATTTAGGAAGTTGAGAGCAAGGGAGACGTGTATCCTAGCAAGTTG
Organism: Eucalyptus cloeziana; assembly: GCA_014182715.1. Classification (NCBI taxonomy): domain Eukaryota; kingdom Viridiplantae; phylum Streptophyta; class Magnoliopsida; order Myrtales; family Myrtaceae; genus Eucalyptus; species Eucalyptus cloeziana. The sequence goes on along the minus strand of CM024635.1, from coordinate 31,878,376 downwards.
TCCGTGTAGAAAGTAGAGAAAAGAAAGAATATTCATCTAACCATGTCTAACCTTACGACAAATTCCCGGGTTTCTCTCAAAAATCACTATCATCATTCATTGCGATTATGTACGATTATGGAATTAATGTGTATATATTTTACATAATTTGCGTGTTCACCGAGTGGTATTGACGCTGATGTTTTTGTTCGTGAAGTTTTTATATCCAGGACACACTAATCGATGGAACTGCATGATTTGGACCTCCCATCCACATAAGTCAGCGATGCAGGAGTCGACCTCTAATTGTTGCCATGCCGGCAGCTCGCACTATTGATCACTGAGAAAGATCCCGAAAACCCAGAAAAGTCCGGGCAACCGCGAATCACGAACCCCTAAGTTTGCTGCAATTACCATCGTTTTCATTTGCCCATTGCGCACTAGCGATGCCATTCAAAGCGTCACCAGCGTTTCCATCATTATTATCACTCTAATCATCGTCGAGACAAACTACAAGTGACCCCAATTATTTCTCGAAGGCGCCTCTGAAGCACGAAAAAGTATCGGACAAGACAGCTCGTAGAGAGTTCCCATCCATGGCAGGAGAACAATCGATATTGCCTTACCTAATCTCCGTATTATTGATGACTCGAGAGCCTCCAACCAACTTTGATTTGTCTCTTTTACTCTTGAACTGGAAAGCAATGGGCATTGGAGAATCATTATTGCCCCTTGAATTTAGCCCACGTCTTCCATAAATAATTTCGAAAGACGCATCGGGTGTGCTCTTTCTTACATGAAAATGCATATCAACTTGGCCTGAAAGTTCGAAAGGCCTCTTCATCTTCATTCATGTTGCTTTTTGTTTTTGTTTCGTTCATTTGGATAGAGTTTCAGTCTTGGAGAATAGAGAGGACCGGGTTCTCAAATTTGCAGTGTCTTGAAAGTTACAATTTCCCAAGTGAGGACAAGGGAACAAAAAACATCTTGGACCACCAAGTAGGAGGGGCTACATTGGTCCATACGTACATAGATTGGTGCACAAAGTGGAGGTTTCGAACAGAGACATTGGATGGTGGCACCCAATTAAGGAAATCTACTTTCAGATTGTGCATCGAGCATGTGAAAGGAACAATAAAAGGAACGACATCATGCGTGCATGAGGTGGGGGCCCTAGGGTTTCTGGCTCGTACTTGGAAACCACTGAAAGATGTACAGACCATATATGACATTTTCGGGAAAAATGCAGCATCAAATTGTCTTGTTCATATTAGCCTAGTTACATCTCAACATGAAATGGAATGTTGGCATACTATCGATATTTCTTGAGAGATTTAATTGATATCTACGCGTTCCATTCGATAATCTCATAAACCAAGTCGAATTTCGAAACCAAAGTTCTACATTTAATGTACACCATGCTCATTAGACATTATTGGCCAAGGCTGTGGATGGCTGTCTCGGTCATTTTGTGGCCGAGCCCTACATGTCTTTCTTTTAGGGTTGTACTTATACCTCTCTAGGGTCTACAAAAAGGGCTCTTGTTGGGGGGCTCAATGCGATCTCATGTAAGCTGCTTGGCTCCTCATTGTTCAAGGCCTTGATGCACCACAAGTCTTCAAGGCATTTCCAATGTGGGATGTGAAGCCTCACTTCGTCTCTTGCTCCAATTTCCGTGACCACAAGCTTGCAGTCCTCGGACTTGCGAGCCATGTTCCGCACGAATTGGCAGAGGGTCCGAACCAGTTGAGCTGAGGACTTACCCTCACAGTGCACTCCGTACATGAAGTAGAATCCAAATGGGTCGACAAAATCCGGAATCGCCGGGATCTTAAAGCATGGAAAGAACCGATCCATCAACTTACAACTCTTGGTGTATATCCAGCATGACAAGGGTTCTCTCCCTTGCACCCTAAGCTTGAACACCTCCGCACTGTTCCATACGCTAACCATGGCCCAGTTCCTTGGACCTCGCCAATACTCCGAGCCAGTCGATACGCCATCATATCTGATGTCATCCCATGCTTCTCCTTTGTAGTAAGCCACCCATGTGCCCAGACTCAGCCTGTTCTCGAGTATATTGTCAATGTCTTTGGGGAAGAACTCGGCTGAGCTCATGAACTTCCGGTACAACAGCTCGGCTTCTTTGGTCCCGAGCTTCTTGATTTCGACATGCGAAGGCAAGTGAAGAGCCCTGTAGGGGCTAACAGGGTTCACGAGTATAGCAGGAGTCCGGAACTTGACATAGCCGAGGCTGTCAACGAAGAGCTTGATGGAGGCTTTGTTCTCCTTGTCGGTGGCCATGTATGCGAACTCGACGTGGTTGGAGACGAACCATTGTTCCAGAGAGCGCACCAACCTCAAACCGATCCCTTGGCGACGATGGAGGGGGGAGACCCTCAGGCCTAGTATGTAGCCCACCCTGGCTAAACCTGAGTTCCCATGAGGCCTCGCCATTGTCACCAACTTTATAGAGCCTTGGATGACACCAACCAATTCATTGTCCGACTCGGCCACCTAACATACCAGAATACCCACTTACTAATGTCAGCTCTTGGATAAGACATTAATAAAAAAGAAAAGCAGATCATCATTCATCATCGAATGGAGAAATGATGCGCTCATTATAAGGATTTGTTTTTACCAGCATGTAGAAAGATGGACTATTCCGGATCCTACAGATGGGGTCACCCAAGGTGTCAGTGAAGAGAAAGACGCGATCAGCTGGCCCTACAATCTCACACCCTCGCTCGAGCTCTTCCACGCGAGCGCGATCTTTTTCACCATCGTAGCTTCGTATCTTGAGTTCTTTGTACGGTCCTTGAACCATTATATTGATCAATGAAAGGGGGGGCTCTGTGATAGTACTGCTAGGTGTACTTGCGCTGGATTATGCAAAGAGAGGGCGGAGGGAGGGAGATTAAATAATAAGATGAGAAAGAAACAAACTTCAGGAGAGACAAAATGCCAGTGACTCTGTATTGCACTTGGAGGGAAGGGGAGAGAGCTTTTGGCTATGATTTATACTGGAGAGGAAGGAGAGGGAGGGAGGGACGGAGGGAGGGAGGATTGTGTTTTCTATCATCATCAAAGCTAGCTAGCGAGGGGTTTTGATGACTTCACTTACCATGATGATAATATCTAAAAGCAACTTAAAAAAGTGTGTGATTTTCTACACACAGGTTTACTTATGTTAAATATAAAAAATATATATATATCCTAAAGAAATGCCATTATATCTACCCTATCCATTTTAAATGAAGCTAAACCCAAAAGAAATACCGAACTTAACCACATACAATGATGATTATTTTGAAATGGATCTCATTTACGTGTACAATTAGGGGACCTCATTCATTTGAAAACTTAGGACATCATAATCTCCTTCATTGAAACCGCTAAACATCATTATTAAACCTGTTCCACCAAACGATATTCCCTCCCTTGGATTCTTAATCCAATTCATTCTCGTCCCATCGGCATCCTTAAAGCTTGTCGGTAGCTACATGCGATTCGAGCTTTCTCACTTGGATGATCATTTTTCGTTCTCATCGAATCGAGTCGTTACCAGCTTAGACATAGAAACCATCGGTAGTATGTGTAGCATACTCCTGTGAATCAATTTTTCCCTTGTACGTCTAAAGATCATCATTGTCCATTGGCATCTAATAACAATATTCCTAGACAACAAAAAGTTGATTGATAATGAGGGAACGTGTGCTTTTGTCTTCTAGCATCCGGCCATCATTAGCTTAATTAAGCCCATCCACGTTGGGATCACCTCAGCCTCACGACACCGGGCACGCCGGGGCGTGCGCGTTGGTGGCTAACCCATGATTCCCTTCCCCATAACCATTGAAAACTCAAGAAATCAAAGGCAGAAAAGTTACATTTCCCATATCCAGTTTTGTCCTACATGGTAGATGGGATACGTACCCATCCATGGACGGACTCCGTATCTTTTAGCGCCCATAAAATATCTCCTCCGGATATACGGCGCTAGACTAGATTACGGCTTTCTAACCAGATATTCATACTCAATTCTCTTTGGTCGGTTAAAAAATAAAGTTTGGTCGGTAGATATTCATACTCAATTCACGAGGCGACATTGAGCTTGTGGTTCCGAAGGATCGGATTCTCTTCCACCAGAGCGAGGGGCCTCAGATTATATTATGTCGTCGGGGGCAAAGCTACGTGTATCTTAGCAGAAGCTGCCAATGATTAAGTGCTAAGTTAATCAACCGAGTTTAAGAGGCTGAGGCCAATTGCTAGTCCACGGCTCTCTTTTGCAATTTTAAAATCGGCCCTTGGTTTAAAGAAAAAAGGGGCGAGCCCCTTTCGCTTTCAGGGTACACTGAGCGTCTTTGATTAGGTGGCCCATTAGTGTATCTTGATTTGCCTGCTGCTGCAGCTTTGCCTTTGGAGGGGAGGGGGGGTTGTTCCCGCTCGACACTTAGATTATGAAAGCGAAAGTCATTAATCCCATTATTTCGATGCCCTCCTAGCTTTCCATTTGAGAAAGAACAATATACCATTGAATCTAACCCATTTTTTTTTCCACAAAACGTGCTTTCGTGCAACGGTGGAATCGACTGAGCACCCATGTATTTGTTCATTGATCCAGAGAGGCGTCATTAGGAAAGGATGGAACTAGATATGTTGCGGCATTCTTTAAGCATTATGAGAGCATTTTAAATTGGAAACCACCTTTTCACCTAAGTTCAACTGCCCTTGGTCTTTCTATTTAATAGAGATAGAACTGTTGCATAACCCTTAAAATAAATCAAGGTTGCCCCAATGCTAACAACAAAAATTACATTGGAATCTTGCCTTTTGGTTTCAAAGCATCGGTTTCGAGGCTACACAAGGAGAGAGCATGAGAAGATGTTAATTTGATTTATAGTAATCGGTTTTAGGGTAGATGAGTTTTACATCTTGACTTATTTGGGCTCAGTTCCCAATCATTGGAACTGGAAACTCACCATGTTGATCCTAAAACCGGTTTGCAATTTCAAGGGTTAATCATGAGAGTGACTTTTTCAATTCCAACAAATGCATTATATTTGAAAAAAAATGGTAAAATAACTTACTTAGGGTTAGAGGTAAATCGATTCAAAACTTGTTCAATTCCGGTTTCTGCCATAAAACTTAGGAACCAGCCTTGTGGATTCTAGGTTCTAGATTCCCCGGTAGAATTACAAGTTCAAAGTACATAACTAAAAACCGAACCAATCAAGGTCGTCGGCCCATGATTTCACTTTCATGAAGTATATTAGAGAAAGGCACACGTATTCTCTCAGCACCTCACAAATACTCCATGTAACTTCGAGGGATCATTAGCTTCGAAATATCTACAAAATTCATGTGATACACATGCTGTCGAGATAACGATCTCATCGCCAACCCTCGGGCATAGAGGGAGGCCTTCGTCCCAAAGAGAGATACGGCACCACGCGCTGCGTGTGCAGCTGGGGCTTGGGATGTGGACACCCCACAAAAGGACAAATTCCCACACATCCCACCCAATCTCTCTCCCATCGCTCATTATCACCCATCATGTCTAGACAAAGATTTCACTCGACCTAATTCGTATAATAAAGTCGATCCAAAACCGTAAGCACATAGCGAGACCTGCTTCTCTAATGATCTAGATTCGATTCAGCATGTGTACTAACTCGGATCTCGACCCCACCCACCTCTATCCCCTCGCAAAGAAGAGGTTATCGAACATCCTTCTTTGCTTGGTTTCTCTTTTAAGGCAAAATAGGCAATTGAATTTCCGACTCAATCAATCTTTCGTGAATATAAGCAGAAGATGGGATTCGAATAGGTAGTTTGAATATAAAAGAATATATGCCACGTCCAAACTAAAGGATTCGTCGCCGTGCGATATTTTTGAATTCCCACCTTCCCCTTCTCTTTGTGGCCAATCTTTAACCTACTTGGTTCCAACAACCCCACACCAGCACTTTCTTCACTAATCATAAGGCCTCCCATTCTTACCGGAAAAAGACACGTAAAAGACAGAAGCCCATTATGTGATACGCAGCCCCTTAGCCAATCGCCAAGTGTACCAGCATGGAAAGGAGAAATTCCCTTCTGGCCCCGGGACGAGCGAATCGGGACCCGGACGGCCTCCCACTATCTCCGAAAGGGCGAGAGTGACATCCTCTTCTCTTTGTCACTCAATTCATGAAAAGGAAAAGAGGCGATACACAGACGTTCGTGTTCTCCTAGTGCTCCGGGCAGCGCTCATTCTGTCGTCCGCGTTTTTTCCTTGCATGCATCATGCTGTCTGCACTGTGCTGCATGCTTTCCTCTAGACGATTTTGATTTATGCTAATGCTTCCACGTGGAAAAATTGCTGCTCGGTATTCTATTGCCTTATGCGTTTGTAAGGCAGAACCAATCGGCGAACAAAAAAATTGAACTTTTGAGGGCGAAGGAATGAAATAGCATGTTTTGTCTGAAGTTTCCTCATGTGAGCGAAGGCGATGAAGCGCCACTAGTAGTGAGGTCTATCCTGTCCCTCGCATCAATTCTAGTCGGTAACTCATCATCCCCACTTCTTCTTTTGTAATTGAATAGATGGATCTTTTGGCTCGATTGAGCAAGTACATGCGAACGAAAGTGGACGATAAAGTCTCATCCATATGTGTCGTTAGTTGTACCCACATCTTCTTGAAAGCTAGGCCCGGCGTGTATGAGGGCTTCGGGAGTTTGGAGGACCGTGATTGGTTGAACCAGGTTTTCTGGCGGATCCTATCTTTTTTCCGAATCAAGACAGATCTCAAATCTCAACACCAAGTTCACTTGCCACAAGCGTGCATTCACAGTTCTTTGTCAACAATCATCCTTATCCTCACATGCCCAACATCATCAACTTGGCCACACAATGCCACCTCGCATTGCTGGGAACATCTCCTTAACATTACGGTACCACCGAATCTCAACAGGCGGCGGATATAAAAGAGATTGATGGCAATAACAAGTGGAAATGGCTTGGGTTCGTTTTCATTCGACAAATCCTTTGAGTAGATACATGAGAATTCCATTTTCATATGTCTATGAAGGACGTGGCCTGATCTGGTGCGCCGAATGGTTCAGACTACCTGCTTCAACCTTACCAAAGTAAACAACACACCATAGTTCAAATCCGAGGTTATCGAATGAAAAAGTTCTTGAGTGGAAAGAAGCTGATAACCCACCAATATACCTGCAATCTGAGCAAGGAATATCTTGGGAAAAGCATCAGCATCCACAACTTCAAAGAGAGTTAAATAAAGGGGAAGAAGCAATCTTCAATCGAGCATTATATTTCTATTGTCCCAACATGTTTCGATGGCTATGAAAAGACACAATCATATGAACAAATTCAAATGAAGGACGTGAACATTCCAAAAGGGGGGAAAATCATGTCAATGAAGCATCTGTCCTATGAGCTTCAATTCCATGAGGTATCATTCCATAAATATATACATGTATTTGCTAATCCAATTACCATCTTATACACTCAATCAGCTGTAAGATTAAGAATTCACATAAACAGATACTGCAGAAACTTCACATTAATGGAAGTTACGCTTATTTATGAGAGTATATGCACATGCCAAAATAATTGGATGTGACTACCACGGACTCTTAAATTATGTCCACCTTCACTACTTGTGCATTAGTAAATCTTAGCCCAATAGGTAGCGAGGGTTCTCAGAGTTGCTTCGGAGAGTTACTACCTTGTTCAAATAGAAATTGTAGCGATCCAACCTCAGTGATCTTAACAATTGTAGCTTCATGTGACTTTGGTAATCCACACAACCGATTAGCCTGTACACCACTACTAACTACATCCAAATTGTAAAAAGAAACTTTTAATCTAGCATACCAGGGGCCAGGGAGAGATCAGCCGCAAATCCTAACGTGACAGCTTAGAGAGTGAGTTAACCATAAAAAAACCAACTGAAAAATTTTAGAATCTTTCTCAAACAACTTTTGTGAATATTAACAGTCAGTGCCCACTGATCGTTAAGGTCCTCTTCATTCTAGTATTTCTACTCCCATTGAGTCAGTCTACAAAAGGTTGACATCAACAGATGAATTTTGAAGCTTGTGAACACCCTGAGCACTCGTATATATTTTTCTAGTACATTCCTTTCAGAAGTTAGCACACACCCCCTTTCATATGGCCCCAAAATGTAGCAAGAAACTCACTACTATCTAAACATTTTCCACAGAAACAGCTGAAAGCCTGTAACATGATGGTAACTCAATAAGCAACTACTTTTGCATTGATAAGTATTACCTTCTTGGTATGTGATGGGGCTCCTACCCTCAGGGGACAGAAATTACCAAAGATAGGAGAACCATGCGGTGTGATAGCTTGCTTACTCTTGATCCACCGCAAGGTGTTCTCAAACTGGCTTAATAAGTATACACAATCTATCATTTATATTTTTCAAAGATTGTAAACCGCATTTACAGATCAGTGATGATGTCAAAGGACAAACCATTCATCAAGTGGGTGTAACATAGACAGTCTTGAGTTCCCCCTACTCTATTGTCATTAAGTTTCTTCTGTCCTTTCCTCATGGCTCTTCAGAGGTTCCATTGGATAAGTCCTCACCTGCAACACCGGTTGACCCATTTGATAACCGATTTGAGCTGGTGGAATTTGAATAAGGGGAGTATGTGGAAGCAGGGCTGCCTCGTGAATACCGGTTTTGTGCCGCTGTGCTACTTCTTGCAGCCTTTAAGCGAGCCTTTCTGCCCTGAAAGGTGGAAAAAAGCTAGATAGTAAACAATTATGAACCTGATCATAAATGCCATAAAGCTATTCAACCTAAGATGCTCGACTATAAACTCACCCAAGCATTGAAACAAACAAAGCAATTCAAAGTAAGAGCCAATTCAGTGCATTCAGTTTACACCTAAAGCATATTCAGGAACAGAGTGTCACCTTGCCCATGCACTTCTCCAAATGAGGAGCAAACCTTCCAGCCATGATTGATCGTCCACAATTCATGCAGTCAAATATTTCATTGGCTACTGCGGGATGGGTCTGCCCAAAAATGTCAACCACATACTTGCTGTTTGTTTCACCACTATTACTAGGATCGGCAGCCCTTACACGAGCTTGGGTGGAACGCCTCAATTCTTCCTCTTCATCTTCTAAGTTTCTATCAAGCCCCAACTTTGCTATTCGATGACACTCGGAGGCAATATCAACAATAATAGAATCGAGGAGATCTCCAAAGAAATGAGATGAAAGCTGGTGTGAAAGAGGAAAGAGCAGAAAAATGCAATGAGAGAGTGAACAATTAACAATCTAGCTAATAAAATAGTTTCTGCAGGAGTCAACACCATCGCATAATTGACTAATTCCTGAAAATTGGGTGCTTCCTCAAGATTCATTTTAAAAAAAAAACTATTTCTAGGCAATCTTACTGAAGCTTGAAGAATGAGAGAGGATTTAGCCATTCCATATAGAACATAATAGAGACAAAGCTACTATAGAAATCAAGCAACGGGGGAAGCAGAACAGTTAATTTGAGTACAGATACAGAAAGGCAATATTGCTTCCACAGTGAGAAAGTGTTGCAGGAACTGAAACCACTCAAAATAATCTGAACACTCAAGACGTCAGCAGTGAAATGGAAAAAAGAAACAAAACCAAATAAAGAGTTACTTCTAACAAGCACTCTAAACAGAAATCCTCCACGAAGCATGAACACAATCTAAACAATGCAACCCTTCATTTCAAAAGGGAACTTCTTTGCAAACTTCCAGCTTTCGCGAGAATCAAAAGGTACTAAATAGTGCGAGCAAATGACAAAGGCGGTTTTTTGCCTCAGGAACAGACGAATCCAAACAAACTTCATGGATTTCAACCACACCCTTTGCCCCTTCATCGTGCACCGCATGATTCTTTAGTGCAGATAATTGTATGCATCACATTTGCCTGTCAAAAGCAAAAGACAATTACCTGGGCGTCAGGCGATGCATTATCCTCACGCGACGCCGACATGATACCTGAGAACTGACAAAAGAGAGAACTGAAGCTCAGCTCATGCCAATTAAAAACCTCACGTCGACAATCGCCGATCAAGCAACTCGAAAAAAGCTCACTCGCATTTTTACGAGCAAGCGGACGGAAGGTAGGGATTCTAGCCCCGACCTGGACGGTGCAAGAATAGAATCTACTTCTTCCTCTTTACCAATTGAATAGTGTAATCAAGAACATCATGCCGATATTACCAAATGCTAGCAATACAGATAGGAATCCGTACAGGAGCCTGCGCTACATCTCGGGTTCAATCACGGAGATCGCATCACTACAGAAGTTTACACGTTAACGCTATGATCCAGCAAGAAGATTTCGCCATGGTCACCTTACCTAAATCGCTCGTCGAAGAGGCGGCCGCGGATCGCTAGCGATCTGTATCGGGGGTGCGGCGTTCTCCAGCGATCCTGCTGCTGAAAGCAAAACGAGGAACGGCCGCTTCTAAACCCTAGCTGGAGGAAGAGGAAGACCTTTCACTTTGACTGAAAATCCAGGCCATTGCTCACAGCCATAGGGTAATTCACGAAGACTGGTTGGACAATAACTTCATTAAAATAATCCATGTACTATAGTTAAGGGTTTTTTTTTTTTTTTTTTTTTTGGGGTGATTGAGGATCCGCCGAAGCATGCTTTGATCAGCTTACGCCGATTTGGGATCTCACGGGCCTCCACGAGTGGAGGACCAATAGCAACTATACCTCAAGGGAAACTGGCCCAGCAACCCACCGGCTCTCAAGCTGAAAGCATATTAAAGCCCGTTCTATAACGTCAATCCTAAAGCGGGTTAAGAAAACTACTACCTTATTACCGCATCGCCCTTAATTATACTTTATTTTATAGATGTTCTTGTTGTAGTCATATTTAGTAAGGTGTTATTTCCATCTTTACATAATTAAATTCACCATATTTTTACTAAAGAAATAAAAGTGTATCCAGTTATATAATCGCAATTTAAAGTGTTGGCTCTCAATTTATTTGTTTTACTTCTGTCTTTTTTTCTATTTATATTTAGGATCTAATTATGATAATTAAATGGGAAAAAATTCAAATAAAGGCTAGAATTGCCTTCATTTTTTCAAATAAGCGTCCAAGTGAATTTTGTTTTAAATAAAAGTCAAGTAGCTATATTAATCTCAAAAAATGATTTAAAATGATTATAACTGTTTCAAATAAGGACATAGTCTTGGCTCTCCCGTTGGAAAAAAAAAAAAAATTAGCCAATTAGGGGTATTTTTGTCCAAAAGCAATTTAAATTTAAATATAATCATATCAAAACTTAAAAAGAAAAGTAGAGGAATACACAGGTGGGCTGATGAACCTGACTTACTAGAGGCAAGGGCTTGTTGGCCCTCACCAGGGACAAAAAAAGGGTTGCACCATATTTGGGCGAGGGTTGCCAACCCTAGTGTTGGCCTGGCGACCCTTGCCCAACCCTTGCCAAGGATGGGAGAGGGTGGCGATCCTCTCCCAAATCTAGGCGAGGGTTGCCAGCCCTTGCCCAGGGCCCCAGCCCTAGCCTTGGCCTTTGGTTAGCAGTAGTTGCTAGCCTTCACCCAAGCGTTAGCGACCTCGCCAATTGTCGCCACCACCCCATCGGCGATGGGTGTGGCAGCCATGAGCTCGCCTATGTTTCCCCTTTTTCTTTTTAAGTTTTATTTACGAAAAATAAAGAAAAAGAAAATTTTAAAAAGACAAAATTATTTTCCATAACTAGTGAGTAGGGGTGTCAAAATCGAATCGAAAATCGAACCGAAATTGTTTTTATCGGTTCGATTTTTATCGATTAACCGAACCAAACCGAATCAACAAACCGATAAGAGCTTATTTATTGGAAATGAAAAATATATACAATAGAAAAAAATGAAAAAAAATACAAAAACCGAAAACTAAAAGCTGAAAACTAAAAACCGAAAAACCGAACCGAATTGGACCAAAATTTCGGTTTGGTTCGTATTTGGTTCGGGTTTTATTCGATTCGGTTCGGAAGTTTTTAACGGTTCGATTCAGTTCGGTTTTCAAAAACCGAACCGAACCGAACCGAACAATTGACACACTTATTTGAAATAATGTCTACTCTAGACCTTTATTTGAGGAAATGACGGCACTTTTGGCATTTATTTATAAATTTCCCTAATTAAACATTGTACATGCTTTGATTTTGTTTATTATGGGTAACCTATATATATAAACGTCACCATTTTTTTTTCTAATCTCTAGATTTTACTTAGAGAAATAATTTTTATCGAGAAGAGAAATTTCTAAGAATCATAATTCCTTTATACATTATCAAGCAAATTTTTAATTGTCCGGTAAGATCTAGACAATTTTTAGCATTAACAATTCTTTAACAAAATCACAAGTTTATAAACTTTTAAATTTATTGGGTAAATCACCATCAAACGCTTTCTAATCTTGGTATCTTTTTTGTAAACACTTCATAGATGATATTCACTTTTATCAATCCTGAATAAATGAGATTTCATTGACATTTTAAGAAATATTTCTTATTTTATGCACGGTTTTAATTTAATTAAATCTCATCTTTTAAAAGTTTCACGTTGGAGAGTATAAATGCAAAGAGGGTTTTTTTTTTTTTTTTTTTTCATTTGTTCGTCCTATGTATGCATATAATATAAAAGACAACTAACAAAAAAAAATAATTTGATAGTGATATGCGCAACATAGTGAAAGTTTATAAACAAGTGAAAGTGTCTACACTTTTTTGTAGATTTTACTTGACCATTAATCCATAATTTGCTCGATAACATAACAAAAAATTAATTTCTTAGATATTTCTCTTCTTGACAAAACTAAATTCTGCATAAGGAAAGTTTAGGGAAAATGACACAAAAGGTCCAAGAATTATGTACCAATGTGTATTGTGGCTCTTGAACTTTTAATTTGTTCAATTAATGCTTGAATTGTAACTCACTGTATAACGCAATTCTTGAACTTTTAATTTGTTTAATGTAATCCCTGAACTTTTGATACATATTCAATTTAATCAGTGAATTATATGAAAATATTCAATTTAATCAGCGAATTATATGAAAATATTCAAAATTTGATTTTGAATTAATAAAAGGACAATATTAAAATTTTCATATAATCTATGGATTAAGTTGAACAAGTATAAAAAGTTCATAGATCACATTAAATAAATTAAAAATTTATAAATCACATTGTATGTTGATTAAATTCGATAATCATATTAAACAAATTAAGATTTCACGCTTGCAATAGAATGTCTATCGGTATCATTTACGGGAAAATTTTCCAAAAGTCTTAAACCTATTGCGTTTTGCTAATTCGGTCTTAAACCTTTTAACTCGCCAATTGAGTCCTAAACTTTTTCACTTCTTGCCGATTCAGTCCATCCGGCTAATTTTGGCCGGAAAATGCTAACATGGATGCCAACGGTGCCGCGTAGGATTCTTTGGCGCCGACATGGACAATTTTTAATAATATTTTTGAATTTTTTTGAATTTATTTATTTCTTTATTTATTTTTGGCTTTTTCCTTGGCCTTTTCGGTGGCCGGCCATCGGCCACAGCAATGGCCGGCCACCGACCATAGCCGGTCGATCGGCCTTGCCCGCCACGGGCGAGGCCCGACCGGCGAGGCCGCCCGGCCCCGGCGAGGGCCGACCTCACCAGATTTGGCGAGGGGAGCCCTCGCCGGGGGTTGCCCTAGCCTAGGCAAGTGTCGGCCTCGCCCTTGGCCGAGGGGGCGGGGGCCACCGGCCACAGCCGACGCCCGGCCGGCCGGGGGCTAGGGCTGGTCTCGCCAGATCCGGTTTGGGCGAGGTCGACGCTCGCTTGGGCGAGAGTGAGCCTTGGTGGGGGCTCCCCTTGCCGGATCTAGTGAGGTCGGCCCTCGCCCCCGGCCGGCCGAGCGTCGGCCGTGGTCGGTGGCTAGCCGTCGCCCACTTAGCCGGGGCGAGGCCAACGCTTGCCCGGGCGAGCGTTGGCCTCACCTAGACCAGATCTGGCGAGGGCCGCCCGCCCCTAGCCGGCCTAGCGTCGGCCCGTGGCCGGTGGCCACCGTCGCCCGCCCGACTGGGGCGAGGTTGACGCTCGCCTAGGCGAGGGCGACCCACGATGAGGGCTCCCTTGCCTGGGGCCGGGCGGCCTCGCCGCCGGAGCCTCACCCGTGGCGAGCGAGGCCGGTCAGTGGCCGTGGCCGGCCGTCACCGTGACCAGTGGCCGGCCACCAAAAAGGCCAAGGAAAAAGCCAAAAAGAAAAAAAAAAAAAAAAAGGAAAAAAAGGAAAAAAATTCAAAAATATTTAAAAATATTAAAATATTATTAAAAATTGTTAACGTCAAGCACCGACAGTTCTACATGGCACCACTAACGTCCACGTTAGCATTTTCCGGCCAAAATTGACCGAATGGACTGAATCGGCAAGAAGTGAAAATGTTTATAACTCAATTGGCAAAATTAAAAAGGTTTATGACTGAATTGGCAAAACTGCAATAGGTTTAGGACTTTTTGGACAATTTTCCCTATCATTTACATAAGACGGAATTATAAAATCTTTTTTATTCCCTCTGTGTAAATTTAACCGGATAAACACTTCCTTAAAGGAATCTAACCCAATTGCGTTGCTCTAAAGTGCGATAGTGTGAACACCCCCAACCACAATCGCCACTAAAAAATGGGGGTAAGCATCAGTCCAGTTTATCTAGAAAACTAGATCGGCCAATTTTGGATAGTTTTCGCATGAATTGTTTCAGTTCCTGTATATGGCAAGGAACTGTACAAACAGCGCTGAATCGGCCCAAATTACACACAGGGAAATTTGTCCTAAAAATTCTAAATTTATTGTACAATTGTCAAATTTAGTCATAATTTTTTCGATAGTGCCAATTTAATCCTCAATCTTTTAATGATTTGTCAAACTAGTCCTAAAATTTTTAACGAGTTACTAATTTAGTCATTCCGATTAATTTTAATCGGACATTGTTAACATGGTGGTCTAGTTAATGTTGATTATTCAGTGCCGACGTGGACAATTTTTTATTAATTTTATTATATTATATATTTCTTTTCTTTTCTTTATTTTTTTCCTCTTTTGACAACTGGTAGGGCCACCGGCAATTGGTAGAGAGCTTGTGACCTTCGCTGGGCCTTGGTGAGGGCTACGACACTCTCGCCTCCCTAGATTTTGCGAGGGCATCATGAGCCCTCACCAAATCCAGTGAGGGCTACAACCTTCACCCGCATTTGGCGAGGGCTTCATGGCCCTCGTCTAGGGCTTGGCGGGGGTTGTCGACCCTCGCCAAAGGGTCAACAAGCCCTGCGAAGGTCGCCAGCCCTTTGTAAAAAAAGGGAAAAAATATAAAAAATATAAAATTGTTTATGTCAGCGTTGGCCGAACCACGTAGGACGATGGCACTGAGTAGGCCGCCACGTCAACGATGTCTAACCAAAATTAGCCGGAAAAACTAAATTAGCAATTTGTTAAAATGTTTAGGAATAATTGAGCAAATCATTAAAAATGTTTAGAACTAAATTGACATAATAAGAAGGTTTAAAATCGAATTTGCAAGTTATTAAAAGGTTTAGGACTAAATTGGCCATTGTATACTAGATTTAGGATTAAATTGGCTATCGTATACTAGATTTAGGATTGTCGGTTTCTAGTTTCACAAATTGGGAATCGACACTGTCCGACGTGGTTTTTTGTTCCAGGGTGGAACCAACCCAATTTTGCAATGATCAGTCCTACTTAAAATCGTCTAATCAGTTACCAAGGTTGACATCCTTCCTCAACTAGTCAAATTAAGATCTGGGAGACATCAACAGTAATTTAGGTAAAACAAGGCTTAGATGCACCAAAATCACTGCAATGTCTTTGCTTGTAGCTGTTTAATATTAGTAGACATAAATTCATCTCTTACGTGCAAAGATGTGATGAAATGATGAGCGGACTTGAAGAGAAAAGATGGACATAAAATGACTAGAGAAGTTGAAGCCAGCTACTTAAGAGGATTAGAGGTTGCTTCCTTGAAATTTGATTATATAAATAAAAACATTACTTGAATTTTGGGTTCTCATATTCTTAGATGGGACACATTGGGAACATGGTTTAAAAACACGACTCATGTTTGGAACGGATTTTGATTGTATTATGGGTCAATCGAAGTCAATTTAAGGATAAAGTCAGCCGTCTCATGTGGACTTAGTTAAAGAACATGACGTACATTTCACATAAATCACCTTAACCGTTAATCATAAGAATTGTACGGCCTAGATCATAGATGGTTGAAATTAGCTTTCGAATTGAAAATTCTCTTCAACGCTAAGTTTTCTTTTCTTGTTTTTTTTCTTTTCTTTTTGAAATACTGCATTCATGACGTTGTTTTCATGCACATCACCATCGATATATTCTCGCCACACATGTTTCACATTGGGTTAATCCCTGGCATAGCAAAATTCTGGGCATAACATGTATAGACGTGTCGATTAAAGGACCAAAAGATATTTGTTTGAAACAGAACTTTCGTCATCCTCCCCTCCGGTCTAAAAATTTCCTGTTATGTTCTTTTTTCCATCATTACAAGCTAAAACTCAAAATAGCAACGGTCTAGTATGAAAGGCTGTCCCCTTTTTTCCAACCCTGCCATGTTCCTTTCTTCGAGATGAAGGAAACAGCGTTAAGCTTAAGACCTCAATGCTTGACGTTCCCGATCAAAGTCATCCCTCAAGCGTAAACAGCACGATGCGACTGCGATCCCACGATCTCTCACGGCTACGAATCCATGACGAATGCGATGCAAAGTCGATTCTCGTGCCTCCGAATGGAAATAGGGACTTTGGAGCGAGTGAATTCCTTCTATACATTTTACAGTCGTCGACATCGTGTTCGACAAGAACCCTGTGGAAGCAACCGGCCCCCGAGTCGTTCGGAATTCAAGAAGGGTGAAAATGAAAACGACAATAAAAATGCAAAAGTACCTCACAATCCGCCGAGCCAAAATCCAAAGTAGCGATCCAGCGGATGACTGGCCAGGGGCAAGAAATGTGTTACTGTTCTGATATTAAGGGACAGGACAAGGAAGGGAAGGCAACGAAAGAGCCTTGTGTGTGTCAGTGTCCATCACCTCGACAGGCCCACGCTTCAGCTGCAGGACTTTAAATCCCGACGTTAGGTTCCATTGGGGGCACGGGTGGGATGTGAAAACAGACTCGGAGTTTTGTTGTGTTAGACAAAGAGTCAAACGTGCATTAGACCAACAGGAAGGAAAAGACCGACATGGCCACCTCCTCCCTCTCCTCCCGCGACGTTCCGGAAACCTCACCGGCCATGCCTCCCGACGCACAACCACTGGGGCCGCGAGACGCGCTTCGCTTCTCACCCGATAGTCGATATGCTCTTCATGGAGAGCTCACGATGGTCATCCTCGTCGTCGTTTTCACCCTTCTCCTCATATTCGTCATTGTTCTTCCACGTCTCAAGAGCGCAAGGAATTCAGGAACGGAACACGCTGACTCCACCATCCAGAGCTACGGCTTTCCCTGTATTCTCAAAGTAATCAGTAGTCTAGAAGGACGGGTGCGGACCGACCGTGGCTTCCCTGCTGCAGAGGACATGCTACCTTCTGCAGAAGCAGCATGCTCTTTCTTTTGCTGGATATATGGTGCGATAGCTTCTCTTAGATATTTTCTGTATGTGTGTCAGTTCACTTTACTTATTGAGCTACGAACTCTGCTACAACCATCGCACATTGGCTTGACAGAAAATGTAGGTAAAATTCACACGGCTTCTTGCTAGTCTAGATTATGTACTCTGTGGAAGCTTGTTTTGCATTCGTGAGGGAGAGAGTCCGACAACGGTTAAGCATAGCAATTCTTGCTACTGCCTGACGGTTTTCTGAAGATAAGAACTACTATATCCTCTTACAGTACTCTAGCTTTCAATTCATTTCCTGGTGCCAAAGCATTCTTATCAGTGGGAACAAACAGCTCCCAATACCTTGATGTGCTGTAAAATATGCAAAGTTGGAGATTGCTCAAAGAACTCTCTGAAGCAGCTAAAAGGAAAATCTCTAAAGCATCTGGTATTGAATACTGTTTTCTGATCAGAGTGTCGGGCAGTCTCATGCCTATCATCTTTTTTCACGTCCTCGATCACCATTTTATTTTAACACACTTCACTTTATCAAGTTTTAATGGGAAATCTAAATTCAGTGCAAATTTCTGAGGAAAACAGATGCCGCTGTCATGACAGGTCCACCAGCTGTTCGTACTCGGAGTTCACATTTTGAGAACCTACTTGAAAAATTTCAGCTCAGGTCCCAGGGCAACCAAGCTGTTAACAGATCAAACGCTCTTTCATGGCCAAGAAAAAAAGAAGAGGAAAATAAATAAGAAAGCTAGCTCACTAGTTTGGTTTAATAAACAATATGACCGACTCTAAGCAGCATTTAAACAAGTAGCAAAATTAATTGTCCGACAATAATATTCCATGTCGCTTCATAAACTAATTTCGTACGGCCTTAATATACTAGCATTGTTCAAAGAAGAATGAAGAGATCTCTGCAAATACCACAAAAGAAGTCAACAAGTCACCAAACACTGGAAGGATTATTCTCCCCCTCCCCTTCAAGAGAGAGAAAAAGAATCAAATAAAAACCATTTAGCTCACCCTAGTAAAAGTGAGGAAATAAGAATCGGTCCATAACAGAAGCCTCATATACATCATGGAAGAATGTCATGTGAAACCTTTATCTCCAGAGACATGGAAATTCCCACAATATAATGCTGTACCAATCTGTCTGAGGGAATAATAAGAGAATAAATTGCTTTAAGTACACAATAGTAACGAAAACTATGGCATGGCATGAGAGTAAATTTTCTCGCTAGATAATACTCAAATGCTGCAAAATTTATAGCACTTTGTGTAAGATACTCACGTTACCTACTATGATGAATGTCACCTTGGCCGAGACGCATTCCCAATCCCTGACCTAAAAAGGAAGGCTCCCGCTAGTTAAGGGAGCTGTGAGATTGTCATCAAGCTCAGAGCTCAGAGGATGTGATTTCACCAGTGCAGATGGTAGACAGAGTATCAGAAAACCTGGAACAATCTCCCAACTTCCTTGGTTTTAACCAAATGCAAAAAAATAGGACATAAACCTGTAAACAAAGCAAATTGCACCAGTCAGGCCACCACTCAAACAGTTTTTAGTTTGCGGTCAATGCTGAATAATAAAAGCTTAAAAAGAAAGACTACCCGAGCTAGGCTAAAAACCCAGCAGAGGCCATTGCAATGCTACCAGCTAAAAATTTATTAATGTTGTAAGGAATTTTATGATGGCCAAACCGCCTTTCAATATGAAAACAAGTAAAACAGGTGTCTAAGCATAAGCTTGCCCATTTTTTCATTTTTGGGTGTAGGGTGAACGAGGCCAATAAACACTATGTCGCACCCTTAATATCTCCATATATCATCTGAGCCTTGAGCAAGGATAATATCATCTATTGAATGAAGCAGATACCTTCAACCAATTATCAAATTCAGCATTAACCATTCTAAAAGTATTTATCAAGTAGAAAGGGGCACATCCCTTGACACTGAACGAGTCCTCCATACGTCAACCCTTTCATTTTGCAGTACGTTATTGATCCTGCTGGCGTAACACAAGAAAAAATGGGAGTTAAGATTACTACAACATCTCCAGCGCCGAGGTTGAATATTACTGCAATTGCGCTTGGCGAAGTCATCCAGTAATATGCACAAGCGAACCTAATTGTGGAAGCATAGAAGAGTGGCCCTCTAAGAAGTTCTCTGAAAGAGAGATGAAGATGATTGCAGTTTCAGAAGTTAAAGCAAAGTTTTTTTGTGGAAACAAATTAGAAAAGGAGACCAACAACGAAAATGTGACAGAGTAGATCACTGATCAAATAACTGATGTAGGTAACATAAACAATGTGATCCCATCAAACCTAGTTTACTTCTTTTGTCAATGCAATGCAGACATAAAGTAGCTCGAGTTATGAAGCTGTGGTCCCCAAATCTTCTCATAGAATTCACTGTTGCTTAATGTTTGCGAATGCCATATCCCACAAGAAGCATGAGTAAGACTTGGAAATGTAGCAGCTAACAGGCACCTTGATGCTGCCCAGAACTGCAATGCATTGGCAATAGCCACTTCACCAAACAAATAATCCTGTAGAATTTTTGAAGAAACCGTTTACTCGTGAGATTACCTGACCAGCATAGCATGAAACTAATCCGATTCTCACATGCTTTAAGTTTCAAAATGAGGAAAACGAGACGATTTAGATGGAATGGACAGCTTGAAAACAGCAGTGGCTTCCCAACTTGTTTTATTTATAGGGACTGC
The DNA here is from genome assembly GCA_014182715.1 of Eucalyptus cloeziana. Classification (NCBI taxonomy): domain Eukaryota; kingdom Viridiplantae; phylum Streptophyta; class Magnoliopsida; order Myrtales; family Myrtaceae; genus Eucalyptus; species Eucalyptus cloeziana. Next base: position 31,857,986 of record CM024635.1, on the reverse strand, counting down.
TTTGAGATACGAATAAAATTGGCCTCATGAGTTAAACGAGACATCCGAGCATCCTGACAGAGCATCATCGGCAGGAATTCATGAAACCCATCCGAACTTGGTCAGATAGAGGCCTCCGGTTAGCTGTTTCTTGGAACAACTGGAGAATCGAGGGGGTGATGCCACCAAACTAGGCGGCGGGTGAAACTAGTCACCAGCATAAGGGTCTGCTCTTCTCATTTATGTTAACTCACTAGCAGCAAAATTTCAGAGCTTTTCTCTCTAATCCTTGTGAGTTTGGTGGGTGGGTAAGATAGACTTAGCAAGAAATTCCTAAGGTAAGAGAAAGCTAGATCAACCAGTCCGTGACACAAGCATATTAACTGTGATCTTTATTTTCTAGTATTTTTTTTTTTAAAGTCATGTTCATTGCTTAATTGTCCACGGTGGCCAAATGATTTTTCAACATGAAAGTCAGTTCCAATTAATCAAGTTTATGGTCGAAGCAATTAGACTATAAATATCAGGTAAGTTTAAAAATGTGATTAAGTAATTAAATAATTTAATGATTTGATTAGATCCAGCTGAGAGAATATATTAACAACCCGATTATCTACATATCCTAGGAAAAATGTACAAGTTTAAGGATCAAACACTATTGTTTACCCCCCAATGTGTTCTTATGAAGCCACATCTTATGACAACAGACGAATACTACAAACCACTCATGCTAATAAGGGGCTAATTCCCTAAAAAAACCGCAAACTTTAGGTTTAGTACCAATTCTGCTTCGAACTTTCTTTTATCTTAAAAAAAAACCCCAAACTTTGGGTCTATTCTCAAATCTGTTCCAAACTTTTTTTTTTTTTGTCTAATTTTTTTTTCCAAAATTTAGGTTTAGTCCCAAATATATCCCAAACTTTTCTTTTATCTTAAAAAAAAATGACGAACTTTAGATCCAATCCTAAATTTACATCATTTTTTTTTTGTCTAAAAGAAAACCATCAATTTTTATTTAAGTCCTAAATTTGCCTCCGTTAGCCCTCTATCCAAAAGTTGCAGTTCGTCGTCCCTAATTTTTTATATCCATAATGATTTTATTTTGAAGATAATTTTCCATGTCGCCTCACCAATGTGTATTTATTATCAATGTGGTAATGTCACGTTAAGTTGAGACTGGACCCTTGGGGTATATTTTTTAAGAATAGATTCAAAGTTAGTGATTTTTTTTAGACAAAACAAAATTCAGGGCAAATTTGGGATTAGACCTAAATTTTAGGTTTTCTTGAGATAAAAGAAAAGTTGAGGATAAATTTGGGACTTGACATAAAGTTTGGGGTTTTCATAGGACTGGCTTTGCTGATAAGGGACCAATTTATCGAAATTTATTGAAGGCAGGGACTAACCAGAACTTGGGCCATGATCTGCCACATTAGTAGGCTGGGCCTGACCTGAACCGGCCCATTTTAGAGAATGGGCGGGCTCCACCTGAACGACACGACCGAGTGAAACAGAATACAAACGAAAGAAGAAATGGGTCGGACACCGACTGGGCTGTCCTGTTCCGAAGTCTGACAGTGTCGCAGCGAAGTTTTTTCTTTTGTCCGGCAGCGAAGCGCAAAGGACAGCCATTGAAGCGCAGACGACCTCGACCTCAACCGAGAGTCCTCACTAATCATGACAATGAGCACCAACCATCCTCCCCCATCGCACCAGAACCTTAACCCCGTCGGTTTTCTGGTCTCCGTTGTTCCGTCGGTTAGCATTTCTCTATCCATCTCTCTCTCCAAGGTCTTCAGTCATTTTTTAATCGCCTGACCACTGGTAGGAATATACGCTGGTAATCGTGCTTCCTTCCAATTGGCTGAACTTGGAGTTCACTCCTTCTCTTTGGGTGCTGAGAATCTCTCGGAAGGAGGAGCAAAAGGTCTCCTCCTTTTAGGTAAAGCTCCAGTCAACTGGGTGTCTCAAGAGTGCCCCGCAGTTGACGCGAGCTTTATCTCCTGGTGTCTCCAGCCTTGCACTCGACATCGCTACAGCTCTCTATCTCCATCATCTCTTGGGGTCGAATCGTTTCTACTTTCGAAGAATTGTATCTGAGGAAGACTTGGTAATATGGCCTCTGCATATGGCTTTGCTTCTTCCACGAAATTGAGGTTTTCGCCTTTGCCTTCCTTCTCGCATCAACCGGCTGCAAATCGGCTTTTTCCGACCCCATGTAAGCGGAATTGCGCCGTAGCTTGTTATTTGAGAATGCCATCGAGCATTTACGGACGTAAAAATCTTCTCTTTTTCACCGCTGGACCGAGGAGGTTCCGCGGATTCTCGCTGAGCAAGGCTCTGGAATTGGAAGAATTCGTGACGAGCGACGATGAAGATGAAATGGGCGATGGGTTCTTTGAGGCGATCGAGGAATTAGAGCGGATGACGAGGGAGCCATCCGATGTTCTTGAGGAGATGAATGACCGTCTCTCGGCGAGGGAATTGCAGTTAGTGCTTGTGTACTTCTCTCAAGAGGGGAGGGACTCGTGGTGTGCGCTCGAGGTTTTTGAGTGGTTGAAGAAGGAGAATAGGGTTGATAAGGAGACCATGGAGCTCATGGTTGCGCTAATGTGCGGTTGGATGAAGAAGTTGATTGAAGGAGCGCATGATGTCGGTGATGTGGTCAACCTCCTTGTTGACATGGACTGTGTCGGCTTAAAGCCTAGCTTTAGCATGATTGAGAAGGTGATTTCGTTGTATTGGGAGGTCGCAAAGAAGGACAAGGCGATTCTGTTCGTCAAGGAAGTCTTGAGGCGTGGCATTGCTTATTCGGATGATGATGGTGAGGGTCATAAAGGAGGCCCAACTGGGTATCTGGCTTGGAAGATGATGGTGAGTGTCCTTGCTTTTCTGATCTATGGTCCTGTTTAATGGAAATTTGTATTAGTAATTATAGGCTGTTATTTGGTAAGTGTATTTGGGCGCTATAGTTCTTTCTGCAGCAGTTTGGGCAAGTCTTTTGTATTGGGGGAATGTGTTCAATGACTTTCTGCATCACTTTAGTAGCTGGATGCATGGGCATTATTGACTGGTTACATTGGGTTCCATGTGAAAATCACATGGCAGGTTCATGTAACATAGTTACTATGGCATATGCATGTCACTTGTAATTGAAACATTGTTGTGAGCATGGGCAGGGTCGGTTCTGAGGGCAGAACTATGGACCTTCCCAGCCTTAACCATTGTAGAATCGGTTCTGGAATCAGACTGTTCCTACTTCAGCATGTGAACTGGTCTATTCCTCCTCTGTTTTTTTTTTTTATTTATTTTAATTGCATTTACACCTCTTCTTAGCTATAGGTGACTTGAGAAATGACAAGATGCAGTAACTCTGTTCTTGAGTCCCAGCAAAATGGACATGTAATTTTCACCATTTTTTTACTCCACTTTTACTTTGGGTTTCAGGTTCTTAGAACATAGAACCTACCTGGATACCATGTTGAACTAAACTGAATGCTAAGCCCTAGCAAAAGCTTGTGCTTTAAATAACACAAAGGAATCCTGACCTTGGTAACTCTGGCTGGCAAGCAAATTGGTTGGACTTTTTACTGAACTTCAATTCCTGAACTCTGTATGTGGCAGGTTGATGGCAACTATAGGGATGCAGTCAAATTGGTGATACATCTCAGAGAATCAGGGCTAAGGCCAGAGGTTTACAGCTACCTCATTGCAATGACTGCTGTTGTTAAAGAGCTAAATGAATTTGCTAAAGCCTTGCGCAGGCTGAAAGGACTTGCTAAGGATGGTTCGATAGCTAATCTTGATGTTGAAAACGTTGTGCTAATTGATAAGTATCAGTCAGATCTCCTGGCTGATGGCGTCTGCTTATCCAAATGGGTCATAGAAGAGGGAGGCTCCTCTCTTCATGGAGTGGTTCATGAGAGGCTTCTTGCCATGTATATATGTGCTGGTCATGGCCTTGAAGCAGAAAGACAACTTTGGGAAATGAAGCTTGTGGGTAAGGAAGCTGATAGTGACCTTCATGACATTGTTTTAGCTATCTGTGCTTCCCAGAGGGAGGTCAATGCTATAGGACGCTTGCTTACTAGAACGGAGACTGCTAGTTCAATGCGGAAGAAAAGAACCTTCTCATGGTTGTTGAGAGGTTATATTAAAGGTGGACACTTTGATGACGCTGCTGATGCTCTAATTAAAATGCTTGACTTGGGTGTGTATCCAGACTATTTGGACCGGGCAGCTGTGCTGCAGGGCTTGAGAAGTAGAATTCAACAATCAGGAGATGTGGGTGCTTATCTCAAGCTTTGCAAATGCCTTTCTGATGCCAATTTGATTGGACCTTGTCTGGTTTATGTCTATGTTAAGAAACATAAGCTTTGGATCGTGCGGATGCTTTAAATGGTTCAGATAAAGAGCTCAGAGACTCCTATATATCACTTTATGTTTGGGGTCAATGACTTCTTAAGATGCAGCGCTACATGCAAGTTGTTTAGCTGTGGTTTCTCGTTTTTGTAAATTTTGTACAATGTATCAGTGTCCTTGTTACGAAATGAATGCATTTTCTACACGGTGGTGTCTGTAAACATGAGGAATTGTTCGGTGTATATTTTGTCTAATACATAAATACATGAGCTACGGCCTACAGGTATATTTTAGCATTATACAGTTCTAATATTTACTCGTCTTCCATGGTGCTTCTATATGCATTGCTGTCTCTCTTGATTCACTTATTATAATTTATGCTTAGTGATCTAATATGACTTTAGTCTGTCCGTAAAGCACCAATCCTTCTGCTATGTAATGAATAGATGGAGCTATGTATCTGGTGAACAATACTTAATTGGTTATGTTCATTAGAGTTGATCTGGAATTGAGTTGGTAGACTTTTTCTTGGGTAGCCAGAACCAAAGATGCGTGATCTGCAGTTTGAGCTAACGTTGACCTGCTGGATGTATTTTAACAGTAACTTCTAATATGAGTACAAGGAGAGATACAGATAACTATCCTCACCACCTGTTATTGGGTCTGCAAAGAGAATACGGAAACCAGGGCTTTTGTCCAGCAGAGCCCGTCTTTGTATAGAAATTGCTCTTTCGTGAAGAAATGCTCCCCAAAATTGAAGAGCTTCCAAGTAATAGGAAGCATTAGAAATTTAGAACAGAAGGGAGTGAGAACAAGGGAGATGCACTTGGGTGGGGCCAATATAAGAAAACAATCTATGGTGATTTAATTGCATGATCTAATGAGTGACGTAACAATCGGGTTTTGCATTGCAGAAAGTAAAGCAAACCAGAGTGATTCCCATATTCATTTTCACTTATCTACAAGAACCGCAAACCTCTAAAAAAAATGCTTAGTGTATACTCTGCACAAGCTGCTTCCAATGCCCAACAGAGAAACCAGGTAAAAGATTGAAGACCTTCAGCATGTCTTATAATCTACCCCCGAGGTTCGGACTTCACCTCTTCGCTTGATGCTGTTGACATAATTTCAAGTTCTGCCCACCAAAGGGGAGATAATTTTGGGGAAACTACATCAGGTTCCATTGTTGTGATCTCTTTCAACTTGGTCATGACCTCTCTCATTCTTGGTCGCTGGTGAGGATTAGGATTGAGACATTCTCTCATCACTGCAACCAATTTCTGGAGCACTTCTTCTTGAAAAGATTTCAAAGTTGGATCCACCATATCCTTTGTGGGCATCTCCCCTCTAAGATACTGAGTTGTCCAGTCGACTAGAAAACCGTTATCCATCGAGTATGGGATCCTGCCAGTTATTATTTCGAATAAAATGACACCTAAGTTGTACACATTACTCTCTGGATCGACTATTGGTGTTTCCAAGAATTCGACAGCAGCTGATCCAATTTTTGTGGCTACTGAGTCATTGCAGAAACTGAAATCTGATAATTTAGCTGCATAGTCCTCGGTCAGGAACACGGATGAAGACTGCAGATTCCCATGTGCTATTGGCGGTGTCAGCTCATGCATGTACTCGAGGCAGTAAGATATGCCCATTATTATCCGTAATCTCATTCCCCAGTTCAAGTGCTCCGATTCTTTGACTGCATGATGTACAAAAGAATCATCAAAACCAACAAGATACCATTGGAATTTAACATTCTGTAATGCATGAGCCCGACCCCATAGAATGTGTCCATGCTTGTTCCCACTGGTTGATATCTCATTACATGGATACAAGGATGTTCGCAAGTCAAAAATACTTACTGTGCAGATGCTCAAAGAGGGTTCCGTTTGGCGCATACTCAAAAACCAACATTCTCGTGAAAGGCTTCTCTTCCTCACAAAAGCCGATAAGGTTCACAAAGTTCTTGTGGTTCACCTTTGATAATGTGTCTATCTGAGGATTGATCAGTGCAAATGTTTAACTTCCACAAGAGCCTAGCTCAAAAGGAGCAGATAAAAAGAGTTGCTCAATTACCTTCTTTCTGAACTGGGCTTCCAAGTTTTTTGACCAGTTATCAGGAGATGCAGCCGCACTTGAGGTCACAGCGATTTCGACTCCACTAGACAATGTCCCCTTATAAGCTGTGCCATCCGATAGAGTGCCAATTATATTACTGAAATCCTCGCAAGCTGCTTCAAGTTCAGACCGCTGTAGTTTGGGCACCCCTGAAGTGAAAACACTCCACCATTAACAGACAAAAAAAACTTACTGGTCCAGAAAAGTTGAGTAATTCTTGCATGGTTGCACCTGAGTGGAAGGACTGGAAGATGAAGTTTGTTCTGTATATGTGCCACACAGTAAAGGAGGGTGGGAGTTCCCTTCACTTTTCCTATGACGTAGATTATGGAATCCAAAATTTGACCCTATTAGGATAATTATAACCTTTTTCAGTGAAAAAGACTAGATATTACAGGCAAAGACAAGGGGTTTTTCTGAACTACCATTTTCTCAAGCCTATCCTCAGAAGGTTCAGTTGCTCAAGATATATGTGCTTTCACAAGATCAATCTTCCATGCTGGAGCTTTTATGGTTATGGGAAAGCAAGATTAGTCTCTCACTCTCTTGTCAGAATAGTTCAGATGCCATCACTACAAATGTACCCTGGTCTCACATTCTTGGAACTCTCTATAATGAATTCAAGATCCTAACCCGCTTGCTGATAGACTTATGCTTCTATCTTTATACTGAATTTCTAAATTAATTGCTTGGAACTTTTTACTTTTACTACAGCTATTGGCATCTGCCCTTATTTCCCTCAAGAACAATGATTACCTGTTACAAAAGCTTTCTGCAGTTGCCCACTCAACCCTGTGGCCCAAGGTTTCACTGTAACCACCTTATTGCGTCGGAATAAGAACACGGCAGCAGCTGATATTAAGATTACTACTGACCCTGCAATTACTGCCATAGTGATGATAACCATTTGACGCTTCCTGTTGGAGTGAGTACTAGGATTTAGACCAGAAGTTGAAATAGGAGAAGGCGCTGTGATCCAGTTGTTTGGGGGTGCAACAACGGGATGCTTTGGTGATGTCGGTGCATGAACGGGTGTAACAATTGGTGAGGGTGAAGGAGTCAGAGAGATGCTCCAAGGAGATTCTGATGGGGAAGGGGGAATAGACTCCAACGGGGAGAGTGATGGAGCAACTGATGATTTTGGTGAGAGGAATGGACTCCTTGAGGGTGCTCGTGGATGTGAATTTGGTGAAGGTGACTTGAGACCATGTGAAGAAGGTATCGGAGCAGGAGATGGCGATGCTTCAGAACTCTTCTTATTAGGTTTGTCCCCACTGTTTTTGGATGATGTCGGGGCCTCTATTGCCAGTATCTGCCTCCTGTAAGTTGCAGTTTGAGGATGGACACCATTCCTAAAATAAATATTGACATTACCATTAGTGAGATACAAATCCAATAGTATCGTAAAAACTCTATAAAGTAATAGTTTGACCTTGATTTATGTCAAATTCCAATAGAACATCTGATGTAAAAAGTGTACATTGCCTAAAAATGAAGCTAAGCAACTACCATATCAGCTATAAGCTCCGAATCTTTTACCGGTTAATAGTCATGCTATTAGAGTCTGCTCCCATGGCAAAATTACTTTCTTGCCTTTCATGCATCTGCGATTCAGAGATTGTCTTCAGCTCATCAATTTCAGGAGAGGTAAAACCCAAGAACTCATTGTTGTCAAGTAATCTGCATTAGAGATGAAGCAATCGACTTAATCAAGATCCAGCGGATTCTGATTTAGAAGGAAGTGAACGGCACAGTTAATTAATCAACGTACAGGGTTGTGAGGGACAGATTATTGCCAAGCTCAGATGGAAAAGACCCACTAAAATTGTTATATCCCAAGTCCAACACTTCCAGCTCCTTCAGTTTTGCAATCTCCCCAGGGATGTTTCCCCAGAAAGAATTATTGCGTAGAATACTGTAGAGGAAGGAGAAAAATTAAATCAAATACCTATATTCTAGGTCCTGCGTCGAAAATTTATCAGTAAGTTATCAATTTTTTTTATTCTTTACCAGCAGCATGTGTATGCTTACATGGATTTTACATGAGTCAGCTTCCCCAGTTCAGGAGTTAGCATTCCCTCAAGACCAAGATCTTTCAAGTTCCTGCATGGATTGCGAGGCAAAGTAATTAGATCAAGAATGGAAAATCAGAAATGCAGGAATCAGTAACATAAAAATGGAGATGAATTATAATAATTATTTATCAGACGATTAATTGCAATTTTGGCAGGAAGATGGAAAAGAAGTATATAATCCAGATCTAAAGCATGAGATTCTGAGCAGCTGTAAATGCTTCGACTATGACATGAACAGACCAGCAGTGCACATGTATGGGAGAGGATATTGAGAATTATTAGCATGACTGATTTGAAAGATTGCAGCGTCTAGCTAGACCATGATCTGCACTACTTAGAAGGCGTAAAGCATAGGTATTCATTAACAAGCAGACCATCCATGGCACAGTCGGAGCAACGCGGTTGAGAATATTCTACCGTGAAGAATTTTCACCCTTTCTTCTCTGAAGAAAACTGATTAAATGGATGCTTTTTTACTGTGTCTGAAGCATTGTGACCATACAATCACCGCACAAGTTTGACATATTCCAGATTTATCAGAAACCATCTGCTGAAAATGCAGCTTAGACTTCTTCAATGATCATCCATAGCGAAAGAACCAAACTGTTTCGATCCTACATCTATGTATGAACGAAAGCCGCATAGACATATGTAGCATTCCTATCTATGTATGCTAGCAGCGTGCATTGCGATGGCACTGCAAATCCTCACACGTTGCACGAGCAGAAAAAGTTAGATATCAAACTCACAGGATCGCCACTTGTCCGTCCGAGCACTCCACAGCAAACCACGAACAGGGATCCACAACTCCGACATCGTCCTTCCAATTCGATAAAGCCCCATAAGGATCTCTCACCACTCCCTCGCGAAATCTTAATAACGCTACACCTGCATCGCGACGCATCTCCATCCTTCATAATTCATATCATCTTGCCCGGAAAAAAAAGATAAGAACGGAACAGAGAGTACAACCGCAAGGGACATGTTCATAAATCACGTACCTTCGCCGTTGAGAGACCAACAGAAGCTCAGATTTTCGACACAGACTAAGAAAACCACCACCGACACCACGATTCGGAGCTTGGCTCCATTCATTCTCGACCCGCCATCCATCTTTCCTCGTAGTCCCCCCTCGAGCCTCGCCCAAAATACAACGGAGGAAGGAAGACAAGCTTCTGTATTCCCGTCAACTTTGACACGCAGAAGACGATGAAAAAGAGAGGCTGAAAAGCCCACCAACTTCGGTTGGCGTGAGAGTGTGCCCGCGGACCGGAAAGGAACGTGAAGAGAAGGAGCTCAAAGTGAAGAAGGTAGGGGGAGAGTCTCCGCAGGTGCAAGCTAAGCTTTGGAGAGGCAGAGAAGAAACCGCGTCCACCACCACCGCCGCTACGTCGGTGAACTTTTCATGGTAAGAAATCAAGAACGAAACAGAGTAGAATAACTAAAACAAATCTGGCTTTTAATGTTTTCCTTGCGCCGGAATGAGGCGGATGTCTGTGCGTTGTTCCCAAAGCGTGTCGTTTTAACCAGCCCAAGGCCACGTGCCTCTCACGTGCTGTTCCAACTTTTCCCTTTTCTTTCCCCAATTTTCAGGTCCGTAGAGCCCAAAAAAGAAAAAAAAAGAGAAAATTCGTTGAGAGAAAATATAATTTTATTAAGGTAAAAGCCAAGTCCCTGCGGATATGTGCGAATTGGCCTCTGCCTTCGGATGCAATCAAAGTCTTCGGCGGGGGATTAGTTTAGTGTGAAACGTTGGTTGCTGCATGAGAAATACCAGGTCATGTACATGTGCACGCTGCATTATTCTGCGACATATGGTGCTGAGAATAATGCTGAATGCACGGAGAGAAAAGATTGTTTGGTGTTGAACGCGAGAAACTCGGCGTTTTTTTTTTTTTTTTTAAAATACATTTCGCAGTTCGTTTCCATTACGTGCCTCGGTTGACCACTTCCCATATGGTTGCTGAATTTAATATTTCGACCCTGCTTCGGACATCATTCCACCACCCCCGCTTACCTAACTAAAATGGCTTTTGTTTATCGATTCCGTAGATCCTTCTTTTTTCTGGAACGGGTCTGCGTCAACTAATTTGCGAAGACAAGGACGTCGAATCATGGGAAATTATGCAAGCTTGGCCAGCACCAATAAATATGTCAAAACGGACAAATACAGATCTTGATTGCCTTTCACTTTGTCAAGTCAAAAATTAATTAGGCCATCGCTTTCTCCCTGATGTGGCCAGGGAGGAGGAGAGAGGTAGGAAGCTTTGAACCTGTACCTCGCCGGCTGCTGTCATTTTAATGATTCGAGCGGTGCGGATTGCCGGAAGAGGATACTTTCTCACGACTCGAGTTAAAAAGGGAAGGTTCCTTGAATCCTGTGTGCGGTGATTCAGCAGACAGTACGCCGGTCGATCTCCTGCGAGCTTGCAAGTTTCTCATGACTCAAGTATGCCGATTAAGGTGGACTCCCCGCATCGAAAAACTGTGGTCCAGTGCTCAGATCGTGGGTTGGAAGAGAAGTATTCAGCAGGCAGATTTCACTCGCTTATCGGAAGAGAGAACGAGACGCTGTTGATTTCTAATCTTCGGAGAATGTATGATTGAGACCCCAATGTGATACGCAAAAATTAAAGTCGCATGAACTGAAGAAAGGGAAATGCTTTTCCCTCTCTGGCAAGAGATTGAGACTGCATATTCAAGCAACAGCGACGGCTGCTCTTCCCACTACGTTGGGTAATCATCCACTTCTGCTTCAACGTAATCTTCCAAGGCTTCCCAACACCCATTGAGAAAATTTAAGTTAGAAAAAGAAAAGAGAAGCTTTATTAAATCTTGATAGTGCCTTTGCTCCTATTCTAATGTCATTTGGGTATCTTAAAGAGCGGGAATGCTGCAAGATTCCGCTCCATTTGCGCACACTTTACTCAAAATTCGTCACGCAAATAGATTCCTATAAGCCTTACTCTGAATTGAGAATGCACCGAAACTAATTCCGCCCATATTGTACGCAATCTGCCGGCAGCTCGGGCATTAAAAAGAGTGATATACAGTGAGGTTTAAAAGGGACCATGAGGGGCCAATTTGCTGTATGTATGACTACATCAGAACAGAAGCAGCGAGAACTCACAATCAGACCGTCCAGCACCATACACGATCTTCATCTTAACTTTTTGGTCCCATATGTTTGTCCGGTTTTTGTTGGGCAAATTGGTCACATAAGGTTGGATCATCTCGCGAGGGCCCTCCTCTGTTGCTCTCCTCTTATCTTACATACTCAATCGACAAATGGAGCAACAACAGCAAGATCCACGACCGAATCACCACCATTCTTTAATCAGTGTCGAAGTGGGCCCTCATCTGTATGATCTTGCTCCTGATTACTCAATCTTATTTCTTAATGTAGGTGCTGCATTTAGGATGGATGAGTGAGACTCAGACTCCTCATCTGATGTGGGCCTTTTTTTTCAAACCATTTGTTTTTTATGCTTTAAATGACCTCATGAAGTCATTAGGAAAATGCTCTGCGACCTGTTCCACCTGTGACATTGAATCTGTCATGCCATAGCCCAACTGGATTTATCTTATTGATTATCTTGTTGGCCCAAGTTTCACGTGGTCTACTGAATTTCTAGGAAACTTTGCTGTACTAGAAGAGACATGCTTTGGCTGTTTGACACTCACTCTGCTCGGTAATTTGTGAGCCAACTCTTGAATCTTGATGGCTTAACACTTCGTTGGATATTGCCGTGTCAATGTCGTTTTGGTGGGACTAGACTAGTAGCTGCATTTCTTCCCACATAGGAAGGAAAAAAGCCAAAAGAAAAAGGTACAAGAATCGAATAATCGGTAGGGGTTCCATTTCTTTGGGGGCACTGAAAGGGAGTTGTGTAGGTTGTGGAGACTGTTCGTAAAAGCAAAGCTTTGGAGGTTCACACACTCGCACTCAAAGACAGTGGCCAGGTCAATCAATCATTGTGGTGTTGCTTTCTGTATCTTCTTCAATGCGTACACCTAACGACTTGTAGCCTTTTGTGGTTCTTGGGAGGATCCACGAGGGTACCACTACGTAGCATTGTTTGTTTTGAACCTCTGCCCTCACAGTTTTAAAATGTAGTACAGAGAGTAAAGAACCCAAGTCTTATCAACTAACCCAAGATTCCCCTCGACGATATGGGACAAAGACATGCGCTTAGCCTTGCCAGCTTTTGGGTCACAGCCACCCATCGGTGCAACCTCCCCTCCCATCCTGGCCACGCTGTTCAGCCTCAAGGTCTGGTCGCCACAGTTCTTCCCCATTGGCAGATGCATATCAGCAAAATCCGGGAAAATATGAGGTTGAATAGGAGTAGTACCCATGCATCTCTTCTGGCTTGAATGCACATCTTTGCTGGGCCTAGCTTGAAATCTAGGTGTTAATTGTTGTCATGAGGCTTAGGATCTTGATGGGCCTCGAACATCCACGGGCTTGCTTGCCTTCTCACGTTGCAGCTCATTAAAAGTCATCGGTTCTTGAACATTGCTGATTAAATGGATTTGGCAACAGAGTGAGAAAACTGATGTCATCTGCTAAATGAATGTGTATTGATGCATTCCTGTTTACATTATTTACCCACTAATTCGATGAATGAATGTAGTAACTTTCACATAAAACTAGGTCCAACTAGATATTCTAACATGTGCTTCTTCTTTAGCCAATGCCATTCGGTTCTCTTCAGCTCCTTCAAATCAAAACCAAATATGGACTCTCCCCACCTCCCAGTTTCACAAGTTCTTTTCCATCCACTAGATGGTGCTCTCTTCTGCTGATTCTCCTAGCCTTCAAACCCATCTCTGAAACTACAACTCTACTTGTCTCACCACTCTCTTCCGAATTCTGATAATTTGTCAGGGAAGACACATAAGGACCCATAAAGAGGCACTCCAAAGCCATTCTTGCTTCAGTGAGTTGGTCAGGACCTGGAAAATGAAGCTCCATCGATTCGAACAAGGCTTGGAGGTCTACCAATTTCCCTTCCAGGAAAGCTCCAAATCCATTCCTCTCTCTCATCGCATCATCCTCCATGCCAATCCCATCACCAACAGTTATGATCCCTTGGTCACTCCTACTAATAGAACTCTTGGCGGCTTTTAGAAACTCAAGTCGCACGATTGATGACGCTCCTCCTCTTTCTCATGTGAGGGAGCCCCGGCATGCAGTTAAAAGCTAGCCATTCCCTCCCTCTGCTCTTGTTTAGCTCTGCTACAAGGTCTTGTATGTTGGTTTTCTCCATCTTTAGTCTCAATCCAATTGACTGAGCATGTTCAGTTATCCACCTATTTATCCCTCCAAGCCTTTCTGTGGCTGAGGCATAACTGCAATCTTCTTCCATCCACCTTAGTGATGTCAGACGCACCGCCTTTTGTCCTCATCTTACGAGTTCGTCAAGAAGATGTGGCCATTGCACCCCTTCTCCGATGTAGAAGTCAATTATGTGTAATTCATCAGTGTCCTCAGGAATTGCATCTAGAATTAAAGACTTTGCAGTGAAATGAGCAAACCTACCAACCAGATATATTTGATAGAAGGCGTGCAATGCTGCCTCCAAATTCTTCATGGACCGTCTTAGGTAGTCCTTCATCATCTGAAGCTTCGATCAAGTAATATGCGACACGCTTGAGGGTCGTGCCCATCGGACTACACTCTTCCCTCAATCGTCTCAAGATTTCTCCTACTAGTACTTGTTGTTTATCCTCTCTGGCCTCTCCATAGGCCTTGAGGAGGTGGAAAATGCTCAGTTGGTCATCGACTTCAATATCTTGGCTAGGCAGAACGATGGATGCTTCGGCTGAGATGGTGCTTAAAGTTGGTTCACTTGATATCACTGGTGTGAGATTCAGGGTCCATGAATCATCTTCTTCAGTGAATTGTGAAGAAGAATTGCTTCACTTTGGCAACCACTCACATCTGTCATTGACCATATCAACCAATAACCTATCCAGTAAACTGCTATTAATTACCGGCAAGTTCAGTGAGTTCTGTTCCACTGGAAGCACAGGTAGAAAATTGTCATCTTGGAAAAGGAAAGCCCGAATCACCCCCGGAGGCAAAGAGAGGGCTACAGAAAAGGAAGTATCAGATAAATCCTCCATGGGAATAGTTAAAAGAATGAAACTCGAATCTGCTCATCTCAGCATCCATTCCCTGGAAACCCAGCTCAACTGCTTGAAAAGGCGAGTTGGTGGTTAAATCATAGTTCTGCCACGAGGGAGAACATACTCAGTCTCTATCTTTTGCTAATTGATTTTGATAAGAAGGGCTCGGTCTACCAAGGCCAGAAGGATTCGCACGTTTCATGGCTAAGATTATACGCTAGACACCAAATTGCTGATGGAAAAGATAATATGAAAAGATTGTACAGATTACGGCTAGCCTTACACGTCCACACTATGCGTTTTCCCATTCGAGGCATCGTCCTCCTTAGGCAGTTTCCAGGAGAAGTATTTCTTGATGCTGTCTATGACCAGCATCGTCATTTAAGCTGTGAGGAATGTATCTGTTAGAAATTCCAGCATATGCCAAAACACAGGTCGCATTACATGGAACTTTCATTCGATGAGGCCTCTATACCACTGATGAATTATATATTTGATGGACGAGGCTCTCGGCATCTACATCTCTTTCAAGTATATATATAGAGGCATGATTCCTATCCTGTCAAACTCCCCCACCTTGAAAGAGAGAGACTAAAATATCGGTCGAACGTGCCGTTTGAGTAACTGACTGAGACCATCCTAATGAAAGTACGTATATTATAGATCAAACCAGGTTCATCCGAGGGGAACAATGACTATGCAGAAACCACTTGGACGAATCGTATGTTGTGTGTCTTGATCACGAGGTGGTGAACTTGGGAAGGAAAGGGAAAAACATGTGTGAGATACCGGAACTTAACACGGATTTCGCAAGTAATCTTCCGTTTCTTCACCACGAATTTGTCCCTTGAAACATCCCAGTTAAGTAGTGTCTATCAGGGGAAAAGGAAAAGATCCTGTGGGGAAAAGTTTAACGTGTGTTAAGGAAACAGCAATTAGAGCATCAGACGCATCCATCAGTTGGTGTCCTCGTACGCGTGTCCTTTGGAGGGTCAGACACACTTCCTACTTTCTAATACGTGTTTTGGACCACAAAACAGGCCTCTGCTGCTCGATTTCTTCCCCGCTCGGGAAGCCAGAAATAGGGATCTTCTTCTGCTCCTGAATTGACTGGAGCATATTCCACTTTCGACGGAGAGAACAACCAATGACCCGTTTACCTAAATTCGATCGACCGATGACCAATCAAAACACGGGTCGATTCCAGTCGGAAGAGTCGCCCCCCCATCGTAGTCATGATCCCACATGCCTTCAGCTCTGCTCTTGATGATCGAGATTCCGTAATGGAACGTTGCCTTCATTACTGTAATACTAAGCTCGAGTCGTTCTGGCCATTTTATCGATCCGAGCCTTCGGTAAAATCGACCGGATTCTCGCAACTTCGTGCTTCAGTGACCGATATTCTAAGATGCCGAAGGGACCGAAAGCTTCATGGTTGTCCAATACCAACATGCATAATTGGAGAATATTCGGGTCGAAAACTAGTCTCGGTGCCTCCTCCTTACAAAGAAAGAACACCTCGATTCTATGCTCAATCTTTTTTTTTTTTTTTTTGATTTTTAATTTATTTACCTTACTTACGAAAATCACCCTATAAAAAAGACGTGCTTAGTTTCATTTAATCCTGAAAAACTTCACATTGGCGGTCTTCCTGAGGCTATTTTGGTCCTTTCATCCTCCTCCTCCTCTTCTTCTTCTCCGTCTTCTCCTTCTTACTGCAGAACAGACGCAGAGCACTGAGCAGAAATCAAAAATGGAAGATCGCAGTCCTCCTCCTCCGACGACGACGACGGCCAGTAGCCATCAGGATTCGGACGCGGACACAAGCGTCAATTTCACGGTCAAGTTCAGCGGGAGATCGATACCGGTCGCCGTGTCGCCGGACTCGTCGATCCGAGACGTCAAGTCCCTCCTCCAGCCCCTCACCAACGTCCTCCCGCGCGGGCAGAAGCTCATTTTCAAAGGTCCGTCTCGCCTTCCCGTCTCCTTCCGATTTATACGCGCGCGCGCGAGATTCGTCCCCCGTCTCTCCTTCGACGTTATGCGCGACTGACTGAATGTGCATCGATTAAAGGGAAGATCTTGGACGACTCGATGACGCTGCGGGCGTCGGAGGTGAAGAGCGGGGCTAAGGTCATGCTCATGGCTTCGCAAGGGCTACATCAAGGGGTAAGCATTCTGTGATTTTTGATCGTGTCTGTAGCGTTCGGAATCTTGCCTTCGTTTCGTGTGGATGCGTTCATTTCATAGCTTTCGGCTTCTTCCGCCTCGATATGCTGGTGTCTAGATTGCCGTCTGTCCTTTGTATCCCTCAAAATTTTATCTTTCAGCTAACAGAAGTGTTGAGCATGGAGCGGTGAGTCTCTGGAGATTGAAATGGTAGAATCTTTTCTAACAGGAAGGTCCGATTTTGAAAGCGGCGCAAGCTCAGCCAATTGGAAGGGGGACAAACCGTTCTTTCAATGTGGCAAAAGAAAAGGCTGCGGCTAAGGTTGATAAGACGCATTTGGAACGGTGGAAAATCACTGGAGTTGTTGCGCTGGCTGAACGCAATCTGGAGGTATGGATAATTCCCTTATTGCCTGCAGAAGAAAATGTGTTGTTTAAGAGGCTAAAGGCTTCAAGATTGTTTAGTTGATTTTACTTAACAAAATGAGATTCACGTTTAAGCTCTCGAACTTATATTAGTTTAATTCTTGATGCTTGGAGCTTAAAGATCATACCAGATGAGGTGTGGGCCTGTGGACCTTCCACAAGGATCCTCGATATCTCTAACAACTCTGTTGAGTGTGTGCCTCTACGAATTGGTAGTTTGACTTCCATGCAGGTACTAAGTCTTCATATCGTGTCATTTCTACTCCATTTCAGTAGCATTTCTTCGTCAAAGAACATTTCAAAGTGCTCAAAAGTTTCTTTCCCTCTGCATCTCCACCTTGCAGAAGTTGCTCATGAATGCTAATGGGTTATCTGATCAATCCATTAATTGGGAAGGTCTATCATCTCTCAAGTTTCTGACAGTTCTATCCGTGAATCACAATGAGTGAGTAGTCCCTTCCTGATGAGTTTATTTGATACCTCTGTGGTATAGTAGCTGGAGCATGGGCTTTGTCCATTGCATGTGCTATTCTAGTGGCATTATGTGAGACAATGTGGACTCTAGAAATTAGCAGTTACTGGCACAAGGATGGGAGAGGATCAAGTTTGATCAAACTGGAAGCTGTATGAGAGCTTGATTTATTTGTCTTACTGCAGTATGTGTCACAATAGATGCCGGAAAAATAGTCGTTCTTGCTTTCCATTTAATTCCTCAAAAATTTGTTGGGGCCACATTACTTGTGGCAGTTCTTTTCCCCACTTTAATGGTTTACGACTATGGATTTAGCTTCCAGTACTGATGTCAGTTTGATGCAGCTTAACAGCTCTTCCTCCTGCACTAGGTGCTATTACTTCTTTGAGGCAACTTTACGTTGCCAACAACAAGTTAACTAGTCTTCCTGTGGAAATAGGACATTTGAATCGGCTCGAAGTACTGAAGCTCAACAATAACAGGTGAATATGCTAAGGACAATCTCTTGTGCAGATACTTATTTTTGCAATCAATAAGCGATGGCAATATACCACCACTTTCTTCTGTGTATCATTTCCTTCAAAGTAAAAGGTTCATCTTCTTTTTTATAAGTACTCTGAGATTTGTTTCAGATTCAGTTTAGAGACTACATCTCAATGCAACCTCGGATTTTCGTGCTAGGAATTGAGATAAAGTGTTTGGAAAATTTTTCATCTCATGAAATGACTTGATAAGGGGGAAAATGTTGCATTAGATTTGTATTTTTAACTGTCAGGTCTTCTACTTTTTCAGGATAAGCACCCTGCCTGTGCAAATTGGCGACTGCATTTCCCTTGTAGAGGTTACATTGGTTTTTCTTGTTCTTTTCCTGTCAAAAGATTCAGCCTTTCTAGAACATGAATTTTAAAGTGTCTACTTTCCTAATCCAGTTTAGGTTTCATTTCTTGTGTAAAATTGGATGGTTTTCTTGACGAAGGTTGACATTTTGCAGGTTGACCTTTCGTCAAATCTTTTGTTGGAGCTGCCTGAGACTCTTGGCAACTTGCGAAACCTAAAGGTCTCTATCCTCCTTTTGTTCCAACTGTTTCTTCCCTCCCCAAAACTTTTATATATCTTTCTGAAGTCATTTCCACTGGTATCTACTTGAATTCTCATCTAAGAGGAATATAGATGGAAGACAAACATAGGGAAGTTATGAGTTGGTCTTTCTGCATACAGCAAGGAAAAGGTTGTAATATATATATCACTTTTGTTTTGGACTCTGGTGGTAGATTTTGATGCATATACCTCATATGTCACATGCATTTGTCTGTTTGGTAAAGTTGTAGGTAAGCTGTAGTTGTTCTGTGCTGTTTGGCGCTGCAACTTGTTTGTTTGATTATGTATGTTGTAAAAGCTGTAGCACCCTTTTCCACAGTTGTAGCTGCTGTGGAAAAGTTGCACCAAATAGGCATTCGCTACTGTCATTTCTTCTAGATAGGTAGATTAGATTCTGAGTGGAAGTTACCATAGATCTTGAAGAGTCCTGCTTACGATGGAATAACTATAGAAGTATGATCCTTTCAAGGATTCTTCCTTGAAACTTCAGTAAAATTTCTAGTAGCTTCTGCCTATCAATTCGTGTTCTTCCAAGCACCTATTTGTGATTGGTGTCGACTTTTTGCTTCTCTATGCTTGGCTGTGAGTTGGAGGGATGGGCTCTATGCAACCTTTTCATGCTTTACTTACTGATTTTCTGATGATTGGTCGTGTGGATGGTGCTGTGCAGGCATTGCACCTGAGTAACAATGGGCTCAAATCTCTTCCTCGCGTGCTATTTACTACATGCATCCAGCTCTCTACGTTGGACCTCCATAACACAGAAATCACGGTGGACGTTCTTCGTCAGGTTTGTACCCATCCTTTACCACTACCATTTGATGGTTCAGTAAGTGACATCCTGTCATCTCATAATAGCTTTTGTGGGCAGATTGAAGGATGGGAAGGTTTTGATGAACGTCGGCGCTCGAAGCATCAAAAACAACTAGAGTTTCGAGTCGTGGGTTCTGCTGAATTCGATGAAAGTGCTGACAAAAAGTGATGATCCAATTCTTGTGATCTCAGGAAATGTGGCATTTCTAATCTCGCAAGTCGACCATCTTAATGATATAATGAAGTATTGATTTCCTTCGATCAACTTCCCATGCGTGGGTTATATATGACAGGCACACGAACAAATGAAAGATTTTTTATCTTGAGAACGACAAATTTCTATCGGGATTTGCCTTAGCTCTTTGGCCTGGATTTTTTAGTGTGATCGTATGGGAGCTGAAGATGCACCCTCCAACGGAGGTTTTCTGTGATATAATGTCATGGGCGTGTAATGTTTTTGCTTTAAAATGGTTTTGTGCTTGGTCGAGACGATCGTATGTAGCACTGTTACACTATAATAAGAAAACAATATGCGTGTTGTATTTAATTATGACAAAATGTCTACATTTCCAAACCGAAGCTCCTTGTTTAAGACTGCTGCGAGGCATGAGTGGAGATTTGCTTAAAATTTTCTATATTCCGAATAGATAATGCCAAAACTCGTGCAGCATGGATTCAATCTATAATAAAGCTGCTGCAATAGAGGAATATCACGGAGCATCTAACGATCCTCAAATCACTATTACCTCGGGAAAAGTTATAGAAAAGTTTTAAATCTATTATGTTCAATTCAATCATAAACTTTTTAATTTGATCAATTTAGTCATAAATCTTTTAATATTGTTACAAATTCAGTCTATCTAATAATTTTAATGGGCCGGCGTCGACGTGACAATTTTTATGATTTTTTTAAAATTATTTTTTCGAATTTTTTATTAATTTTTTTCTTTTTCCTTTTCTTTTCTCCCTTCTTCCTCATTCGACTATTCCGACGGTGGCTGGCGAGCCTTCAGTGAGGCTCACCGACCATTGGGCGACAGTCGCGAAGCCCTTGCTTGCCGCTGGCGAGGGTTGCGGCCCTCGCCCAGCCTCTCCTAGGGCCGTCAGCGAGGCGGCTTCGCTTGAATCTGGGTGAGGCTTGCCGCGGGCAAGGCCATGGCGCCCATCACCAGGGGGCAAGGGCTTTGCGGCCGTCGCCCGGTGGCTGGCAAGCCTCACTAAAGGCTCGCCGGCCATTGCCGTAATAGTCCAAGGAGGAAGGAGGGAGAAAAGAAAGGAAAAAGAAAATAAAGAAGAAAAATTAATAAAAAATTCGAAAAAATAATTAAAAAAATCATAAAAATTATCACGTTAGCGTCCGGCCATTGGCTGATGTCTATGTTAGCGTCGGCTGACTAAAATTGGCCGGATAGACTGAATTAATACCAATATTAAAATGTTTAAGATTGAATTTAGGACTTTTTTTGTACTTTTCCCCTATAACCTATCTATTCATTTATAGCTTGTTGGTTAACTTGCCATTTTACTCTTTTATTTTGGGAATAAAAATAAATAAAAATTCATTTGATAAATTTTTTATTCTTGGAAATAGATTTTGAATAGAATCAAGAAGTAAAAAAAATCCTTTTTAGTTTCTAAAAATAATTTCAGAACTAAATTCAGCCTATTTTTCTTTTTTTCTCTTTTCTTTTCTTCTTTGCTCCTCTTCTCTTCTTCTCTCTTCTTCCTCCCAATCGGTCATCGGCCCTTTGTTGCCGCTATCGGCAGTTTTTGGCAACTAGCTAGGCAAAGATTAGCGAGCTCGTTGAAGCCTCACCAAGCCAAGGCGAGGCCGACCTTACGCCGCTCGAGCTAGGCCAACCTTGCACCGCTTGAGCAAGGCTGGCTAGGCGAGCCTTCAGCAAGCTCATCGAATCTCAACTTGGCCTAACGAGGCCCAACCTCACGCTAGCTAGCAAGATCAACCTTGTGCTATCTTGGCAAGGTCAAGGCTGGTGGTGGCCTGCCGAGGCCCGGCAAGCTCACCAAACCTCACCCTACCAATCACCAGCCACCACCCGTGGCCAATGATTGGCCACAAAGGAGGAGGAAGAAGAAGAAAAAAGAAAAAAAGAAAGAAAGAAAGAAAGAAAGATATAATAAAAAATTAAAAATTAAAAGAAACATAAAAATTTAAAATGTATTTCTATTTCAAGAATAAAATTTTTGGGCATTTACCAAATGCCTTCAAACGCCTATAAATTATTTTCAAAAACAAAATAAAAAAAAAAAATTATTTTTGAATGAAAATTGTTCTCAAGAACAAAATAGGTGGTACAATGGCAACAACTAATCCTAGAGTTTATTGTGCATACCTAACCTAATAGAACATCCCGGTCAAATTTTAAGATATTGTGAGACCTAAATGATTGGCTCTTTCGCTGATTCACCAAATAAGCTTTTTCCGTTAATTTCACTTAATCCATTCACATGCAATTATGCTTATAGATACACCTTTACCTCTCCATGATTAGAGCACCGTGTTGACTTTCTCCTTGTGTAGAAAATTCAACCATGTATGGTTTCCGTCTCGGCAATGAGGTACAAAAAACTACATATCATTAAAACATACATCGCACGAGATATCTCATGCAACTTGTCACGGGTTGATTGTTTTTTATCAATCACGCACCCGTGTGGTGTTAGGATTTTCAATTCCAAATCAGCCTCACTCACACATGCACGAACACAATGGTCGTATGAACAAATGGGTGAGTGTATTTGCTATGAACGAGCTGAACACAATGAGAGGGAGGGACCCCTATTTATACAAGTTAGTGTCTCATCTCATCCGTTGATTGTCCCTCCGATCCAACGGTTGTGTTTGAATACATGCCATCATTACAAGTCTGTACAGTAGGCCACTCAAGGGCTCTAGGTCTGGAAAGCCCAGAACGTGTGTTAGAAGTAAGGGCGGGACCAATAGAGTCGTCTGACATGGAGTAAGTGAACGGTCACGGGCTTTTGTCCATATTGCGCATGGGCCAATCGTGCATTAATCATGGGTCGTTCATGTATTGGTCGTGGGCTGCCCTTCATGCGTGACATGGCCCCATTCGGTTGGTCTTGGATCATGCTTTGTCTTGGGGTTGTGTCAATCTCCTCCACTTAATCGGGCAACACCCTCATCGTGTATGTGGCATGGAAGACATCGATATGTTTCTTGAATTGCCATAGAGTCTCAAATTGTTCCCAATTGGCTTCACTCTTAGGAAGGCTCTTCCATTGGATGAGGTACTTCTTCTTTAGCGCACAATATCTTTTCTGTATGACGCGGTCCGCCATGATGCATTCAACGTCCCGATCATAGGAGGTTTTTGCTCCAAGAGGCGCCTGTTGTGATTCGCCACGATTTGGATCTTCCTCGTCCGTATGGAAAGGTTTCAGCATACTCACGTGGAACACAGGGTGTACCTTGAGTTTAGCCAACAAGTCCAACTTGTATGCCACCTTCCCGATCCGTTGTGACACTCAAAAAGGGCCTTCATAGCGATGGATCAGCCCTTTGTGCACATCGCGGTACCAAAGGACCAGGTGTAGCTTGACTAACACCATGTCTCCAACCTGAAACTCCACGTGCCGTCACTTCTTGTTGGCCCACTTCTTTGTGCGCTTTGCTTCCCTATGTAGGCACGCTCACACCAAGTCCACATGTTCTTCCCATTTTTTAGCAAACTTGTACACGGATGGACTGCTTTCTTGATATCTCGAAGCAATCACGCTTGGTGTAAGCAGTTGTTGCCCGATCATGATCTCGAACGGGCTTTGGTTCGTGGACTCATTTCGTTGCAAATTATAGGAGAATTGAGCCATGTCAATCGGTCATGCCTAGCTCACTTGCGTGTTGCTCACATACTGCCAGAGGTAGATTTCTAGAAACGCATTCACCCTCTCTGTCCATTGGTTTGGGGATGCAAGCTTGTGGAGAAATTGAGGTTTGTCCACAACAACTTGAAGAGCTCGGTCCATAACCACCTGGTGAATCAATGATCGCGATCGCTCACGATTGTGTGTGGAACACCCCAGTATTTGACAACGTGCTTGAAAAATAGCTTGGTTACTTCCTTGGCTGAGCAATCCTTCATGACTAGCACGAATGTCGCGTACTTGGAGAAGCAATCCACCACGACCATGGGGGTTCGGCACCCTTCAAACTTCGACAAGTTCACGATGAAATCCATGGAGATGCTTTCCCATAGACGTTTCATGATAGGCAACGGTTCAAAGAGCCCTGCCAGTGACCGTTGCTCTATTTTGTCTTGTTAGCACACAAGACATGTGCGCATGTAGGCTTCAACGTCGTCTTGCATGTGCGGCTAATAGTATTGATCCTCGACGAGTGCCATGGTGTGGTGGGTTCCCGGATGACCTGCCCATTTAGAATCATGGTACTCATACAAGACTTCCTTTTTGAGTTTCCCATGGAGCGGCACATAGAGTCGTTGTCCCTTGGTGTAAAAGAGGTTGTCCTCACACCAAAATCAACTCGTCTTGCCCTCTTGGGCATATCGAAGGAGGGATTGGGCCGTTAGGTCATGCTTCAACCCCTCCTTGATACGGTCGATCCATGGATAGTCGGGTCAACTCATTGTGTTGGCTAGTTCTAGCTTCTTGCTTAAGGTGTCGGCCACGGAGTTGGACCTTCCGCGCTTGTATTCCAACATATAACCAAACTTGGTCAGGAAGTTTTGCCACCGAGCTTGCTTTGGGTTGAGCTTCTTCTGGGTTTGAAAGTAGCTCGTAGCCACATTATCGGCCCTCACAACGAACCGCGATCCAAGAGATAATGCCTCCATGTTCGAAGGCAATGCACCACTGCGGTTATTTCCTTTTCTTGGATTGTATATCATCGCTCGGTGTCATTCAATTTCCAAGACTCAAAGGCAACGTGATGTCCCTCCTATATCAAGACACCACCAATAGCAAAATCAGTTGCATCGGTTTCTATCTTGTAGGATTTGGCATGGTCAGGCAACACGAGGACCGGTTCCTCGATCATGGCCTACTTCAACCAATCAAACGCCTCTCGACACCAATCAATCCACTTCCACAACCTTTCTTTCTTCAGCATGTCTATGAGTGGCACGGTGAGACTCGAATATCCCTGGATGAAGCGTTGGTAGTAATTCATGAGACCAAGGAAAGATCTCAATTCCATCACCTTGGTCGGTGGCTCCCATTCAACGATGGCTCGGATCTTGGTCGCATCCATCCGCACTCATTTGCCCCCGACGATGTGCTGAAAGAAAGGGACTTCCTTTTGTACGAAAGCACATTTCTCACGTTTCACGTATAGATCGTTCTCCTAGAGAACCTGAAAAACTTGACTCAAGTGCTTGACGTGTTCCTCGAGCGTCCGACTATACACAACGATGTTATCAAGGTAAACCACAACAAACCTATCAAGGAACGGATGGAGTACCTTGTACATGAGAGTGCAGAATGTGGCTAGCGCATTGGTCAAGTCAAAAGACATAACGAGGAACTCGTACAATCCGTAGCGAGTCACACATGCGGTTTTTGGCTCATCCTCTTCAGCAATCCAAACCTGGTAGTATCTCGATCGAAGATCAAGCTTGGAGAACCATTGGGCTTCCCCGAGTTGATCGAACAAGTCTACAATGAGGAGGATCAAATACTTGTTCTTGATAGTGAGCTTGTTCAATGCTCGATAGTCTATGTACATGCGGAGGGATCCGTCATGTTTCTTTTGGAACAAGACCAAAGCACCAAACGAAGCCTTGGACGGCCGAATGTATCCCGCGTCGAGCAATTCTTCAAGGTGTTTCTTCAGTTCTTCCAACTTAGGCGGGCCGTGCGATAGGGTGCCATGGCCGGAGGTCGAGCATCAAGCACAAGCTTGATCTGATGATCCACTTCTCTCTGAGGAGGCAGCTTCTTAGGCAACTCGGGCGGCATTATATCTTAGAAGACGTCAATGACTCAGGATACTTCCTCCGGTACCTCACTTCCTTTCATACCTTCCTCCTTCAATGCTGCCAAGAAGGTTACCTCGCCCTTCCTTAATCCCTTCGTCAGCTGCATGGCCGATAGCATCTTCCTATCGCGTCCCGACTCGCGATAGATCGAAATCATGCACTGGCACCGCTTATCTAGGATGCAAATATAATCCGCAAAAGGCATAATGCCCACATTGATCCAATCGTGGAATTTTAAACCAAGTACAAAATCATAATTGTCAATGGGGATTACCTCGATGTCTTTCCTGTTGGTCCATGGTCCAAGGTTAAGCTCTATGTCCCTAGTCACACTACTAGTCAAGACTTCCTTGGAATTCACCGTTTTATGCCAACCAACTTTTCCCTTCTCGACCGAAAGATTTAGCTTCTTCGCAGCCTCTTGGGATATGAAGAAGTCGGATGTCCCAGTATCCACGAGTGCACTTATCGTGATACCACCGATCTTCACGTCCATGAATATCATCCCTTTGGGTTTCTTAATTTTCTTGGCCTTGATCAAGGATCCGCAACGATCCCAACCGCACCACCTCTCGCGATCCATCCTCCTTGTACAAGGCTGCCAACTTTCCTCTTTTCGGACAATCTTGGGCCATATGGGGACCATCACAAAAGAAGCACTTGTAGGTGCGTACCTTACGCTAATATCCTCTATTGCTTGATTCTGGTTGAGTCCTAGGAGGGGCCAATAGTGGCTTGCCTCCATTTGGCCGGTTGTACCAGCTTTGATCTCCCCCACCATTGGCATTTTCTCTCGGACGAGAGTCTGGCTTAACTGAGGATGATGGTTTGTATTTCATGAGGGATTCGGCCACAGAAGTAGCCAATGCAAGATCCGTTACATGGCACCGTTTAAGCTCTTACTTGACCCATGGTTTGAGTTTGCTCATGAATTGATGGAATGCTTCCATCTCGGTCATGGACGGGATTTGGAGCAACAACTCCGAGAACTGCTTCACGTAGTCGTGGACTCCGCCTTTTTGCTTTAAATGCTTGAGTTTCCCGCGAGCTTCCTCCTCCGCATAAGCGAGGTAGTAGGTTCCTCGAAATTCTTCCACGAACTTTGTTCATGTCGTGATAGGGTCGCCACTCTTATCATCCGATCTTCGATGCCACCATAGTAACGCATCATCAACTATATACATGGGTGCAATGTTTACCCGGATCACGTTGTCGGTCATTCCCATGGTTTGGAAGTATCTTTCCATATACCACAATAAGTTGTTCATGACCTTCGCCATCCATGAGCCCTTGAACTCTTTTGGCTTGCGTGCGTCGGTATGTAGTTGCGTGGTGATCAGCTTGTTTACGCGCGCCGCTTCAACCTTAGCGAGCTTTCCTCTGAGCTCAGCAACCTCAGCGTGCATGGCCGCCATCGCCTCTTCCCACGTTTCGTTCCGTTGCCTTAGTTCGTGGATCAGGGACCCAAGCAACTCGCCTCAGAGCTCTGGCTTTGAGCTCTTGCATCTTAGCCCAGAGCTCCTCCTTTTGGCTTCCGCTCCTTCGACGGTCTGGCACAAGTCCTCGACTTGCCCTTGGACATTCGAGACGGTTTCCTCCATGACCGTCACATGGCGTTCTAGGTCGCCCATTTGATTCCTCGAACTTGAGGCACCACGGGTTTTCTTTAGCTTGGTAAGAGCCTTCTCGTTGGCCCTACCGAGGTCCTCGCGATCCTTGACTTGAGTGATCGCAATATCAGGACGTTGATTGGCCATCACGCTTGGAACGAAGGCTCTAATACCACTTGTCACAAGTCGATTGTTTCCGATTGATCACGCACCCGTGCGGTCTTAGGATTTTCGATCCCAAGTCAACCTCACTCCCACAAGGGTCGCATGAACAAAGGTGCAAGTGTATTTGCTATGAACAAACTAAATACAATGAGGGGGAGGGACCACTATTTATACAAATTTGGGTCTTATCCCATCCGTTGATCGTCCCTCCGATCCAACGATTGTGTTTGAATACATACCATCATTACAAGTCTGTACAATAGGCCACTCAATGACTTTATGTTTGGGAAGCTCAGGGCATGTCTCAGAAGCAAGGGCAAGGCCGTCTGACATGGAGTAAGTGAACAGTCACACACTTTTGTCCGTATTACACATAGGCTGATCGTTTGTTGATCATGGATCGGTCACGGTCGTGGGCTGGTCATGGGCTGGGCTGCCCTTAGTGTGTGACACGGCCCCATCTGATTGGTCTTGGATCATGCTTCGTCCGTGGCCGTGTCACAAGATTACAAGTACCATCACGAAGGGCCAACTATCAAGACAAATTCACGGAAATAGTGTTGCGATAGATTGAAATTCGATATAGAAGAATTTCAGATAATGAGAAAAAGAAAATAATCTCCGGTGTGATAAATAAGGTTTCAAGGTAATCCTTGTATGCTTGTAACAACATCCCCAGGAACCCAAAAGAAAAAAGAAACAGTTAATATCTACTCTGACGATGCCAACTACAGATAGGACGCAATGAGTCTAAGAAAGTAACCCAGCTTGGGACCATATGCAGCTAAGAAAGTACATGCAGCTTATCGGAAGTAAATGGATAACTGGGGGATGTCAATATCGTTGTCCTCGTCATCCTCGCATGCAACGACAACATCCAAATGACGACGGTATGGGGGGATTTCTACCTTGGCCACTTCTCTAGCCAAATCAACCACCTTCTTGTCCATTCGATCTTTATGCCTAGGGAACATACTGTTATACAGGAGGGAACTTCCACAAGAAATGCTGTACGCATTAAGCCCCTTCTGTTTCAGCCATTGGAGAAGTTCCCTCAAAGTGGGATTGTCTTTGACGACCCACCTGTCCCAAACAGTCCAGCTCATATCACGGTGATTGATGACCTTGGGAGGTACTGGCTCAGCCATTGAAAGCCAAGGCAATGCCAAGTTGGCAAATGTGTTGCGGTAGTCCTCCAACTTGTGACCTCCAGCAAGAACCTTGTAGAGATCCAGGCAAACAAGACCAGTTGCCATTGCCGTGGAGGTTGCAATAGCAGGAATAATTCTCCCAGCAATAAACTTGGCTTTCAGCTTGTCGACTTCTGGAATGCTGTAGTTCCTTGCTCTCATATTGGCCAGCCCAGCAATTAAGTCCATGTGAAAGTTTGTATCATCATCCTGCACAATGCACAAAGCTCTCCCTTAGTTAACTAATTAATATAATAATTGACTAATTGAAGTCCCAGGGCACCTCGCAGAAAGCATGCAAGGCAAGAGAGCATACCTTCTCAAATTGAATAGGTTTCATCTTGAAACCTGGAGGCAGATTCTTATAGCACTGTTCCAATTTCTTGATCAGTTCATTGATGACTGCAGAGTCATCTATAGATGCAGTGGAGAGACTAGTAGCCTTCTCATCTGTCACTATTTTTGCATCGTTCTTTGGCTGGAAATCTGGAACCATCACCTTGTCAACAGCTTCAGCAAACTTCTTGGGATGCTTGACCCAGTCAGGAATTGGAATTCCAAATGTCTCGGCTCTAAGAATCGATGCCGCCATAACAAAATGGAGATGACCAATATCAGATGCTGAGAATTGAAGAGGGCGAGGGAATCGCTTTGGGGCAGACCAGAAAGGGGCCCCTGTACTGGTTGCCGCATCTTCAGGGAATGTATATATCAACTGCTTCACGCGATTGCCAAAGTAATCTTCGAACCTGTCAAGAAAGCAGAACATCAGCCCATATATTATAAGTGCAAATCAAGTCTGAGTTCTGAGATGAAGGCACAAGATAAGAAACTTACTTAAGACGAGCCCAGGTAATGCAATCTTCAAATGTTTCACATCTCTCCCTCTCCAGGCACTCAAGAACACGTTCCAAAGTATCTCGTGCCTGGGCATCACCAGCATTGCTCATTGCATTTGTGTATTCCAATGGGGTGGATAGATAGGCATTGACTTCGGCAGGAGTTTTCTCAAGCAAACCCTCAAACTCAGATCTAGCCCAAGTAAGACAATGGTCGATATTGTGGGGGAAGGAATGAACAGTGCACATGGGTGCTTGTTTCTCAGGTGGATCTCTTGAGGCACCATAGTTTTCAGTTAGGTGGGGGATAACCATTTGGGTATTGCATAAGGCACCCAGAGTTCCTGACTCCAGCAGTGGCTTTTGGAAATATAAGCACCTTTGATCAACATACAACCTGGCATTAACATTGTCTAATGCATTGATAATGACACTCAAATTCTCCCAAAAGGTGTCATCAAATACATTCTCCGTTTCCGGGCCAACGCGATTCTGCAGTGCTTCAACATTGAGATGAGGATTAATTGATGTTGCAGCAGAAGCAGCAACAGTGGATTTGGCCTGTCCAATATTCCAATCTCGGAACAGAAACTGCCTGGTTAGGTTACTCTTCTCAATAACGTCATCATCAGTGACTGTCAGCTTACCTTGATCGCCACATGAAACTCCCATCAGGGCTACGTTCTTTAAGAACTCACAACCTAGAGCGCCTGATCCAACAATGAATACCTTCGCATCCTCCAACTTCTTTTGCAACTTGGACCCAAAAACAGAAATTTGTGCATCATAACGGCAATTTTGTGGTCTAAAATCGCTGGAATCCACTGGCTCCACCGGAAGAGACTCAACTGAGTCAAAATAGAAAAACTACAAAGAAAAAAAAACATATATTCTTAAATACAAGCCCAAAAAAATCGCAAAAATTCACTATTGAACAGCCGAGATATAGTCCTATCTCAAGGATGTGGTAGAAAAATTCCATTACAATTATAGAAGCATATTTTTGACACAACTGATTTAGCAGCATTTCTTTTTGGGCTATTATGATATACAAAAGTAGAGGACTAAGCTGATATTCATCAAAATCATCATTAAATATTGTAGATGACTAGATGCTAAAAGAAAAGATGTATGCAGTTAAACATGCAATCATTTGAACACAACCACCACAGGGGGTTTCTAAAATAGAGTACCTGAAACAACGGATGGAACTTTCCTGAACACGCCTTCACAACCTCTTGCCCAACAATCCCACCAAACATGGCAGCCATGGGATTCAGAACTGCCTTGGCACCAAAGGCAAAATGCCTGAGAAGTTTTGGATTTATGTCTTCTAGCTTCCCATCTCCCAAGTTCTCATTAATGGTAGTGGCAATAGATATAAGCCGTTGAGCATCCTCTTCTGAACCCGCAACAGGGTATCTCCCAAACTCAGCGATGAACTTGTCCAGAGCTTGAAATGCCAAATGCAGAAGCGGTGGCCTATCAAACTTAGAAAAATCACTAAGAAGAAAATCGCCAGGATCTTTAAGTGCTTCTCTAAGCGGCTTAAAATTCAAAACTTTAGGCTCTTTCACTTGTGTAACTATGCCCCCTTTTTCATAAGTAGCGTAATTTGTGGTATCCTCCTCAAGCATGAATGAGTAGGGTCTTGTGCTTTTGATTTTCCTTGGTTTTCCATCATTCAATTCACTCATACCATGAACTTCCGAAAAGACTACAAGATCCCCATCTTGAAACTCAAGCCTTTCATCGTCAACACAGGACACTAAAGCAGGATTGTCATTACTGATAGATGCGATGATGCCGGTGTGTGGTTCCACCCCATCAACATCAAAGACTGTAAATGCTGGGCCAAAATCACAGAAGACGGAGCCAAAAAGACCTCTAACTTCAGCTTTAATAAAAGATATTGGGGGTTCATGACTATGGCAATAATCATTGAAATCAATAGCTTTCTCCAGACTGATATCTGTAAATACCACCGCCTGCACCACAACATACGGTGATTAATGGATGCAAGAATCCCATAAAATCACAAACACTACTACCTTCAGAAAACATGAGTAAAAATTGCTTGATTTCGGTGTCCTTTTATAGAGAGAGAGAGAAGGGCCCCGGCGCAGCCCCCCCGGGGGGAGCGCTACTCAACCCATGCTAAATTATTCCTGGATACAGACAGAATACCAGCAACAATCCCTTGGCAATGTATGGTTTTGTTTTGCTTATCATCTGCTATCAATCCCCGGGAAATGTCAGGTTCTGTTTTACTTATTATCTGCTATCAGCAGCTTTTGATTTAAAAGGGGTAAAACAGTTTGTTTGTTTTTGACAATACATTTCAATGCCACTATAAGAGCGAATAAAATTTGGAGGACCTTTCAGTAATCAACTGATTATTTCATTACCAAGGTTAAGTCTATATCTCATATCATGCCAATTGTAGATAATTGAAGCACAATCCATGTCCATCTTAAACCTTATAATCAGAACTGTCTCCTGTGGCTTGGCAGAAAAAGTACGACTAGCAAAGACACAAAAGATGTGAAATGGAATAAGGAAACTAAAATGAGAACTTACATTATATGGATATACTAAATTGAACCGAAAAAAGTTGACTCAGGGAACTCAATTTATTTATTCGCAAGACAAGAAGAATAATGGGTAATGAGAGTCAAGCTTGTTCCATGACAAGTAAGCAGAAGGGTACACATGAATTCAAACCTAAGAACTCTTGGGGTTAATTAGCTTAAACCACCAATAGGTCAAACCCTCATCTCTACAACTCACAAAACCTCAATATGAGAGCCAAAAGTTGAAGAAAATCAAACCATTCATCCTAACAACAAAAAGTAACTGATCAAGTCCATAAACGGCAGGTAATCTGATAGCTTCAGAAGGAGCAGTAGAGTGGTTGGACAATTATTTGTTCAAATGACAGCAGAGTTATGCTCTATTACTGTAATATTCATAGTTTGGGCCAATAATAAATAGCTCATTAATCCTTCGATTAATCATCATTTTTATTGTGTTACAACAGAATATTGCGAAATGCCAATAGTGACAGTGAAACGAAGGAAATTAGTAACTTCATCTTCTAATGAATAAAAATCATTGATGTTACAAAGAAGTTCCATATAGTCCTCTATCAGGAGAGAGCATAACATTCCATTAAAAAGAATAAGTAATGGCATTCTTATCAGCAGGGACTCATCAAAATCTTTACGACAAAAGCAGCTTGTTCTCAGAGACTGCCAGATATTGTCAACATAGGGAAGTAGGGAACTTAATCCAATACCCACTAAGAAGTGCATCTGACTACTAGAAAAAAAGCCTCAAAACTTCATCGGGTCTGCAACTGAAAAATGAGCATTTTCACGTAGATAATTATACAAATGAGGTTGCATTGCTATGATCTACAATGAACAGTTGCGAGTGCTTTCACATAGTTCTGGCAACTGGTAATAATTAAGCCATGTCTCAGTCAGTTTCTCTTTATGAATAAGCAAGGATACACGCCATGCATGTCATGCATCTTATTTCATCCTTCTTAACTTGAAGATGGGCATGAACAAAAATATAACCGGTAATCCATAATGCACACCTGAAAGTCAGAAAGTTGTTCCTTAGTCAACTCTGTTGTTATGGTATTAATGACCACTGCATTGTTGAGCTCCTGCAATTTCTGAACAGAAGCAAGAGCCCTGTTTTTGCCAACATCATTCTCAGAGAAAATAAAATTGCTAGACATATCCCAGAGTTCCACTGTCCCCACATCATGTAGAGTCACAGACTTGACACCAGCAAGAACAAGGTTTTTGGCTGCAAAAAATAGGTGGCATTTGAGAACGACAAAATTAGTTCCATTCATGGCACTCAAAATCCAGACCCATCACGAGAACAGACAAAAAAATAGATGATCATGCCCACAACGGTTAATAAACAAATGTCAGAGGCACAATGTGAGTAATCAGGCAAAGGGTAACAACTTACCTTTTTTGTCATTTCATTAGGTCAAACAAGAGTCTATCATAGCTTGTGGATCCAAAACAGGCAGGCAACACCAGATTCATGTTGTATAAATCAATAACAGAGAAAAAGATCGTTCATGCGTCAATACTGGAATAATTACAAGGTAATTATAAGGCTTGAAGGAAGGCCAAATGGTGCTAAACAACAGTGGAAGACGTAGTCCATTCTAGTGTACAGCTGCAACATCTACTCTTTCTAAATTCCTCGGTTCACTTCTCTTCATGTGTGGTAGGAGCGGGCCCATGTGTGTGTGTGTGAGTTCTGTTATGTTGAGTTTTGTTTCACCAGGGTGAGGCTGTTGGGGTTTAACCATTAACTTCGGGCTAAACTAAAGCAACATCAGTTGAGAAGAGAGATTTATAAGCAGCATAATCCAAGTTCTTCGTTGGATCCACTGATCTCATCCCAACAGTAGAGCAATCCAGTCAAAAGATAAGATCAGACGAAAAAGAAACAATCAATTAAATCACAGCCACGGTCTTCCAAGAGTAGAGAAGGAAATCGCCTATACCAATCTCGGCACCGAGGCCTTGCAACCCCGACACGAGGACGTTGGAAGCGAACACCCGTCGCATGGTCTCGCGGCCGTACACCGCGAGCTGCCTGCTGTGGAGATCCTCATCGATGTCCGTCGAATTCGAGTCGCCCAGAGCCATGATCGACGATCCGGTCGCCCCGCCGCCGCTATCGCAATCCCCGCCGCCGCTGTTGCTGCTACCCTGGACAGCGATGTGGGAGTCGTCGCTGGTGTTGGTGGCGGTGAGCACGGCAGATCCGAGACCACTGATCCGAGGCTTCTTGTGAAACGATGCACTCGCGGCGCTGTTGTCGTCTTCTTCTTCTAGAACCACTCCTTCACCAGCTCTCTTTCTAGGAAGCATATAGAAAAGTAACCTGCCGACAAAGGTATGGAAACCCATCACCACATCAGAACAGCAACGAATCGCATAACCTCAAGCATCGCGCGCCTCAAAACAGCTCAAGCATAAATGATCGGAGCCCCCAAAAAACCCCATCCATCAGTCCAGACGCGCACGCGATTCCGATTTCGGCGGAAGAAGCAAGGAATAAAAGGAGGAGAAGAGGTCGGGAGGTCAGCGAAGGAACGCACCGATTAGGACCGGCTGGGAAGGAAGGAATCCGCGGGGAACGGGGGAGGGAGAGGGCGGCCGGCGGGGGTTTCGTGCGGGAAGGGTTTCGAGGATAGCGCCTGCGATTGTTGGTGGGAGAGAGGAACGTGATGTGCGGTGGGCTTCATATAAAAGACGAGAGAGAGACCGCAGTGGGGGGTGCGGATTTACCAGATTGGGGCCGATACTAGGGTTTTCAGAAGAGAGGACAGGGTGGGGGATCAGTCGAGGAAGTCATCTCTCTCTTGCAGTGAGAGAGAGAGAGAGAGAGAAAAAGGAAGGAGACAGAGTTTCGGTGTTGTGCAGCAGAGCGCGAGACGAGGGGTTTTCTTTTCTCCACTGATAAGTCGGCCCGCGGTTGGGTGTAGGGTGGGGTGGGGCCCCCGTGTCGCCGGACGAAAAAAGGCGTCTTGCTGTGGACGGCAGAGAAAATCATCATCCCACCCGACCCTAGTCACAATTATTTTCCAGAAAAATCCTAAATAAATTTACTTCAATTTAATTTTTGCTCACTAAAAATTCTAAATTATTTCACATTTGATTAATTTACCCCAGACCAATATATTATAACAAATTTACCATCTGTTAGTTTTCGTTAAATTTTATTGTTAAATTATTAAGTTTAATGACACATGATAATCATTTTTTATGGTATTAATGCAATTAAAAGAAGGTATATTTATCAAAATGTATCATTTTATGGTTTTTTGCGGTCGAATAAATTAATTTAGGATAAATTTATCACAAATATATTATTTTGGAATTTTTCATGTTCGATTGAGGTAAATTTATCACGAAAGATACCATTTAGTTTTTAATTATTAAAAAAATTTATTATAAATTGTCACACTTAGTTTGAGTTTTTAAGATATTAACCATTTTTTTCAAAATAATTAGAACTTCTAAAACTTATCACGAAAATTGAATTGAATATTAAAATTTTAAAGAAATATAATTAAAGTTAAAACTTATCATTAAAATGCAATCGAATTCTAAAATTTTCAAAAAATAAAATTGAGCCATAAAATTTTCAAAAATGATTTAAACAAAATTACTTGATTTGATCAATTTGATAAATTTTATGATTTGATTGCATTTTTTAAAATTTTTGAATTTCATTATACTTTTATAACAAATTTTATGACTTAATTACATTTTTAAAAAGTTTTGTACTTAAATTATACTTTTATGACTAGTTTTATGACTTCCAATTAACTTATTTCTTTTTTTTTTTATCGATCTACTCTATTTTTACTTTAATACTCATTTTCAAGATTTTTGTCATATTTTTTTAATAGAGCGCATGAGTTAAAATACACATGTGAAATCAAATTTGTCAATTGAGATAAATCCGAGTGTTTACCCCCGGTGGCAATTCAAATCCCTTCCATCTCAACTTTTTCACCATTTTTTATTCTTGCGACAATAAAGGCGTTTGTTTGTGTTTTGCTTTTTTTTTCAGGAATGTAAATAGAAAAAACTATTTCTCGTTCCTAACAGTTTTTAAACAAAAATGCGCGTTTGGTAAAAACTTGTTTCGAAATAAAAAAAAGAACAAAAACATATTTTGTAAATTTATGTTCTTTTTTATTTCTTTTAATTTTTTAATGTTTATTTTTTATTTTTTATTTTTCTTTCTTTTTCTTTCTTTTTTCTTTTTTTCTTGCTTTGGCTCTTGGCCACCGGCCGCCATGGCTCACGGTGGCGCCGCCTTGGTCGGGCGAGCTCGGGCTCGCCTAGATCCGGCGAGGCCGAGCTCGCCCAGCCACCGACAAGGCTCGGCCTTCCGTCTCAACTTTTTCTCCATTTTTTATTCTTGCGACAATAATTAGTCTGCGAAGAGTGTTTTAACAAAAACGTATCGTTTTCTTTTAACAAAAAAATGAGAAAAATGAACAAAAAAAAAAGAACATAAACAAATACACCCTAATTTAATACGACAAGAGTTGGATCGCCTTTTCATGCTAGAAATATTATGAAACGTCAAATCAACGTCACCAACATCGATTGCTCAATCAAATTTTTAAGGCTCTACGCAGCGGTAGCGTCCCAATTCAAATCTGTACATGCAAATTTATGACCACTCTTTGGAAAAGGTAAATAACGGTAATTTTAGTCCGTGACTAACCCTTCTTGTTTATAGTAACAGCAAAACTACATTAAATGATTTTAGGGACTTGTTGGTGGCGAAGGATGCATTAAAGTTCATATCTTCAAAAGAAAATTATTTTCAAGAAATTGTTTTCCAACTTTCGAGTGTTTTAATAGCAGATTATCAATTTACGAAAAATATTCTTCATTGGCCGAAGACAACAACCTAAATTAGGGAAAAGCAATTTCATTTTCTTACAAAAAGAAAAATTTTCCATAAATCACCAAATAAATAAAAATAAACCATTTTCCCTTAAAATGATTTCCATGAAAAATATCCCCTTTATCTTGATATTTTCAGTAAAAGTAAAACAAATGCACATTTCATTTCAATCATTCATCTCAACTTAATGCATTCTCTACCACCAATACAAGGTAAATATTTCTTTTATCTCTTTCTTTCCGTCATCACAAAATAAAGCCAATGAATTGAGATCTAAAATTGAAGGGATTAACAATAGATTTTCATTTATTTCGTGAAAAATAACTAATTCAAAAAATATTTTCTAATTTCCCGTATCACTTATAAAAATGATTTTTTTTGTCCCTACTCTATTCATATTCTACACTCACTCGACTTTTCGCCCGCTCTCTTGCGGGCGTCGAATCGAAATCCACTCTTAAAACTTACGCGTCCCTACCCCATCCTCCCGAGAAGGTGGGGATTTAACCTCACCTCCCCCTTCCATGATGAAAGGGTGGCGGCCATTAGGCGAATCCCAAAGGTGGTTACTTATAAAAATGATTGAACGGCATTTATTTTTTCATCCACAAAACTATTTAAACACAAATGATTATCATTAATGAAATATTTTTTATTTATTAATTATGTTAAGTGATACGAGTTTTCATTTTTGTCAAATTGTTGCGAAATGAATGGATACCGCGTATCTTTTTAATTACTTCTTAAAAATAAAGTTATATGATAACAGAGAAATTATCCGAGGAAATAGGGAATTTCGCTCAACCCGGGAAAGTAAAAACGAAGAAAAGAAAGAATCTCAAAACCGAACAAGGCCTTCGTAATTTCTCACATTCGTTCCCATTCGATCCGGACGGGATCCGGATTCAGAGCTATCTCCGTTCGGCGCCGGCCGGTATTCCGATCGCCAGAGGAAACGGAAACAGCTGGCGCTCCGATTCGATACTCATTCAGTGGCCATCGATTCCAATTCGCCGGAGCATACGTCGCAATCTCCGCAAGAATTTCATCGGCCTCGATCTCGAACGACAAATCGCGTCGCCGACGGATGTCTGGGCGTCATTTCCGATCGCGCTGCTGATTGAGAAGGCGCGGATTCTTCTGCCTTTTTAATGGATTTCAGCTGTAACCTGGACTGAATTCGGCGATTGGAGATCGGTTCCGGCGATGTCGGCGTAAGAGCTTCGGAATCGAGCCGAACTCGCATGGCGTCCACTAGCAGAATCGAGTCCGATGGAGAGGACGAGCCGCAGGAAGAGGAGGTACGCTCGCGACGTGATCATTCTTTATGCTTCAGTTTTCAGGGTTTAGAACTTCTGTCACAATGCGCCTCGTGTCGTCTTTCACACTGCGTTAGTCTGAATTTCCTGAATAATGGCCGTTTGCGTCGCATGACAGTTATTTTGTGTGCGTGGCTCCCGCGGGATTAAGCAAGTTCATGCTGTATTGTTGTTTTCGGAACTCGAAATGCTAATGCTACTGATGATTGCTTGGAAAGGCGGGCTGTTCTCCGTGGTTCTGTTAGTGTTAAGTTCAGGAGAGTTAAAGACAAATCACTATAATTTTTGGCGATGGTTACATGAAGGAAAAATGTCAATACAAATGAGTAGATTCTTAACTATACTTTTATGTATTTTTCCCGTGCAGCTTGAACGGTTTGATGATTTTACTCTGGCTTCTTCATGGGAGAGGTACTTCAGACTGATGACATGGTCTAATGGCGCCAATGGACCAGGTTTCTTTGATGGATTTCTGAAATCCAAATTAACTGATCTGGTGAATTTTGATTGTCTCTAGATTTATATCCGACATCGAGGCCGTTTGTCGACAATGGATGGCCAATGGTCCAAAAAACTTGTTGGTAGGTCCACTCGATATAAAATCTATCTACCTTGATATCGAGGCCATTTGTATTCAGAGATACTGATTTTTTTATTTTTTTTTTCAAAAACAGAGACTATTCTTTTGGTTGCGAAATTGAGTTTCGTTTTGTTTGTTCGTTTGTGATAGAATAGCTTTGTGAATGCCTATTGTATCAAAAATATAGTTTTACCTTTCTTCCTATAAAACTTCCAAAATCATTAGAGGCATTGAAAAGCCTGTATTTTGCATTGGTAAAGTTATTCTAATTTGGCACCCTAATTTCTTAAGTGGCATTGAGGGAATCTTCATCAACTCCATTATTATTTATTTATTTATTTATTTAGTTTGTGTTTTGTTAATCCCAACGCTATGTGTTGTTAGTCGCTGAACATTGTCAAAACTGGCAAATGGAATATATTCCAGTTGTTACACTTGTAGCACTTAATACTAATGGACCGAGCCACTGAAGTTTCTTGTTGCTCAGATTGGGGCACACTTTAGGACTTAATTTTAGCCTGTGTTACTCCTTTGAGCTCTGAGGAATGTTCTATTTAAAAGTCGTTCATCATTGCATTTTGGGTTAAGCTCTATTCAATTTCAAACTGATTCTTAACAAAATTAAAAATCAGTCGGGATCACAAAGTATCTGGCAAAACAGGCATATGAGGACTTTTTGAATGGTTCAAGTCTGTTTGTCACTTCATTAATCAATTTTGTGTCCACTTAAATATATGCTGTTGTAAAGATTACTTCGCGAATTGTGTAGATTCGCCGAGAGAATACAATCTGACTTGTTGTTATGTAGAAAAAAGGTGCAGTTCACTTAAGTCCGTCTAAGAACTTGTATAAAGTGAAGTCAGAGCTGAAGTATGCAATGAAAAGCTATTGCATGGAGTACCACTTTGAAACTGACAGTGATGGTAATTCAGTCTCTTTAATTGATTCCATGGCCAGATGTTCATATGAATCCATCTTTATAGTATCCTCTTAATGCAGGAAAAATAGCGGACTGGGATTGCTCTCTTCATGATCTGCAACTATGTTTTGGTGTCAAAGACTTTTTGGTATAATTTGTTGTAGATCTTGCTGGCAAAATTATAACTATGCAGCACTTTTTGCTTATGTTCCATTGCCTGGATTATCAGGTGATTGCTCCTCAAAGTGCTAGCGGTGTCATTCTTGATGCTCCAGAGTCTAGTAAGCTTTTGAGCTCGGTCGCAATTGCTTTATCAAATTGCTCAAGGTGGGGATTTATGATGAAGCCTTAAGTATACAAATGCTAAGAAGCTCATTTGATTTCAGTGTTCAAGTTATCCTAGAGCATCACTTTTCTAGATGTGGTATCAATCACAAAAGTGCATAGTAAGTCTTAAGCCTTGTGTACGAAATGCAATCAAGTCCTAACCGTTCAATTGGTTTGTTCAATAAACTCTTAAACCTTTTTCAAAAATGCAATAAAGTCCTTTCAGTGAATAGTATCTAAATTTACCTATGTGTCACTTAAACATTGCCTCCATGGTCTGCTTCGTTGTATATTTTGACGTAAGTTTCATAACTTAATTACATTTTTCAGAAAAGGTTTAGGACTTAATTGACATTTTAAATGTTTAGGACTCGACCGCATCTTTTGGTAAAGGTTTAGGACTTCATTCAATCCATTGAAAAATTTAGGTCTCCAGTGGATCTCATACATAGAGTTCAGAACTTGTAGTGCAATTTTCCCTGGCACCAACTTATGAGATTTGCTTATCTCCTTGAACAATATGACTGATGCTTATGCACTTAGGACTAATTCACATTGCATCTTACTTGGTGATGCACACTTCTCCTTCTTTCACTTCCCAATTAAGTAAGTAGACACTTTTTAAATCTTTCCGAAATTGGTAATGCAGTATGTGGCCAGCCTTTGTTCCTGTGCACGATCCTTCGAGGAAATCATATATTGGAATCCAAAGTATGGGAACAATTTTCACTAGAAGATTTGAGGCTGATCATTTCAGCAGTCAAGTTCCTGTGAAACTGATGCATTTGGAAGGATTGTTTGAATTATTTG
This sequence comes from Eucalyptus cloeziana, assembly GCA_014182715.1. Lineage (NCBI taxonomy): Eukaryota > Viridiplantae > Streptophyta > Magnoliopsida > Myrtales > Myrtaceae > Eucalyptus > Eucalyptus cloeziana. The sequence continues at coordinate 31,817,123 of CM024635.1, read as the reverse complement.
TTTCTAAATTTGTAAGTTCCCTTTTCATACAGATAGTGAGTCTGTATTAATTCAATGTTGCTTAAATTAGGCACTTTGTTGCTTTTCTTTCTCATTTCAGTAATCTCAGGGATGATCAAACAAATGACTTTCTATTCCCTCGACATGCGACATTTCTTTGCATGAAAAATCTTCTTGAAGTCGAGTTAGATTTGCAACTGTCCTCCATAAAGTAGAGATGCCAGAATGATGTCATTTTCTCATTAGAAGAAATTCCCGATATTACTTTTTTAGGCCTATAATTTACGAGATATTATCTCTTTGAAGGTTCATGCTTTTCATTTGTACACTACTTTGTCGGTTTTGGAGAACTGCTTACATTTTTGCTTTTGTGCCCTTCTAAGTTCCTTACCTTATACTAAGTAATTGGTGTATCTTCTCATGTTGAAGGCCTATTCGACATTGGACTTCTCTGCACATTTTTTCCAAGTCCATTTCACAATGAAGCTAACTTACAAAACCATTTCTCACGATGACGACGATGCCACTCGTGGAGCGGATGCTGAATTTGTTGAATCTGGAGGGAGTCCTAAAGGTGACACTCACACCAGAACACAATGGGATGACGATTGTCCTTGGAGTGAGTGGTACTCTGCAGAAGACCCCGTGAGAGGTGCATTTCCAGTTTGGAAATCTTCAATGCCATTATCTCATTTCAAATGGTTGAAATGTGAAACCGCCTTTTGAGTCAGTGTGTCTTGACATCTGCTCTGCTTTTATAGTTAAAGCGTTGTGCCCCAACGGTAATAAATTTTTAGCATGCTCAAAGGATTATCCAGAGCTCTCTTCATTTTTCTTCTGAATGTAGCGGCCCCAAAATATCTGGACATCAACCTACCACTAAAAATTAGCTATTAGCCCATGGGGCACTAAAGATTTGACTCGAGTAGTTAGAACTCATGCTTTGAAGTCATTTTTTCAGACCCAGAGACTACTCTTATTGCTGATTATGAGGAATCTCTAAGCAGCCTATGCATTCAACTGAATCCTCTTTGACAAGATCTATATTTACAACTTCCCGTGGACCTGCATACATGTTGACTTAAGAGAAATACTTGCGGTGTATTTTTTTTTTTTTTTTGGGAGGGTAAAATATACAAATGCAAGATATTTTTAATATAGAACTGAACAGCTCTGTGTGCATGTCAAATTGTCAAATCCACTCAGGGGATTAATAAGGAAAGGCTGGCAATCATGTGGGGTGGGGTTTGTCTTTAGTTGCTAACAAAATACTTAATATGTACACCTCAAGTCTAACCTGACTAATTTTTTACTATAGGAATTGAATTGGTCACCATATGGACTGACAAGATGGTAGAAAGTTCTTCAGAAATGGCAGAACTTGAGAATGCATCTCCTCTTGAAGCTCAAAAGTGGATGTTATGTCCCGATATTTCTTCAACAGTGTAAGAATCTACTTCTTTTGTTGTAATAACTAGAGCTCTTGATTTATGATTGATCTATTTCGGGCTTTAGACACAGATTACAGAATGTTTTGGTCAATTTTAGATCTGCCTGTAATCCTGATTTGGAACTGATGGTTTCAGAATTTAAAGGAGAATAAAATAAGAATATGCTTGTTTTTCATTTTTGTTAAGGATTGAAGTTGTTGCTTGTTAGTAAATCATGCTCCTCGATGGTAAAAGTCCAAACATATTGATATAGACTACAGTTGAAGTGTAACTTGAACGGATTACATTTCTTGCCTACCAGTACTTGTTGTGAAAGTTACTGCACCATGTATTATTTTTTAATAAAGTTACCAACATGTATCAAATCAGAAGACTTGGCAATGTCATATTTGTTTCTTCTCAATGCAGTAACTTCAACTTGTGGTTCACTGGAAAATATGGAACATAACATAAGTTGCTTACTTTTCAAGTTCCATCTCCTCAATATCCTCTATGCTAAGTTAATGGTTGTATTTCTATCTTATATGTCCTTGCTGTTTGATGGGCCTATTGTTATAGTATTTAAATCATAGTTATCACCTTAGAAACACATTTGCAGTTTTAGTTCACTGTTACAAAATCAAAGAATCTATAAACTATTAATCTTCAGAATCTCTGTGATTTGTAAACTATCCAGTTTCAGAAGCTTTGTCTGTTGTGTTATACTCTGGGACTACTTACGAGCTATTACTTTTAACCAGAAGTGATGGATCAAGAGCAAACAATGTTGGATTTGCTTCTCAGCTGTCTTTGCTAGTTGATGCATTGGATATGTCTTTTGAGGCTCAATTTATGGAGGACTTTGTTTCTGGTTCGTCAGTTATACTCTAGTTGTATAATCTACTCTATGTTTGTTTTGCTGGAAATGATACTACTAAAAGGTTCCACTGTTCTCCTCCTCTCTCTCTCTCCCCCTTTTGCAGTGGAAAAGCCTGGTATGGATAATTTGAAGTCGTCGATGGTCGTTCCTCCTCCATCGGTTGTTGACCGTTTGCTGAAAGAACTATTTCATGATGGTATCCAATATTTCACGTGCGAAATGGTTTTTGTTCATTTTAATTTTTTTCTTTTTTTCTTTTGTGTGTGTTGGGGGGGGGGTGGGGGCAGGGAGAGGGGTTGTTATAAATGGTTTCTCTTGAAGATTGTATGTCTACTAAGCATGATAATAACCTGGAAGATAGCACGATGTTTGAGTTCATCTTTTTGATTGATTATGACTAAAAGGGAAGGCATTGTCATAACACTTCAGACAGGTCAACATACATAAATAAAATGAGTTATTATATAGGGGGAAAATGACATACATACAATCCGCAAGATGATCATACAAAGTTTAGAAGTCTTCTCTGTCATGGAACTTGTGATGAATTTGTTCTGGATGGAGCCACCTGAACTGTTGAATCTAGGATAGCTTGGCTCAAACTTGAGGTAGATAATCGAGTTTATCGGTGTTGCTGGTAGTTTTAATGCATTGCTTGTTTCTGAGCCTTTTTCCTTGATGGGCCAAAAGAAGAGGAATTGTAGAATAAATGGTAATGAGATGAGTTGCCTGGTGAAACAAGTCCTTAACTGCGGCTGAAAATTTTATAAATTTATCCTTGTCACATGGTTGGAGCTAGAAAACAATCAAAGGGGTGTGCATTTCCTCATGCTGCTGTGATTAATAAAAATTTCTTGATCTGAAACCCACATATACTGGATTTCTGAGTCACTGTATTCTTGTTCTCCTTGCATTATCTGCAGGTGTCAAACTTTCAGGTTTTAGAACGAGCGAGCATAAGAATTCACGATTTATAAAGGGTGCACCTCTCGAATCACTTTTTGCTCAGTTTTGTCTAAGCTCTCTGTGGCTTGGCAATTGTAACATTCGTGGTAAGTTCGAAGTATATGTTGCACTTTGTGAACAAATTTACAAACAAACATTTTATAGAAGATACCATTACAAAAGAAAGATATTAGCTGTCAATATTTGGTTCAGATTGTTGGGTGTCCTTTCAAATCATGTATTTCCTTTTTCTGAAGAACGTATTGTCATTGGTGTGTAGCTATTGCTTCATTCTGGATAGAATTCGTCCGGGAAGTTCGTTGGTGTTGGGAAGAGTCACAGCCATTGCCTCGAATGCCTGGCAGTGGTTCAATTGACTTATCGACGTGTTTAATAAATCAGAAATTACAAATGGTAATAATTATTGCCATTAATTGAAATTTTTTTCTTGTTTAGTTTCTCCTTCAGTAAGCTTAATGTTTTAAAGTTCCACACATTGAATCTTTTTATGTTCATGTTCTTTAAATTGTAGTTTTGTTATGTTCCTTAATCATGCTAGTCAGATTATTTTCCCCGTGTGTAGATTGGGACTGTCCAGAACAAGTTGATTTGTAACATGGATTGGATTAAATCTAGAATAATTATTATGTGCCACAGAGATGAGATAACATGGAGCACTTGTGGTTAAATTTGCATGGATATCAAATACACTAGCAGTTAAACATTGGAGGTCTATGAAGCAATCTCCTGATAATATTTGCAGTCAATATTATAATACTGAGGATATGAACTCTTACCCCCTTGTTGTGCAATTATCTTTAGAATTTGCTCTTGGCATCCACAGCTAGTTTTGAATTTTACATGCAACTTGCAAGTGCTTTTCTATGAGTGATGCTGTCACGATACCTTGCTCTTATAGACTATTTTTCTAACTCTTTCTTGCTGCCTTGGCTTTTCTAGCTTATTAATATATCATCCATCTATTGTTATGTTTGTATTATTGTGAAAAAGTAAATCCCTTCTGTGATGATAGTAGACCTTTCTACTGTGAAGCTCTCTTCTCAAGATGGAAAAACTGGCTTCTTGCTCATATTTTTTATATGCATTTCTTTTACAACTCTATAATCCCTGACTTTCATAAGGTTAGGAATGCCACTGGTAATTATTTGCTGTGGCTTTGATATTGTGCTTGCAAATGCAGTTTCATCTTTGCTGCTGCTTTTGTTCATTCATTATTCTTTATTTTTAATGTGAACTGGGCTATTATTCTATATGTTGAGGACATATGATCAAATTGGGGAGAGTGTATATTCTGCATCCAATTGTCCTCATATTGTTGGTAGATAATGAGGCTAAAATTGTTCAACTTTGCTGCTTGGACATCCAGCTTGCAATATGCATTGAAAAGAAGCAACAACTGAATGAAGAGTATCATGATTGTATTGGAAGTGAAGATGATCATTCAGTAAGCATGGTAAATTTTTTATAGCATTTGGTGCTTCTTTTGTCCCATTTCACTAAATAATGATATTCTTGTTCTTGTCAATGAAATGTCCTTTTATTTCCTGATGGTACAAACAGGAAAAGGATCAAGTTGTGGACATCTCATGGAAAACACCAGACCCTGGCGAGCACTCTGATGAAAAATGCGACAGGTGAATTAAGCAAGTGAGGGATGCTTCTTGTTCTTTATCTGCTTAATACCTGTCTTTCAGGATGAGGCTCTGCAGGTTTCCTATAAGTACTTGTACTATCATTATAAAGTGCATCATTAAGCTTTAGCTCATTTGGCTAAGGTTAAGACTGTGCATTGCTCCATTTATAAGGATGATATATTTGACCCGCACTCTTCAAACAATGCGAGAGTCTTAGTACCTTCATGCTTTTGTTTTGGCTGAGCTTATGGCCGATGGATATTCAAACAATGCGAGAGTCTTAGTACTTTCATGCTTTTGTTTTGGCTGAGCTTATGGCCAATGGATGTTCCTACCATAAAGGCTTGAGTTGTAAAACTAATAATATGTACATAATAACTCATAGGGTCTCTGCCAAACTACTCTGGATAAACATGATTGAATTTCCAAAATGGTTCTTTAAGGTTATGCCCGATTTTAGGCAAGCATGCATACTTTAATCTCTTAAGCATTTCTTGTTATAAGCTGTCACTCAACTTTCCACAATCCTAGTAATTTTAGTTTCCTGTAATAAAGCCTGCTTACTCTCAATATTCCGTTTACATTCCCCTTCTCATCTTGTTCCATTTGATGTGTTTGTAGTTTGTACATTTTCAATTTGAGTCAGACCTATGTATGATTGAATTGTTTGTAGATGTCCCTTATTGGATGGTTAACTCACTTCCATTATAGCTAGGACAGATGTTGCTGGAGATCTCTCAGATCTCTTAATAACTGCTGGGGTTACGGGTGATGTCATCTGGAATATCAATGCTAGTGCAAAGGCTGAAAAGTATTAACTCCATAAAAAATGGGTGTGTAAAAAAAGTTTTCTAAATGGGTTTGATGTTTACTTTAGATCCTACTATTTTGGTAATTGGCAGACGAGACATTTAGCAGTGCTGTGCATGCAGAGAAACTATGTGTCTTTAGTATTCTGTCAAATCTTAAAAATGTATGTTCAGTTCGTTGGTCTCCAAAACAATGGTTCCTTGCTATGAAGGTTAGCAAATGATGAATGAATTGAAGCAGTATGAATGTCCTTAATTAACCTATGATCTGGTTAACTGGAATAATAGATTGAAAATGTAACAAGCAATCTGTTCCTATCTTCCCTTCTTGGGGCAAGGTATTTTCTATTTCACCACTAAACTTAAGGTAAAGCAGCTAGTTGATATGCTTTTATGATGGATGATGTTTCCTTAAAGAAACTTGAGGTTGTTATGCTTGATTTGAAATTTACATACAAATAGCTGTTACTAGAAGCATGTTCTCAATTTTCATCCTACAAGCACATTTTTACTTGAAGTTTTCTTGTTTATTCCGACAGTCCTTCAACACCAACCAATTTTCCCAATTCTGTAAATGGTGGGCCAACATATGGTACTAAGCCAGGTGATTTCACACCTTCTGATTCTAAATCTTCCAATTATATGAGGAGGGGTTCTGCTGGTGTGGTGGGTCCAGTGATGCTCCTGAAGTCACATCAAAGCTTGCATGCCCCATTCACACAGGTTTTTCAACATCTTGGACTAATTGAAACTCATTGCATCTGGTTGTTTATGACTTTTGTAATGACACGGTTGGAAATCTTTCATTGCCTTGATAGGAGGCGCCACTTATGACAGAAGATATGCATGAAGAACGATTGCAAGCTGTCGATGCTTTTAGTGATTCCTCTGTAAGTCCATGCTTAAACTTTCAGTGACAAGTTCCCTTACTGAATTATTCGGCTGCCTGCATTGTTAATATCCTTTTGAGATCCTTAAATTATCTGGAATGTTAACCTGCCCTTATATACCTTCTTCATGTGAAAACACCTGAGTAGCTCATTTTGTCAGATAGTTTGTCTAGCTGTGTGTAAAGGAAACAAAGATGGAATCAATACAGTTAATTATAGTACTTTTCGAGTTTACGTTGTACCTAAGGCAGAAATGTATCTAGTGTCAATAGGGGTTGTCATCTTGTCTGTCTGCACTATGATCTGGTAACTGGAGACTCTGAGCTTGTTGTGCCTGCATCTATTTCAAACGTAAGCTTTCTTTTTGTAAAGGTCTAAAATTATTTGTTTTGGCTTTTTGACCCCATATTGTACGGTGGAAACACCCCTTTTGTTCCCTATTTTGGATTTGAGATCCACGGAACAATATGTTGGTGCTGAAACAAGGAAGAGTTGAAATGGTAGATCAATGAAACATAAAAAATTGAAACTTTCTCTTTTTCATTTGTCTTGATCAGTTTATCTCTGACTCTTGCATGTTCATATCTTTCCATATTCCAATTTCCAAATCAATCTAATATATTTTCCTCATCTAATTGCAACTTATGTGGACTGAATTATCTTCTGTTCTATTTGCAGAGTTTCTCTGCTCAGTTGGAAAAAGAGATCTTATATTCAGGTATTTATCTTCTAATAAAGTGTCCTCCGTGGATTGGTACAATTATCCTTGAAAACACATTGACAAATTTCTGACCTTGTATTATGAATATGAACACTCATGATAAACTTAATGAATGTCATTTAGCATGTATAGTGACATTAACCAGTTCCTGTCAAATATCTTTGATGAAAAATCTGAGGGTATTGTTATGATATCCTATATGCAGACAAGACATTGAATGGATTTTAGCAAATGAAATGCATAACTAATTAACGTGAAAACTTGGGCCATCATTATCAACCATGCCGTTTGCCCTGTTGGGGGCTGCTAATGCATTTAAAAGGTTGGCAAATATTGTTTCTATGTTGGGAGAGGAAAATGTATCTCAAAATCTCATTGTCCTCGTTCTGCTGACAATGATATCCGATAGCTCTTAAAAAAATCTCTTCTAGCCAGGGTTACTGTCCATATTCATGCATCGAATATCCATGTCCAACTGTCATCATGTTCTCACATCAAACTTTAGGTGTGATTTTTTCGATCGCAAGTACTTTCCTAGCACAACAACTTTAAGTTCCAAATCCTTTTTGAATTCAATGCCTTGGCTCTTTTTATTCACCATATAATGGCTAGTCACAACATAGTGGCATACATGGAGCTCCTGCACGGATATATTCGTAAAGTTGGAGGTGTTGAGTCCACTTATACTTTTCTCTTTAATGTAGTAATTATGGCATATGATTGGTACTAATGGTCTGAAAATGCTGAATCTAGACATGTCGGCATTCAAAGCAGCAAATCCAGAAGCTGTTTTTGAAGATTTTATTCGATGGCATTCACCGGGAGATTGGGAGACAGATGATACTCTAAAGAGTGAAACATCCTCAGGTTTTGCTTCCGTGGATTCAAAAAACAATTGGCCTCCTCGAGGACGGCTTTCACAGAGAATGTCTGAACATGGAAACCTGTGGCGGAAGATTTGGAATGATGCTCCTGCTCTGCCAGCTTCTGAGCAGAAACTACTCCTTGATCCAAACAGAGAAGGAGAGAAGGTAACTTTTCCTTGAGGGAAAGATGGAATGTTCACTTCACACTTTGTAGGCATGACCCTTTTTCGGGCATAAGGGAGGTCCCTTTCGAAGTATTTCCTGGTTGTTCATGGATGCAATGTTGAAACAATTTAGTGTTCTTAGATGAGTGTTCTCAATAGTTTTTTGCTGATGCAGTGAAGCATGTCAAAATAAATAAGGTGGATTGCACTTGAATTATTTTGCTTAAAAAGAATACAACATCTGATTGCCAACAAAAGAACGTGAAATCCCGGAGTGATTTTGAACTTCTTGACATGTGCTTACCTTGCATATCTCCTTAACCTCTTTCTTGCTGCTTAGATCATGGGTCAGTAGCTTAGCTGCCAAAGATGATAACCTCTCAGTGTCAAATTATTATCTTATCAACATCGAATAATATTCTGAATATCATGCTTAAATTGTTTCCATATCTGGACCAAAAGAACAAAAGGATGTATCTTTGATGCTGAGGAACTTAGTTTCGGTTTTTTATTAAGTTGTGCTTTGTTTTGTGCCTTATCATTGCATTTGGTTGCATAGATCCTCCATTACCTAGAGACGATACGGCCCCACCAGCTGCTTGAGCAAATGGTCTGCACCTCCTTCAGGGCAGCAGCTGATACATTAAACCAAACTAGTTTCGGAGGTTTGAAGCAGATGCAGACCAAAATAGATCAACTGTACCCTACCGTGGCATCTATGCTGAAGCCTTTGCAGGGTATGCTTTCTACTGTTTCCTTATGTCCATTTTACTCTTTGGCCATTTTTACGGTGGAAAATATCTCCCCAGTCTTCAGTCTGTAAACCAGAATAATATCTGGCTTCATTTTCATTGCATTCTTCAAAAAAATTTCGACCAAAGTTTATTTTAATTTTCTGCTTTCACGTATCTTTACATCTGCATGATTGCTTATGGCTCTCATACTTTTGCAGCCAATCTCTTGTCTGCTGGGAGCGAGGCAATTGAAGATCTAAGGCGTTTAAGCGTTATTTTTGGACATGTCGAGAAGTTACTAACTATAGCTGCATCGCTTCATCGGAAGTTTCTGCAAGCGCCATCCATGTCAGAGGCTATTTTCACCAGCTATCAAGAATTTTATTCAAAAAGAATGGGGACAGGTTCAGTAGAAGAAAATGGAGATATGGTAACATGCTACCAACTGATTTTTTTTATATTTTTTTTCCGATGGCTGTAGAGTTACTAGTTAAGCACAATTAAAGAAAATGAAGTCTGGCTAGTAGATTATTTTCAGTGTCTGGTTGAACTCATTACTAGATTTTTCTAAACTATCTTTTATTATGGAACGACATCCTGAGTCTCTTTCATTTTGTGCAGGAGTTCAGCATGAAGCTTCAGGTGAGAAATCATGAGAGGCCGATTGTGTCGAGTATGTTCACTCCACCAACTGTTAATCAATCATGGAGAAAAGTTCTAAGCATGGGCAATCTTCTCAACGGCCATGAACCAATTGTCAGGGAGATCATATTCTCCAAGCGTGATCGAGTGAGCGGCAATCACTACGCAAGCCACACTCCTAGAGGTTACAACAAAGAAATAGAAACATATCGAATGTACATATGTGGAACCTCGAATGATCTTCGTGTAGCGCTTTCTGTTGCCTCATGTGATTAGTTTTTTTCTCCATTGGGGGCGCTCTATATTCTCCATTTATTCATTTGGTTGTATCCTTATTGTCATTTATGCAGACGTGGGATGGACTTACCCAACCATTGTCATTGCACATGCATTTAGATAGCACACAATTAATCACTCTTTGCTATCCTAATCTGGAAAAAAAGTCTAGTTCATAAGGTTGTAGGTTCTGGTACCGGTTTGAATTGTGATTATTCTCTTTTGGCGGCAAGATCAGAATTTCTTGCATGGAAGTGTAGATCAGGACATATCCGATCTTGAACCCAAGTAGGTGGCCTGAAATGATCTTTGGACGGTCTAAAGATGAATGCTTCTTATTTCTGAGACATAGCTGCAGTATCTTGACTTTGCGTGCTAGGCGTTTGCTTGATTTTTGTCTTACATGTTATCTATATCGGAGCATTTGCCTTTGTTTGAGCCTTCGTATGGTCCAATCTTACATCTCCATCACTTGGGGGCCGGAAACAGTACCGAAAGAGCGCACGAGTGGCAGACGAGTGGTAGACGCACTCCGAAAGTTGAAGCCCTTGGATAAGTTTAGAACAATGGATACTGAAAGATTGGAATGAGCTCTTCGTCAGTAATGTATTCTGCAAACCTTGATATATGCATCTGTCTATAACTAAAGGATTAATAGGCTCCCGTAATCGTCAATGTCGTCCCTTTAACAGGACATGGTCCATCCTCCACCTTTATTCTTGCCAATAATTGGCGCGCCTTTTTCTTAGAGGAGCCCGGGACTGGAATATGTAAAGTTTAAATTAAAATAGAAATGATAATGTGGCGATGTGGGAGATGATTCATTCAGTGGGATCAAGATCTGCGAAAATCCTTTTGAATTTTCAATTCTCTGCGCTGATTTGCGAGAACGGAAACACTTTATACTGTGTGACTGACTATGAAAGATCTTCAGAATTCGATATCACTGGGTGACTCAGAGAGAGAGAGAGAGAGAGAGAGAGAGAGAGAGAGAGAGATGCGATTGAATCCAGGATGGGTCCAACTGAAGCTATAAACATTGAATCCAGGATGGGTCCAACTGAAGCCATAAACGAGTGAATCCAATGCTGTTCTCCGCTCAATAATTATATCCCCTGTCAGGAAAGCGGAAACAGATGATTCGACTCGATACGGGCCAGATTTCAAACCAACTCATTGACTATCACGGGACATTTCGTGATCCAAAGGGGACTCATAAGGGCCAAAATGAGGATCGGTGCTTCCTGACGAAACATAGCATTATATTTCTTAGGCACGTGCTATGGAATTTTCCTCACTGTGATATCTGCACCTGGATTCGACCTCCCTTTCCATGTCCTTTCGTGGGCTTCAATGCGGAAATCGTCGCTTTGGGGTTTCATTTTCTAAGACAGATCTCTTTTTCAGGGTCTGTTAGTGAGCACAACACTCAAACCTCACGACAGAGGGACTATCATCCGTGATCTTAGCTCAAATTTGTAATCGGCATCATCTAAGGAGACGAGACAGCAAATAATACAGCCGCCCCCATGTGCATCTAAAGGAAACGGTAACAACGGAAGGGGCAAGATGAAGATTTTACCAGGAGTTTATACGTCTGCACCAATGACTGAACGACGATTTACGGCACTGCTATGATGCTATCTACCTAGTCACGTCGATCCTTCCAGTAAACGACGCGGTGCGTACTCCATTTGTTTTTTATTTGGTTCCGGCTTAGGAGTTTGGAGGTCATTAATTTACATCATGTGCAAAGAAAGATGGTTGAGGTAAAACAATGGGGCCATGAAAGTGACATCTTTTGTCCTGAATGCAGGGGGTCCTAGAGAAAAAATCTTGAAGGCCAGGCACCACGTATTGATCCGCCCGTCAAGCATTCAAAAATTGTATAATCTCAAATTTTCAAAGTGTCGGACACCTGAAGTGCCAAAACTTAACATAAATGGACATTTAAGTATCAAAAGTTAGGAAAGTGATACTTAAATGCCAAAATTAGAGCAAAATAGATCACTTAAATATCGACGATGAGAAAATCTGGTCAAAATGTTGACGTGGTAATTTTCCGACGGGAGGCAAGTGCAAAACAAAGTGTCAATGGTGAGAAAATCCGGCCAAAATGCTAACGTTGCGATTTTTTGGAGAGACAAGTGCAAAACGATGTCAATGGAAAAATCCTACTAAAATGTTGACATTGTGATTTTTGGCAAGGCAAGTGCAATATGACTAGACAAATGCAAAAATAATGTTGTTTTACTATTGACATGGGTAAATATTAATATTAAAATTAATTAAATTAAATTTAAATCTTAAAAAAAAAAAAAGAAAAAGAAAAAAAATAGATGGAGATTGTGGGTGGTGATGATTGAGCCCTCGTCGTCACCTCCCCATCGTTCTTTGGGAAGACCGGCGATGGTGGGGGAGGGGTGGCTAGAGTCATCGAGCCTTGGCCAAGGGCCACCACCTCGACCAACCTGGCGATGAGGGCTCACGAGCCCTTGCCCACATCTGGAGCAAGGGTTGCGCCCCTCCACTAGATCCAACAAGAGTCTAGTGGAGGGGCACAAGTCAAGGGCTGTTGTCTTCTAGGGAGGGCTCGCGGGCCCTTGTTGCCAATTGGCCAAGGTGGCCGACCCTTAGCCAAGGTCGGTCAACCTCGGCTGACCCTCCCTCTATTCTCAGCAACGGTGGGAAGGCAATGGCAAGGGCTTAGCCCTCGCCTTCCACCTCCTCTTCCTCCTCCTTTTTAAAAATAAAATAAAAATATATATTAAATTATTATTTTTAAAAAATATTTTAATTTAATATATTAAAATTCAAAAAAAAAAAAAAAAACAAAACGATGTTGTTTTGATTCTTCATTGTTAACTCAGCTTCCCGGCATGCCACATAGGAAGTTATATTATTAAAAAATTGTCATATAGGTTTTCCGGCCACTTTCGTCGGACTTGACACTCAAGTGTTCTATTTTTGAAAAAAAAGAAGTTGTATTTAAATGTCATTTTCGTAATTTTTTAAGACTTAAGTATTCAATTGTATCAAATTTTTGCACTCTAAGTGTACTTTTGCCCAAATTTTCATAACACGAAGACAAGTTCGGGTAACATTGTCTAGCTCATCTTTGATGGGGCTAAAGCTTAAACCATATATACGGATGAATTTCATAACTTGTCGTGAGCTGTGAGGAAGAGTTCAACCATGGTTACGAACTAGCAGCCTCTTGAAAGCTATTTCTTTCTAGAGCATGTCCAAGGAGGATTCTTGCTCATGAAACTAAAGTCAGAATTTATTTGAGAGGATGCTCACTTGCCTTAAAAACGCTCAAATTCGAGGTGTAGCAGCTGCTCGGCTTATCATTGAATAAGAGTATCCTTTCCCTAACCATAAGGAGGGGATGCCAAAGGCAGAGCTAATGATTGGAATAAAAGTCGTAACAAGATACCCATGTAAAAAGGCATGGCTTGAAATTTTAGTGATGAGTTGTATTCAAAAGATTCAAAATCAGTATATATTTTATACATGCTGGGGAGATCCTCGCTAGACAAGTCAACCCTCAATGGGGAAATTGAATTGAAATCTAAAGGTGGAAGTACTTATGGTGAACTTATCAAAATTTTCTTTTAGAAGGCGTGGAACTCGACATGTTTTATATCTTATCTAATTAATGGTAAAATGTATACTTTCTAAATTACTTATCTCTAAATTGGGTCTTGTCCCCTTCTTCAAATTTTGCTAGACCTTTTATATAATGATGCCCCTATACCGGGCCTCTCATCTTTGCTTAGTTAATGAAATATTTCTGTTTCTGACCCCAAAAAAAAAAAAAAAAAAACATTCATGGAAATCTCGATAAACGCCCGATGGCTATGGGTTGGGTTAGCGGGGCGGTCGCTGTCCGTCTCTCTTATTCTGCCCTGGAACCAAAAGGTTTTAAATTTCATTAAAAAAATTAAAAAAATAGAATTTTTGAGCAATTGGGGATTTTTAAAAGGAGGAATCTCAAGTACCGTACTATTCAATTAATTTTCTATGGGCTAAAAGGTCCTAAATTCATCAATTTCCTAGCAGTCGATTCACGTTAAAACGTGGAGAGATTGATTGCTCCATTATTATATTCACGCCTTTATGTTTAGTGCCTTACATTTGGCATTAGTAGCTACAATTGCAAATAGTTTTTTTTTTTTTTTTCAAGGGCGTTGGTTTCCTCATTTTAAAAGTTTTCCTGGATTATTACGAAATATGCTGTGTCCGGATCGCGATGGTGTACCAGAAAGAAAGCATTATATATACAATTGCAGCATCTTTTCTTGGACTCGTACACTGGAAAAACACCCCAAACGTGAATCTATCATCATAGGTTAGACAGCTACAAAACGCTAATTTGATAAACCACGGCGGCACTATTTACATAGCACATCACGGGCAACTGATTGCAGCTGTCCAACATCGAAATTAATCATCCCTGGAGCGTCTTTACTTAACCACAGCGAAAACCCTAATCACGTGTTGCCCTAATCTTAAGATCCAGCATGATCAACGGAAGATCCCCCACAGAAAATGCATCATTGGAAAAGCAAACGGAAAGAGAGCATAGTGATGTATGGCCGTGCTCATGTTGATGACCGTATTATGTATGCTTAGACCAAATGGTGGTGCTAGGAGTTAACCACGAGATATCTTGGACTGGAGGCTCTACAGAATGGTCATTCAAACAGAAATTTAACTTTCTTACATGATATCAAAAGGGAAAAGTACCAAAAAAAGTCATAAACCTATTATATTTATATTTTGTATCAATTTAGTTATAAACCTTTCAATTAGGCTAATTTAATTCTAAATATTTTCACATCGTACCAATTGAATCCATCTGACGAATTTAGGGCAAAAATTGCTAATGTGGATGCTAGCAATATTATGTGGCATGACCAACGCCGACTTTAATAAATTTTATAATTTTTTAATATCTTTTTCAAAATTTTATTTTATTTTTTCTCTTTTCTTTTCTTTCTCTTATTTTTTCCCTTACCTTTGGCCGGCACCGACAAGGTTGTCCACTGACCATTGTTGGCCATAGGTTGGTCCAATGCCCTTGCCTATAATTAGTGAGGGCATTGGGTCCCCTTCCAGATCCAAAGGAGGGCTAAAATGCTTGCTTGTTGGCCAACAAAGGCCCGACGCCCTCACCCAGACCAGGTAAGGGTGTCACAAGTCTCACCAACCATTGGCAAGGGCCTCCACGCCCTTGTCGGCCACAAGCTAGGGTGTGAAGGCCCTCACTTGTCACAAGCAAGGGCGGTGAAGCCTCAGGTGAGGGCCTACGCTTATGGCCAACGAGGGCATGGTGGCCCTCACTAGTGGCTGGCAAGGGTGCAGAGGCCCTCATCCAAAACAACCTGTGGTTGGTGATAGTCAGTCAGCAACCTCCTTGGCATCAACCAAAGGGTAAGGGGAAAATAAAAAAAGAGAAAAATAATAAAAAAATTCTGAAAAAATTATTAAAAATTATAAATTTTGTTTATGTCAATGCCGGTTGTGTGACGTAAACGTCGGCGTCAACATCACTAATTTCCAATCTAAATTAGCCAAATGGACTCAATTTGGATCAATATAAAAATGTTTATGATTAAATTAATTTGATTGAAAAGTTACTAATGAAATAGATTTAAGGTGCGTTTGGTATAGCATTTCCAAGGAGCCCTTTAGGGAAATGCTAACTATTTTAAAGGAACTTTTACTTGAACAACATTGGGAAGGCTGAAAGCCTAATATTAGTAGAGACTGGTTTTGAGTTTTCAGCATTTGGTCAAATGCTAAACTCATTTTTTCTTTCAAAGCTACCTTTATCAATTCTTCAAATTTCTGATTTTATACCTCATTATTTTTTTTTTTTTATTAAAAAGGGCCAAACCCTTTGTTTCTCCAACGAAGGGCTATGGTCGTTGGCAAGCTAGATCTGGCATTGGTGGCCATCGGTTGAGGTCACCCGAGGTTGGGCAACCCAGGCGACACGCAACCTAGACAACTATTGCTTGGGTTTCGAGGCCGCGAGATCTAAGTGGCACTCACCTGGGTTGCGCACCACTTGGGTTGCATGACCACTAGAGGTCACTTGACATCAGGCAACCTCGATCAACAATCGTTGGCGGCCGTAACCCTTGCTAGACCCACGAAGGGTTTGGTCTTTTAATATATATATTTGATTTTTTTCAATTTTAAAGAAATAAAAATAATATTAATCACTAAAGGGCTTTTCAAACGTGTACGTCATTTCTTTCAAAATTGATTCTCAAATCATAATTTATTAAACGATTTTTGCATTTACCATCTAAAGTCTTTTAAACTAAATTGATTTGCATTTGCCTAGTGGGTTTTAAAATACTAAATCAAATGCATCTTTAAGACTTTTTTGGTACTTTTCCTGGTATCAAAGGGAATTAAGATTTTTATTAGCTAGCTAGCTGGTTTTGATGCAAGATGCTGTCTCAAGTTGGATACACGTCATTGTTGGAAGATGAGTTATTTCCTTGTTGATGTCCCTTGTGCATCTCCTGTATTAACGAGCTCATATTACTGGTGCACATGTATGGACCTCAAAAGTCTGAGGAAGAGCACATCTGTCCCCCAAGAAAGGAATCGCTGGACTTGAACGTTTATCCTCGTTCTCCCAAATTCCGATTAAATGATTTCCAGAGGAGTTTTTGTCTTGTTAGGAAGAAACTTGAGGACATGTCAGTCCTGGCAAGTACCAGGAGGGAGGGGAAGGCGGACGAATTTGTTTCTCATTTTTCCTCTTCAGATTTAAAGGAAAAGAAGAAAGGAAGATGAGTTCTGCCTGACTTTTCGTTTGACCGGAGTAAAGGCAAAGACTTTTCCATGAGCCCTCTCCCGTAATAGCCGTGATACACGTGTTCTTGATCGTACCTTCTGCGCAATCAGAAAGCACTCCTTGTCCCAATGACAGCCGAACAGTTCAGTTCATGTTCCGAAATTATACCTTCTTCTTAGATCCTGCCGGACAGCTGACATCTCTTAATCATTTAGAATCCCGGTGATTCATTTCATCCTTACCACTCCGGTGAATTCATTGGTATCGAAGGGTAGAATTGATATCAGATATTATTGAGACCCCACATGATGCTTATCAAATTTAATCATTTATCTCCATTAAGCTTTGAATCGATACAATGAATAGAAGTTTTTCTATTTAAACTCGACGGAAGGACTTAAACCGCCGTATAACTAATTCATGGTTAATCAGCATTAGCTTCTAAGGATTCGTGAAGATGGTGGAAATGATGACTAAATGTAACAAATACCTATGTTTTTTTTGTTAATAATGAAATATTATCTCTCGACATTATCTGAAGAGCATTACGACAAGACGTGGATTGTCGAGACATGATAAATAAGTAATGATAATTTGGGATCGGACTTGGGAGTCATGTGCTCAAAACCTTCTCAAAGTGTCGGTCCAGATGATGCCGAGGATTAAGGGCAGTGGGTTTTTACTACTTGAATCACAGTTTTGCATCATCATCACATGCTGATTATAAGAACGAGGGATTGTCGGCACACGCATGCTTTTAATTCATCAGTATTGGACGCCATTCTTGGTTGCTAATGTTCCCTTTTTCTTTAATGTACTTCCACTCGTTAGTCGTCTAAAACGGCTCTCGTTTCGCTTCCCTTCTTTCCTCATTTTCTTGCTTCCCCTCTCTCTCTCTCTCTCTCTCTCTCTCTCTCTGAAGGGAAAAAGAGAATAGAAAAGAGGCATAAGATCAGAGAACGAGTCCTGCCCGTGAGAGGATCCACTCATCAGCAGCCTCTCCCCCTTCATGCTTTTCGCAGAAAACGATTCTCTGCGCCTTGTCAGTCCTATAAACTGGTCGAGAGAGCGAACTACACAAAAGCCAGCAATTCACACACGCACGCCGATCATTTCCAATTCCACATCGCGGATCACTGATCCGTCATGGATGCAGCACCCGGCGCCGGAGCATCGCCTCCCGACCCGCACGGCGTACTAGTAGTTCCCACAACCTTGACGACCGCTGAAACCATTCCGGGACCGTCATCGCCGCAGGAGGCCGTGGCGGCAGCGGCATCCCAACCCAGCAGGTACGAGTCGCAGAAGCGGAGAGACTGGAACACCTTCTTGCAGTACCTCCAGAACCACAAGCCTCCGCTGACGCTGGCCCGGTGCAGCGGGGCCCAGGTGCTGGAGTTCCTCAAGTACCTGGACCAGTTCGGCAAGACCAAGGTCCACATGAACGGCTGCCCCTTCTTCGGCAATCCCAGCCCGCCTGGCCCCTGCGCCTGCCCTCTCAAGCAGGCCTGGGGCAGCCTCGACGCGCTCATTGGCCGCCTCCGGGCTGCCTTCGAGGAGAACGGCGGGCGGCCTGAGTTGAACCCTTTCGCCGCGAGGGCGGTCCGGATATACTTGAGGGAGGTCAGGGAAGGCCAGGCCAAGGCCAGAGGGATTCCCTATGAGAAGAAGAAGCGGAAACGGCCCGCCGTCGCCGCCGCAGTGACGGTGGCGAAGGTCACTGCTGGGAATGCGTCGGCGGCTGGGAGTGATCAGGTAGGAAGTAGTGGAGAAAGCAGCAAAATGACTAACAATAATTCAGTGGCTGATGATCACAGTAGTGCTGGTGCTGGTGTGATATTATGATTTGTTAGCATAGGGGATGCTCTTGCGGATCATTTGGCAATCACTCCAAGTAAAGATTTAGTGCTGCGGATTAGTCTCGTGCGCATTCCTTCAGTAAGATTAATTTCCTTTTACTCCTGAAAGTGAGCTCATTCGACTTCGGATCTAAGTTTTCTTCAATTCTCGAGGTTTCGGAGGTCGGATCATAGTCCAATGATCTAATTAGTGCCCAATGCATTTACAAAACGATCCAACTTGAAGAACAACGTAAGGCAAAGTAATTTGTAACGTTTCATCTTCTAAGGTAGCAACATGGGTCAAGCCTTGCTTGTTCAGCCATCCACTGTCGACCTGGTTTCCACAATCTTTTCACGAGACGTAGATGAACAGGTGACCGAGAACCCTAACGCCGAATTTTGGCGGTCTCTTGTTACTCTCTCACTGAGCACAATGAGTCCTCACTTCTATTATGGTAATAAAATAGATGAAAACGCTTGCTAGCTGAGAGGACATTTTACAACCTATTCTTTACTCTTGCCGTGTTTGCTTGGTCTTGTTGCAGTAGTGTAAACCAACACACTTGGATAAACGACCAGTATTCAACCATTGCCTCTAAGATTGCCCATTGGATGTTAACCTTGATTTTATTCTAATTTGGTCTACCAAAAGACGCTTCCATCGGTCACTCCCCCCCTCAGCAAGACATAAAAACAAGGTTCTTGACATGATCGATTTCTCAAGTGAAGTCTCCCATCCAGTTGCATCAGATTATACAACCTATCATAACTACATTTATTATGTTGATGTCACTCGGATAATATCATCATGTCTAGTTTAATTTTCTCTCGGCATCGGGTCGCTCTCACTCTTCTCTCCCTTTTGATGTTAACGGAAAAGTATAATGCAGTCGCGAATGCGACTTCTTCTGGCTACTTTAACAATACTACTCTTCCTTTCGTAGTCCAACTCACCTAATTTCTCATTGGTTTTTGCTCATTTAAAACCTTCCAATGATTTGAGTTCTTTATAATATCTTCTTCTTTCCCCCTTCTTTTTGTCGGCCTCTTGACGGTTTTTTTTTCCTAATAAAACTTATCATCTTGTGTGTCTCCCAGTTCCAATGAAGAGGAATGTCCGTTCCTTCATTCTTGTTCGTGGATTTGCAGGAGCTTCAGTGCAGGGGACAAGCAGGATCTTCATCTTCGTTTGTTGAAGGGTCTCCTTAAATTTGATAACATCTAGGAACGTTGAATTGCCTGTCGAATACAAAGAGGAAGGCACATTGGACAATGTTTAAATAGGGTTTTACTTTTCGCTTTTAGTTCAACCTAATTCTGACGAGGAACCCACTTTGCCTTTTTAATTTTGGTCAAAAATATATAAATGTTTGACCCGTAAATTCCCGTATAACATCTTTTGATGCTTTTGTTTTTGCCCTTTTTGAAATTCAGATAACATTTGATGTTTTGGTGGGAAAGAAAAACGTTAAACAAAAGCTCAACCGAATAGGCAAGATCCTTAATTGATCGGCAAGTCTGATGAAGAAGGCTAGCTCTTGTGAAACTGAAGAAAGGAAGCGATGGGGTTGTATTGCTGCCGACTGCTAATAGAAAGCCTGAGACTGGGCGGGGTTTAGAATCATGTCTCGTGATTTAAAGATTAGCTGTCATCACAATTCCAATCATCGATGGCGAAATCGTTCTAGAAGACGATTATCATATTATGTCTTATCATAAACAAAGTGAGTGGGGTGGTGCCTTGATTTCGCACGGACCACTGAGCTTAGTTTAATATAATTTATGCCCCGCATTACATGATTTGGTTCATATGATGTCACATTGCAATGAGACGAGACCCACTCCCGACGTCTTTTGCATTTCCCAACAAAGGCTAATGCCTCGCGATTAGCATATTGAACGGATTTATGAGACGATTATACATCGATGCAACCATCGTGACCTACCTACGGTGAAGATTACTGTCCGGTCACAATCACAAATGTGATGATTGTCTCGTTCACCATTGGCATCTTCTCTGCTAAAGATTTTGTCTTCCCAATTGTCTCGTCGTTCGTTGGAGACTAGAAAAATGTCGCAAAAAGAATTAAATCCGGTTCGGCAAGTGACCCAAGTTGAAATTCGGTAACAACAATGAAAGTTACACTAACCCCTTATAGTTGTATCTTGTCTTTGAGGTTTTCTTGGATGGGCAATTTATTGTTTGCTTTGAACAAAGAAAGGAGTTCCTCAATCATTTCGGAATACGAGTTTCTAATCTTAGGACACCTGGTCTTGCAACTCACGGTTTGCCATAGAATTAAGTGCAAAACTTGATCGCTACTGGTGCCAATAGCTAGCACACCGTATATTCAACAATTAGAGGGTCGAAGATGGAAGGGCAGGCTAGAGTGCAGGTGGGTCAAAGGTCGCATAACATATATTGGCGAAGCAATTCAAGCAAATGCCAACAAGTGCCGAGAAGATGGCATGACATGTTTTGTGTATTTCTTCGAACCCATGTTTTTCTATCTCTTTTGGTACTTCAGGATCTACCACTCGTTTCATATAAAAAAATAAAACAAAAGCAGTGACATCTCGACAGGCATTTATATCAACGGTCATGAAAGGTCATGAACAGCATGATGAATTCCGAATTACTAAAAATATAAAGCGTGAGTTCGAAGCTCCAGTTACCTGGGTTCGTCATATTCAAACTTCTTCCTCGGAAGAGGTACACATGCATAATAGGCACATGCGCCGAGGTCATTGGAGCTCTGAAAAGCTTTTAGTGATTCAGTAATCTGCACTAATAAAAGCTACATATTCACATTCAAAAGCGTCCAATGTCCTCAAAGCTTAGCCTCCTCTTGCAACCAGGCAAGGGTAGAAGGATAAGGAGGCAGCTGAACACAATGCCAATTCAAAAATATGTGGACCATATAAAGATATAAACAAAGTCAAGATCAGCAAAACAGCACAACCATTTACAGCTCAAGACAACAACTATGATCCAGAAAGTACTAGGACACAACTCAAGAACTTTAACCCTTCTCATGGGACTTGCTTCCGAACAAGTTCAAGCAGAGAGATTAATTGAAAACATGAAGGGACGCAAACCTCTTACGCATCAAGCAGCATCTTTGTCCAACCCATCATTGACTCCACAACTGATCTCACTACATTAAATGCCGGTGATGACGTTTTCTCCTTCAGGTAACAGACTGCATGACTTTTGCGTGCTTCCCTTAGTTGGGCCCGATTCGAAGAGAGTTTACTGCATGCCTCAGGCTTGGCAGTACCACCGTAAGCCTCACAGATGTAGCTCATAAAGTTTATATAATCCTGCAGAAGACAGATGGGATGAGACAGCTTACTTTTATATTCTGAAAATAAAATACTGATCTTTGCATTAAGCACAATTCCTCACCATGAAAAGAAGTGAATCCAATATTAACAAGCAAAGAGATAAAACTTACATCATAAAGTGGTTTCCCATCCACCACGACCCAAGGAACATACTGATGAGGAGGCTGAAGTGCATTTGTTTCAGCTGCATATTCCAGCTCCAGCTGCAGATCAGTTAAAAGAGGATACTTGAGGATAGCCTCAAGTGCCACCACATATTTTGTGCATAATATTACCAGCAAACTGTTTAAAATAATAAAATTGTATATGCTTTAACTAGGACAGTGTGTAGAACTACTCAATGATTAACCTGTCAAACCCAAGAGATCGTGCAATTCTCATTTCTGTTAGTCTATAAAAGACTACTGTGCAATTGACTTGGTGCAGTTACACATCACTTTTTTTTTTTCCTGAATAAAAATAATAAAACAAGCTCATACTGGGGATATGTAAAATAAGAGATGAAAATAGAGTCTGCAAAGTTAAAAAGACTGTGATTTTCCACTGCAAGTGCCAAAAGATAATTCCATCATGAACTTTAATTAATTACTAATTATCAAATTTCTACAAGACTCTCTCCCAATAACAAAGTGCTCTGGTGCTAAATGAAGATATAAGTGAAGCATTCGTCACAAGCAGGCTTCAATGCCTTCTATTTTTACCACAGTTATAGGTCCAAGGGTTGAAATCAGAATTCAGGTGAAGTACTAACAAATTTCCACGTCTCATCATTACTCAATTTATCAAAGTTACATATTATGGCAGATGTTCATTTGGTTTCAAAGGTTAACCAAAAAAATATGATCTACTCTGATGCAGAATAAACAGTACCTCCTCAGAACACATGAATCTAGCTGAACTTTTAGGGTGTGTTTGTTAACGTTTCTATTTCTCAAAATTTCTATCTTTTTTTTCCCGAAACAGAAAAAGAATAGAAATCCATTTGGTAACATTAGCTAATTTTTTATTACCCGGAATAGAAAAGTAGCCAGGAAATAGATTTGGAATAGTAGAAAAAAGTTGCATTCTTGTTTTCGGGAACAATTTCTGGAACAAGTCATTTTCTTTTTTTTCTTTTCTTCTTCTTTTTCCTCTTCTAACTGGTCGCCAAACCTCAGCATGGCCGGCGTTGGCTAGGGATGAGGTCCAGCGACCTTGCCAGCTAGAGGAGGAAAAAGAAGAGAGGAAAAAAAGGTAAAGAAAAAAAGAAAAATCTCGGAAAATCATTAAAAAAAATTAAAAGAAATTTTACGTCACAACAAAATTTGAGGGTTGTATCAAACAAGTTCATATTTTTTATTTTTATTTATTTTTTTTTTTTTTTTTTATTTCAGAGTAGAAATTTTACATAATTATCAAATGCGTTTTTTTACCTAGAAACTGTTCTAGGAAATAAAAAAAAAAAAAAAAAAACTATTTTTGAAACAAATTGTTTTTGGGAACAGAAATGTCACCAAACGCACTCTTAGATTCTAAGCCATGGACTGCTTACAAGATATATTCTCACATATGGTGACAAAAAATGTCAAGACTAACATGCATAATCTAGTGTAAACGATAGCAGATAAATGGCGTAAAACTAACCTCTTTCCCTCGCCCACCAGCATAACAATCTGAGACGAGTTTTGAATCCAATCCTAAAGGCTCGAAGCAGGATTCCCACTGGGTGTAGTCATGCGAATACACCAACTTCTCAATGCAATAGATAAGAGGAAAATGCTCGTTCTGCAGTAAAAGATCCACAGTAACCAACTTATAAGAAAGCTGGATGGATAAACATAAATCAAACACCAATCTCCGTATTGTCTACACCACATGATGACTACGTAACGAGCATTAAATGTATAAAATTGCGCCATGCTCCTAAAGTCTGAAGCCACATTAGGGTGGCTTGCAAATCACAATGGTCATGATTAGCGTCTAATTTGCAGGAATATGAACCCTCTGAATTCAGTAACACCCAGCATTTCATAAGGTAGTGAAGAAAGCAACAGCAAAGACATGTCTACAAGACTCCAGGACGATACTGTTCTAAAAAAACAAAGGCGGCAAGGTAACGCATGACATGGTAAACGCGCAAAGACATTTCCACAAAATTAGGCGCCGGAAAAAAAAAAAATCCGCCTAATCAAGAGCTGGTTCCTTACCAAGTCAGGCCAGATGTCGATTGCGCATGCTTCCACGGTGTTGAGCAGGCATTCCCAAGGTCCATGCTGCAACAATCACAAGACAAGCATAAGCCAGACACGACGTGGAACGGAAGAAATTCATACACTGAATCAATAAAGTGGAGATGCCCAAGACACTAATAAAATAGGAAAAGTTAATGCGAAGTCCAGATATTCATCAATACAGAGCATAACCGAAGATAGAAAAGATGGCGGAAAATGCAAGTCGGGACCTGGCAATCAAAGGTGGCGTTGCCTTTCATTTTGGCATTGCCCCACGGAACGAGGTTAAGGTCGACATGGGACACGAGGTCGCTGTCGAAGACCTTGGGGAGGTGATTGACGACGAAATCGGCGCTGTAAGGGCAAAGGGACTCGTAATACAAACCCAAGGACACCTTATTGGAGGACTCTGAAGGTAAGGCGATTCCGGAAGACGAAGAAGTGGAGAGAACACCGATCAAGCACAGGCAGGTCAGGAGAGAGCGGGCTAGGTCAGACGCGGAATGCATGTCGGATCGCGCCCCGGTCAAGCTAAATTGTTCGAGGATTTGAGGCTCGGTCGGGGCTTTTATCTACCCGCTCCGAGTCCAGTAGACACGCGACGATGACGACGACGACGTGACGAGCGTTCGGTGACGAGCGGAGATGGATCGACAGGTGTCCGTCGGCCAGAACGACGATCGTGGAAATTCAGCGAGACAAAAGAAACAGGTAAAAAGGAGAAAAACGAAATGAGTGCGTACGAAACTGAATCGGACCTGGCAAGTGACGGTGTCGTTGGCACCGATGCGGGCGTTCCCGTAAGGGACGAGCTTGAGATCGAGGATGGAGATGAGGCCGCTGTCGAAGACCTTGAAAAGATGGTTGACGATGAAGTTGGAGCAGTAGGGACAGAGGGTCTCGTAGTAGAGCGCCAGCTCCACCTTGCCTCCCTCCCGACCGGGACCGGCCCCGGCCGCGGCCGCCGCTAGTGGGCTAGCCAACAGGACCAGCCACGAGCAGGTCCAGATAGCGTCACGGGGACGGGCCGCCGATCGGTTCTCCATTCGCGACTGCGTAGGATTTGGCGTGACCACCGCCCGAACCCCGCTACCAACTCAGCTGCCAAGTCCCGCTAATGCTTTCTGGCCTCTTATACATAAATTGCTCTTTAAAATCTGGACCGTGAACGTAGAAATGTCACGGGCCCACTTTTTATACCACATACATATATTAGAAGCATCACGGTCGTACGAATGCATGTGGTCCGATTTCCGACCTTGGGTGGATGTGGTCCGATTTCCGACCTTGGGTGGATAAGGGGCTTTGGTCCTATGATAGTTACACGGCATCTTATCGTAGTTCGACGGCCTTGGCGCGGATCACTTTTGAGTATCGAATACACCATTGGACACAACTTAACATGTGAATATCGGCAATGAAATCATTGCTAGGACCGTGCAAGAAAGATAACGTTGAAAGACTTTAAGGAGTTTCCCAGGATGCATCTCGGTTTCCTAGATAATAAGATTACGATGGATTGTTCACCCTTTTCTCCCGTGCACTGGCAATTTATTTATTATAACTCAATCGCTCGTTACAACATTAGTACAGTGTTTCCACGGGCCACGGCTAGGATACATCACTGCATATGTTGGTTCCCAAGAGTTCTCTGAGATGCGTTCATGAAATGAAGCCCTTGCTCTTTAAGCTCTCCACAGAATCCTTGATGATTTGTTCCATGGGGATAAACTCCAATCCCAAGTCCATCAGCTTCTTAGCTCCGTTCTTCGTCCTCAATAACCCTGGTTGAGTATCCCTGGGTAATCTGTCGAGACAGAATACTCAGTTTAGCAACATCAGCCACATACAAATCCTACAGAAGTCATCCTGTACGGTACTAGGCTACCAATGACATAGAGGAAATAGACACGACACAGACTGCAAACAGAAGCATCTGCATCTGAACCTCCTATCAATTTCGTTAGCAGCAACAAACATGCCACGGGGAAGATTCTTTAATAACAGTCTAGAGGCTGCTGCTAATAAGAAAGTCTTACCCATTTCTACCGATAAATTATAGGCAGGCCATTACACATTTAGTCTCCAAGTTGTCTGAATTTGACTAGTGAGGGAAGCTGTCTCTTGTCCATTAGATTAGACTTTGAAACCCAAAGGAAAAATGAAAGCCTTTAAGGCAACACAAAAGCCCAACCAAAATTCTGGGTCTTCAAAATCAGGACACAAGAAATGATGGGGGCAATCTATTTGACAGCCAAATGTTTCAGGTTATAACTAGTAAGGCATGACTCACTGGTATAAGGCATATTAAGAAATTTAATTTGCTCTGTTTGTAAGACCAGAACACTCCCCAAGTAAACATTCGGCTTACAAGAGAAGAAAACAAAAATGATCATTAGAACTACGAGTCCTAGAGATGCATTTGAAGATCCTGATGCAGTTTAAAAAAGAGCTAGAACTCCCGCATGAGACTGGAGTAGAACTGTTTTGCATGTGAGGGAAGTCAAATTAGTTACTAGTTACCTTGGCAAGTTGTATTCGGGGTAAAGCTCAGCAACCTTGGCCACAAAATCGCCATAATGTGATATAGCCTCAACACAAGTGCCTTCCTTCGGCTGATTCATTCTCGTAAACCAGAATGTGTGCTAAGGCAACATCTTTAAAATGAACAGATCCCATGAAAAAGTTTTGGTATGTGTCAGTGCACCCTGTGGAAAGGTACGAATTGCTTATTAAGATTAACACTCATTCAATGTGGAAGTAAAAGGCATTAAGTTCAGAAGACTGGACTACTAGACATATCTCCATCACATTTTGCAGGTCCCCTTCAAATATCTAGTACTTAGCTGAGAGAATGATGCATTGCTGGCATTAATATTTGGTTCATAACATCATATCAGCCATCAACCTTTGTCATGTAAACTTAAAACCAGCTAAAGCATATATTCTTGTTTGTAGTATTTGGCATAAGCATAGTGCCTGCCCAACATTCTTTATAATTCTTTTCTATTTTCCCTAATTAAGTCAACAGCAGCAGTTGAAAGATATGATAATATAGTCTAGTATCTAAGGGAAATAATAAGAAGAAAACTAAAGAAGTGGTACATAATAGATAACCGAGCCTGTGCCTATGAACATTCGAAAGGAAATCTCTAAGCTTACATCATTTCCTTAGCTATAATAAAAAACTTGGAATTTTAACCTCCCAGCATCAATTTTACATCCACTCAAACATCGAAAGATCAACTTTCCTAAGGGCACAATTGACAAATGCAGACAACCAGAGAGGCAGTGGATCAACATCAAGAGTCTGGAATAGCGGAAGGAAGTTACCCTGAAGAAGGCGCAGGAGCATTAACATGCTGGCATTGAGTCTTGGGGGGATGACAGGACCCATGACCGTTCCGGGATTCACCACAACCACATCTAATCCATGCTCCTTAGCAAAGTCCCAAGCAGTCTTTTCGGCAAGTGTTTTGGAAACGGGATACCACAGCTACAGCTCAAACAGGGGAAACTATAAGTCACTCACATGCAGTGGAATAGGCACTCTCATCCAGTTTACAATCGATGAAAATGAAGCGGGTCTAATCAACTCACCCCATTCTGCTTGCAGTAGTCAAGATCAGTCCAGCAATCTTCAGCCTTCACTCGATCAGCAGGCCAAGAAGGGCTCGGCGTGATGGCGGAGATGGAGGACGTCACCACCACGCGCCGAACCCCGACTTCTTTAGCCGCCGTCAGGACGTTGGTCGTCCCTTTGATGGCCGGGTCCAAAAGCTCCTTCTGCCAGATGACCGAAAAAAGAGCAATCCCGTAAGAAAACTTCCCAAATGCCAAGGGCGCCAGGGAAGGCATCCATCCGTGAAATCAGACGGCGGAAGAGAAGAGAAGAGAACCTCGGGGTCGAGGACTCGGTCGACGATGCAGGGAGAGGCGAGGTGGAAGACGCCGGCGCAGCCGCGGACGGCGGCGAGGACGGAATCGTAGTCGAGGAGGTCCATGCAGAAGAGGCGGAGGCGGGAGGCCGCTCCCGGCATGGCTTCCAGATGCTTCGTCTCGGCTTCATCTTCTGCAAAACCGCAGGGAAAAAAAAAAAAACCCAAAAACCGACGTGGGATTAGCCTCCGGCGATCGCGAAAGAACAGAACGAATCCAGCGAACGCAACGCGAAAGGCGACGTCGGAAAGGGAGAGGAACTGAGATTTTGGGCGGTGGCGTGGACGGTGTAGCCGCGCTCGAGGAGGAGGCGGACGAGCCAGGAGCCGATGCAGCCGCTGCCGCCGGTGACGCACACGGCCTCTCCCTGCTTCGACATCGCGGGATTCGCCGGCGGATCGACCTGGGTTTCGGCGACGGTGTGCCGGACTTCCGACCGGATCGTTGCTCCTTTAAATATCGGGCATCGCTTTTTAATCCGGGTTTGTGCGGGGCCCAATGATCCGCCGGTGGCATTTTCTGGAATTCACTTCACATCTCCCTGCAGTTTCTCAAATTTCACGCGTCTTGGTTTATCTTTATCTGGTTATTCTATTTTAGAGAAAAAGCAAAAAAAAAAGGTACTTCAAAATATGCTCGTTGCGGTGTAGTCCGGCGATTAAATGACAGGTGGAGCAAAAGCTCATCACACATTTCTTTTCGCCTTTTTCTTTTTTGACTCGGCATAAGTCACTGTCGAAGGGCGAATCTAGTCATTTGGCTTCTGGAGGAGCTCTACAAAACTTTAAAGATACGGCAAAATTATCAAAAAAATTATAAACTTATCGTACTTCTGACAATTCAATTAAATATTTTTAATTTTTTTTAATTAAGTCATAAATACTTTTCACATTTTATCAATTCATTTTTACATCTTGCCGATTCATCCAATCAATTCAGAAAATCGTTGGCATAGGCATAAATCATCCTATTGACATAGCTGGTTGAAATAAATAATTTTTAGTAAATATTTTAACAAAATTTTGATTTTTTTCATTTTTTTTTTTTTTTTTTTTTTTTCCATGGCTGGCTAAAGACAACTATTGGCAAAGGTCGCCCTCACTAAGTATGGATTTTTCGTTAATTTATTTTTCTAAGTGATCTAAATGTCAACAAATATTTTTCGCAAAGGAAATGAAACCTTAATCATGAAATTCTGTAAAGCTGTGCGATCATATTAAGGTGAGAAGAATAAATCTTTGCCCCTTTTAAGTCAATAAATAATAAGTTCAGAATTCTTTTGGCCAAGGAAATTGCCCGGTGTTTACTCTACCCACCTCGATCTGGAATCGACTCTGACAGATGAGAAATGCGAACGCGACAAGTGGCAAAAAATTGAAAAAAAAGAGGAAAAAGGAAATATAAATGCAAATAGTGGAAAGTACGGGGGTCATTTGTGCAAGGGGAGATATTTAATTGGGCGCCCTGAGTTGGTTATATAGAAATATCTTCGGACGAGTCGGCTCAGAACCCTAGCCAGTTCTATCTCGCGTTCTCCTCTCTATCGAGGGAGCCCTAGAAGTCTCGGAGATATGTCGGGGATGTACGGTCAAGGAGGCGACGGAGGTTACGGCGCCGGCGGCGGATACGCCGGCGACGGTGGATATGGCGCCGGAGGCGGGGCTGGAGGCTACGGTGGTGGGGGAGGCCATGGAGCCAGCGGTGGCGGTGGCTATGGCGGGGGCGCTGGTGGAGGGGCCTATGGGGGAGGCGATGGAGGCTATGGTGGCGGAGCTCGGGGAGGTGGTTACGGCGGCGGAGGGCGCGGCGGTGGCGGCGGCGGCGGTAGGGGAGGCGCTGGCGGCGGCGGCGGAGGATACGGAGGGAATCGAGGTACCTGTCTTTATCTTTATGCGTGTTCAATTGACGGATCTGATCCTTCTCTTGTGTTTCCTCTGCTCCGCTGTTCTGTATTCGTTTTTTACTTTTGATTTCCATTGGATTTTCTGTCATTCCGCTTGTAAAGCAGGAGATCGCGGTGGGCGAGGCGGTGGCGGCAGAGGAGGGGGCCGAGGAGGTAGCGGCCGAGATGGCGATTGGCTATGTCCTAACCCCGGGTATATTTAATTTTGTTAAATTTTAGCCGATTGTTTCGCTTAGCGTAATTCAGTTCATTAGGTGCGAACACCTTTCCGGTACGTACAGATCAAAACCTTCCCCCCTTGTTGTGACGTATGGTCCTCCGGGTGGATGTAATGGTTCAGGAAATGTAATTTATCTCCAACGAATCTAAACCTCAAGGTTCCTTTTTGATTGGCATAACCTATGATGTCGATGTACATTTTGTAGCTGTGGGAATCTGAACTTTGCCAGAAGAGTCGAGTGCAACAAATGTGGCGCGCCTTCTCCCACTGGTTCCGGTGAGCGTGGTAATGGTAATGACCGGGGAGGTGGTGGTTATAACAGAGGAGGTAGCGGTGGAGGATACGGTGGAAATCGAGGGGGCCGAAGTGGAAATTATGAGGGTGGCAGAGGTGGTAGCTATGACGGGAGAAGTGGTGGTAGTGGTGGTTCTTATGGAGGTAATCAGGGGAGAGAAGATGGCGGTTTTAGCCAGGTTCCTCCACCTGCACCCCCATCTTATGGTGGGGCGGGTGCAGATCTTTTGCCTCCTGCAAATGCATATGGGGCAAATGCTAATTATGGTACCGAGGCTGTTCCTCCTCCATCAAGCTATGGTGGGGGGCCAACATCATACCCTCCGATGTACAGTGGCACACCCGGTGGTTTTGGTGGTGGTGGTGATATGGGAGATTCAAGGACAGGAGGTCGAAGGGGTCCACCCTCAGGGTTTGATGGAGGCTATGGCGGTGGCGCTCCGCGGCACCATGGGGGTGGTTATGGAGGTGGTGGAACTGTTGCCACTGATGCCCCCCCTGGTAAGGTGAAGCAGTGTGATGAGAACTGTGGGGATACTTGTGACAACTCAAGGATTTACATATCAAATTTGCCACCAGATGTGACCACAGATGAACTGAGGGACCTCTTTGGAGGAATTGGTCAAGTAATTTTCCTTTTCTTTGAGTCGAATACATGGATCGCACAAAGTAGCAGTGAACTTTTGATCCCTTATTTTGACAGCACATTCTGCACCATCCTTTTAATGCTATTGTTCGTTTCGTTCTCCTATGCTTTTCATAGGGACTTTAAAATGGGTTGTTTTTTGTAATTAGTCATTGGTGACAATGTGGGCAAGGATACAGACTAGTAATAAATGCTTATGTGATGTCCACTTTCATTAATTTTGATGGTATGGATACAGGTGACATATGCTTTTGATGAGTGGTTCCTCTGTGACCGATTCTTATGTTCTTTCCATCATTGATTCCTCAATGATGTTGACAGCACATTCTGCATCATCCCTTCAATGCTGTTGTTTGTTATGTTCTCCAATGCTTTTCGTAGGGACTTTAAAATGGGTTATTTTTGTAATCATGGTCTTCGGTGACAGTATTAGTGAGCATATAGACTAAAATATTTTATATCAACTTGTCATTGAGTTTGATGGTATATATAGTGAGATGCGGGTGACTTATGCAATCAATGATTGATTCCTCCTTGGTGACTTATTCTTATATTCTGTCCCTATGTAATTATACTGTTATTGAAACGTGCTTTGGATTTACTTATGCTAGTCAGAAGCATGATAGTTCTGTACCTACTTTGCAGGTTGGAAGAATCAAGCAGAAGCGAGGCTACAAGGACCAGTGGCCATGGAATATAAAAATTTACACTGACGAGGAAGGGAACAACAAAGGGGATGCTGTGTTGTCTTATGAAGATCCATCCGCTGCACATTCTGCCGGCGGTTTCTTTAACAGTACGTGGCAGTTCTTTAGTGAACTAATTGAATCTTCTTACCTCTGTAGAAAAACTTATTTTGTTCTTTCCCTCCAGATTATGAAATGAGGGGATACACAATAAATGTTGCAATGGCAGAGAGGTCAGCTCCAAAAGCTCCACCTGCATATGATCGTGGGTAAGTCATATGTTATGCACATATGTTTGAACTCTAATAATCAGGCCATTGTGTTTCAAATCCAATGTGTTTGAACTGTACTGGTGCATGCCTAATAGAGCTATTATGTTTTGAAAGTAGAGCCTAAAGGGCCAGGACCAAAGGATTTGTTTGTTATTCCTGTGTTAGTGTTTGTGGTTACTCATCTTGGTTCATATTTTGTCTTTGCAATGCAACAGGGGTGGTAGAGGTGGCTATGGTGGTGGTGGGGATAGACGCAACAGAGATGGTGGAGGTTCTGGGCCAGATCGACATTATCATAGTGGAAATCGTTCGCGTCCTTATTGATAATACTTCAGCATGGGAGATATTATGTATACTAGAAATTGTGGTTCGAGAGTTTAGTTGTGTGTTGCGTTGGCTGGATTGTTCTTTGACTGGAGACTAAGAGGTAGGTTGTTCACTTACTTGAGCAATACCACTATTCTCCTTTTATCTTGGAATAGGTGGAGGGACTTTAACAGTAGGCGTTGGATTGATTCTGTTGTGTGAATTTTTTTTTTTTTTTTAGAGGCAAGTGGAATAGTCCCCAATTGCTTGCTGCTAAGGTAGGTAGTGTCTTCAGGTGAGTACTGCTCTTTCAAAACCACAATTTTCTTCCTGGAAGTGGTCCAGTAATGGATGGTCGTATTCTCTCGTAGTTAATCACATAGAAAGATAAGATGCTGGTGTAATCGGTAAACTAGATGGCATGAACACATGCCTACCTCAAGTAGGTAGGCGACATATGATTTTAGCTGGCGACAGGGATTCGCTTGTAGCATAAACCACTTTACATTTCTCTAATGGGCGGTCTCATCTTCGATCTTATATCTTGGGCTTATGATGGTTCAGAAAATCATAATTTTGTTATTTTAAGGTTGATTTTATCTGTTACGCAGCTGCATATTTGATTTAGCTGGTAGGTAATGATGACTATGATAACTGGTCTCTACACCCCTTCCTTTTGAACTATAAATTTTCTTCTTTTCGGTATTGGGTCAGGGTTACAGGGATAGGGATCGGTTGCGGGAAATTTAAAGTCTGACCCATCTTTCAGGGGTTACACAGGAATTTTGTTTTTCCATTTTCTAAATGATGTGACTGACTGTGAAAAGCGGTCAACGATGATCATTGTATATTTATAGGCTTGTTGAGAACGACATGAATCAACTTGGGGTCAGGACAGGAGGGGCATCCATGGTCGTGGGTGACTTTGATGGATGCCTTCAATGTACCAAGCCAAGCTAATAGATCTTTGTCTGGGGGCTGGCATACTGGTTCTAATCCTTCTCCACTAGGAAACTGGGTGGATTGACGATGCATTAGATTTTCTGCCGTATACGGGTCTTCTTGGTTTTTTCTTTTTGGCGGCGCCATTGTTTGCAGTTTGCTGCAGGAGTTAAAATTTCCAAGCTGGTTCTCTGGAATGGCAGATAGGATATTAGGATGTATGGGAATCCTCAAATATTGTAAAGACAATGAATAAGGGGTTTAGTTCCATTTATTTGTAAAGTCAAACTAGAGGTTTCGTGGCACCAAAGTTCAATGGGAAATCATCTTATTTCAATTGTTTCTCTTTGTATTGTTTTTCAGTCCTTTTTTGTGCGTTTGATCGCTTCTCCCAATCCCTCGCTCTCTTTCTCCTCGTCTTTCCACCACTCTTTAGATTGAAAAAATTATTGGAAGCCAATCATAATGCTAAAACCTGTTGAATCAAGCTGGAAATCTCCAGTTCGCATGTTTGGCTATTGTGGTTATATAGGCCTATCAAAATGGGTTTTAAACTCATATGATTCAATTCTTTTTTTTTTTCATTTGTTTGAATTGATGGTGTTATGTATGGGGCACTTCAAATTTAAGGAACCTATTCTTAATGGGTTTTAAAATTTAAAGTCTAAAATCAATGGGTCTAAATGGTTTCAGTTTAGAATTCTTTTGCATCTCACTAAGGCTAGGGCTCAGGCTCTCATCTTTCTCCCTCTTTGCAATCCTTCTCGCTGGTCGTTGTCGTCCTCTCTAATTGGATTCCTGAACCCTAGACTCTTTTGCTTCCGCGATTTGTTTTCCTCGCAACGACGATCGCTTTTTGGCTAGTCCCTTAAATCCTAGCAAAACGTCTCGCGTCTCGATGGCCCGAGCTACCAATGGGCACTTCTCGTAGAAGCCCCTTGAGTTTTGAGTACTTCGACTAGCAACAGAGGTTTGCCTCTTTAATGTTGTCGGATAATACCACCTCTTTCTTTCCTTTTGGGCGGAGGCATTTCATGGTCTCTTGTCGCTAGCTGGCGTTGAATGACAAAGGTTTGGAGTTTCTATGGTTTTTCGATTATAGATGAGATCTAGCAGATTCTTCAAGCTAGGTTCGATTGCAGTGCCACTTTCTGAATGTATTTTGTTCGTAACTTTACGAGTTGTTCATATTATGTTGTACGGGTTCTATCGTCGTGCCGTGTGTTAGCTAGTGCATCAAGGATCTCTCTGCGGTTTAAAATTAGAGCAAAGAGGGCGAGTTCTGTGGAGGACGGAGTGTTGGTTGTTCATGCCGGAGCGTCAGCTCAGGGCTGTGGAGGACGGCGGGTGAAAAGTGGGGTTGGTCGGTAGGAGGCCTTTGCGAACCCAGTGTTCACGGCGGTGCTGGTGCGGAGGAAGGGGTGGAGTCGCACCATAGTTATTTGTGTAGATGTTTTTTTTTGTTCATTTTAATATATCTTAAATCTGCTAAATGCTTAATTTGTTGTAGTTTAAAAAAAAAAAAAGAGTTACGTGGGTCGATTTGGGTTGGTCCTAGATTGAGTTAGGTATGAGCCATCAAAATTGTGTAGTAAATAAATGGATTAGTGCGAGTCGAATGGGTGAATTTATTCCATTTACGACCCACCCAAATCTAATCAAGCCTACTCATTTGCCACCTCTACAAACTAGACATTTACCTAAAAAATCTTGTATTGGACATGAAATTCAATAAGAAATGCGTAAGCTGGTCTCTAAAAGATGAGCCATTCATGGGGAAAATTATCAAAAAAAATTTAGATTTATTGCAATTGTGTTAATATAGTTCTAAATCTTTTTTTTTTTCTTTTATATTTATGCCAATTTAGTTCATTCAGTGGTTGAGAATATACTTGTGGATGTGGATGTTGGGTCTTATATGAACAATTTTTAATAATATCTAGTTTTTTTTTTTTTTTTTTCGAATTTATGTATTTTTTTTTCCTTTATCTTTTCTTTTTTTCTTCCCTTCCTTCTTCCTCTAGCGATTGGCCAAGGCAAGGGTTGATGAAGTCGACCTTGTTGGGCCTTGGCGAGGCTTGACCTTGTTGTCATTGGTCAAGGTCGACCTTGCCAATGGTTGGCAGGGCGAGCTTCACCAAGGGCTGGTGAGCTCTTAGGTGATCAGGTGGAGGAAAAGGATTGAAAGAAAAACAAAAGAGAAAAAAAAAAAAGAAATAAATAAATTCAAAAAATATTGAAATATTATTAAAAATTGTTGAGATCAGCGCAGATCACACCACGTAAAATGAGTCATATCTGTGTCAGTATTTTTCGGTTAAAATTGATTGAAATGACATCGATGTAATAGATTTAAGACTCAATTGACCTAAAAAAAGATATATAATTGAATTGACATAATTACAATAAGTTTATGACTTTTTGATAATCTTTCCCATTTCTTATAACTATTGCTTAAGAACCAAGTCAAAGCGTCGATATTTGTGTTTGCATTGATACAGTGAAGCACCTGTTCGGCAACCAAGAGGAAAAGTGAACCATCGATGATTTTTGTGTTTGCATTTGCCCTTTCAATTCTTTTTAAACAATATACGATGGTTCAAATTATCCTTTTTTCCTTCACATAAAAAAAGTTATGCTTATTTAATAAGTCGAGACAATATATGAGACATCCAAGATAATTTTGAGAGAATGGCACAAATGATCACAATATAATTTAATATGTAACATCATCTCTGAAATTTTAATTTATTTAATATTTTCTCCAAACTACTAATAAATGTTCAATAAAATCTCTAAAATATATAAAATGTTTAATGTAATCTTTGAATTATATAAAAATATTGGATGCTGAAGAAGTTTATTAATATGACTTTCCATTAATTAAGTCTTAATGCTGAACCATAGAAAAAAAAAGTTTATCTCGAATCGAGATATGATAATCTATGGACATTAGCACCATAGTATCTTTTTTTTTTTTTTTAAAAATGTAGATGGATTAAAAAATGAACATATTAACTCATCATTCTAAAAGTACAACTTGACATATATAATTTACGTTATCAAATAACATCTAATGAACAAACAGAATAACTACATTGAGTATTTATCAATAATTTAAGGATTATATTAAATAAATTAAAAGTTCAGAGACAACATTATACATTATATTAGAGTTCAAGGATCATGTGTTATTTTCATGCGTTTTAAGAGTCTTAAGATTGTCTATCCTTTAAATCTAATAACATGGAATCAGTCAAAGCGTTCCCCCCTGGTGCAATTCGAGCTACTAAGCTGCATGCCCTTCAGCTCTAGGAAGAACGAGGCTGTGAAATGAAGTGCACATGGATATACAAGGAAGAAGTCACAGAAAATTTGCAGAGCTCGATCAGTTTCTATGAGAGAAAATTGACACATGCGTTTTCAAGAATCGATCCAATTATTTTCACATATTTCGAGGATCCTGATTTCTCCACATCATCGCAGGGATCTCACCTATGTGCATGTCCTTCTTGCAGCATGATTCCAGGCCCATGTTGGTCACCTCCTCCAGGGTTGACATGACCCTGAAATTATGCATCGATAATCAATAAGAAGTCAAGTCATAGATCTTCCTCTAATGTCATGAATCTTGTCAACACATCATAGAGCTGTTTGTTTAAGACTATTTGTCGGGTGATTTCACTAGTAGCGGCAATCCTACAACTAAGATGATTTCTGATCCTGAAGGTAGCAACATTATGGACAAACTTGATTATGCTACATCAATAACAAAACCATCTTTTGTAGTAGCGTCAAGAAAACAGCTCAATCAATTTTCAAACATTAGCTTCCGTTAAGTGTATCTTTCCTATCCCAGCTTCCTTTCATCTTGATCCCCCCTTTCAAAGAAACCATCTACCACGAAGACTAAAACAAAAATAACAACACCAAAAGAGACATTGGTATAGGTAATGTTCCAGCATATGCAACAACTGCGAAATGTTTCGGGGAGCGACATAGAAGAAAATTAATCGAGGAAGAGAATCAAATGGGAGAGCACGTACCTGATGCATTTCGTAAGTGTTGGGGTAAGTACTTCCTCCAAATCCTATCTCGGGCGAACTATAGTTTTGGGCATATCCAGGATCTAAAATTGGAAGATGGAAAATTGAGTAAAAAAAAAATGATATCACAGATAAAAAGGAAGTGACCGACACAATGTACATACTTAGATTTGCTGGTGCTGCTGCCCCTCTTGATCTTCTCTCTGCATTAGCAAGTTCAACAT
Organism: Eucalyptus cloeziana; assembly: GCA_014182715.1. Classification (NCBI taxonomy): domain Eukaryota; kingdom Viridiplantae; phylum Streptophyta; class Magnoliopsida; order Myrtales; family Myrtaceae; genus Eucalyptus; species Eucalyptus cloeziana. The sequence goes on along the minus strand of CM024635.1, from coordinate 31,779,411 downwards.
GCAGCTTTTCAATTTCGCGATTCAAAGATAACATATGTTTCTCCATCACCTTAGCTTGCTCCAGATTGCTAACTTGTGTCTGCTTCTCACGTTCGAGAGCGGCTCTACCCAGATTGAAAAAACAATGTACATCAGAAGATATAGAACAGTAGAATCAAGTGATCTTCCTACTGCCAGAAGTAAACATCTTAAGCTTTTTCAAACGACTAGTGACTAGGAGGAACATACACTCCGAAACTGCAGGCACTGAAAGCATTGGATTTTTTAGATATGTTTTGCACAGAACGGACCTATTCCTTTTAAATTGTTTCCAGGTCAGACAAATATGCCAATGGAGTCACATGTGAAAGATTCCTTACGAAGATCCATCAGAATATTGTCAATCAGATGTTTTTTAATTGAATCCATTTTCAAATATATTCTTCTAATTATATCATATGAGGAGAAAAAAGATTCATGACATATTTCTTCCTAAAGGATATGATGATATTCTTCTAGGATGGGCTTGAGTCAGGGACATTTAAGTCATGCAATGCTCATATTAAAAATTCTTCCGCAAAATTTTCTGCTTTTAAATAACCCTCTATGTTCATTTAATGCTTTGGTGGATTCATGTGGTGCGGTGCCACTATACTCTAAGCCAGCTAATGAAAAAAATGGGATAGGGCTCTGCAGTCATATCAAAGTCTCAGACAAATGGGGGATAATTATACCGGGAAAAGGTAGATTTGATCATACGCCTCACAAAATACTAAACAATGCATCCTTCACCTGCAAACTACTTTTGTGGCTACAATAGTATGCAACAAGCATTAAACTGTGAACAATGCAATAGATCAATTCCATACATAATAGAAAATACCACATACAATACCTGGCAGTGAAGACATCATAGATTCATATAATACAAACTAGTATATTAAGAGCGATTACAAGCTTGTTAAAATGCATGACACAGGAAACACTTCAAATAAAGAAATCATCTTTCTCCTCCTTAGTCTTCTTCCACAAGGTCCACAAGCAAATCAAAATATTAAACTTACTTCAACATCAGCCAGCCTCTACAAATGTTTTCTCAGTTATAGCAAGAGTAAAAACTTCCTCAGCACTTCAAGAGAGGTGGATTCTACCTCACAAAACTATGGTGATCCGAATGATTCTCCCTCAAATTTCTATTTCAGTATTCAATACTAAATTGTTCTATGTGTTTTGCACAGCGAAGGGAACAGTTACAATTTGGAAATTATTGTAATTTCGGTAACCATATATGCCAGTTAACCAGAATCTCTAGTGTTTCTCTCATTCTAAGATCATAATCCTCCTAAAGCTTAAAAAGGGCTGCAATTCAAACAAAGTGTTTCCTGACCAGCATGTTTTTCATTGAAGAACATCTCCTGAGAAGCTATTGACAGAATAACACACTCACAAGAAAATTCTTCATTAGGGGTAGGATCCATATTCAATTACTATTAGTGGTAGCTATTGGTGTAGGTACACCGACAAAAGGTCTTCATAAAAGATGTGAACCTATAGTGACGTAGTCAAAAAGGGACACAAGAGGGTCCGGAAAGACATGGATGAAACTATAACAAAGATCTTGACTTCTATCTCATTAAGCAAATGGAAAACCCCAAGGAGGCTTGATTATTGTTCTTTCCTTGCAAGCACCGCATTCAAGTCAAGCTGCAATTGTAAAGATGGAAGGGATGGTAAGCGGATTGAACAATCCAAGGGACAGTCCAATCAAATCCCGACCGTTGTTCAACCAATTTGAAACCTTCCATCATACCTAATTGAGCGAGCCAACACCAAACACCAGCTAAACCTGCTGTGATCACATAAAGAGCTAGCCAATCAAGTACCTCAGCCACAAGCGTCAGTCAAGAAAGGACATAACGAATCGCGAGCTCATCATCCGAGATGAAAGGTCCACTAGTGCCTTGCGAAAAAGGCTAAAAAAAATAAAAAAATCTCCCTTGTCCTTGATAAAGCACAAACCCTTAATTCACATGAATTTGTGGCAATGTCACGGAATTGGAATTCAACGAGAAAATTCAGAAGAAGAACAAATCATCGGCGGAGTCAAGTTACCTTCCTCTCTGAATCTCTTCACGCATGGCCTCGATCTCGGACTTGACGAGGGGCACCTGCTCCGACTCAGCCGCGGCCCGGAGAACATCCTCGTCGAGGCACCGCAGCTGCACGGTGAGCTCCTTCCGCTCGGCGCAGAGGTCCAGCACGTCGCGGCGCACCCGAGCCAGCTCGGCGGCCATGGAGTTGATTTCGCGGACCTCGGCCTCCATCTTCAAGGACCTCTCGTAGACCTCCCGGACCTCGGCGTCCCTCCGGGCCTTGACCTCGGCGGCGGCGGACGAGAGGCCGCGGAGCTCCTGCCGGGAGTGGGAGAGCTCCTGCTCGAGGGCCACGTGGGTGGCGTGCAGCCGCTGGTTCTCGCCGAGGAGGGACTGGATCTCGCGGCGCTGGGCGGCGGCGCGGTCCTCGAGCGCCGCCAGCTGGGGGCGGGAGGGGAGCCGGGGGCCGTCGAGGGAGTGGCGGAGCTTGGCGGCGTTTTGCGGCGGCAGATAATTGCGTCCGGCCATCGCCCGAAGTACCGATTGCGGCCGACGCTCGCGTGCGCTGCGGTTTTTCCCCCGCCGGAGAAGACGACGCTGCTCTCTCCTCTCCTCGTCTCCGCCGCCGCGACGCCGAGCTCCTTTCTTTCTTTTTTTCGACTCGGTTTGCGCTATATTAAAATTCCATTAATTTAATATTATTTTCTGAGGCGCCGCGGATGTCGTCTAAAAATATTTTTGAAGTCTTGGTCTTCGAGAGTGCGCAAATTCTTGCTTCCTGTTGAAGTCATTCCAACACGGATCGGTTTTCTGGACTATTCGATATTTGATTGGCTAAAAATAATCAATTAAGGAAAAATTATTTATTATAAAAAAATGAGTTAATATTACGAAAAATTCATACATATGTAATAAATTTATTTCAAACTAATTTTTTTACTATAAAAATTTCAAATTGGTATATCTCTAATAGATTTACCTCAAATGTTTGAAAAAAAAATCTTAAATTGATATTGTGTGACAAATTTATCCTAAAATAATTTTTTCACTGTTCAAAATTAGTACATTTTTGATAAAATAATATTTGTTCAATTGGATTAGTACCATGTAAAAAATCATAAAGATGATACAATCTCAAGAAAGCGAGAGTAAAATTTTGAATCAAGTACATCAATCAAATTTCACTTATCATCCAACTCAAGAAATTGATAGTAAAAATTAATGGAAACTAACCGATTATAAATTTATCACAAAGTGTCTTAGTTTGAGATTTTTGATGGTCGAAAAATTAATTTAAGATAAATTTGTCGATCTATATCAATTTTTGGTTTTTCGTAGTAAGTACCCTAAAAATATTAGCATACTTAAAATTAGGAAAATGAATTTTTTAATTTAAATAGTGGAAAATATTTTCTCTGAAAAAATGGTTTTTTAGGAAAAGCATCAAAATGTTACAGGCCAAATTTGCTCCTAAATATGTGATGCTTTATAAATTATCAGTCAGGATTTTTATTCATTAGTTACATTACGAAGGTGATGGACCCATGACACATAAGGACGAATGATTCTCCTCTTTCCCAAGAGGCACCAGAGGAAAAATTACATTTTCAATTCTCTTTTTCCAAGGATTTTAAACAAAATCATTTCCTGCTCCAGAAAATTAGGAAAAACTGAATGGGCCAACGTTGCTTTTGGGCCCGAAACCCTCAAGGCGGCAAACACCACAAGGCGAGAAAATATCGAGTGGGCCGGCCACCGCCCAGTCATCGTGCGCCGGCCCAATCAGGAGGCTCCACGTGGATCCGGGCCCACCATTATTTTCAGTCGAACTCTCGCGTATTTCTCCGTAAGGCACGAGGAGGACAGGGAGAGAGAGTGAGAAAGTGGCGCCATCGACGGACGCAGCTCCCTTCGCGACCTCGACAATGGCGGACGCGCTCTCGTCCCCGGAAGCCTCCCTCTTCCTCTCCCTCATCGAGCTCGGAAGGTTCGCTCCGGCTCTCGATTCACGACGCCGATGCACGCATGCACGCACGCTCGCCCGCCGCCGGCGTCTCGTTCCTGTTGAAACCGCGACTTCCGTCGCCATTCGCAGGTTCGACGACGCGACCCTCGGCGTTCTCCAGACCTCGCCGGTCTCCAAGGACGCGAGCTCGGCGGTCCGAGTGCGATCGAGCCAAGAGCGGTTCCTGAGATCCGAGGCTCTTCGTATGCTTCGCGACATCGTGGAAGAGGACGTCGTCCACGTGGTTTCGGTCCTCGAGTTCCTCGTCCGAGCTTTTGCCGTCGTTGGCGATTTCGAGGCGAGTTCCAGGGACGTGTCCCTCTTTCTGTTATTCATGAATAAAGAAACCTGAAAGAGGGACCTACGAGTTGCTCTGTGGATGTTTCTGGACGACGAACTGATGAGAGCTGATTTTGTGCCATCGTTTTCTTCTTTTTCTATCACGACCGTTTGACGACATTGAAGCCAGACCCCTGATGCATTTTGGATGATATAGGGGCTTCCTTCGTCGAATGCTCATCTTGTTCTTACAGCTTTGGATGCAGTCTTTGAGGGGCTTTTTTTTTTTTTTTTAACCTTTTGTGTTTGGTTTGTCTTATCAGAGTTGCATGGCGCTGAGATAGGAAACGCTCGTTTTTCGGGAGAACAAATCTGGAGTTCATCAATGGCTACAAGTTGGTCACACCGAATGGGGAAACTTTGCAAAGGATGCGCTTGACAATGGTTTTTATCCCGTTGCCACGAAGGTAGCATGCTATTGTTGCTATAGTTCCAGTGACCTGCGAAAGTTTTCACTGTGATGAAGCAATGTCCATTTCTTCAATGCCGTATCTATTCTTATTTCAAAATCTAGGTTGGTAGCAGTCTGGATGACTAGGTTTGGAGCTACGCATCTTCAAGCTGATATTAGTATTCCAATGCTGTTGTATCTTATCAACCAGATCCATTGGTATATGCATCAAGTTCTATCTGACTTGTCAAGTAAGTCGCCGTATTAGGAAGTGGTGGATCTAGATGACTACTTTGGACTTCCTTAAGAGAACTCCATCCATAAAGAAACTGTGTTTTGCTGCATACTTAGGAATTAGGATGCATTGTTGCACATGGAAGTTAGTTATGAATGTATTAGTGTCTCAATTGACAAATTGCTCGCTGCCGTTTTCATTTGCTATGCATTGACAATCCAAACTAAGACAGTCAACATGAACGCAGGACTATGTATTGTAAGTCTTTAATGTGTATTATACTCGATAATGCACAGGCGGTAGCAGTTTCCTTACTTCTGTCATGCCAGTCTTTTATTTGTTTACAGTCCAGTGTTTTTGAGGACTTTCCGCTTTAAAAGGAGCATGTCTAACTTATGTGGATGTGGACCATTTTGCTTTTGATGCTTACAAATCCGAAATTATAGCACGCTGTCTTCACTATGATTTTAGTTTTTCCTCTCCTTGCCAGTCAGGCATGTGAAAATAACCTTCTATGTCTACGGAGGTCTGACACTTCTGGCTTGGAACATTTCACTGGAGATATCCGGACTATAGCAAGTCTCAAGGCCGTTGCTATTGCATCCACTGGTTCATGCAGTGGTATGTTGTATTGTAAAGCATTAGTCTTATCAATTTTTATCTGATCTTATCTCTGCCGCTTGTCCTGCCTCTATCATACCGGTGGTCCTGAATGTTCTCTCTTTAATATAGTACTTTGCACTGCTAACGAAAGGATATAGTCTGTAAAAGAATTCGCTCGATTTTCTTTCATGATGCACCTGAGGGGCATGATGTTACAGTGACAATCGACAATGTTGGTTCAAACTCATAATCTCTTTTTTTTCCTGGAAAATGTTTTAGTGAAGTTACATTATTTTTGGAGGCACCTTTTAAGTTGCTCCATTTGATCAAGTCTGTATGTAAGTATTCTTAGCACTGAGCACTTATGGAGAATGGTCGTGGGAATGGAAGAAATCAACAGTCCTCATTCTGCTGTATTCTAAGACTACAGAGCTTTGAGTGGAAATTCATTTTTCATGGAATTTATTAGACAAACCGATATAGATAAACAGAGAAAGCTGTTGAGCCTATTCCCCGTACCTTTTCCAACTTTTGCCAGTAGGGATAAATGTATCCCTTGGCTCACAGAAGTGATGATGGCTAAGAAAATGAATCTGAAATTAGATGTGATGATGAAGAAGTACCCTGGTTGTATTATTGAATGATGTCCTTTCTTGACCTATAAGACAACATCATTGTTAAAAATTTTACACAGCATTATCTAGTTCAGTTCCTTAACTTTTTTGATCAATTCTGATTCTCAACATGCAAAATTGTTGTTTTCGTTGGAAACAAAAATTGTAGGTAGCCAGATCTTGGGCATACTTTAGCACTTGGATTGAAACACTTCCCAATCTTGAGTTAACCATGCATCAAGCTAAGAAACAGCTTGTCGGTGTTGCTGCACATGCAATTTGCTGGTCAATAGTTACAGAGTCATAAGTTCCCTCTTTAGCAGATTTCATCATCTTTAAGTCAGCAGTGTTGTTTATCAATGCGAAGCCTGAATCAGTTAAATCAGTGTGTCTAGGGAAATATTTGACCGTATGGAGCATCGGATGTGAAATTCTGTTGATTAAACTCTCCATGTAGAAAGTTTGTCTTGGATATTACCATAAGAATTTTTGGGACTTCTCTCAATCTTGACCTGGGACTACTAGCACTTATTTGATTGGTGAGTACCTTCAACTGCATTTTAATAAGCTCTTTGCGGTGAATGTAATGCTGCATAGTCATGCTGTAGTTTGACTCATCCTGGTATGTACAGTTCAGGCAAAGGCAGTGAAATATTTGAAGAGGACAGAAATGGAGAGAAGCAAACAGCAAGCTTCTACATTCAGAGAAATCCAACCTGTTGCAAGTGTTCTGTTTAGAGATGGTATTAAGAAGCGTAATGCAAGGAAATTTTCGGAATGCCAGGCTTTAAGGTCAGATGCAAGAAACTCACGCGCTAAAATTTCAGGTTCCATTTAGTCTCCTAACCTTGCACGTACGGGTGTGGATGTAATGGTTCATTTCCTGATTTTAAAATGATCTGAAAGCACCTGAAGTTGTAACCTTGACCCTCTATGTGAAGAGATGGTACGGTTTCTACTCTTTAAGAACTTGCCATATATTGATCATATGTATTTGATAAGCTCCAAGTTGCTTGATTTGTGACCACATATATTTATCATTGGGGATTACTGCTAAATCAACGCTGTATTATCATGGCCAAAAAGCATCTTCGTATGGTGTTGTCAGTCTTTTTTAAAATGATATATGGCATTTTAAACTTCTTTTAACTTTCGTGAACTCTCAAATACAAGATGGATGAACTTATGTATTTATCCTTAAGGAATTGTGTTTATTGTAGATGAGTCCCCATTTCCGGGTTCTTCTGTCATTAGTCTGAGTTACAGATTGAGGTTCATAATAGTTGAATTTCAAACGGGTATTGTTTATGCAGTCCAATATTACAAAGGCAGATTGTTCCTCGCTAGGTGAATCATCTGGGCCAAGACACAATGTCGGTCCTTCACCATGCGCACATTTCCTTTCTAGGTTCTCACCTTCAAAGAGGTCCGAGAACCTGAATTGCTTGAATCCGTGGGCCAACAACGAGACTAGGTGTATGGGAAACAAATGAGCTGGGTCAAGCCATGGGCATCATACGCTTGTTCTTCATCCGAATCTAATATCTGTCCCCTTGTGATGGGCGATCATGGGAACTACAAATTTAAATTTTCACCAATCAATTTTGGAGACCGAGAGCCATTTGTCTCTGCTCAATGCTGTCAAGTTCACAGCAATTCCGCTTAAGACTCCATTCATTTACATAGACTGCCATTCTCAATCTTTGCTCCTCACCTGCGCCCGTTTTCTAGAGTTGAAGAACTTGCATCCCCGTTCGTATTGAAGTTCATGCATTCTTTACGGTGGTTAGAGTTGACTGTCCTATTAGATTGTGTTTGGTGGTCCGGATAAAATTCAGGATATAATAAAATTTATCCTATCCCGTGTTTGGCGCTTACTCAAGATAGGGTAAAGTCAACCACTGGAGGTTCGCCCCACCTTCTCAGGGGGGATTGGGGTGGAGAAGATTTCATTTCGGGAGTGGGTTTCGACTCCCACGCCCGCAAGGAGGGGGCAAAAGTCGAGAGTGAGTGTTAAAGTAGGATTAGCGTAGGACTGACCAAAAAAAAAAAAAAAAAAAAAGATAGGGTAAAGTCAGATAAAAGGGAAATATAGGCCAAATAAAATTATCCTATGGAGAGGTGAGATAAATGTGGATAGCAAGGATGAGCGGTTCCAAATTTCATACAGGCTTCCGTTATAACAGGTTCTTCATTTTTTGGAACCTGAAACTTACTCTGCATACCCTAAAATCTAGAACTTACCCTATCATAGGTTCCATGGTCGGTTCCGGGGTTTACCCAGGTTTCACATAGATTATTAATTGAATGAATGCAATGAACTAAAATATTTAACGACCACCGCTTGCTATTACAATTTACTGACCACAACTTGTATTTAGACATGCGAAAAATATGAATATTAATAAAGTAAAAGTCTTGATCATAAAATGGAAGCTCAGATTAGCACTTTTAGATTATGTACTCATTATTGAACGGCATAGAATATCACAAGATCGTGCGAAGACATAAACTAAAAACATTAAAAGTTGTTCCAAGTTCTAAGTTATAGGTTCCAAGTTCTAAGTTCCTCAAGTTAAGAACCCGAAACCTACCCGTCAAAATAAGTTCCTTATTTTTTGAAACTTGGAATCTACCCTACATACTTTAAAACCAGGAACCCACAAGTTCCCACCAATCTATTTATCAGATTTCAGGTTCTATCCTAAAACCATGCTCCCCTAATACTTGGCTTGACCTAATCCACTTTAGTTGCTGAAAAGATTTATTGAGCAACTTAAGATAAAAGAGGAAAGCCTAGCATATGGAAGCATCATTTTAGATAGTTGGAATCAAGCACTCGACTCGACTTGATCCGCTTTAGTTCCTAGAAAGAACTATATAGAGCAACTTAAGATAAAAGAGGAAATCCTTAGCTTGGATCAACGATTGCAAGGGTAAGAATTCTATCACGTGAAATGTTTTCAACATATGAGATAATCTCAACTCATGTTGCCTATATCTACATATATTAAGTAAAGGCATTAGAATAATAAATTGATGACGTGGCTTCTTGAGGATTTTGCAGTGGTTATGATATTAATTAAAATAAAATTTATATATTAGATGAATTTGATTAGTACAATGATAATCTTACCTCTTGATTAGGATTTCATAAAGTTTTGATTCTTTTCCTACATCATACTCTTTAATTAATGTATTTATACTCTTACTACTTCTAACTAAAATTTCTCCTCCATACCTTAAAAAAAAGATGGAACGAGAATCAAATTACATTTCATTGAAGTGGTCATTTTAGAATCACAGTTTTTTTTTTTTTTTTTTTTTTGCAATGATGTGGCTTCTCGACTCATAAATTGATCAGTACAAGGATAATCTCACGTGAAAACCTTAGGGATGAGTGGTTCCAAATTCCGTACATATTTTATCTAGAACTTACCCGTTATAACAGGTTATTCATTTTTTGGAACCTGAAACCTACTCTGCATACCCTAGAATCTAGAACTTACCCTATCATAGGTTCCATGGTCAGTTCCGGGGTTTATACAAGTTTCACATAGATTGTTAATTGAACGAATGCAATGAATTAAAATCTTTAACGACCACCACTTGTTGTTATAATTCACTGACCATAACTTGTATTTAGATATACGAAAAATATGAATATTAACAAAGTAAAAGTCTCGATCATAAAATGGAAGCTCAGATTAGCACTTTCAGATTGTTTACTCATTATTGAACGACATGGAATATCACAAGATCGTGCAAAGACATAAACTAAAAACATTAAAAATTTGTTCCAAGTTCTAAGTTACAGATTCCAAGTTCTAAGTTCCTCAAGCTAAGAACCCGAAACCTACCTGTCAAAATAGATTCCTTATTTTTTGAAACCTGGAATCTACCCTGCATACTTTGAAACCTGGAACCCACAAGTTCCCATCGATCCATTTTTCAGATTTTTCAGATTTCAGGTTCTATTCTGGAACCATGCTCCCCCTAATACTTGGCTCGACCTAATCCACTTTAGTCGCTGAAAAGATTTATTGAGCAACTTAAGATAAAAGAGGAAAGCCTAGCATATGGGAGCATCATCTTAGATAGTTGGAATCAAGCACTTGACTCGACCTAATCCACTTTAGTTCCTAGAAAGAACTATATAGAGTAACTTAAGATAAAAGAGGAAAACCTTTGCTTGGATCAACGATTGCAAGGGTAAAAATTCTATCACGTGAAATGTTTTCAACACATGAGATATTCTCGACTCATGTTACCTATATCTACATATATTAAGTAAAGGCATTAGAATAATAAATTGATGACGTGGCTTCTTGAGGATTTTGCAGTGGTTATGATATTAATTAAAATAAAATTTATATATTAGATGAATTTGATTAGTACAATGATAATCTTACCTCTTGATTAGGATTTCATAAAGTTTTGATTATTTTCCCACATCATACTCTTTAATTAATGTATTTATACTCTTACTACTTCTAACTAAAATTTCTCCTCCATACCTTTTAAAAAAAAAAAAAAAAGATGGAACGAGAATCAAACTACATTTCATTGAAGTGGTCTTTTTAGAATCACGGTTTTTTTTTTTTTTTTTTTTGCAATAATGTGGCTTCTCGACTCATAAATTGATTAGTACAAGGATAATCTCACGTGAAAACCTTAGGGATGAGCGGTTCCAAATTCCGTACAAGTTTTACCTAGAACTTACCAGTTATAACAAGTTCTTCATTTTTTGGAACCTAAAACCTACTTTGCATGCCCTAGAATCTAGAACTTTTCCATGGTCGGTTCCGGGGTTTACCCAGGTTTCACATAGATTATTAATTGAACAAATGCAAATAATTAAAATCTTTAACGACCACCACTTGCTGTTACAATTCACTGACCATAACTTGTATTTAGACATGCGAAAAATATGAATATTAATAAAGTAAAAATCTCGATCATAAAATGGAAACTCAGATTAGCACTTTCAGATTATGTACTTGTTGACACCTAAATTTTTGCATATTTTTTGGGTTAATTTTTACCAAAAAAAACACACATGGCATATAGTTTAGAAATATTTTATTTTTATTTTGTCTTATTTTATTTTAGACCGCTGGTGAGGAAAAGATTTTTCACATATTCCGTTTAGATTTTTCACATATTCAGGTAATATACATTGGGGGTGTATTTTGAGCAAAAAGGAAATTTGTTGGATGGAATATGCAAAAAAAATTCAAAAGGGAATATCACACGGTGTGCAATGATATATTCAGTGGTATTTTGCACGAGCGAAATTGAAAATGAAATATGCAATAAGGATTTAATTTTTTCCCTATAAAAGGTGTGATGTGGTACAGAAAAAGGGTCGGCAAATTTTGAGAGCAAAAAAGGTGAAAGGTTGATTCTTTTAGAGTAGAATTTCAAAAAATGAGAGGTAGAAAGTGTACGGCATCGAGCCGAAGAAAAAAAAAAAACCTAATCGAGGCTGTTCTTCTTCCCCGAGGGTCCTCCTGACCTCGCCGGCGTCGCATCTCCGTCCACGAGCCTTGGCGCCCGAAGCTCGCGATGTCGCGTCTCCGTCAACACTAACCCTTGATCGTGCCCAGCCCCGCCACGTCTCCATCAACACCGCCTGGCAGCTGCACCCCCGATCTCGCCCTTGGCGTCGGTAGATTCGAGATCCCTTGTAGCAACTGCACCCAAGCCTCACTCGTTGGTCCGAGATCCGGCATCCCCGCCCGCCGCGACGCCTTGCCTCCATCCGCTGCCCTTGCTCCGCCCGTGAAGTCGCGCCGTTGCCGAACCGAGATCCATACGCCGGAGCCCCTTGCCGCAGTCGCCTGAGTCCACCACCCGCGACGCCCGCACCTAGATCCGACACCGACCCCGTGCTTCGCTCGTGACGCCGCGCCCTTCGCCGATCCCCGCCGTTCGAGCTTCCCGACGCCACCAGATCCAGCATCTTGCCGAAAACCTCGCCGGAACCCTAGTGGCGATCTTCCCCCTCACCGGCCGGCCACCAGCCTCTTTTCTTTTAAAAAAAGAAAAAGAAAAAGAAAAAAAGATAGAAAAAAAAAAAAAAGCAAAAATAATTTAGGTGAGTAGTATTTTTTATTTATCTTTTGTTGTTTTTTGTTATTATTATTGTTATTTCATGTTAATTGTACTTTTAGTGTAGCCATCCCTTTAATGTGAAATTGAAATTGCATGATATGAAATTGCCTTGAAATTTGTGATTGTCAATCTGATTTTGCACCCGAAATCCGACTTGCAATCACTTGAAAAAATCGCTAATCCAATCTCTCGCCCGAGATTCGATTGCGATTTATGTGAAATTGGCCAACTCGATCTCATATGTGAGATATGGTTCATCAATTTAGGTACCAATATTGCTTGATTTGCTGTCGTGTAACTTAAGTTAATTTTCTAAAAAAATCCAAAAATGTTTGAATTAGGATTTGGTTTGCTTTTTATTATTATCTTGCATATTTAGAATAGGGATTTTATTTTGAATCATGGAAAAGAAAAAAAAAAAGAAAATACATTTATTTAGGATGCTAGTTTTATTATTATTTGAATTACATGTTAAATTTTAATTTTGAAATTAATAAAAAAACAAAAAAAAAATCATCATGCATAGTTCATGTAGAATTAGGGCATTTTTTGTACATCATTGCATATTAGGGTAAAATTGCACTTAGTTTAATTCTAGATAATATTTTTCTTAATTTATTATAAGTTTAGGTATTTCCTTAGATAGATTGCATTTTAGGATTACTTGCGTTAAGATAATATTTTAGTTTAAATTAGGATTTGGTTTAACCTAATTCCTAATACAAATTAAAAAGAATCTTAATCTAGTTAGATAATTTTCACATTTTTTTCTAATTTCAAATTTCATGAAAAATACAAACATGTCTTAGAGTAAATTCATTTCATTCTCTAGGATAGATTACATGCTTTTTAGTAAAATAAAAATATTATGTGCATGTCAAATAGAATTAGATTCATGAAATGCATGTCATTTAACGATTGCTGCTAGGTTTATTTAATTAGAAATTGCATATAATTTGAATTAGGTCATTTAGTTATATTGCATTGGATATTGTATGATTTTCATTAAATAAGTGAAAAAAAAAAAATTGCGTGTTAATTAGAAAATCATATCCATGAATATCAATGTGAATTCTGATCTAACATTACAGATGCTTTTATTGCTATGAGGTAAGTTCTGCATTTTTTTTAATTGCTTTCTTGGGTGTTAAATTGGTGGATTGCGCACCCGTATGATCCCCTCACATGTTAGGGAAATAGATTTAAAATCAATCCAAACTGCCTACAAAAACATTTTTGAAAATAAAAGAAATGGTACCGAAAGGGCATTAGAGAAATCTAGTGTAACCAAGTTCCCGTACCAAAAATCTCTGATTCGTAGAAGTAAAATGATTCTCCCATTATTTTACTTAGGTGTCTAATCGACCTATCGAAAATAGATTAGTGGCGACTCCTAATTAAAAATCAATTACATGTTAAGAATTTGAACCTAAAATGCGAATTGGTATGGGTTTAGGAGAGCCCGAGCTAAGTTTAGGCTTAGTAATCTATTAGCCAAACCCTAGGTGGTGCATCCGAAAAATTGGTCACGACAGTACTCATTATTGAACAACATGGAATATCACAAGATCATGTGAAGAGATAAACTAAAAACATTAAAAGTTGTTCCAAGTTCTAAGTTACAGGTTCCAAGTTCTAAGTTCCTTAAGCTAAGAACCTGAAACCTACCCGTTAAAATAGGTTCCTTATTTTTTGAAACCTGGAATCTACCCTATATACTTTGAAACCTGAAATCCACAAGTTCCCATCAATCCATTTATCAGATTTCAGGTTTTATCCTGGAACCATACTCCCCCTAATACTTGGCTCAACCTAATCCACTTTAGTTGCTGAAAAGATTTATTGAGCAACTTAAGATAAAAGAGGAAAGCCTAGCATATGGGAGCATCATCTTAGATGGTTGGAATCAAGCAATCGACTCAACCTGATCCACTTTAATTCCTAGAAAGAACTATATAGAGTAACTTAAGATAAAAGAGGAAAACCTTAGCTTGGATCAACGATTGCAAGGGTAAGAATTCTATCACGTGAAATGTTTTCAACATATGAGATATTCTTGACTCATGTTACCTATATCTACATATATTAAGTAAAGGCATTTGAATAATAAATTGATGACATGGCTTCTTGAGGATTTTGCAATGATTATGATAGTAATTAAAATAAAATTTATATATTAGATGAATTTGATTAGTACGAGGATAATCTTACCTTTGATTAGGATTTCATAAAGTTTTGATTCTTTTCCTACATCATACTCTTTAATTAATGTATTTATACTCTTACTACTTCTAACTAAAATTTCTCCTCCATACCTTTAAAAAAAAAGATGGAACATGAATCAAACTACATTTCATTGAAGTGGTCTTTTTAGAATCACGGTTTTTTTTTTTTTTTTTTTTTTTTTGAAAAAAATGGAGAAATACAATTCCAATTTCTCTTTATTTTCTTAATTTTTCAATCTTTTTTTTATATAGAAATTGAGGGAAAAAACAAATATATTTTGGTTTTAACCGTACATCATAGAAACAATAGGAAAGGAACCTATCGAACTACTACATGTTGATGCTCATGATTTTGATGGCCATATCACTGATTTAGAGGAGATCTCTTGAAAAGTATTTAGTATTCATTTTGGTTGACTTTCCATTATCTTTCTTTGGCTAAGCGGCATGTACTGAAGGAGGGACTTCTTAGAGAAAATGAGATGGAAATATACTTTTACTCCTTAATAGAAGTTGTGCGAGAGAAAAATATAATGGAGGAGGAATGGTTATTAAAAAAAATCAAAAATTGAATGTTTGTTGGGCAACGTGAAACAATTAAAAAGTTTAAGGGTAAACGTATTCCTACCCTAAAAACCGGGTGTGTTCTCCGACCACTATAAATTACGGGATGGTGTGGACTGTGGAGCCCGAGCAATTCAACAGCAATTTTGAACTGTGGAGTAGGAAACTAGCAATGGAGGAAGCGAAGGGATTGGTGAAGCGCGTGATCCTTAATAAGTTCAAAGACGGCACCCCACCTGCCCAACTCGAGGAAATCTTCAAGAATTACGCCAATCTCGTCAACCTCATCGAACCCTTGAAATCTCTGCGCATGTATCCTTCTTTCTCTGTCTAGTCTCTGCGTTTTCCCCACTTTCTTGGCGCTTTTTCCCCTCTGTTCCCCCTCGATCGAGCATGTCTTTGTCCTGGTGATCTGCCATGGAATGTTCCTCAGCGGTTTGTTTGAGATGCCTGATCTTGGGTTAAACTTCTCTCTTGTGAAATTAGGGGAAAGAACGTGAGCATCAGGAATTTGGACCAGGGCTTCACGCACGTCTTCGAATTAACGTTCGAGAGCGCTGAGGGATTAGCAGAGTACGTGGATCATCCTGCTCACACCGAATTCTCGAACCAGTGCCGTCCCCATCTGGATAAATTCGTGGTGATCAACTACGAGCCGACCGTCTTCTGTACCTGAATCGCCTTCTTACTGCGATATCGGCCAATGTCATGTTTGAATAAAAGGTTTGTTATGTATGACTAAACTGAAGATCGAGGTGCCGTCATATCGAATAAGGTGTTTAATATGGTTCGGACTCTAAAGACTTTTGTCTTTGCAAATAACAAGTCAGAAATAGCACTACATCTAAATTCAGATCCATGAGTACAACCGTGGCCTGTCCATTCATTGCGGTCTTGTGTTTCGATTTTTCTTTAGGTTTACATGGAATTCTTGGTAACGTTCATGCATCCAGTCAGATCACTCATAAATCTTACTAAATTGGTACAATTAGACATTACTAGAAATAATTGTAAAAGTAGTCCTAAACCTATTGTATCACAGGTAATTAAGTACTAAACATTTTAATTATGCTAATTTAGTCATAAAATTTATTAAAGTTATTTTGGCCAATTTTAATTAGAAATAGCTGAAATGAACACTAGGCATCTTATGTAACATGACCAGCGTTAATGTGAATAATTTTTTTTTTTTTTTTAAGAGAATTTTCTCATTTTTTTCCTTTCCTTTTTCTTTTGCAAAGTACTTAGCTATGGCTAGTGTCTAGCCACAGGGGAGGCCAAAAAAGGCAGTGCGACCCTAAAAGATTGATGACTAAAATGATCATTATACAATAAATTTAGGAATTTTTAGATAATTTTATTGATATTATCATCCCAGAAAAAGCGGAATTTTTATTGAAGAATGACATTTGTTTTAACAACTCATTGCAATAAGAAAGCCTTTCCATTTGGAGTCAATCCTCGTATATGTCTTGGATTTCACGTCATCTTGTAAATAAATTTCGCACGACCTCGAAGTGCATGACCCGTCTTAAGGCCAGGCAGGCGTGGGTGAGCGGCAATTAGAGCCGCCAATGTCATGCTGGCAGCGGGCCTGCGTGCTAAAACTTCTTAATTGGGATAAACTTTTCGAATCGATGTGAACCGGATGAATACAGATCTTGGATGAATACACAACTCTCAAGCGACTCAAACGAGACAGAGATACCCGTAGGATGCCCTTACATTCACGATTATAAAAAAAAAAAAAAGGATTTCGTTGAACTTTTATTGTGCATAGGTCCTCTGGAAAATTGGACTCTCTTTTTGGTTAAATACACTTTATCAAGTCCCTTTAGATACTTGTAGGCTTAATTCTTTATTTAAGTGGAGGCAAGGGATTCAAATCTTCAACTTCTTAGGGATTGGGATAGAGGCGATTTAGCTTTAAATATGGGTTTCGATTTTCACACCATGTAATGAGACAAGGCAAAGAGCCTGAGAGTGAGTTAGAATAAAAGTGAGCTTAATCCTTTATTTAACTGATCTTTTAATAGTTATCAATACTTCGAATCAAATCTGACCAAATAGTGATTTTGGTTGCACGAACTTACTAGTTTGGATTCATGGGCATAAATTTTTCAATGAGTTATAATAAGCGTTAATACCACGAAAAATCATAAATTAGTACATCTATGATAAATTTATACCTAAATTAATTTCTTATCACTAAAAATCCCAACTTGATACATTTGTGACAAGCCTCGAACATCTCCACATCTTAGCATAAAGCCCAATATTGAAAAAGAAAAGAAGGAAAGAGGTGAAATTGTGAGAGAGAATGGAAAGATTTTGGTTCATGCAAGCCTCAGACATCTCGGCATGCCAAATTGTGGTCATTTCCAAGTGCATTGCGAGAATTTTTTTGGAGTGGCTTGTTGAAATGCATTTGTGAGTTGTATTAGAAAAGTCTCACATCAAAGAATTAGATGGTATGGAATTGTATCTAGTTCATAAGTCAATGTTTTGGCTCGGATTTCCTTTTGACGATCTTCCCAGATGAAAATATTGGATTTTTTCATGGCTAATGGAGATTGAACAATTACCCTTTGGGCTAAAATAAATTTGAAACAATGGGCTTGGCCCAGCACGTGCCTCATGTCGTGATGTGGAGGATCGATGCGATGTATCAACCCGGCCTAGCACAAGGCGACACCTTGATTCGAGCTAGCCAGGCACAATCCATAACAATTTGACATCCCTACTTCACGCGAAGTTTTTACATCTCAGTCTCTTGAGTCAAGGGGTTTCTAATTTTTCTCACCTCACTCTCCAATCCATAATGATAAGTTTCTTTGACGTGACATGTGTCTTTGCATTAGTTTGAACGAAACACTACTTCTAGAAATATATCTAAGAAGCAATTCGAATGCCAATTGATAGTCACCAATGAATTGAAACATACCTTATCGAATCGATCTGGTCAAACCATCCTCCAAAAGAACATCGATGGCAACTCACGTGACGAAATTCCAATTGAGTCACCCATGACGACAAAGCTGTGAAGTGACGTGAGACGGGAAGGACTCACCGTCGTTTGTTTTCGGCTTTTCAGAAATTTCATTTGGAAAGTTCAAAAGAAGGAAGCGTGCAGACATGGGAGTGGTGAAAAGTAGGATGCAACGCGCCCAAGTATAAATAAGAGACCGCCAGGTGACAAATTAAGTATAGAGAAAACTTGAGAAAATGGAGGAAGCCAAAGGACTAGTGAAGCATGTGTTGCTTGTGAGGTTCAAAGATGATACCACGCCTGACCAGATTGAAGAACTCATCAAGGGCTTCGCCAATCTCGTCCCTCCCATGAAATCTTTCCACTAGTCTCTCTCTCTCTCTCTCTCTCTCTCTCTCTCTCTCGCTGAGCCAAATGATTTTGTGTGATCATTTCTGGGGTTAATGTTACAGGGGAAGGGATGTGAGCATTGAGAACGTCCATCAAGGCTTCACTCATGTGTTCGAGACGACGTTCGACAGCACAGAGGGAATAGCAGAGTACTTACCTCATCCAGCCCATGTCAAGTTCTCAAAGCGGTTCCTCCCCCGGTTGGAGAAGGTCCTTGTGGTCGACTTCAAGCCGACCACTGTTCACGCTTAAACCAAATCGAATCGTACTATGTTCTGCTGATGCCATGCTTAAATAAAAGTTTTATTGCGTGAGAGTAATAACTTGAATTCTATTATACTGTAGTGTTGGTTAATGTAATCGATATGGTTTGAAAAGTTACATTGGCAAAATCTTCATATTTTCTTCGTGTAATATGGCGAATTTTGCATTCCAATGCACAGCTTTGATGAGATAGCCGTGCGACTTATTACTTGACTAAATTGATTTGATGATTAAGTAGTAAGGTCTCAAATGTTGCTAACTCTAGAGAAAAATTCACAGGAAGGTTCTGTGGCCATCTATGAAATTTATTCCTGATCCCTATCTTTTGTTTCAGGTCCTTTTGAGTGTTTCCGCCTGGCCTTTAGCCAGAATCTACATCTCCTCGTCGAATCTCCTCATTGTTCGAACGCTTTATCATCTCGAACGAAAATTTTTCATATCATCCTCCGATTAAAGTTGGACCTAGTTTTATTTGTTCAGTAAATTCATTTGTCATCGAATCTTTGCAAACAAACTACTTTTCAAATTTCGTTAAATCACCAGCCGATCTTTCCCGACAGTCTATTGACAGCAAAAAATGTTCGAGTGTAGTATGGGACAGTTTGATCGACAGAAATTTCTTGGAGGTCGAGTAGTGGAGTCAAGTAATTGTCGAAGTCAATGTAAATATTGATGTAACTGTCAAGTAGTGGAGTCTTAGTATGCGCTTGTAATCGTCGATTACAAGCTATAGAAACTCGCATTGTACTCTTTGTGAAGGATCACCAATCAATGAACACCAGTTGTTCAATTTTACTTCTAACCTATATTTACATTTCGGTTTCCTTTTACATGGCTGAACACGACTGTCTAAAGTTTCAGTACTTTTGATCTTTTTGTCGAATTGCGCTTCTTGTCCAAAAATTAGCAAATGACTCTTCACATCCTCTATCCATTGGCTCATCAATCATATTTTGAAGGTCATTTTGTCAATATTTTTTGGTGAAACATCTCTTTTGGCATGCCCAATGGGTTTGAGAAGGACGGCGAGTGGTCGTTGAGGCTAGACGGCCTGGACAAAGAGTGGCTCACAATAGGCTTCTTGGATGATGAATGGGACATGAATGAATGGGATTGCACACTGAATAGGAGGACATACCTAGGATATATATGTAAAAGCTAAAAACTTATAGAGGCACCTTTTGACATAACGACAGGCTTTACTTTAGAACTCCAAAGTTAAGTATGTTCAGATTAGAGGACTACCAGGATATTTGACTTTCTAATAAAGTACCTACCTGTACACCAAACGACTAATCTGTGAGGTTCAGATTAGTCGTTGATATCTAATATTATTTCCAAGTCTAGGTTGGTAGCAATTTGGATGACTAGATTTGGAACTATGCATCTTCAAGCTAATAGTAATATTCCAATGCTGTTGTATCTTATCGACCATATTCATTGGTATATGCATCGAGTTCTATTTGACTTGTCAAGTAAGCTGCTATATTAGGACGTGGTCGATCAAGACGAATACTTTGGACTTACTTAAGAGAACTCCATCCATAACGAAATTATATTTTGCTGCATACTTAGGATGCATCGTCGCATATAGAAGTTAGTTATGAATGTATTAGTGTCTACATTGACAAATTGCTTGCTGCATTTTCCCTTTGCTATGTGTCACAAAGCTAATCAGAGAACCCGCAGCAAGTAGAAAGAGAGAAAGAAGGAAGAGAGAAGAAATAGAGAGAAGGAGGAGAAGGAGAACGTAAAAGAAACAAAGAGAGGGCTGTAGTTTTTTTGTGTAACAAAAACCCTACACCCATTGTGTTTATATTAAATATAAATTGTATATGACCATAATACCCTTATGTAAGTAAAAGAGAAATAAAACTCTAAAAATTAAAAATAACTTAATTAAAGTAAGTTAACACTCCTCCTCAAGCTAGAGCATATAGGTCACCCATGCCCAGCTTGGAACGACCAGCAACAAAAGCAGGACGAAATAATGCTTTGGTGAACATATCAACAAGCTGATCTCTAGAGGCAACATAAGGAGTAGCAACCAACTTCTGATTCACAGCATCACGAACAAAGTAACAGTCAATTTCTATATGCTTAGTTTGCTATTGAAAAATAGGATTCCCAGCAATATAAATAGCTGTTTGATTATCACACATCATATCAATAAGTTGATTAATAGAAAATCCAATCTCCTGGAGAAGAGATTTCAACCACAACAATTTGGCCACAGTATGTGCCATAGCACGATATTCAGCCTCTACACTAGACCTAGTAATAGTAGTTTGTTTCTTGCTTCTCCAAGTAACCAAATTACCACTAATAAAGGTGCAATACTGAGTCGTAGATCGTCGATCATACGTTAACACAGCCCAATCAGCATTAGAATAGCCAACAAGAGTGGAAGAACCGTTAGGTTTATAAATTAGTCCCTTACCAGGTTAGCTTTTAAGATATCGAAGAATGCGACAGATAGAACCCCAATGAGCTTTCTTAGAGCTTTCTTAGGTGACTCCATAAATTGACTCAACCACACCAACAACAAAAGAAATATCAGGACGTGTAATAGTAAGATAAATTAGTTTCCCAACTAGACGTCAAAATTAGTTTCCCAACTAGACGTCAACATTGTTGCTTGTCTTCAATTTCATTTCCATCATCAACTTCAAACTTTTGATTTGGATCCATAGAAGTATCAACTAGCTTGGAAGCTATAACAGTCTTAGACAAAAGATCAAGAACATACTTTCGCTGAGACAAATTAATACCTTTTTTACTTCGTAAAACTTCAATACCTAGAAAATATCTAAGGGTTCCCAAGTCTTTAATCTGAAATTGCTGCTGAAGAAAGGACTTAACCTCATAAATACCGGTCACATCACTACCAGAGACAATTATATCATCCACATATACCACAAGAATGACCACCCCCGATTCCTTCTTGCGAACAAAAACAGAATGATCTGAATAACATTGGTGGAAACTACAAGGGCTAGTATGAACACCTAGAGGGGGTTGAATAGGTGTAAAAAGATTTTTCGCAGAATTCAGAAGAAATAAATTGCTTTTAGAAGATAACAGACTATAAATGCATTCAGCTTTAAGCAATTAAGTAAGGCTAAAGAATAAAAGAAAAGAATTCAAGGAAGAGAATAGAAACACAAGGTTTATAGTGGTTCGGCTTTGACCAAGCTTACGTCCACTCTCCCGCGTTGACGGCCTATTAGCTAGATTCCACTATAAATCAAAAGAGATTTTACAGCAGTGTGATCTCGACTTCACAGTGAAGAGTCTCTACTGGTCTCTCACAAAGTCTCACAAGAATTTCTCTCTTTTGTTTACAGCTTTGAGCTCAATGAATAGCAAGGAACTAGAAAGATTCGGACTTTGAAATTTTTCTTTCACGCATACTTTCAAACAACTAGCGAGTCCTCCTTATATATTCCTTCATGCCTTCACAACCGTTAGCACTTTCCAAATGAATTCTTCCAATCTACCCATTGAACAAAATCAATCAAGGTGATCTTGAGTTGTTAGATGAGTTATGATGAAAGCCCGTCAATCATGTTCGCCCATACAATCAGGATCTTGGTTTCCATAAGTAGAACTTTCCAAGTTTACTTCGCCTTTCAAAAGATCTTCAAATCGGAATTGATTCCGATAAAGATTATCAATCAAGTAGGTGCTATATCCAGCCTTAAGGTCATTCATAAACCTTTCGAATCGAATCCTTGAAGATAATCTCGCATTTGGATAAGTCTTCATTCTTCAGTTGCATTCAATCCGGAATCTGTCAAAGTGGGCAGACTTTGAACTTAAAGTCTGGCGGTCTTCAGACTTTGACACTTCAGTTTGGAAGTTTTCAGACTAGACTTTGGAAAGGTTTTGTCAACTTCAAAACAGTAAAGGAGTTTTCTCCAACAATCTCCCTCCTTTTTATGGTAACAAAACTTTCTTGCAGATTTGAAAACTTTTGACCTATGAAACAGCACTTAAGTAATACAAGATATCTTATAAAAATAAGTTGATTAGGACCTGGATAGCATCGATTTTGCAACCACAAAAAACATGTTAGTCCTGAACAGAATAAGATAAATAACTATCCAGCCAAAATCAGCATCACAAAATAAGTTGCTGCAAGTGTCAAAAAGTTCCAAAACAACAATCAAAAGTAAGTCCAAAGTCAGAGTTAATCCAAAGTCCAAACCAACCAAAGTACCAAGTTAAGGTACCACTTAAAAATAAAATTTGCACACATTCTCCCCCTTTTTGTCAACAGCAAAAAGTGGAGAAAGATTTTGAAAAAGTTGGATAAAATCAAGGCTGTTTAAGGATGCAAACGATATGGAAATCCCCCATAGACTTGACAATCTCCTCTAGCTTCCTTAGTGTCTCCTTCAACTGCTCAATATCCTCACCCTTTGCAGTTTCTTGCACTTGAATCTTCAAGGCTTGTATCTGTTCATGTAGAGAGTTTGAAGTGGACTGGAAAGCTGTTTTGAGATGATTGATCTCACACTCCATTTCATATTGCTAAGCCTTCAAATCCAAAAGGATTTCCAGCAGCTTTTGAAAGTCTACTATTGGTTCTGTTGAAGCACTAGGTCCAGCCGAATCAATTCTAGGAGTATTGAGATGTGAGGGAACATCAGCAGTTCGATTATCAAGACTGGGAGTGGATTCTTCAGCATCTACTTCAAGATATTGAGAGGCATAGACATCCTCTAGATCTGCTGGAGATCTACTAACATCACTAGTAAAAACAGGTGAAAATGTACCTTTTTTTCCAGCAGCTCCCCCTGTCTCTGTTCCTTCAGGTGGAGAAAAGAATTCCTATTCTTTTTCTTGCTCTGCTCCAGTACGCAAGTGATGTTTTTCTTGTTCTTCTCCTGCAGTTCTACTCAGAGTTTTTTCCGAATTCTTTGACAAGGATACAGCATAAGTTGGCTCAAAAGAGTCATCTTGACCCTCTTCTTCTTGAGTTGCCCCGCCTGCTTCTTCTCTTTCTTTTTCTTTTTATGCTTTTCTTCTTCCTTCACTTCCTTTTCTCCTCTCTTCTCTATTCTCTCTGTCCTCTGGTTGATCAAAACTAACAAAGCTCCGTAGATTCCTTAAGGCAAAAGTGGAGAGAGTAATGTCATCCTTATCTTCTTCTTCATCCTACAAGATAAGGTTTCTTCTCTTCTTAATTGGTGTGCTCATGGACTCCTTGCCTTTTCTCTTCTTGACTGCAGAGTCTTGTTTTGTTTCGGCAGGGGACTTCTCCTTCAGGCGTTTCAATGCCTTATTCAGCTCTTTGAGTCTCATTTTTAAAACCATCTTTAATCCAATCACCATTGGAGCAATGGTTCGAACACACAAAATAGTTGGAATCTGAACATTGAAATGTATGAATAGTCGAGTGACAAGCGTAGAGTAAGGTAGTTGCCCCTTGTCCTTCAAAACTGTCTTGTACATGTGCATTAGGATAGTGTGAGGCAGTGAGAACTTAAACCCAATGTTGATTGCGTACATCAGCTTTGCTTTAGAGTGAGAAACATCAGTCTTTGAAGTGGATTTGGGTCTGATGTAGTTGATCACAATCTTGTGTAGCAAAATATTGGAAGTAGTCATTCTGGAATAAGAAATCCTACCTTCAGCAAATCTATTCCGAACAAGAGCCAATGTTGCGTGATCAACAGACACACTGATTGGTTGGAAACTCCCTCTTTCCACACCAATCACATTCACCAAAGTGTCCATATCCACCACAAATTCTTTGTCCCTAACTGTAAAACAAAATCTATTCGCATCTAGAAAAGACAGATTCAATTAGAAATAAGCAGTCAATTCAAGATAAGCGACAGAGGACTCTGAGCAAAATCGTTCAAGTTGAAGGAGAGCAACATTCTCCCTCAGGTTTACTTTCAATGAATCTAGAAAATCAAAGTCTACAGTCCGAGGGTTCATCACCCATCTCTTCATAAGTTTCGAATAGGTCTTCCTGTGATCCTTAGAACGGAATAAACTCGTTCCCTCTCCATGAACATTTGCAGCAATACCCATCCTAGGCTGAAAATGCGTATACATCCTCTCATCATCATCATTTTCTTCGGCGATTAAAACTACCAAACCTCGGATCACTTGAAAAGTTGGCAAAAGTCCTTGCTGCCAAACCTTTAGGCGCAATGCCTAACCTTTCCATAGTATTTAAGAACAAAGTTTTGTTCTTGTAACCGTTCATTCGCAAAAATTCATCGATTAAAGTCATCGCAGTATCACCCTCCTTTAAATTAAAGTAGAGTTTAAAGAGAAATTGGGGTTTTTGCATTCTTACTGGTTCAACATCTTCAATGATCTCTTCTTCTGCTTGTTGCTGTGGAGGATCTTAAGTCGCTTGCTGTGAAAAGTGATGTTGTTGAGAATGTTGTTGTTGCTGCTGCTGAGGAGAATCTTTTTTCTCTGTTAAGTCAAAGTGCGTAGGACCCTCTCGCATGTGCTGTGGTCCCCCGTTCACAATTCTAAAAGACTTCCTCTGGAAAGACATTGTCACCGTCGAGGGAGATTTTGTCACGACCCGAACTCCAGGCACCTGCACATCCCTCAATGATCGATATAATTTTGCAACATCTCAGGAACTGTTGCAGACCCATTTGTTATTTTGCGCATGCGGAAACATAAAACAATCTCCATACAATAAAGCATTGTGATAGAAACGTAAGATAATATTTTTACAAACCACACCTACACTATAGTAGCATTTATAGACATACCAGTTTAACATCCCAAGGTCTAATACAAAAAGTGAAACTGTTCGGTCATATAAGTGCTAAGCTTCTATTTCCAAGACCAAGGTTCGCTACTACACTATCATACTTCTCGACTACACCCATCATCCAACCTTGATGAAAGACCCGTCACCACCTGGGAGAAGATAGCGAAAAACCTATACTTCCCTTCCTGCAGACCCCTGTGCCCGACCTGGCCTTCTTCCATCTAAGGACCTGAAAATTTTAGCCCACTAAGAGGTGAGATCACTTCTCAACGAGTTCAATTCCTAAATCCAGATTAGGAGAAGGGTACATTCTACATGCAATCTAATCACGTTTCTCACAATCCTCTTTTCTATAACATTTCCCTGCACATTAGTCTCGATTCAATCAATTCCTACATAGTAGCATCATGATTAGGAAGCATAATAATATTCTCACAAACATTGCTCAAGAATGTACATATTACTACAATCATACGGGCCCCCAATTAGTAGACTAAACTGCAATGGTACGTCCCATACCGCACCATACACTTTCGTCTTTTAATTAGGTCCATCGATCTTCAATCATACATGCATTTCACAATTTCCATTCATTAGTTATGGCCAAGCCAACAGATAACAGTTTTCCGGCATAACCGGGCATCGCCTCGCATCGTCGAGCGCAGCAACGTCCATCTCTAATGGCATTCCAATTAAGAGCATCGGTCCAGCATCCACTGCAACCGGCATCCATTGATTTGTGGCATTCCTGAAGAAGCATTGTCCAGCCCCAAAGGCTCGTGATGGATTCTCATGTCGTGCATACATTCACTCAATGTCACAGTTCAATGCTAAATTGCACATCTCATTCACTTCATAAAATCAATACACATGAAATTAGATCACTTTTCATTCTCGGGTGAACAGTGCGCATGAACAATGTTTCATGAATAGTGTCGTGTGAACAGTAACTTGTGAATAGTATAATTCCAGAATTAAGTAACTAATAAATTAAATCTATAAGTCATTAAAACACTAATTAAAGAAAGCAAAGTATCAAGAACAATCACCAACTAGCATTGGTCCTAATTGGCAGAAACCGGGCCTGCACGCGTCTCCCAATTTAAATCCTGAAACCCAACCAATCGGGCTCGGAAAATTCTAAGATTTGAATATGTGACAAAGGACACGTAAACGAACATTTTTTGTGAAGACACCGAGGCCCAGATCATTCTGGATTCAGCCCAGTAATTCACTCAACGCAGTACTAAAATCGGGTCCAATTCCAGAGGGTCTGTTTCATCGAAATCCGCTCGGTTTGGGCTTGAAATCAGGTCCGTTTAATTTGAAATTTGATTATGTTAAACTAAAAGTTATAATGAACAACTTTCATGAAGAACCCATTTGGAAATTCGACCTCTAAAGGTCGGTAACAACCCATGGAATCGTAACAGGTCAAGGTCTTCAGTACTGTCTGAATTTCTGCTTAAAGAATGACGGAGTTAAAATCGTCATCTTTTTAATTTCAAAAATACTGAGAAAAATATATGTTATTATTTAAGATGTCTAAAACATTTCTTCAAAAGGAAATTCCTTCAAAATCGTAACACACCTCAGCCTACAAAAATAGCAAAACACGTACGTCCAGAAAACAGTTTTAAGAGACAGCCCCTGTCTTTGGCCGAATCATCCTCCACGGTGCTTATCTTGTCCTATAAACCATAACTAAGCCTTTCTATGGCTAATCTAACATTTCTAACTAACACCCAACCATATGTACTATCATCTACACCTTTCTTACTTGTAGAAATTCCTAAATAGAGGTACACAACCCCTAATCCAGTTTTAGGAAAACAACTCACCTAATTAAACTAAAGGCAGCACTTGTTGATGGCTAGACAGCAACACAGAGACTAGCCTTGAGTCTCTTGATGGTGAGTTGAAGTCGGAACAGCAGAGGGGTGTGCTGTGGCGCGACGGCAACAGCAACACACGAACTTATAAACTTTTCGGTAGAGAAAACCAAACGCGGAGTTTTGTTGGTTGCGCGGCTCTCATGCTGGTGAGGGGGTTTTATCCTCACTCAAACTCCACGACCAAGATATAAAAAACATGGTGGTAGTTGGTCGACATTTATGTGAGTCCAGAAATTTTGGTAACGTCACGATCACGCCTTCCTCTGTTTTTCTTAGTCGTTGGTTTGTCGTCCAAGAGGGAGCAGAAACGGGAGTTGCACATTCAAAGAAGAAGAAAACAATAGCTTGCACGGTTGAAAAAGACAAGGGAAAAAGAAAAGGAATCGAAAGAGAAAGAGGGAGGCAGGCGCACGGCAGCAAGGACGAAGGAATACGTGTGGAAGAAAAGAGATGGGGAAAAGAAAAGACAAGCTTTTCGGCTAAAAGACAAGAAAAGAAAAGAAAGGGAAAGAAAGGGAAAGGGGGAGAGAGAAGAGAGTAGTCGAATGGGGACAAGGGAAAGGGGATTGGATGTAAGGGGGAAAGGAGAGGGAAGAGAAAGGACTATAAGGGTCCCTCCTCTCATATTCCACAACCTTTTGTAAATTTCCACAAAAGTGTTAGTATTTTTTCCAAGGAAAGATTCCCTCCTTTCATTATCGAAAGGCCCATCCCACCTAAACACACTTATCTCTTCTAAATGAGAAGTACAAGGTGGTGAAATCCATTGTAATGCTGTTGAATCCGAATTTGAAGCTAAGTCTCATAACTTTTTCCATGGGAATTTGCCCATCCATCACCATCATATGTCCCACAACTTTTCCCAAAGTTATCTCCACCAAATGACATGAAAATTGAGGTGAAATTCTTGGCCAAAGGCCTTCCTACGAATTTCCTTACTTGAAGGGACTTATCCTCATTTCCTTTTTACTAATTTACCACTTGAGTTAATAGGATCAAGTCCCCTATTAGTCACTTATAAATCTTCTCTAATTGTTCCATACTAAAGGTCCTAAAATCCTATTTAAAAAAAGTGGCATTTCCCTTACTTTTTTAAATTTGCTGCACTTGTATTTTTCTCAAACAATTTCCATCATCAATAAATTTTGAAAAGATGTAACAACATTCCCCAGGATTAATTGTGACACGTGAGAGTTCCCAATTTCTGAAATCGGCATCATTTCCTCAGTTAATTTCAGTCAAATGTGATTTTAGCGCAACCTAAACTATTGGGTAGTTTTTTGGGAATTTTGGTGCATTAGACTCGTGGTCGATTATTTTTGAGTCACAATATACATCTTCGACACATTGGCGACTCTCGATTGTCATGAAAAATCTCGAGATTTTAATTATGAGCACAGGGTACCAAAACGACACAAAAATCGGTTTAGTGTCAATCGACGAGAATTTTGTAATTAGATGGAATCACCAATGTCTAATTATATATCTCTATCAAATCGACCTATTTCCGGTCTCTGATAGATTTTCGACTGTGCTGAAATGATCATTGTAGACTAACACGGTCGAGCAGTCGATTCCTGGTCGAATTCTCAAGTTTGTTGCATCAAAATCCTTTAATAACTTTCCCGACTAGTTTAGTTATATCATGAGTGATCAGCTCAGAGAATAGCACTATAAGCACGTCGACAAAAAGCACGATTTATTTAATTGAAAACAGAAGTAGAAAATCATACTGTCACAGATTTCTTGAACTCGCTCGTTGAAAAAGATGAGAATTTTATGGATCAAACTCAAGAGAAAAAGTGAGAGAATAGGATTTTTGTATTTTAGGGTTTGTGAAAGCGTAAATGGAGAAGAAGAGCTTCGACAGTATATAAAGTAAGTGAAACATGGTATATAAATCGTCACAAAGGAAAATAAAAACTGCCTTTTTCGAAAATGAAAAACCGCCAAAAATTCAAAAATCGAAAAGGATATTTTCTAAAAATAAAATAGGTAGGTAGCGATAACGTGCCTTTTCAAATCTTCATTCTAAAAATTAAATATCAACTTACAAACTTAATTTCTGGACATTTTGAGTTTAAACTCCTTTAGACTTTAATCGGTAGAAGATATGATGTTCAGTCTGGCGCGAAGAGACTCAAAATAGGCTTTTTTCCAATGGCTTTGTAAATATATCTGCCAGCTGATTCTTCGTGTCAATGAACTAAATCATAACTTCTTCATTCTAAACATGATCTCTAATGAAATGGTGTCGAATATCTATATACTTTGCTCTTGAATGAAGAATTGGGTTCTTTGTGAGATTAATAGCATTGGTGTTGTCACATTTAATCTCAGTACATGATTCTTCAATTCCAAAGTCTCTTATTTGTTATCTTATCCACAAAATTTGAGAACAACAACTTCCAAGAGCCACATACTCTGCTTCTGCAGTTGATAGAGCCACGGTACTCTACTTTTTGAGAACCAAGACACCAGCTTGTTGCCCAATAGTTAACAAGTGCCAAAGGTACTTTTTCTATCAACTTTGCAACTTGCTAAATCTGCATCTGAATATCCAAGGAGTGTAAAGTCTTCTTCTTTGGAATGTCATAAACCTAACTTTGGAGTAGTTCCAATGTATTTAATGATGCGTTTTGCAGCACTTAAGTAAGATTCTTTGGGATCTGAGTGAAATCTAGCACATATGCAAACACTAAACAAAATGTCAGATCTGGATGCAATTAGATAAAGAAGTGAACCAATAATGCTCCTGTAAAGCTTCTAGTCTACATTCTTTCCTCCTTCATCATTGTCCATCTTCGAAAAACTTGATATTGGTATTTCTATCTTTTTACAATTCTCAATCCAAATTTCTTGATTAGATCTTTTGCATATTTCTTTTGGTGAATAAAAATTCCTTTCTTAGAATGTTTAATTTGCAATCCCAGAAAGAAGGTTTACTCACCTATCATACTTATCTCGAATTCATCTTGCATACATCTAGAGAATTTCTTGCATAAATTTTCATTAGTGGATCCGAAAATAATATCATCAACATAAATTTGAGCTAATAAGCAATCTTTACCCTCTCTTTTTATAAACAAAGTAGTATCTATTTTACCTTTAACAAAACCACTTTGGGTTAGGAAATTACTTAGCCTTTCATTACAAGCTCAAGGTGCTTGCTTCAGTCCATATAAGGTCTTTTTCACTTTGTAGACTGAGTCTAGCTTTCTTGAATCTTCAAATTCAGGTGATTGTTCCACATAGACTTCTTCTTGGATGAATCCATTTAGGAATGCACTTTTTACATCCATTTGGAATAACCAGAAATTTTTATAGCAAGTAATAATTTAATTGCTTCTAACCTCGCTACTGGTACATAGGTCTCGTCATAATCTATCTTTTCTTCTTGCGTATATCATTTGGCTACAAGTCTTGCTTTATTCTTGACCACTTTTCCTTTCTCGTCCAACTTGTTCTTGAAAACCCATTTAGTTCCAATAATGGACTTACCTTTAGGTTTAGAAATTAGTTCCCAAACATCATTGATGCTGAACTATATGAGTTCTTCGTGCATAGCTTCAATTCAGCTTTCATCATCCAAGGCTTCTTCTAAACTTTTAGGTTCAATCTTAGAAACGAGTGCCAAGGCACTAAACTCTTCTCGCCTTTTAGATCTGGTACGCATTCCTTCATCAATGTTGTCAATTATGAGTTCTTCGGGATGACTTGACTTATGCTTCCAGAAGCTGGTTAGTCTAAGAGTCTGCTGATCTTTTGCTTCAGTTGAATCTTTTGGTTATTCTTGTTGTTGATCTTTAGAAGTCTAAACTACTTCAAGGGAAGTAGACTTTATAAAGTCTAGAGCAGGTTCAGATTCCTCAAGTTGAGTCCGGTCCTGTTGATTCTGCATAAGAGTCTTGAAACTTTATGTTCATAGATTCTTCCATAGACTGAGTCTTTTTGTTGAATACTCTTTATGCTTTGCTTGAGGTTGAGTAGCCAAGGAAAATTCATTCATTTGATTTTTCTTTAAACTTCCCAGTTCGATCATTTGCATTTTTCAAAATAAAACACCTACAACCAAACACATGAAAGTAAGAAACATTTGGCTTCTTCCCTTTATATACTTCATAAAGAGTTTTCTCTAGAATAGGCCTCATGAATACTCTGTTAATGATGTAGTAAGTTATAGCAACTACTTCGGCCCAAAAACGAGAAGAAATATTACTCTCAATTAAGAGGGTTCTTGCCATCTCCTACAATGATCTATTCTTTCTTTCCACAATCTCATTTTGTTGTGGAGTGTATGGAGAAGAGAAAACATGCTGGAAACCAGATTCATCACAGAATTTCGCAAAGTCTTGATTTTCAAACTCACCTCCATAGTTTGTTCGTATGCTTGAAATAGCATAACCTTTTTTCATTCTAAACCTTCTTAGCAAATTTTAAAAGTGAGAGAATGCTTCAAACTTATTTGCCAGGAAGTATACCTAAGTAAAGCAAGAGTAATCATCCACGATTACTAGACAGAATCTTTTTCCACCAATATTTTGAGTTCTGGTTGATCCAAAGAGGTCCATATGTAAAAGCTGCAAAACTCGATTAATAAAACTTAATTTATAGCTTTAAAAGAACTTTTAACTTGTTTACCCAAAACACATAGTGTGCATAATTCAAACTTTTGATAAGCCAAGTTGGGAAGACCACGAACAAGATTCTTGAAGGAAATATTGGCAATCTGTTTCATGTTTACATGGCCAAGCTTTCGATGCCAATGGTTTGCTTCATCTTGAATGGAAATTAGACACTGAGAGCTTTCTAGCTTTATATCCATAAGGTAAATATTTCCATGTCTTCGTCCAGTAAAAAATTGAGAGAAATCTTTACTAATTCCCGAACAAATGCCTTCTTGGAAATTAATTTTGAATTTAGTATCACACAGTTGACTTATGCTAAGTAAATTGTAATTCAGACCTTCTACTAAGGAAACATTGTTGATAGTGAGGCTTCCAATCTTTACAGTTCCACAACCAACAATTCTTCCTTTGCCGTTTCCTCCAAAGGAAACTTTTCCACCATTCATTTGAACAAGTTTTATAAAGCAACTTGAATCTTTATGTGTCTTGAACAACCACTACCCAAATACCATTTAATCTTCTTATTGATAGTGACTTGTATTCATAAAAAGAACTCAAGCTTTCTTTGGTACCCATATTTTCTTGGGTCCAAGGGATTTAGTATCAAAAACAGTTTTTGTCCAATCCTTCTTAATAGGTCTCCAAACCTTGGGACATTCTTTCTTAAAATATTATGAGTTGTTACACTTTGAACATTTGAGAGCACTTCGGCCAACAAGTTTTACAAAAACTTTTTGAAAATGTTTTTTGTAAAATGTTGTTGTAAGTCTTTGTTTGATTATTTCTTTTACTTTGGTAAAATCAATTAAATGAATAGTTTCTGGTGTCATGCCCAAACTAGATTTGTTAAAATAAGGTCTTTGTACAGAAAGAATCTTTTCGAACTTCTCGAGAACCTTTTGAAAACTTTTTTTTTTTTTTTTTTTTTTTATACTTGAAATGTCCTCCTTCAAAAGGTATTTTCCTTCGAAAGAAAGTCTATGTTTTCTTTCAAATCAACAAAATTTTTATTCAAATTTTCAAACTTTTCTTTCCAAGAAGTCTCTTATTGTTTCAGTTTAGAATTCTCCCTCTTCAGCTCGGAAATCCTTTTAAGAGATGTTTTGAGACCGAGACTGAATTCATCTATATACTTTGAGACTTTAACTAGAATTTTTAAATTGCTAACCTCGATTTATTTGTCTGAGTTTGAGTCTGAATCTGTTTCAGAGTCTGAGTCTGATTCTGAATTTGCCATTAGACATATGTTGACGTATTCTTCATCACTTTCCTCGCATTCGATATCGCTTCATGTCTCCGCTTTGAGAGTCTTTTTGTATTTCTCTGTTTTTCCTTTCTTTTTCTTCAACAGAGGATAGTTTGGTTTGATGTGTCCATTTTTCTTGCATTCGAAACATATCATATCTTTGTTGTTTTCATTGTCCTCAGTTAGATTCTTCTAGAATCGTTGAGTGCTTTGCTTCTTCCAGTTGAATCTTTTTCCCTTCCTATTCAGCTTTCTGAACTTCCTTATCATGAGAGCTAGTTCTTCATCATCCATGTCATCTTCAGAATCTGTATCATCATAATCATCGTTAGATTTTAAAGCAATTGACTTCTTACCTTTTGGATCTTCTTCCTCTTTAATCTGCTCCACTTCATATGATTGAAGTGTGCCAACAAGTTCATCTACTAAAAGAGGCATGATCCTCTGGGTTTCTCTAATTAATGTCTTCACGTGATTCCATTCTTTGGAGAGTCCACGAAACAATTTATTAACCTTCATTGGTCCTGAGATTAGCTGTCCTTGGTATGCCAAGCCGTTTACAATCTCTGTGAAGCGACTGAACATATCAGTGATGGATTCTCCTGACTTCATCTTGAAGGCTTCATACTGTCCGAATAGGATATTGATTTTTGTTTCTTGGACTCGATCAGTTCATTCATAGGTAACATGCAATCTATCCCAGATTTCTTTTGCTGTTTCACAAGATGAAATTCTGTTATACTCAGTAAGAGATAAAGCATAGTATGATGAATAGATGGCTTTAGCATTAAGAGCTTGTCTCTTGGTTATTCTTGTTTGTATCATTCCGCTAGCATTTGCAACTTCCTTTCCTTTTCTGAGGTTGATGTAACTTTGGGAATGATCCATTTTTCTACCACATCCCATTCCAGGGGATCTTTCGATCTTAAGAATGCCTTCATCTTGTTTTTCCACACATTGTACTCATTCCCATCAAAGTAAGGAGGTCTGGTGTTTCTTTGACCTTCAACTAAACTTGGAGCCAAAATACTAGCCATAAATCTTTAGCTTAAGAAGTAAAAACACTTCAATAAGCACATGGGCTCTGATACCAATTGTAAGGGCTAGTATGAACACCTAGAGGGGGGTAAATAGGTGTAAAAAGATTTTTCGCAGAATTCAGAAGAAATAAATTGTCTTTAGAAGATAACAGATTATAAACGCATTCAGTTTTAAGCAATTAAGTAAGGCTAAAGAATAAAAGAAAAGAATTCAAGGAAGAGAATCGAAACACAAGGTTTATAGTGGTTCGGCTTAGACCAAGCCTACGTCCACTCTCCTACGCTGACAGCCTATTGGTTGGATTCCACTATGAATCAAAAGAGATTTTACAGCAGTGTGATCTCGACTTTACAGTGAAGAGTCTCTACTGGTCTCTCACAAAGTCTCATAAGAATTTTTCTCTTTTGTTTACAGCTTTGAGCTAAGTGAATAGCAAGGAACTAGAAAAATTCAGACTTTGAAATTTTTCTTTCACGCACACTTTTGAACAACTAGCGAGTCCTCCTTATATACTCCTTCATACCTTCATAACCGTTGGCACTTTCCAAATGAATTCTTCCAATCTACCCGTTGGACAGAATCAATCAAGGTGATCTCGAGTTGTTGGATGAGTTATTATGAAAGCCCATCAATCCTGTTCACCCATACAATTAGGATATTGGTTTCCATAAGTAGAACTTTCCAAGTTTACTTCGCCTTTCAAAAGATCTTCAAATCGGAATTGATTCCGATAAAGATTATCAATCAAGTAGGTGCTATATCCAACCTTAAGGTCATCCATAAACCTTTCAAATCGAATCCTTGAAGATAATCTCGCATCTGGATAAGTCTTGATTCTTCAGTTGCATTCAGTCTGAAATTTGTCAGAGTGGGTAGACTTTGAACTTAAAGTTTGGCGGTCTTCAAACTTTGACACTTCATTCTGGAAGTCTTTAGACTAGACTTTGGAAAGGTTTTGTCAACTTCAAAACAGTAAAAGAGTTTTCTCCAACAGAAACCACATATGGAAATTACCGAATTGAATTTTTCAAACCTGCTCTTAGAGATTGTTTCAACCCACAAATGGCCTTATGTAGCCGACATACTTTACTACGATTCTCCCCATGAGCAACATACCCATAAGGTTGCTCCATATATACTTCTTCAGACAAATTGCCATAAAGAAAAGCATTCTTGACTTCCAATTGATATAATGGCCAATCGAAATTCACAGCAAGAGAAATAATAACACGAACAGAATTGAGACGTGCCATAGGGGAAAAAGTCTCAAAGTAATCCACTCCATAAGTTTGAGTAAAACCTTTAGCAATGAGTCGAGCTTTAAGACGCTCAATTGAGCCATCCGGATTGTACTTGATAGTGTACACCCAATGACACTTCACCATATCTTTCCCAAGAGGAAGATCAACTAGTGACCACGTTTGGTGAGACACCAGAGCTTCCATTTCCACATCCATAGCTTTCTTCCACTCAAGGTGAGACAAAGCTTTAGTGGTAGAAGTAGGAATTGTGTGAGTTTGTAATGATAGAGCAAAGTCATGTAATGGAGAAGGAATATGTGAAAGAGACACAAAATGCTCAATAGGGTAAGCCAAAGAGGATTTTTGTGTGCACGATCGAGTACCTTTGCGAAGGGCAATCAGAAGATCGTCGGGACTAGGAGACAAGGAGAAAGATTGAACGAAGGGCATGGAAGAGCTGGAAACTGGTGGTGCCGTAGACTACTTTCGCCGTTGATACACCTGTAAGGGAGGAGGTATTGGAGAAGAACTAACAGAATCTAAGGGGATAAGATGTGGGATAGGAGGATCAGCTACAATCTCAGTTGAATTCTTTACCCTCAATAGAATAGTATGGTGTGCCCTCGAAAAAAGTAACATCAGCACTAACATATTGGGTACAAGTTATTGAATCATAACACCGATATCCCTTTTGTGTACGTGAATACCGGAACGTAGGTTATGAACAAAACAAACACACCCAAAGATGCGCGGGGTAAGAGGGAATAACGGCTTGTCAGGAAATATAACACTAATTGGTGACTAATGATTGAGGACAGTAGAAGGCATACAATTTATGAGATAACATGCAGTAAGGACAGCATCACTCCAAAATGATTTTGGCACATGCATATGAAATAAGAGTGAACGAGCAACTTCTAGAAGGTGATGGTACTTTATCTCGGCCACACCATTCTGCTGAGGGGTATAAGTACAACTTGTTTGATGTATAATGCCAAGATTAGAACAAAACAAAGAAATTGATTTCTGTGTATATTCTAGAGCATTATCTATTCGCAAAATTTTAAGGGATATATTAAACTGATTAGTAACTTCACGATGAAATAATTGGAAAACATGTAAAAATTCAGAATGGTCATGAAGCATATAGAGCCATGTTAAACGAGAATAATCATCTACAAAAGTAACAAAGTACTTAAAATCATTTCTACTAACAATACGGGAAGGTCCCCAGATGTCCGAATGAACAAGTTCAAGTAAAGTAGATGCACGAGAATCATTACGACTAGGAAAATAACTATGATGATGTTTCCCAAGTTCACAAGCTTCACACTCAAGAGTAGAAATTGATTTACACTCAGGAATTATTTGTTGTAACTTAAATAAAGATAAATGCCCTAAACGAGAATGCCATAATAGGCGATTAATAGAACTAGTAGCTAGACCATTGGCGTCAGTAGTAGAGACACCATTCAGATAGTAGAGTCCATCACAATCATGCCCTCCAACAATCATCTTCTTTGTCTGAAGGTCCTGAAAAACACAATAAGATGGGTAAAATGTAACTGAACAACTAAGAGTTTTAGTTAACTGACTACTAGATAACAAATTTAAAGGAAGTTGGGGAACATGTAAAACAAAGGACAAAGATAAGGAATGTGTAAATGAAACAATCCCTAATCCAACCACTTGCGTCAAGGAACCATTAGCTAAAATAACTTCTGATGAAGGACTAGAGTTATGGTGGGAAGAAAATAGTTCTTGCTTACCCGTCATATGACTAGAAGCTCCCGAGTCAATGACCCAAGGGGTGCTAGGAGACAAAGTAGAGAAAGAGGCTATGTTACCTGAACGTGCAAGAGTGGCAGTGAATGAGAAATTGGAAGCCTCTAGTTGTTGGACACGCTTGATGAGTTGTGCAACCATATCATCTCGAGTCGTAGACTCAGAAGAACTACCCCCAGGTGGGATAGATGGGTTCATGTCGCTATAAGACACATTTCCAGCACTCCCTTCAAACACAACAGCATTTGTAATAATTAATCGTTGAGCCCACTCGAGGCTTGCCATGCTTGGCCCAACAAGTGTCAACAATATGACCAGATTTGCTGCAATATAAACAATGACGGCTATCTTGATCAGAACTTTGTCCATTACGTCCACCACCACGACTACGACCTTCCCGAAAACCATGACCTCTATTGGAAAAAGCACCACGACCACGACCACGACCACCACTACTAGCCACAAATGCCGAATTGTCTTTAGATGACGTAGAAGACGGAGGTACAATGCGCTGAATTCGACAAAATGCTTCATTCATAGAAGGAACTCTCTCTCCAAGAAGCTGACTCTTCACAGGCTGTAAGTCGGCATTCAAGCTAGATAAAAACTTGGCCACTTGAAATTCAGCTCGCTGTGTCTAAAGTCTCTCAAGATCAATAGTGATGAGCTGATAAAGATTAAGTTCTTCCCACATACCTTTCAAAGCACTATAATATTCTCCAAGAGACTTGTCTCCCTATTTAAAATTAAAGATCTTCTCATATAGTTCATAAACTCTAGACATATTTTTGTCTTGTAAGTAACTCTCCATAAGATCATCCCACACTCCCTTAGTAATTATGTGGAACATGACATTAGCAGCGATGGATGGTTCCATGCTATTCCATAACCACACCAAAAGTGTATCATTTTCTCTCATCCAATCACTATAGTCTTTAGAGTTTTCAGTAGGAGGGTCTGTAGTAAGATAATGGAGTTTCCCTTTGGCATTAATATAGACCTTCACAGCTTGGGCCTATAACAAGTAATTGGAAGATCCATTTAATTTAATAGTAGTAATTTGAACATTGACACTAACTGTAGAAGCCTTAGTATCACTCATGATGATAGTCTCACTATAAATATATCTACCACTTAATCAAGAAGGCTGAAACTTTAGTGAAAGAAACAAAATAGCAACACTAATATATAATCAGATGTAATTGGCTCCATTAGTTAATCAAAGGGAACCCAACAAGATCAGTCAACCATAATCAATGAAGTACTCTAATTCTTGAATCCGCTGATCAGTAAGTGTTGTAATCCATGTTCACAAATTGAACCTGATGGATCTGATATCTTTTGATCTCATACATATCGAGACTCAAAGAGAAAACCGATAAAAATTACAGCTTTAGGTGGCTGCGCACTAGAGAAGAAGTAGGGTTATTAGGGGACTCTCAAACCAGCAATAGGATCAAGTAATCAAGTAGTTAAATCTACTCTGATACCATGTCACAAAGCTGATCAGAGAACCCTCAGCAAGTAGAAAGAGAGAAAGAAGGAAGAGAGAAGGAGGAGAAGGAGAACGTAAAAGAAACAGAGAGGGGGCTATAGTTTTTCTGTGTAACAAAAACCCTACACCCATTGTGTTTATATTAAATATAAATTGAATATGACCATAATACCCTTATGTAAGTAAACGAGAAATGAAACTCTAAAAATTAAAAATAACTCAATTAAAGTAACTTAACACTATGCATTGACAATCCAAACTAAGATAGTCAACAAGAACGCAGGACTATGTACTGTAGCTCTTTAATGTTTATTATACTCGATAATGCACAGGTGGTAGCAGTTTCCTTACTTTTGTCATGCCAATCTTTTGTTTGTTTACAGTCCAGTGCTTTTGAGGACTTTCCGCTTTAAAAGGGGCATGTCTAACTCGTATGGATTTGGACCATTTTGCTTTCGATGCTTCCAAAATAATAGCATGTAGTCTTCACTATGATTTTGGTTTTTCTCTCTTTGCCAATTGGGCAAAGTACAACCTAAGTGCCAAAACTTAGCATGAAGGGATACTTAAGTGCCAAAAATTAGGAAAGTGACACTTAAGTGCCACTTTTTAAAAAAAGTGGGACACTTAAGTACCACCTTTGGCAAACCTTGCCGGAAATCCTACGTGACAATATTTTATTATTTTTGCTCGCCTAAGTGGCTCGCCGGAGAGTTGACTCAACGAACAAAGCCAAAAACGACGTCGTTTTTAGCAGATTGAAATATTAATATAAAAATTAATTTAATTAAATTATAAAAATAAATTATTATTTTAATTATTAAAAAAAAAAAAAAAAAGTGGGGAGAGGAGGCAATGGCCGAGGGCGAGCTCTCGCCGCCGCCGCCGGAAGGGCCGGCGACGGCGGGGGGAGGGTCGGCCGGGGTCGCCGACCCTCGGATGACCGGCGGCGAGGACCCGTGAGCCCTCGCCCCCAGATCTCGGCAAGGGCTCGCGGCCCTCGCCGCCGGTTGGCCGGTGGCCGGCAACCCTAGGCGACCCTCCCCCCTCGGTCGTTGACCCTTCCCGCGCGGCGAGGAGGTAGTGGCGGTGAGGGCTCAACCGTCTCCCTCCTTATTATTATTATTATTATTATTATTATTATTATTATTATTATTATTATTATTATTATTATTATTATTATTATTATTATTATTATTATTATTATTATTATTATTATTATTATTATTATTATTATTATTATTATTATTATTATTATTATTATTATTATTATTATTATTATTATTATTATTATTATTATTATTATTATTATTATTATTATTATTATTATTATTATTATTATTATTATTATTATTATTATTATTATTATTATTATTATTATTATTATTATTATTATTATTATTATTATTATTATTATTATTATTATTATTATTATTATTATTATTATTATTATTATTATATTTTAATTTGTATTTTTTAATGTTTTGAATAAATTTAGTTTTAAATTTAATTTAATTAATTTTTATATTAAATTTTTACCACGTCGAGGCAAAACAACGTCATTTTGCACTTACCTCACCGGAAAATCGCCGCATTGGCACTTAAGTGATTCATTTTGCTCCGATTTTTTGCACTTAAGTGTCACTTTCCAAACTTTTGGCACTTAAGTGTCCCATTATGCCAAGTTTTGGCACTCCAGGTGTCCGTAACTCCTCCTTGCCATTCAGGCATGTGAAAATGCCCTTCTATTGTCTACGGAGGTGTGACACTTCTGGCTTGGAAGATTTCACCGGACATATCCGGAGTATAACAAGTCTCAAGGATGTTGCTATTGCATCCACTGGTTCACGCAGTGGTATGTTGTATAGTAAAGCGTTAGTCTCATCAATTTTAATCTGATCTTATCTCTACCGCTTGTCCTGCCTCTATCATACCAATGGTCCATGAATGTTCTCTATTTGATATAGTACTTTACACTGCTAACGAAAGGTTATAATCCGTAAAAGAATTCGCTCAATTTTCTTTTATGATGCACTTTAGGAGCATGATGCTACAGTGACAATCGACAATGTTGGTTCAAACTCATAATATCTTTATTTCTTCCTGGAAAATGTTATAGTGAAGTTACATTATTTTTGGATGCATCATTTAAGTTGCTCCTATGTAAGTATTCTTAGCACTGAGCGCTTATGGAGAATGGTCGTGGGAATGGAAGAAATCAACAGTCCTCATTCTGCTGTATTCAAAGACAACAGAGCTTTGAGTGGAAATTCATTTTTCATGGAATTTATTAGACAAACCGATATAGATAAACAGAGACAGCTGTTGAGCCTATTCCCTGTACCTTTTCCAACTTTTGCCAGTAGGGATAAATGTATCCCTTGGCTCACAGAAGTGATGATGGCTAAGAAAATGAACCTGAAATTAGATGTGATGATGAAGAAGTACCCTGGTTGTATTATTTAATGATGTCCTTTCTTGACCTATAAGACAACATCGTTGTTAAAAATTTTACACAGCATTATCTAGTTCAGTTCCTTAACTTTTTTGATCAATTCTGATTCTCAACATGCAAAATTGTTGTTTTCGTTGAAAACAAAAATTGTAGGTAGCCAGATCTTGGGCATACTTTAGCACTTGGATTGAAACACTTCCCAATCTTGAGTTAACCATGCATCAAGCTAAGAAACAGCTCGTCGGTGTTGCTGCACATGCAATTTGCTGGTCAATAGTTGCGGAGTCATATGTTCCCTCTTTAGCAGATTTCATCATCTTTAAGTCAGCAGCGTTGTTTATCAATGCGAAGCCTGAATCAGTTAAATCAGTGTGTCTAGGGAAATATTTGACCGTATGGAGCGTCGGATGTGAAAGTTTGTCTTGGATATTACCATAAGAATTTTTGGGACTTCTCTCAATCTTGACTTGGGACTACTAGCACTTATTTGATTGGTGAGTACCTTCAACTGCATTTTAATAAGCTCTTTGCGGTGAATGTAATGCTAAGCATAGTCATGCTGTAGTTTGACTCATCCTGGTATGTACAGTTCAGGCAAAGGCAGTGAAATATTTGAAGAGGACAGAAATGGAGAGAAGCAAACAGCAAGCTTCTACATTCAGAGAAATCCAACCTGTTGCAAGTGTTCTTTTTAGAGATGGTATTAAGAAGCGTAATGCAAGGAAATTTTCGGAATGCCAGGCTTTAAGGTCAGATGCAAGAAACTCACACACTAAAATTTCAGGTTCCAATTAGTCTCCCAACCTTGCACGTACGGGTGTGGATGTAATGGTTCATTTCCTGATTTTAAAATGATCTGAAAGCACCTGAAGTTGTAACCTTGACCCTCTATGTGAAGAGATGGTACGGTTTCGACTCTTTAAGAACTTGCCATATATTGATCATAGGTATTTGATAAGCTCCAAGTTGCTTGATCTGTGACCACATATATCTATCATTGGGGCTTCAACGCTGTATTATCATGGCCCAAAAGCATCTTCGTATGGTGTTTTCAGTCTTTTTTGAAATGATATATGGCATTTTAAACTTCTTTCAACTGTCGTGAACTCTCAAATACAAGATGGATCAACTTATGTATTTATCCTTAGGGTGCGTTGGGTTCAGCATTTTGAAAGCCCATTGAAAAATGCAAAGCAATTTAGCTTAAAGGACTTTAGGCAAATACAAAGGCCGTTTGGTAAATTATGCTTTGAGAAACAACTTTAAGAGAAATGCCGTTTGGTAGAAAACATATTTGAAAAACCCTTTGAGTGATTAATTTTAGTTTTTCTTTTTATTTCATTTGTTTAAAATTGAAAAAAAAATAATGTATGCAACTTTTTAAATATAAATTTTGACAATAATACTAAAAGAATTAAATACATATATATATTTAAAAAGATCAAACCCTTCATTGGAATTTTTTAATTTTTATTTGCTTAAAATTGAAAAAAAAAATAATGTATACAACTTTTTAAGTATAAATTTTGACAATAATGCTAAAAAAATCAAATACATATATATATATATATATATATAATTTTTTTTTTAAATGCCAAACCCTTCATCGGAATTTTTTAATTTTTATTTGTTTAAAATTGAAAAAAATTATGTAATGCAACTTTTAAATATAAATTTTGACTATAATGCTAAAAAAATCAAATACATATATATAATTAAAAAAAAACAAACCAAATCCTTTGTCAAAATTTTTTATTTGTTATTTTTGTAAAATTGAAAAAATAATGTATGCAACTTTTTAAATATAAACTTGAAAATAATGCTAAAAATCAAATATATATAGTTTTTTTTTAAAAGACCAACCCTTCGTCTGAATTTTTTAATTTTTATTTCCTTAAAATTGAAAAAAAAAAAATGTATGCAACTTTTTAAATATAAATTTTGACAATAATGCTAAAAAAATCAAATATATAAATAATTTTTTAAGAAAACCAAAATATATTTAATTTTTTTAGCATTATTTTGGCATTTAAAAAATTAATAATGAGGAAAAAATCAGAAATTTGAAGAATGAGTGATGATAGTTTTGGAAAAAAAAAAAATTCAGCATTTGGTCAAATGTTGAAAGCTCAAAAGTAGTCCCTACTAGTATTGGACTTTCAACCTTCCCAATGATGGCTTTCACTTGAAAGCTACTTCAAAATAGTTGCCAAACGGTCCAACATTTCCCGAAAGGGCTTTGGAGATTGAAAGATCCTTGGGAATACTGAACCAAACACATCCTAAGGAATTGTGTTTAGTGTAGATGAGTCCCCATTTTCGGGTTCTTCTATCATTAGTCTGAGTTACAGATTGAGGTTCATAATAGTTGAATTTCAAACGGGTA
Organism: Eucalyptus cloeziana; assembly: GCA_014182715.1. Lineage (NCBI taxonomy): Eukaryota > Viridiplantae > Streptophyta > Magnoliopsida > Myrtales > Myrtaceae > Eucalyptus > Eucalyptus cloeziana. Next base: position 31,735,674 of record CM024635.1, on the reverse strand, counting down.
TTGTTTATGCAGTCCAATATTACAAAGGCAGATTGTTCCTCGCTAGGTGAATCATCTGGGCCAAGACACAATGTCGGTCCTTCACCATGCGCACATTTCCTTTCTAGGTTGTCACCTCCAAAGAGGTCCGAGAACCTGAATTGCTTGAATCCGAGGGCCAATAACGAGACTAGGTGTATGGGAAACAAATGAGCTGGGTCAAGCCATGAGCATCATACGCTTGTTGCTTCGTCCGATTCTAATATCTGTCCCCTCGTGATGGGCGATCATGGGAACTACAAATTTAAATTTTCACCAATCAATTTTGGAGACCGAGAGCCGTTTGTCTCTACTGAATGCTGTCAAGTTCACAGCAATTCCGCTTAAGACTCCATTCATTTACATAGACTGCCATTCTCAATCTTTGCTCCTCACCTGCACCCGTTTTCTAGAGTTGAACTTGCATCCCCGTTCGTATTGAAGTTAACGTGTTCTTTACGGTGGTTAGAGATGAGTATGCTATTAGATTGTGTTTGGCGGTTAGGATAAAATTCAGAATATAATAAAATTTATCCTATTCCGCGTTTAGCGCTTACTCAAGATAGGATAAAGTCAGATATAAGGGAAATATAAGCCAAATAAAATTATCCTATGGGGAGGTGAGATAAATGTGGATAGTAGGGATGGGCAGTTCCAAATTCTGTACAAGTTTCACCTGGAACTTACCCGTTAGAACAAGTTCTTCATTTTTTGAAACCTAAAACCTATTATGCATATCCTAGAATCTAGAACTTACCCTATCATAAGTTCCATGGTTGGTTCCAAGGTTTACCCAGGTTTCACATAGATTATTAATTAAACGAATGCAATGAATTAAAATCTTTAATGATCACCACTTACTGCTACAATTCATTAACCATAACTTATATTTAGATATGCGAAAAATATGAATATTAATAAAGTAAAAGTTTCGATCATAAAATGGAAGCTTAGATTAGCACTTTCAGATTATGTACTCATTATTGAACGACATGGAATATCACAAGATCGTGTGAAGACATAAACTAAAAACATTAAAAGTTGTTCCAAGTTCTAAGTTATAGGTTCCAAGTTCTAAGTTCCTCAAGCTAAGAACTTGAAATCTACCCGTCAAAATAAGTTCCTCATTTTTTGAAACCTAGAATCTACCCTGCATACTTTGAAACCTGGAACTCACAAGTTCCCACCGATCCGTTTCTTAGATTTCAGGTTCTATCCTGGAACTATGCTCCCCTAATACTTGGCTCAACCTAATCTGCTTTAGTTGCCGAAAAGATTTATTGAGCAACTTAAGATGAAAGAGGAAAGCCTAGCATATGGGAGCATCATCTTAGATAGTTAGAATCAAGCAGTCGACTCGACCTGATCCGCTTTAATTCCTAGAAAGAACTATATAGAGTAACTTAAGATAAAAGAGGAAAACCTTGGCTTGGATCAACGATTGCAAGGGTAAGAATTCTATCACGTGAAATGTTTTCAACATATGAGATATTCTCGACTCATGTTACCTATATCTACATATATTGAGTAAAGGCATTAGAATAATAAATTGATGACGTGGCTTATTGAGGATTTTGCCGTGGTTATGATATTAATTAAAATAAAATTTATATATTAGATGAATTTGATTAGTACAAGGATAATCTTACCTCTTGATTAGGATTTCATAAAGTGTTGATTCTTTTCCTACATCATACTCTTTAATTAATGTATTTATACTCTTACTACTTCTAACTAAAATTTCTCCTCCATACCTTAAAAAAAAAAAAAAAAAGATGGAACGAAAAATCAAATTACATTTCATTGAAGTGGTCTTTTTAGAATCACGGTTTATTTATTTATTTATTTATTTATTTATTTATTTTGCAATGATGTGGCTTCTCCACTCATAAATTGATTAGTACAAGGATAATCTCACGTGAAGACCTTAGGGATGAGCGGTTCCAAATTCTGTACAAATTTTACCTGAAACTTACCCGTTAGAACATATTCTTCATTTTTTGGAACCTGAAACTTATTCGGCATACCCTAAAATCTGGAACTTACCATATCATAGGTTCCTTGGTCAGTTCCATGGTTTACCCAAGTTTCATATAGATTATTAATTGAACGAATGCAGTGAATTAAAATATTTAATGATTACGACTTGTTGCTACAATTCATTGACCATAACTTATATTTAGACATGTGAAAAATATGAATATTAATAAAGTAAAAGTCTTGATCATAAAATGGAAGCTTAGATTAGCACTTTCAAATTATGTACTCATTATTGAATGGCATGGAATATCACAAGATTGTGCGAAGACATTAACTACAAACTTTAAAAGTTGTTCCAAGTTTTAGGATATAGGTTCCAAGTTCTAGGTTCCTCAAGCTAAGAACCCGAAACCTATTCATCAAAATAGATTCCTTATTTTTTGGAATCTGAAATCTACCCTACATACTTTGAAACTTGGAACCCACAGGTTCTCACTAATCCGCTTCTCAAATTTCATGTTCTATCCTAAAACCATGCTCCCCTTAATACTTGGCTCAACCTAATCCGCTTTAGTTGCTGAAAAGATTTATTGAGCGACTTAAGATAAAAGAGGAAAGCCTAGCATATGGGAGCATCATCTTAGATCATTGAAATCAAGCACTCGATTCGACCTGGTCCGCTTTAATTGCTAGAAAGAACCATATAGAGTTACTTAAGATAAAAGAGGAAAACCTTATTTTGGATCAACGATTGCAAGTGTAAGAATTCTATCGCATGAAATGTTTTCAACATATGAGATATTCTCGACTCATGTTACCTATGTCTACATATATTTAGTAAAGGCATTAGAATAATAAATTGATGACGTGGCTTATTGAGGATTTTGCAGTGGTTATGATATTAATTAAAATAAAATTTATATATTAGATGAATTTGATTAATACAAGGATAATCTTACCTCTTGATCAGGATTTCATAAAGTTTTGATTCTTTTCCTACATCATACTCTTTAATTAATGTGTTTATACTCTTACTACTTCTAACTAAAATTTCTCCTCCATACCTTAAAAAAGATGGAACGAGAATCAAATTACATTTTGTTGAAGTGGTCTTTTTAGAATCATGGTTTTTTTTTTTTTTTTGAAAAAAAAAATGGAGAAATACAATTCCAATTTCTTTTTATTTTCTTAATTTTTCAATCTTTTTTTTTTATAGAAATTGAGGGAAAAAAAATATATTTTGGTTTTAACGGTATGACATAGAAGGAATAGGAAAGGAACCTATTGAACTAGTACATGTTGATTCGACCAAAAAAAAATAAAACTAGTGCATGTTGATGCTCACGATTTTGATAGCCATATCACTGATTTAGAGGAGATCTCTTGAAAAGTATTTAGTGTTCATTTTGGTCGAATTTTCATTATCTTTCTTTGGCTAAGTGGCATGTATTGAATGAGGGACTTCTTAGAGAAAATGAGATGGAAATATACTTTTACTCCTTAATAAAAGTCGTGCGAGAGGAAAATATAATGGAGGACGAACGGTTATAAAAAAAAAAAAAAAAATTGAATGTTTGGTGGGCAACGTGAAACAATTAAAAAATTTAAGGGTAAACGTAACTACCCTAAAAACCGGGTGTGTTCTCCGACCACTATAAATTACGGGATGGCGTGGACTGTGGAGCCCGAGCACTTCAACAGGAATTTTGAACTGCGGAGTAGGAAACTAGCAATGGAGGAAGCGAAGGGATTGGTGAAGCGCGTGCTCCTTGTCAAGTTCAAAGACGGTATCCCACCTGCTCAACTCGAGGAAATCCTCAAGGATTACGCCAATCTCGTCAACCTCATCGAACCCTTGAAATCTCTGCGCATGTATCCTTCTTTCTCTGTCTAATCTCTGCGTTTTCCCCACTTTCTTGGCGCTTTTTCCCCTCTGTTCCCCCTCGATCGAGCATATCTATGTCTCCGTGATCTGCCATGGAATGCTCCTCAGCAGTTTGTTTGAGATGCCTGATCTTGGGTTAAACTTCTCTCTTGTGAAATTAGGGGAAAGAACGTGAGCATCAGGAATTTGGACCAGGGCTTCACGCACGTCTTCGAATTAACGTTCGAGAGCGCTGAGGGATTAGCAAAGTACATGGATCATCCTTCTCACGCCGAATTCTCGAACCAACTCCGTCCCCATCTGGATAAAGTCGTCGTGATCAACTATGAGCCGACCGTCTTACGTACCTGAATCACCTTCTTACTGCGATATCCGCCAATGTCGTGTTCGAATGAAAGGTTTGTTATGTATGACTAAATTGAAGATCGATGTGCTGTTATCTCGAATAAGGTGATTAATATGGTTCAGACTCTAAAGACTTTTGTCTTTGCAAATAACAAGTCAGAAATAGCATTACATCTCAATTCAGATCCATGAGTACAACCGTGGCCTATCCATTCATTGCGGTCTTGTGTTTTGATTTTTCTTTAGGTTTACGTGGAGTTCTTGGTAACGTTGATGCATTCAATCAGATCGTTCATAAATTTTACTAAATTGGCATAATTAGACATTACTAGAAATAATTGTAAAAGCAATCCTAAACTTATTCTACCGCAGGTAATTAAGTACTAAACATTTTAATTGTGTCAATTTAGTCATAAATTTTGTTAACAATTGTCAATGTAGTTCTTTTGGCCAATTTTGATTGGAAATAGCTAAAATGAACGCTAGACATCTTACATAACATGATCGGCGTTAACGTGAATAATTTTTTCATTTTTTTTAGAGAATTTCCTGATTTTTTTCCTTTCCTTTCTCTTTCGCAAAGTACTTAGCTATGGTTGGTGTCTAGCCATAGGGGAGGCCAAAGAGGGCATTGCCACCCTCGTCATATTTGACGAGGGCCAACTCTCGCAACCTACAAGAGTGCAACCCTTCGTTACGGGTGAAGGCGACCCTCACTCAAGTTGCATTAGTGACCCTCACCGGTCCTCACATGTGGCTAGTCGTTGGCTACCAACCATAGGCCAAAAAAAAAAAAAAAAAAAGGACAAAATAAAACAGAAAAAATTCAGAAAGTTTTTAAAAATACAAAAATCGTTTGTGTTTGTAACGAGCAATTTCCCAACCAAAATCGCCGAAAGGATTATATTAGCAAATCATCAAAATTTTTAAAACTAAATTAGTAAATTGAAAGGTTGATGGCTGAATTGATCATCATACGATAAATTTAAGATTTTTAGATAACTTTTTTTTTTTCCTTTACCATCCCAGAAAAAGCGGAATTTTGATTGAAGATTGGGACATCTATTTTAACAACTCATTGCAATAAGAAAGGCTTTCCATTTGGAGTCAATCCCCGTATATGTCTTGGATTTCACATCGTCTATGTGGGCCCGTTACGCTGGTATATAAATTTCGGACGACCTCGAAGTGCATGACCCGTCTTAAAGCCAGGCAGGCGTGGGTGAGCCGCAGTTAGAGCCGCCAATGTCATGCTAGCAGTGGGCCTGCGTGTTAAAACTTCTTCATGGGGAGAAACTTTTCGAATCGATGTGAACCGGATGAATACGAATCTTCGATGAATACACAACTCTCAAGCGACTCAAAAGAGACAGAGATACCCGTCGGATGCCCTTACAGTCACGATTATTAAAAAAAGGATTTCGTTTGAACTTTTATGATGCATAGGTCCTTCGGAAAATTGGACTCTCTTTTTGGTTAAATACGCTTTATCAAGTCCCTTTTGTAAGCTTAATTCTTTATAAGTAACCATTGGAGCCACCCCTTTTACATGGAAAGGGGGAGGTGGGGAATTCGAATCCCCACCTTCTCAAAAGGTTGGGATGTTGACGATTTAGCTTTAAATGTGAATTTCAACTCCCACGTCCTGCAATAAGACGGAGCAAAAAGTCTAAGAGTGAAAATTAGAGTAAGAGTAGGCTTAATCTTTTATTTAACTGATCTTTTAATAATATATCAATACCTCCAATTGAATCTAACCAAATAGTGATTTTGGTTGTGCGAACTTACTAGTTTGGATTCGGGTGCATAAATTTTTCAATGAGTTATAATAAATGTTAATATCATGAAAAAAATCCTTAATTAGTGTATCCATGATAAATTTATATCTAAATTAATTTTCTTACCAGTAAAAATCCCAACATGATATATTTGTGACAAGCCTCGAACATCTCCACATATCTTGGCATAAACCCCAAACTTGAATGAGAAAAGAAGGAAAGAGGTGAAATCGTGAGAGAGAAAGGAAAGATTTTGGTTCAAGAAAAAATTTTCTCCCTTGTCCTTGATCAAGCACAAACCCTTAGCAATGTCACGGAATTGGGATTCAACGAGAGACAGAGAGCAAAAAGGAGGAGAAAATTCAGTAGAAGAACAAATCATTGGCAGAGTCAAGTTACCTTCCTCTCTGAATCTCTTCACGCATGGCCTCGATCTCGGACTTGACCAGGGGCACCTGCTCCGACTCAGCTGCGGCCCAGAGAATCCTCGTCGAGGCACTGCAGCTGCACGATGAGCTCCTTCCGCTCGGCGCCGAGGTCCAGCACGCCGCGGCGCACCCAAGCCAGCTCGGCGGCCATGGAGTTGATCTCCAAGTTGCTTGATTTGTGACCACATATATTTATCATTGGGGATTACTGCTGCATCAACGCTGTCTTATCATGGCCAAAAAGCATCTTCGTATGGTGTTGTCGGTCTTTTTCAAAATGACATATGGCATTTTAAACTTCTTTTAACTCTCGTGAACTCTCAAATACAAGATGGATGAACTTATGGATATGGAGCCTGGCTAAGGAATTGGGTTCAGATGAGTCCCATTTCCGGGTTCTGTAAAAGTTTTCTTAATATGGACTACATTAATTGATATTATAATTTACCGTTTAACGGTTTCCGTTTTACGGGGATTGGTCTAAGGTGAGATAGAAGGTTTCTTAATTAGTTTAATATGGGCTGGCTAGTGTGGGCCGAGTTGAGCCTAGCCCGTAATGAGGGGGCCTAGCTGTAAACTCTATAAATAGCGCTAAGTCTCTCCTCTAACCCTAATTTTTCACACGTATCCTCACATAAGGGGCGTTAACCTAACGCTAAGGGGTGAGAGGGCCGTCTCATTGAGCCAGTGATACGGAGGGCAATAGAGGAGAAGGACTTGCATAAGGAACACTTGTGTTTCGATTCCGCTTCAAGATCAATGGATCCCAAAACAAGTGCGTTAATTCTTCCGCTCAATTATGCATGTTCTTGTTCTTGGTATGGTGATCTTGGGATTGCATAATCTGAATCTTACATGTGGTATCAGAGCCTCCATAACCCTAGAACTTGAATGCATTGAATTTTGCCCTAATTTGTGATTTTTGAATTTTTTAAAGACTATAAAAGTAAAATTAAATCACATATTCTTACTGGGCTCGACGAGACGATCAAGACCGTGGGCGGTGCGTTGCCGGGGGAGGCCCCACGCGCAGCCACGCGCTGCCGGGCGTCGAGGACGTGCGCTCACGCGCCCTCACGCGCTCCCATGCGCGGGCGCCGGACATGCGTGTGGCGCATGCGGGCGTTGACGTCACGGCGCGTCGGCGACCCGAATCCGGATCCGGATTCAGATTCGGATTCGATTCGACGATTCGTTCCGCTGCGTCGACACCGACGTCGCCGACCGACCCGGGTTCCAACCCGACCCGACCCGACCCGGGCGACCGACCCGACCGGATGGCGACCAACCCGACCCGACCCGTTGACCCGACCCGACCCAATCAAGCGTTGATCGGACCGGTCAACCGGTCGGACCGGGCGGCTGGACCGAAAGGTCGGACCGGAATCGGTCGGACCGCCACCGGTCGGACCGGTTTGACCGGCCCTTTGACGACCGCGCGTGGGTTCCACGCGCCGCGCACTCAGGCGGCGCGTGCGAGCGCGTGGAGTCTCTGATCCGCGCGTGGCTGGTGGCATTCGACTCGTATGGTAATTTCCTACATCGTGGTATATTTATTTTATATTTTTAATGATTTTATGGATGTAAAAATGCATACAGAACCCTAAATATGTGTTTTTTAGTGTATTTTTTGCGTATTTTGCTTGTATTTTTCTATGATTTTAGAAATACAGGTGTTGGGTTACTGGTATGTTATAACATGAACTTTGTGAGTGTTGTTCATCAATATTTTACAATAAAGTTTATTTTTATGAAGCAATGTAATTAGCATGATATGTGATTTTGGTGATTTATGCCCTTTGTCACTAAAATTAAAATCACATATGTATGGTTTATGTGAGATGTGAATTTTATATCCCTGGTATGAGAGAGTTTCAATAATTCAATTGAGTTGTGACCGCCAAAGTGGCACACTTAATTGGGTTTGAGAAATTTCGGTCTCGTATATTGATTGGGATGTCTCCTAATCTAATGTGTAGTCATACTCCCAAAGGGGGTGATTATGTATTAGTTCATGGAGGGATACATGATTATGTGGTGGAGGATTGACTGATCCTAGTGGTTTATATGCCCAAAGATGATGAATTCACAAAGATTGGAATGTATTCTTATAACCGCTATCATGTGGGGAGTGTACAACTGCTTGTCATGTATTCTGCCCAAAGGTGATTATATGATTTTGCATGTAACTCTCTGGATGTGTACTTGTGAGTCAAGTTACACAATGCTCACATGATACTAATTATATATATTGCTTGTATTTCAGTCACTTTTTCTGTAAATGGTAACTCTGTCACTATTGAGGTTCTTGCTAGTTCAAATTTTAAGAAATGGAGAGAGGATTTTCTGTTTGCCATGGAGATGGCAGATGTTCATATGGCTCTTACCGCGATCGGCCGGTAGATCGATCGCCGAGAGTACGAGGCTCAAAAGCAAATTTTGCTGCATGGGAAAAGAGCAATAGAATTTGTTTGTTGTCCATGAAGCGTTCCATTCGGGAACACTTGAAAAGTGGTTTGCCTGAGACTACAATGCTAGGCAAATGATGGAAGCTTTAATGGCTAGAAACCGTGTGTCACCTAATGCGAGAGATAGGGACACATCTGCAAACACTTTTACCATGAAGTATGATAGTTCTGGTGGAGTTAGAGATTATGTTATGAGGATTGTTGATTTGCGGACAAAGCTTCGGGCTCTTAATGTTGAAATTCCTACTTTGCTTGTATCGTCCATCAAGCTCTAAATACTCTTCCTCCTGACTTTGGGATTATTAAGACCAATTATAGTTCCCAAGATGAACCTGGTATGTTAATGACCTGATTGCTAGGTTGGTGGCAGAGGAAGAGAAGTTGAAGAAAGATAAAGGGCACATTGCTCTTTATGCTTCTAGTTCAGCTAGTGACAAGGGTAAGAAGTTGAAGAACTATACCCACAAAAGCAATTCTGAAGCTGTTGGTCCTTCCAACTACAAAGGAAATTCTGAAGGTGCAAGTCCTTCTAACACTCTGGGTCCTAAGAAAGCATTCACCAAGAACTATGGTGTTCTTTGCTATTTTTGTAGAGAAAGAGGACATGTGAAGAAACGCTGCAATAAGTTTAAAGCTTGGTTGTCCAAAAGAACTAAGAATGAGCCTAAAGGTAATAATTCTTTCGCGTTTGTTTGTGAATCCAATCTATCTGAAACCCCAACCAATTCTTGGTGGCTAGATAGTGGTGCAACTAATCATGTTACGTTTACTATACAGGGATTCATAAACCGAAGGACACCAAATCAGGATGAATCAAAGCTTACTGTGGCAAACAACATTGGAGTTGACATCGAGTTCGTGGGAGATGTCATTTTGATTTTAGATTCTGGTTTTAGGATGATGTTGAGGAACACCTTTTACGTACCTTCTTTTAGGCGGAATTTAGTTTAAGTGTCTTGTTTAGACATATGTGGATACTCTTTTGAGATAAAGAGTAATACTATTTCCATGTTTTATGATTCAAATAAGATTGGGTGTTGCAATTTGTCCAATGAATTATATCGATTGAGCTTATCTCCCAACAACATGTACGTTGCTTATTCAGCTGAAAATGTTGTTTCCAAAAGGCCTCTACCTAAGGAACAGTCTTATGCATTATGGCATAAACGTCTTGGTCACATCTCCAAAGAAAGAGTAGAAAGGCTAATAAAGGCTGACATCCTACCTACTCTTAAAAGTGATCTAGAGACTTGTGTGGACTGTTGTAGAGGTAAGATGACTAAGATAAAGAAGAAGTCCACCGTACGAAGTTCTGATTTGTTGGAGATTATTCACACTGATATTAGTGGACCGTACACGACTACCTTATGCAGAAATTTTTATTTCATCACATTTATTGATGACTTTTCCCGATATGGATACTTATACTTGATTAAAGAAAGGTCCAAGTCTCTTGATAAATTCAAGATTTTTTGGACTGAAGTAAAGAAACAGTTGGGAAAAGTTATTAAGATTGTCAGATCTGATCGTGGTGGTGAGTATTTTGGTAGGCACGGTGATGCTGGACAACTTAAAGGGCCGTTTGCTAAATACTTAGAAGATTCTGGGATAATAGGTCAATTTACTATGCCCGGAAGTCCTGAACAAAATGGTGTGGCTGAAAAGCGGAATCGTACTCTTATGGATATGATGAGAAGTATGATTAGTAAGACAAATTTACCCGATTTTCTATGGGGTGAAGCTTTGAAAACAACCATTTATATACTAAATCGTGTTCCTACTAAATCGGTTCCATTGACTCCTTTTGAGTTATGGACTGGACATAAGCCTAGCTTGAATCACTTTAGAGTTTGGGGATGTCCTGCAGAGGTGAAGTTATATAATCCGACATTGAGTAAGTTGGATCCCAAAACTACTCGATGTTACTTTGTATCTTACCTATATCATTCAAAGGGGTATAGGTTTTATAACCCTAATGGAGGTACAAGAATTGTGGAGTCTCAGACTGCAAAATTTCTAGAATTTGATGTAGCTGAAAATGGTAATTGCTCACGAACGATTGAAGATGATAGTATGGTGGGGATTACTGGATCATTATCTCATCCTGTGCAAACAATTGTGGAGCCTCCTGCGCCACAAAATGAGCCTGTTGTGGCCCAGAATCCTACTGTTGAGACAGTTCATGAAGAAATTCCACAAGCTCCTCAGATTCAGAATGAGGATGAAGTAGCTCCACTTAGAAGATCAACTAGGGAAAGACGTTCTGCTATACCACCAGATTATCTAGTCTACCTAGGAGAGCATGATTATGATATTGGTTGTGTTGTTGATCCGGTGACTTATATGGATGCCATCTCATCTCCTCAATCAAATTTTTGGTTAGATGCGATGAATGATGAGATGCAATCTATGAAACACAATGGTGTTTGGGAGCTTTTGAATTGCCGAAGGTTGTAAACCTATTGGCTGCAAATGGGTATACAAGACTAAAAGAGATTCCAAAGGAAGATTGAAAAATTTAAAGCCAGATTAGTAGCTAAGGGTTTCACTCAAATAGAAGGAATAGATTATGAAGCAACATTTTCTCCTGTTTCTTCTAAAGATTCCTTTAGAATGATATTGGCATTAGTAGCTCATTTTGATATGGAGTTACACCAGATGGATGTTAAGACTGCTTTTCTAAATGGAGACCTTAATGAGGAGGTTTATATGGTGCAGCCTGAAGGTTTTGCAGCAGATGACTCAAGTAAGCTTGTTTGTAGATTGAAAAAGTCTATTTATGGCCTTAAACAAGCTTCTAGACAGTGGTATTTGAAGTTTCATAGTATTGTCACTTCATTGGGTTTTATTGAGAACAAAGTAGATCGGTGTATATACACCAAGGTCAATGGGAGGAAATATATTTTCTCATACTTTATGTGGATGATATCTTGCTTGCTAGTACGACATTGGTTTATTGCATGAGACAAAGCGGATGTTATCGAAAAATTTTGACATGAAAGACCTTGGTGAGGTGTCTTTTGTTCTTGGCATTGAGATCCATAGGGATCGCTCTCGCCGTTCATTGAGTTTGTCTCGAGAGGGCATATATTGATCGCATTTTAGAAAGATTCAATATGCAGCATTGCAAACCAGGAATTGCTCCTGTTATTAAAGGTGATAAATTGAGTCTTTTACAATGCCCTAATTCAGATTTTGAGAAAGCTCAAATGAAGGATGTACCTTATGCTAGTGCACTTTGTAGTATTATGTATGCTCAAGTTTGCATTAGGCCAGATATTGCTTTTGCAACATGGCTTCTAGGCAGATATTAGTCAAATCCAGGTCACGATCACTAGGTTGCTGCCAAGAAGGTTTTAAGGTACTTAAAGAGAACAAAAGATTATATGTTGATTTACGACATGTTTGGACTTCCAGCTAGTAGGGTATTCGGATGCAGATTTTGCTGGCTGTCAAGATGATAAGAAATCAACCACTTGATACATATTTATGTTGGCAGGAGGTGCAGTATCATGGAAGAGCAAGAAACAGAAGTCCATATCTTCTTCTACCATGCAAGCGGAGTTTGTAGCATGCTTTACACCTGCTACTCAATCTATTTGGCTCCGGAACCTCATTAGGGAGTTATCAGTTTATGATTTTGTGGATAGGCCCATACAGCTGCATTGTGACAATAACTCTGCAGTGTTGTTTATTAATAACAACAGAAGTCTCAAGGGGTCTAAACACACGAAGGTCAAGTTTTTGACTATAAAGGAATCGGTATAGAATGGTGACGTTGCAGTAGATTATATTCCTACAGATGATATGGTTGCAGATCCACTAACTAAAGGCCTACGTCCATGTATATTTGGGCGACATGTCATTAGCATGGGCTTAGGAGCATCTTGGGATGCTGTTATTTAGTGAGAGCTGTTTTTATTTTTTCTTTGAATAAAGTTTACATCTGTTTTTGTTACAAATTTAGTAACATTCCGATATATATATGTCAACTTTTGCATTCAATAAAATATTTTTGAATGGTTTGTTATTATGTTGAATATATATATATATATATATATATATATATATTGTTAAAAGTCTCAAGGTATTGCTTAAATCTTGAGTGAAGGCTAGGGGCATCCGGATATTAGCCTTGTCCATATGTCTTGTTATATACATAAAGAATGGTTAACTATAAAGACAAGACATATGTTGGGTTCATGGAACCATAAGGACATTCTCCAATGGCACAATTTTTGTGACGCTTAAAGTAAGAGAATGGTGACTGAAAAATGGGATCTCTCTATGAGAGATGTTGTCCATTTGACACACTACCATATTGGATCCATATCAATAGAGTTGAGAACATTCGTGACCATGGAAGGCTTTGTGTGTATACATGCAGTTACCGCCATGATTCGGTGTTTAAAACTTTATGTGATATAATTGACTATTAAGAATTATCTCTAGACCAATGTGCGCACATACAATACGATTTCAATTAATATAGTCCAAGTGGGAGAATGTAAAAGTTTTCTTAATATGGACTACATTAATTGATATTGTAATTTACCGTTTAACGGTTTCCGTTTTACGGGGATTGGTCTAAGGTAAGATAGAAGGTTTCTTAATTAGTTTAACATGGGTTGGCTAGTGTGGGCCGAGTTGAGCCTGGCCCGTAATGAGGGGGCCTAGCTGTAAACTCTATAAATAGCGCTAAGTCTCTCCTCTAACCCTAATTTTTCACGCGTATCCTCACATAAGGGGCGTTAACCTAACGTTAAGGGGTGAGGAAGCCGTCTCATTGAGCTAGTGATACGGAGGGCAATAGAGGAGAAGGACTTGCGTAAGGAACACTGTGTTTCTGCTTCCACTTCAAGATCAATGGATCCCAAAACAGGTGCGTTAATTCTTCTGCTCAATTATGCATGTTCTTGTTCTTGGTATGGTGATCTTGGGATTGCATAATCTGCATCTTACAGGTTCATCTGTCATTAGTCCGAGTTACATACTGAAGTTCATAATAGTTGAATTTCAAACGGGTATTGTTTATGCAGTCCAATATTACAAAGGCAAATTGTTCCTCGCTAGGTGAATCGTCTAGGCCAAGACACAATGTCGGTCCTCACCATGCGCACATTTCCTTTCTAGGTTGTCACCTTCAAAGAGGTCCGAGAACCTGAATTGCTTGAATCCGAGGGCCAATAACGAGACTAGGTGTATGGGAAACAAATGAGCTGGGTCAAGCCATGGGCATCATACGCTTGTTGCTTCATCCGAATCTAATATCTGTCCCCTCGTGATGGGCGATCATGGGAACTAAAATTTAGATTATCACCAATCAATTTTGGAGACCGAGAGCCTTTTTTTCTCTGCTGAATGCTGTCAAGTTCACAGCAATTCCGCTTAAGACTCCATTCATTTACATAGACTGCCATTCTCAATCTTTGCTCCTCACCTGCACCCGTTTTCTAGAGTTGAAGAACTTGCATCCCCGTTCGTATTGAAGTTTGTGTGTTCTTTACGGTGGTTAGAGATGACTATACTATTAGATTGTGTTTGATGGTTAGAATAAAATTCAGAATATAATAAAATTTATCCTATCTCACGTTTGACACTTACTCAAGACAAGATAAAGTTAGATATAAGGGAAATATAGGCTAAATAAAATTATCCTATGGGGAGGTGGGATAAAGGTGAGATGCGGACCCCTAAAGTGCCATAACTTGGCAAAAAGAGACACTTAAGTGCCATAACTTACGAAATGTACACTTAAGTGTCAAAATCGGAGTAAAATTGCTCTCTTGAGTGCCAATTCGGCCAAAATCCGGCCAAATTGCATACGTGGCATTTTTCCGGTGAAGCAACGTGGCCAAATAATACAAAAACGGCGTCATTTTGGGCTGACGTGGTAAAAAAAATATAAAAATTAATTAAATTAAATTTAGTTAAAATATTTTTAAAAATAATTTAAAAATTTTTTTAAAAAAAAAATGGGGGAGGCGGCCGCCGCCGCTGCCTCCCGTTGTCGCCGGGATTTGAAGAAAGAATCGTGTGATTTTTATATTTTGGTTAGAGACAAATGAATTTATTTGGTTTGATTTGATACTCTTAGATTTTATTATGTTTTGCCAAGTAAAAATCTGTTTTACGAGATATTAATTTATTATGCAAAATATTCTTTCTTAAATATTTAAGGATTTTATTCTCTCTTTTTTATGGTACTATGACTAAGTGAGAATTTTTTTTTTTTAATCAAAATATCATTGTGCATAATATTCTTTCTTTGAATACTTTGTTATGATGAGTTTGGAAAGAATATTTGTTTATGGAGATTTTATATTTTACTCTAACGGAATGGAAGGATCCAAATTGATGGATACCAAAAAAGGAAATGAGTTGATTGTAGGAAATTCAATAAGGCAAGAATGATTGTGAATCTACGCAGATTTTGGTGCAATCAGAAAACTATCTCCTACGAAGATTGGTAATGATTTTATTTTATTTTTCAATGGTATATTTGAAACATATACCTTGGGTAAGAGATTTTTTTTATCATCCTGCCTTGCAAATTTCTACGTGCATTTATCCTGATTTTGGACGATTGCTTATCATTTATATTGCAAATATTTCTTCTCATAAATATAAGGTATTGCAATTTTGGCACATGATAGAAATATCTATTTTCCTTTTGCAAAATGCATATTTGAAATTTATGCTCAAGGAAATCCTTTGATCTCGAAATATATTATTGCATATTCAAGGACACTCTTGCTATATTTTTAGAAGATATCTCATATCTAGCAAGTTTGATCCATAAATCAAAGGAATGTATTATGTGCAAAGATTATTATCTATTATACAAGAATTTGCAGGTCGCAAAAGAATCTTCCATATGGATTTTGGAAAGCTAGATTTGAAAATCATGGAGATTCTGTACTATCTTCAGGAGGTTCAAAGATTCACTTTCTTGTGCAAAGTTTTTGCAAATTGTTGAGGAAATCCCTAATGTGTCGTACGAAAGGTTGAGTAGTTCTAAATTTTAATTTTATTTATGCTATTCAATTTATTTATTTGAAGAAAGGGGATTATATATTATATGGATATTATTACAGCTTATTCATGCAAAAAGTTTGTTAAGTTTATGCAGGTTGAATTTCGAGAAGAGCTTGATTGAAGAAAATAATTTTTTTTTTGGCTCGAATTTCAAAATGCGAGTGATCGTTGCAGATATTGTTGTTACAAAGGGAATAATGGAAAAATATTATGTTCAACATGCACAAGCAACAATTGTTTCTATTTGCAAATATTGTCATGATGACAGGGGGAGAAAGAGAATCCAAGATAAAGGAAAAGAATCGTGATCACCTCAAAAAGTCAACAAATTGAGGGGGAGCTTTGATCAATTATGGAAAAATCTTTTTGAATTGATCATGATCTTGATTATTATGGAATGAAGGAAAAGGTAAATGTGTTGGAACTTACCAAGTTCTACAAAATCCGGTTAGTGTATCTCTTATTACCTTTTGTCATTAACAAATCTCTTATTGATATTATCTTTTTATTATAACAAAATGGGTTAAGTGAATTTTATAATGCATTCGCAATTTTCATTGGATATTTGCTGATATACATGATCGAAGTGAGCTATATTGCATTTACTTTATAAAAGATGATTTTTGGAAATTATGCAAAACACATTTGTTATCGTTTTATATTCTCTACGTCATACTATTTCTATTGTTATCACTTTTTGATTAATACAAAAAGGGGGAGAGAATATGAATATGCATATGTGTTGATTGTTTGATTTTATTTATTGAATAATTTTGAGTTGCGATTATTTTTCTATATATTGTTATGCTCAATCTATTTGCTATCTTATGATATCCTTTGATTTAAATTAAAGACTTTAAAAGTATGTTTACAAATCTACATATTCAGAGATTGTTTTGTCATCATCAAAAAGGGGAGATTGTTAGGGAAATCCCTTATGATGTTTTGAAGATGACAAAATAAATCAAAGGCTACTAACGTGTTTAATGGTTAAGTAATAGACCATGCAGATGATTGAACACATAAAGGATACTGTCAAAGTCTGAAGACTGCTAGACTTTATGTCAAAGTCTGTTCTACATCAGAAGTCTGCACATTCTGACAAATTCCAGACTGAACGTGAATGAAGAATTAGAAGACAGACTCTATGCTAAAGCTGAACAGGGTACAAACCTTAAAGTTAAATCTGTTCAGAAGCAGAATTTGTTCAGACTCAGATTGCAAAGTCTATTGCACTCAGACTCAGATTATAAAGTCTATTGCTCTCAGACTTTATATCCAGATTCGACATAACGTAACACAAGCCCCGAAGATATAACGGCTAGTGATCTGGTTTGGATTCCACATCAAGATTGATTTGATTGACTCGATCCAATTGATTGATAATTAGATCTTGAAGACAAGAACTTTCTATACAAAGAAGCTTTACTTATGGAAACCAAGATTTCGTTTGTATGGGCGATCAGAATTAATTTGGGATTCTACTTTTGTCACTCAACGGCTACCAAATCTTCTAGATACAGAGCTGTCCAATGGGTATATTGGAAGACGATCCTCAAGATGCTGTCCGACGGCTAGTTTGGAAGTGGAGGAGTATTTATGGAGATGAAGGACCAATGAGCAAGTAAGAGACGGAGCGTAGAATTTATAATTTCAAAGTCTAAGCGACCTTCGATCATACACTTGTCTCTTGTGAGCTTAAACGTTTGTGATCTCGAGAGAAATACCAAAAGAGTGACTTAGTGAGATAGTGTGATCTACTACTAAGTATTTGCACTCAAAGTTGTAATCTCTTGTTGATTGCATAATGGAATCCAGCCAAGAAGGCTGTTAGCGTGGGAGAGTGGACATAGGCTTGGATTAAGCCGAACCACTATAAACCTTGTGTTTTTATTCTCTTCCCTGAATCTCTTTATTTTGTTCGTAGTTCTATTTAACTGTTAAAGCCTGATCTCACTCAAAGTCTGCTACTCTTCAAACTCAGTTTCAAAAGTCTGTTATTATTCAAACTCAGGTTAAAAGTAAATATTTTCACTGTATTTTGCAGAATCTATTTTTACACCTATTCACCCCCCTCTAGGTGTTCATACTAGCACTTTCACTATATAGAGTAACTTAAGATAAAAGAGGAAAACCTTAGCTTGGATCAACGATTGCAAGGGTAAGAATTCTATCATGTGAAATGTTTTCAACATAGGAGGTATTCTCGACTCATGTTACTTATATCTACATATATTAAGTAAAGGCATTAGAATAATAAATTGATGACGTGGCTTCTTGAGGATTTTGCAGTGGTTATGATATTGATTAAAATAAAATTTATATATTAGATGAATTTGATTAGTACAAGGATAATCTTACCTCTTGATTAGGATTTCATAAAGTTTTGATTCTTTTCCTATATCATACTCTTTAATTAATGTATTTATACTCTTACTACTTCTAACTAAAATTTCTTCTCCATACCTTAAAAAAAAGATGGAACGAGAATCAAATTACATTTTATTGAAGTGGTCTTTTTAGAATCACGGTTTTTTTTTTTTTTTTTTTTTTTTTTTTTGCAATGATGCGGCTTCTCGACTCATAATTTGATTAGTACAAGGATAATCTCACTTGAAAACCTTAGGGATGAGCGGTTCCAAATTCCGTACAGGTTTTACCTAGAACTTACCCATTATAACAGGTTCTTCATTTTTTGGAACCTGAAACCTATTCTACATACCCTAGAATCTAGAAATTACCCTATCATAGGTTCCATGGTCAGTTCCGAGGTTTACCCAGGTTTCACATAGATTATTAATTGAACGAATGCAATGAATTAAAATATTTAACGACCACTACTTGCTATTACAATTCACTAACCATAACTTGTATTTAGACATGTAAAAAATATTAATATTAATAAAATAAAAGTTTTGATCATAAAATGAAAGTTTAAATTAGCACTTTCAGATTATGTACTTATTATCGAACGGCATTGAATATCACAAGATCATTCGAAGACATAAACTAAAAACATTAAAGGTTCGTTCGTTTAGAAAATAAGCCATTTTCAGAAAATATTTTCCTAGAAGTCATTTTCCAAGAAAATGATAATATTTTCTAGTATTCGGCTAAAGCCTAAAAATGTTTCGAAAAATATTTTTCAGTGTTTAATAAGGAAAATATTTTCCGCTCACCAGATTGGCGAGCGCGAGCGTCAAGCTCGAGGCTCGCCAGATCGATGAGCGTGAGTTTGAGATCCACGGGCTTAAGGTTCACTTGGTTTGATGATTAGCCAAGAAAGAAGAAGATGAGAAAAAAAAAAAAAAAAAGAGATTAAAAATAATTCGAATTAAAAAAAAAAAAGAAAATTAAAAAATAATTCGAATGAAAAAGGAAAATAAGAAAAAGAAAAGGGAGGAGGAAGTTGGGATTTGTAGAGGTGTGAGATAAGAAAAATCAAGTGAGAAAATGTTTTCCACTTTTGAAAAGTGGAAAACATTTTCCTCTACTTTAAAAGACTTTTTTCCTTTGATGGAAAACATTTTCCTCAAGGAATTCATTTTCCATGAAACGAACGCCGGAAAATCCGGAAAACATTTTCCCGAAAATTATTTTCCGTGAAACGAATGGACCAAAGTTGTTCTAAGTTCCAGGTTATAGATTCCAAGTTCTAGGTTCCTCTAACTAAGAACTCGAAACTTACCCGTCAAATTAGGTTCTTTATTTTTTGGAACTTGGAATCTACTCTGCATACGTTGAAACCTAAAACCCACAGGTTCCCACCAATCTAATTCTCAGATTTCAGGTTCTATCCTAAAACTATGCTCCCCTAATACTTGGCTCAACCTAATCCACTTTAGTTGCTGAAAAGATTTATTGAGCAACTTAAGATAAAAGAGTAAAGCCTAGCATATGGGAGCATCAACTTAGATCATTAAAATCAAGCACTCGACTCGACTTGATCCGCTTTAATCGCTAGAAAGAACTATATAGAGTTACTTAATATAAAAGAGGAAAACCTTAGCTTGGATCAACGATTGCAAGTGTAAGAATTCTATCACGTGAAATGTTTTCAACATTTAAGATATTCTCGACTCATGTTACCTATATCTACATATATTAAGCAAAGGCATTTGAATAATAAATTGATGACGTGGCTTCTTGAGGATTTTGCAATGATTATGATATTAATTAAAATAAAATTTATATATTAGATGAATTTGATTAGTACAAGGATAATCTTACCAGATTTCATAAAGTTTTGATTCTTTTCCTACATCATACTCTTTAATTAATGTATTTATACTCTTACTACTTCTAACTAAAATTTCTCCTCCATACCTTTTTAAAAAAAAAAAAAAGATGAAACGTGAATCAAACTACATTTCATTGAAGTGGTCTTCTTATAATCGCGTTTAAAAAAAAAAAAAAAAAAAAAAAAAAAAAAAAAATATATATATATATATGGAGAAATACAATTCCAATTTCTCTTTATTTTCTTAATTTTTCAATCTTTTTTTTTTATAGAAATTGAGGGGAAAAAAATATATTTTGGTTTTAACCGTACATCATAGAAACAATAGGAAAGGAACTTATCGAACCAGTACATGTTGATGCTCATGATTTTGATGGCCATATCATTGATTTAGAGGAGATCTCTTGAAAAGTATTTAGTATTCATTTTGGTTGACTTTCCATTATCTTTCTTTGGCTAAGTGGCATGTATTGAAGGAGGGACTTCTTAGAGAAAATGAGATGGAAATATACTTTTACTCCTTAATAAAAGTTGTGCGAGAGAAAAATATAATGGAGGACGAATGGTTATAAAAATAAAAAAAAAAATTCAAAAATTGAATGTTTGTTGGGCAACGTGAAACAATTAAAAAGTTTAAGGGTAAACGTAGTCCTACCCTAAAAACCGGGTGTGTTCTCCGACCACTATAAATTACGGGATGGCGTGGACTGTGGAGCCCGAGCAATTCAACAGCAATTTTGAACTGCGGAGTAGGAAACTAGCAATGGAGGAAGCGAAGGGATTGGTGAAGCGCGTGCTCCTTGATAAGTTCAAAGACGGCACCCCACCTGCCCAACTCGAGGAAATCTTCAAGAATTACGCCAATCTCGTCAACCTCATCGAACCCTTGAAATCTTGGCGCATGTAGCCTTCTTTCTCTGTCTAGTCTCTGCGTTTTCCCCACTTCTTGGCGCTTTTTCCCCTCTGTTCCCCCTCGATCGAGCATGTCTTTTGTCCTGGTGATCTGCCGTGGAATGTTCCTCAGCAGTTTGTTTGAGATGCCTGATCTTGGGTTAAATTTCTCTCTTGTGAAATTAGGGGAAAGAACGTGAGCATCAGGAATTTGGACCAGGGCTTCACGCACGTCTTCGAATTAACGTTCGAGAGCGCTGAGGGATTAGCAGAGTACGTGGATCATCCTGCTCACACCGAATTCTCGAACCAGTGCCGTCCCCATCTGGATAAATTCGTGGTGATCAACTACGAGCCGACCGTCTTCTGTACCCGAATCGCCTTCTTACTGCGATATCGGTCAATTTCATGTTTGAATAAAAGGTTTGTTATGTATGACTAAACTGAAGATTGAGGTGCCGTTATATCGAACAAGGTGATTAATATGGTTCAGACTCTAAAGACTTTTGTCTTTGCAAATAACAAGTCAGAAATAGCACTACATCTAAATTGTAAAAGTAGTCCTAAACCTATTGTACCACGGGTAATTAAGTACTAAACATTTTAATTAGGCCAATTTAGTCATAAACTTTATTGAAAATTTGTCAATATAGTTCTTTTGGCCAATTTTAATTAGAAATAGCTGAAATGAACACTAGACATCTTACATAATATGACCGGCGTTAACGTGGATAATTTTTTCTTTTTTTTTTAAAGAGAATTTTCTCATTTTTTTCCTTTCCTTTTTCTTTCGCAAAGTTCTTAGCTATGGCTGGTGTCTAGCCACAGGGAAGGCCAAAAAGGGCACTGTGACCCTCGTCAAATTTGGCGAGACCTAACTCTCGCAACCTACAAGAGTGCAACCCTCATGACCTAGGTGAAGGTGGCCCTCACTTAGGCCGTGATGGTGACCCTCATTGGTTCTTACTTGTGGCTAGTCGTCAGCTACCGACCATAGGCCAAAATAAAAAAAGAAAGGAAAAAATTAAAAATTAAAAAAAAAAATCAGAAATTTTTTTTAAAATACAAAAATTGTTTGCATTTGCACCAACTAGCATACACATGAGCAATTTCCCAGCCAAAATCATCCAAAAGGATTACATTGGTAAATCAACAAAATGTTTAAAACTAAATTAACAAGTTAAAATATTGATGACTGAAATAACTGTTGTACAATAAATTAAGGATTTTTTAGATAATTTTCTTGATATTATCATCCCAGAAAAAGTGGAATTTTGATTGAAGAATAGAACATCTATTTTAACAACTCATTGCAATAAGAAAGCCTTTCCATTTGGAGTCAATCCTAGTATATGTCTTGGATTTCGCGTCATCTTGTAAATAAATTTTGCACGACCTCAAAGTGCATGACCCGTCTTAAAGCCAGGCAGGCGTGGGTGAGCCGCAATTAGAGCCGCCAATGTCATGCTAGCAGTGGGCCTGAAACTTCTTAATTGGGATAAACTTTTCGAATCGATGTGAACGGGACGAATACGGATCTTGGATGAATACACAACTCTCAAGTGACTCAAAAGAGACAGAGATACCCGTCGGATGTCCTTACATTCACGATTAAAAAAAAAAAAAAACAGATTCCGTTTGAACTTTTATGATGGATAGGTCCTTTGGAAATTTGAACTCTCTTTTTGGTTAAATACGCTTTATCAAGTCCCTTTAGATACTTGTAGGCTTAATTCTTTATTTAAGTGAAGGCAGGGGATTCAAATCTTTAGATACTTTTAGGCTTAATTCTTTATTTAAGTGGAGGCAGGGAATTCAAATCTCCACCTTCTTAGGAATTTGGATTAGTTCAAACGAAACACTACTTCTAGAAATATATCTAAGAAGCAATTCGAATACCAATTGATCGCCACCATTGAATTGAAACATACCTTATCGAATCGATCTGGTCAAACCATCCTCCAAAAGAACATTGGTGGCAACTCACGTGACGAAATTCCAATTGAGTCACCCATGACGACGAAGCTGTGAAGTGACGTGAGACGGGAAGGACTCATCGCCGTTTGTTTTCGACTTTCCAGAAATTTCATTTGGAAAGTTCAAAAGAAGGAAGCGTGCAGACATGGGAGTGGTGAAAAGTAGGATGCAACGCGCCCAAGTATAAATAAGAGACCGCCAGGTGACAAATGAAGTATAGAGAAAACTTGAGAAAATGGAGGAAGCCAAAGGACTAGTGAAGCATGTGTTGCTTGTGAGGTTCAAAGATGATACCACGCCTGACCAGATTGAAGAACTCATCAAGGGCTTCGCCAATCTCGTCAATCTCGTCCCTCCCATGAAATCTTTCCACTGGTCTCTCTCTCTCTCTCTCTCTCTCTTCTATCTCGCTGAGCCAAATGATTTTGTGTGATCATTTCTGGGGTTAATGTTACAGGGGAAGGGATGTGAGCATTGAGAACGTCCATCAAGGCTTCACTCATGTGTTCGAGACAACGTTCGAGAGCACAGAGGGAATAGCAGAGTACTTACCTCATCCAGCGCATGTCGAATTCTCAAAGCGGTTCCTCCCCCGGTTGGAGAAGGTCCTTGTGGTCGACTTCAAGCCGACCACTGTTCGCGCTTAAACCAAATCGAATCGTACTATGTTCTGCTGATGCCATGCTTAAATGAAAGTTTTATTGCATGAGAGTAATAAATTGAATTCTATTGTACTGTAGTGTTGGTTAATGTAATCGATATGGTTTGAAAAGTTATATTGGTAAAATCTTCATATTTTCTTCGTGTAATATGGCGAATTTTGTTTTCCAATGCACAGCTTTGATGAGATAGCCGTGCTACTAAAAAACAACAAATATTAAGACTTGTCTAAATTGATTTGATGATTAAGTAGTAAGGTCTCAAACGTTGCTAACTCTAGAGAAAAATTCACAGGAAGGTTCTGTGGCCACCTATGAAATTTATCTCTGGTCCGTATCTTTTGTTTCAGGTCCTTATGAGTCTTTTCGCCTGGCCTTTAGCCAGAGTCTACATCTCCTTGTCGAATCTCCTCATTGTTCGAACGCTTTATCATCTCGAAACGAAAATTTTTCATATCATACTGCGATTAAAGTTGGACCTAGTTTTATCTGTTCAGTAAATTCATTTGTCATCGAATCTTTGCAAAACGACTACTTTTCAAATTTCATTAAATCACCAGCCGATCTTTCCCGACAGTCTGTTGACAATAAAAAATGTTCGGAGTGTAGTATGCGACAGTTTGATCGACAAAAACTTGTTGGAGGTCGAGTAGTGGAGTCAAGTAATCGTCAAGTAGCGAAGTCAATGTAGATATTGACGTAACCGTCAAGTAGTGGAGTCTTAGTATGCGCTTGTAATCGTCGATTATAAGCTATAGAAAGTCGCATTGTACTCTTTGTGAAGGATCACCAATCAATGAACACCGGTTGTTCAATTTTACTTCAACTTATATTTACATTTCGGTTTCCTTTTACATGGCTGGACACGACTGTCTGACAGTACTTTTGATCTTTTTGTCGAATTGCGCTTCTTGTCCAAAAATTAGCAAATGACTCTTCACATCCGCTATCCATTGGCTCATTAATCATATTTTGAAGGTCATTTTGTCAATATTTTTTGGTGAAACATCTCTTTTGGCACACCCGATGGGACTCTTGTTCATTGATCGGAGGATGTTTTCTTGGTGAGAACCAAAAATCAACAAAAACCAGATAATGTTGCCGGTAACAACAATCCAATACCATAAACTAGAAACAAAGTTACCTTGCATTTTGAGTCTTCAGCCGCTAGGAGAGCAGTAGAAGGAAATCGAACTGAAGAAGTCAATCTTCAAAGGCATCTTACAAAAGACTTGCTAAGGGATGTTGCTCCTAACAACCAGGTCAAACGAGGACATAGAGTGGTCATCGAGGCCAGAGAGCATGGACAAGGAGCAGCTCCTATAAAGCTTTTAGGATAGTGAAAGGGATATAAATGAATTGAATTGGGGGAGAATGTGTTTGGGATATATATGTGAAAATTATAATTAACTTACAAAGACACCTTTCGATGTAACAATAAGTTTTTCTTTGGAACTCTAAAGTTAAATGTGTTTAGGCTAGACCACTACTATGATGGGTGACCTCCTAAGAAAGTGTTGACCCTTACTCTCCAGGAGAAAATCGTGAGGCTTGTGTAGGACTAGCCAAAGTGAACAATATCTCGAGTGAATTAATCCAGATATGTCATAATATGGTGTTAGAGTAGGATCCCCTCTAGTAGATGTATGGTTTGAAGACAAAACATGTGCAAGTTGGTAGGCCTATAACGATGGGTTCGATAAGGATGGAGAGTGGTCATTGAGGCTAGATGGCCTGGACAAAGAGTGACTCATGGTAGGCTTCTTGGATGACGAATGGGACATGAATGAATCAGATTGCCCACTGAATAGGAGGAGGAGATACCTAGGATATATATGTAAAAGCTGAAATTAACTTATAAAGGCATCTTTTGACGTAACAGCAAGCTTTACTTTAGAACTCCAAAGTTAAGTATGTTCAGGTTAGAGGACTACCGGGATATGTGACTTTCTAGTAAAGTACCTGCTTGTACACCAAACGACTAATTTGTGAGGTTCAATGTAAGACAGGTTAAAGTAGATAATACCTCAAATGAATTAATCTAGAGATGTTACGTCCATTCTCAGTACTTATGATTTTTTTTTCTGGCTGAATTGTGCTTTTTGTCCAAAACTCAGCAAAGAATCCATCACGTTATTTGTCGATTGGCTCATCAATTTATATTTTGAAACGTGTTTCGTCGACCTCGGTGCAACACGCTCAAGTGTGGTTCTTTTCCTTTGCATGATTTCATTATTTTCAACCGACATTCATGCTGCATTTGCGAGTTTCCAGAAACTAGTCAAAGATGAAGTCCTAGAAGTACGTTATATAGATTCGCATCACCCGCAAAATGTGTTTATAAGTAAAATGAATAGAAATCTAGCGTATGGGAGCGTAGTCTTAGATAATTAAAATGAAGTACTTAGCTAGATCTGATCAACTTTAAGCGTTGGCAAGATCTATAGAGTAACTTAAGATAAAATGGGAAAACCTAGCATAGGGGAGCGTAGTCTCGGATATTGAAATGAAGTACTTGGCTCGGCCCGCGTTAACTGCCCAAAAGATTAATAGAGTAACTTACGACAAAAGGGGAAAACCTAGCATGTGGGAGCATCGTCTTAGATAATTGAAATCAAGTACGTAACTCCACCTAATCCGCTTTGACTGCTAGAAAGATCTATAGAGTAACTTAAGATTAAAAAGAAAAAAAAAAAGGAAAACCTTAGCTTGAATCAACGATTAAAAATGTAAGAATTCTATCACATGAAATGTATTTGACATATAAGATACGCTCTTGACTCAGGTTACCTATATCTACAAATAGTAAATTGATGATGTGGCTTCTGGAGGATTTTGCAATGATTTTGCTGCTAATTAAAATAAAATTTATATGTTAGATTAATTTGATTAGTACAAGGGTAATCTTAAGGATTTCATAAAGTTTTGATTCTTTTCCCACATCACACTCTTTAATCGATGTATTCATACTCTCACTATTTCTAACCTAAATATAATGGAGGACTAATGGCTACAAGACGAAGAATGTTAGGTGGGTAATGTTAAATAATTGAAAATTTTAAGGGTAAATGTATACTACCCTAAAAACCGGGTGTGAATTCTGTAATTTTCTCAGACCATTATATATAAATGACGGGATAGTGTGGGCTGAGCTTGAGTACTCTGGAGTGTGGACCAGAATTTGGAACTCCGTAGTAGGAAACTAACAATGGAGGAAGCAAGGGATTGGTGCGGCATGTACTCCTGGTCAAGTTCAAAGACGGAACCCCACCTGCCAAGCTGCAGCAAATCATCAAGAATTTCGCCAATCTCGTTGACCTCATCGAACCCTTGAAATCTTGGCACATGTACTCTTCTCTCTCTGTCTGATCTCTGTGTTTTCCCCGCCTTTTCTGGCGCTTTTTCCTACTTGGTTCCCCCTCGGTCGAGCATATCTATGTCCTGGTGTATCGTTCATAGACTGTTCCTTGGCTGTTTGTTTGGGATACCTGATCTTGGGTTATCATCATCTCTCCTGTAAAGCTAGGGGGAAGGTCGTGAGCATCAAGAATTTGGACCAGGGCTTCACGCACGTCTTCTATTTAACGTTTGACAGCGCCAAGGGATTAGCAGAGTACATGGATCATCCTGCTCATGTCGAATTTGCAAACCAATCCCTTCCCCATCTGGATAAACATGTTGTGATCGACTATGAGCAGACCGTTTTCCATGCCTGAATCGACTTCACTCTGCAAGCTCCGCCAGTGTTGTGTTCATTAAGAATGTTTGTTGTGCACGACTAAACTGAAGATCGAGGGCGCCGTTATCTTGAGTAAAGTAATCGATATGGTTCAGACTTGAGAGACTTGTCTTTGCAAATTACAAGTCAGAAATAGTGCTATGTCTAAATTTAGATTTGTGAGGACAGCCATTGTTGGGGTTTCATGAATCATGTATAGGTAAAATTAATAAAACACGGCGGAAACAACGATAATATATTTCTATACATGATTCTCCAAAAGCGTTTTTTTTTTTTTTTTTTTTGGTAAGGGGTAATAATATATTGAGCTTTAACCAATTACAAGTAAGGATAGGCACCACAAAACTTGCACTCAAGAAGACAGACATGTCTACTTGAGTGAGAGGGCGCCAACCGCAAAACACCGCAAAGCGGTCAAAGCAAGCAAGGGCCTAAATATGAAGCCCAAAGAAAGCCACGCAGGGCCAAGCTACCAACCTAAAAAACAAATAACCAGACAAAAGAGGAAAGCCACGCAGAGCCAAACGCCAACAAATTAAGGACAACAAAAACTACCAGAGAACAAGGCCCAAGGGCAAGAGAACGGCGAAACAAAGCAACTCTGAAGACGTGCACTCGACCAGTAGAGATGAAGAGACGAAGGCAGGCTCCCGAAGGCAAAATAAAGGAGACCTAGAAGGTCAATACAGACGAAACGAAGATAGAAGGGTCAAGTCCCCAATTCCTCTGTAACCTCCTATTTCTTGGGCAATCATCCACGCTTTTGAAAGTTAAGGCTTTATCCTTCACAACTTTAAGAAGATGCTTCTTGACAGCCGCAATCACAACCGGATGGTCTCTAAAGAGAATATCGTTTCTATACTTCCAAATGAGATGGCATAAAGCCCCAAAAGAGAAACGACCAATGGAGTGATAGAAATCCTTACCAGAGAGGAATCTCATCGCCCAGCATAGATTATCTGTCCAAGTCCCATTCCTCCAGCGTTGTTTGTGTGTTTTTAATCAAAAATCTAAATATAAAAAGGGAGTTAAACGAATTATCACTCGAAGCACACTTTAAACGAATTGGTTCGGATGTTCTTCAATTCGAGTCTTACAAACGCCGGACCTCTAGTTCAAACACACAACAATGGACGTCGAATGGAATAGAGAACTTTCGGATAATCACCACTATGATCGTACTAGCAATCTCGTGGAGACAATCCGCCGTATCTTTGATGTTTTGCTTACAGCCCAAACTAGAAAGAACTCTTTTTCTTTTTCACGTCTCTAAGACACAAAACAAAATGCCCCCTTTCTCTCTATTTTTGCAACCCCTTTTGCGGCATTTCTTGGAACGGTTTTTCACGAATCAGCAACGGTTGCTGATTGTGGGATCAGCAACCGTTGCTGATCACTCTCGAACATGCCCGATCGTGCATGCGGTCAGCAACCGCTGATTCATGCACGATTTCATGCATGAACGGTCAGCGGTTTGCTGACCATTCATGCTTCGTGCATGTGCACGATGATTCGTGCCAAATGGTCAGCAAGAATTGCTGACCATTTCCACTTTAATTAATTAATTAAATGAAAAATAAATAATTAATCAATCCCCTTAAAAATAAAAATAACATAACCTTTATATGTACATTTGGAATACATTAATATGTATTCACTTTGGGCATGCAAGTGCATCGTATGCAAGTAGGCTCGTGACTATAATACAAATTAAATTAAATCCCATTTAATTTAATTTCAAGTCGACACAATTCGATTGCAGTAATTACAAACACATTTGCAACATGATTCCTCTCTTGTTCCACGTTATCCTAATTGTTTATGATGTGGGACATCCTTAGGTTCATCACTAAGCTGGTAGTAATATATGTACTAACACATTAGTACTCCCAAAAGAATTAATTGTCCCGATTAATCTTTGGGTCCTACAAGCCATGATTAACCTCTAGCAATATGTCATGGCTAGCCAGATAGTGTGAATGCTTTAAGAACATAATGAACCTGTCAATTTTGGCTACATTGTAATTCAATCCCTCTGTCTTACTATGTCTCGATCTAATAAAAACCATAGAATATTTGTCAAGTCACAAATTCAATCATATGTACAAATCTAATTGACATGCATTTTATTTGAGACATAAACAATTTATTCTCGATTACAACCCCAGCCAAGGATTTCAATGCAATGTCATAATTAGATCGCATAGGACATCATTATTATACCTTGCATGTAACAATGAGATAGATTCCATATTGCACACAAGTGCAACTTCGTATATGAACAAACTATGACCATCGAATATAAAGACGGATCAACGACTCGACATTACGTGCACCTGTGAACCATAGTTGTTTGACACACAAGTTAACACTGTGCCTCAAGTCTAAGGATTATTTACACAAGACCAAAGCATAAACAATTAAACATTGACCATGCTAAAAGCTTCCATGTCGCTAACCATTCCATATGCATCACGTTCAGTGAACTTGTCTAATACAAACACATATATTCTAACTCAGGCATCATAATACCCAATGACATGTGACTCATCATTCCCTTAAGTATCCAATACTTAATGGCGAAGTTAAGAACACACCGATCTCAACAGAATTATTAATATCCACTCAATAATCCATTGATCAGGAACGATTTAAAGATTTAGTCTAACTATGAACCCGTCACATATATTCTTAAAGTCTCAATAATAGGTCTAGTTGCAACTGATTTTATGGAATCATTCATAAATATAAAATAATTGGACAAATGAATGAATACGTCATTGCCATTAATTAAATAATAATAATGATAGTACAACTGAAATCCCTAACATGTAACTATTACATAGTAGCTTTAGGGCATACATCCAACAGCCATGGCCTATCTGTCCATTCATTGCAGTTTCGTGTTTTCATTCTTCTTAAGGTTTACATGGAGTTTTAGTAATGTTCACACCTCCAGTTAGATGACTTGTAAATCTTCGACTCTGTATAAATAGACTTATGAGGATGATTGTCAAAAAAATCCTAAATCTTTTATAAGGCAACTATTGTCAAAAAAATCCTAAATCTTTTATACGGCAACTAAATTAAGTACTAAATCTTTTAATTGTACCAATTTATTCATAAAATTTTTGATAATTTATCAATGTAAATCCTCAAAAAAAAAATTTGGCTAGAAATTGCTAATTCAAATGCTAGCCATCATATATAACATAATTGGTGTTAATGTAGACAAATTTTTTCATATTTTAAAGATTTTTCCAATATTTTCCTTCTTTTCCTTTCCTTTTTCTTTCGCATATGGCTGGCACTCGACCATGGCCGGTGATCAACCATAGGTAGGGGCAGTGAGGGCATTGTGGTCCTCGTCGGATTTGGCGAGGGCTTGACTCCCACAGCCTGCAAGGGTGCAAACCTCGTAACCTAGGCAGGGCTCGCCCTTGTCGGCCGATTAGCGTTCATATTAGCAATTTCGGGCCATATCGGTCGGAAGAATTATAATAATAAATCGTCAAAAAGCTTAGGACTAAACTAACCCTTCTAAAATGGCCACTATTTTAGAATTTCTTGGACAATTTTCCCAACGTTACCATCCTGAAAAGTGCATAATTTTGATAGAAGAATAGGACATCTACTTCGACAACATGTTATAATAGAAAAGCCTTTTCAATGGATGTCAATCCTCGTGTATGTCTTGGACTTCACATCATCTACGTGGGGCTGTTATGCTGGTGGATAATTCCGCACGACATCAAAATTCATGACCCGTCTCAAATCCGGGCAGGCATGGCTGAGCCGCAATTAGACCCGACAATGTCGGGCTAGCAATGGGCCCGGCCCGCACATTGGAACTTCTTTATTGCGATGAACTTTTCGAATCGATGTGAACCGGATGAATGCAGATCTTGGACGAATACACAACTCTCAAGCGACTCAAAAAGATGACAGTTTGGATTCGGTTGGCAAAAATTTTATCAACGGGTTACAATAACCACAGGTACAAGTTTAGTTGAGGACTAATCCAAGCAAACGATTCTACTATTTCATTCGCGAAAAAAGAACTGATTTTTTTATCCCATCCGTTTAATCACTAAAGAGTTGATAATAGTTAGTTACTAAGAATGCGCGTATGACAAAATTTAGAAGAAATTGAACAGAAATTGATTTTAAAATTGAAATTAATTTCTCAATTTCTATTTCAGAAATTGAGAAATTAAAAATTTTAACTTCTGATTTTTTTTCAAATTTATTTATGGAATAGAAACCTATTCCAGAAATAAATAAATAAAAATCAAATTACATTACCAAACAGTTTTTCCAAATGCATTCCGGGAAACAAAAAGCAGAGAGAAATAGAGAAGTGGAAATTTTATCATGCGCGCTCTAAAGAGTTGATAATGGTTAGAAACCATTGGTAAAAAGAACATGATACTTTGCAAATTATCGACTTTTTTTTTATCTTTTCTACTAGCTTTCATTTGTCTCTTTTACCGTATTGTTATAAAAATTAGTTAGGATCACCCAGACAAATCCAAGGTCTTCTATTTGGCTGGGCTTAACTTTTGGCCCATAAGTCCTCTTGCATGTGGTGTTAATTGTGCCAATGCTGAACTCCTTTTATGCACCCATGTTACTCTACATCCTATCTGGAAAAACTAGCCATTTCCATAAACTTTTAGGTCATATTTAATGCTTTAATACTCATTAGAGTAAGTAAATAATGGACCTCATAATAGAAGGACGCACGTTTCTAATATCACACACATATATATAGTAAAAAAATATTATTATAAACGCTAATCGCATTGTCAAAATGGTTTCGTCTACCCAGAATTTAAAAAACTATGGGAAATTGCATAAAACTCCTTTAAACTTTGGGGCTTCATATTTGCCCCTGAACTTTCAAACGTTATACAATCCCTCAATTTTTGTTCTATTATAGATGTAACTCTTTATGTTTTTTTCTGTTAGCATGTAGAATGCACACAACTATTAAGGGTAAATGTATACTTTCATCTCTTTTTTTTTTAGGAAATTATCTCTTTTACCCTTTATCGTGGTAAAACATGAATAATAAATAAACTAAAACATTAAACAATCTGTCAAAATATGATTACGTAGCCACTTTAATAGAACTAAACAAATATAATTTAAGAAAAAAGAATAAACACAAATTAAATGGAAAGGGAAAATGGCTCAATGACAAAAGGTCAAATTAGAAAAATTAGCTTATACATGAGTATAATTGAATGGTTATTTATTTTAAAAAATGATTGATCAATAAAAATACTTAAAAATTTACAAAAAGAAGAAAATGATGTTCTCAGCTCATCAAAGGAAATGATAAGCAGTGACTCAATGTGATATTCCCAAGGCCTTTTCTTCCATTTTACTTGGTTGTATTTATTTTTCTTAGAATATTTTATTAGTTTTATCTAATATATTCATCATATTATCATTATTGTTATTTTTTTATCGATGTACGAATCGGTTTATTTACGTCCATTCCGTTTACCTTTTCGTTTCTTTATAAAAAGCAAGGCGAAAGAGAGACCTTCTTTGAAACGCAATGAAGTAAAATACATTTTTATGCCTGAAAAAGTCATACGAATTACATATTCTAACAAAAAAATATCATGAGGGTAAACGGCCGTAACAAATTCAGGGGGCAATTTATAATAAGTTGAAAAATTCAGGGTAATCGTGTAATACCCAAAACTTGTGTACTTTCTCCGAAGGACTATAAATTAAGGGATGGTGCCGCGCGGACAGGGACATCTGAACTCGGGAGTAGGAAGGTGACGATGGAGGAAGCGAAGGGATTGGTGAAGCATGTGGTGCTCGCCAAGTTCAAGGACGAAATTCCACCTGACCAGATCGAGCAACTCATCAAGGGTTTCGCCAATCTCGTCAACCTCATCGAACCCATGAAATCTTTCCACTGGTATTCTTCTCTCTCTCTCTCTGTCTGATCTCCGTGTCTTGTTTTTCTCTCTCTCTCTCTCTCTCTTTTGGGGCTTTTCCCCTTTATTCCCCCCACGTTCTTGGTGCTAATTTATCCCAGTTTATGTAATTGACTTCTCTGTGATTTTGGGCATTTTCTTTTAGTGAACGTTATAGATATTTGAAACCTTATGGGGAGTAGAATTTTTGCTGTTGCTGCTGTTTCTGTTGCTGTTGACATCAAGTCAAGGAGGGCAAGTGGGTTGTGGTTGGCTTTGTCAGCCTGATTTATCGTTAATTGTTTTGCTGAGATTGAGGTTATCAGAAGAGAAATCAGTGTTATGTTGCCTGACATTGGTGTTTTATATCCTAGAAGATTTGACTTCAAAGATTGTTCTTTGTTTGGATACTTCATTTTATCCGCATATCGGAGTGTTCATTGTCCTTTGGATTGGAGTTGTTCTGAGCGTCCGATTCGATCTTGCCACTGAAATAGGACCCTGAAAAGAACTCTTTAAATCAGATGCTCTTTGGAGAAATAGATTAGCAAAGATTGACCGGTAATTAGAGAACACGGGTTATTAAGCTCTATGACTCGGAGTTTAGTGGTTCGCTTAGTTTGCCCTCAGAGGTCAGGATACATTACACACCATTTGTTTTACTTGATGTGTCGTGATCTCAATAGATCTATCCTTCACTAGCGATGATCCATATCATTTTGGAGTATTCATTGTCTATCTCTACATCAGAGATTGTTCTGAGCTTACATTTGATTCCTGCAACCAAATTAGAATGCTGAAGAAACACCTTCAATCGAAGAGCCTTTCCGTCGGGCTAGATTCACAACATTCAACCAGTAGCAAAAGGACATTGGCTATTCTCTTTATGCCTCAGTGTTCACTATTTTGTCAACCACGATTTTCGATCAATAGAAGTTGGGTGCGCTAGAGTTCTCATACTTATGTCTTGGTGATCTTTCATGTTATGTTTTTTAAGAGCTTGTTCAGATGCCTGATCTTGGTTAATCATTTCTCATTTGAAATTAGGGGAAAGGATGTGAGCGTCGAGAACTTGCACCAAGGCTTCACACACGTCTTCGAGTTAACATTTGAGAGCACCGAGGGAATAGCAGAGTACATTGGTCATCCTGCACATGTCGAATTCGCAAACCAGCTCCTTCCTGTACTGGAGAAACTAGTCGTGATCGACTACAAGCCGACCATTGTCCATACCTGAGTTGGCATCATTGGAAGCTCTGCAAGCATTGTGATTGAATAATAAGTTTGTTACGTATGGCAAAACCGAAGTTTTTTTTAACTGTGCCATTATGTTGGTAAGGTGATTGATATGGTTCAGACTCGAGAGACTCGTCTTTGCAAATTACAAGGCAAAATATAACGCTGTATCACAATGGTGAATATGTTTTATCTAAATCCAGATTTATGAGGACAAACCTGGTCTGTCCATTCATTGCATTTTTCCTTTAGGTGTTCACGGAGCTTTTAGTAATGTTTATGCCTTAGGTTAAATACTGGAAAATCTTACTGAATTCGTATAAACAGACAGACAATAACATGCAGGAAAATGCAGAATGTTTGGTAGAAGAACGGGATGTCTTTTTGAACCTCTTGCTATGATATGTTTGGTGGAAGAACGGGACGTCTTTTTGAACCTCTTGCTATGATAGGAAAAGCCTTTTCTTTAGGGATCATTTGTTGTTTATGTCCTGAATCTCACACCCTCTATGCATGGAATGTTACACTGGTGGATAAGTCCCGTGCCGGGCGGGAGTGGGTGACCTGCGATACGAGTCAACGATGTCATGCTTGCTGTGTAAGCTGGTTATGGTAACAGCTGGTGCAAGAGGGACAATTTGATATCCGATCCGCAAAGGACGGGCATTGATCCTTCAGTAAAATGACACTTATAATAGCACACGTGCTTCTTTTAATATTGATCTTTCAACAAGATATCAGTACTTCAGACCGAATATGGTACAAATCTAGGTTTATTTTTGGCCTTCCACTGATTCAAGTCTAGTTGAGAACTGATCCAAGGAAACGATTCTACTACTTCGATGGCAGAAAAAAGTGGATCTCCTTCATGCTGGTAAATTACTAAAAAGAGATGGTAAATATATAAAAATTAGAGGTAAAAAACAGGGAAAATTAACCGATCAATCTTAAACCTATTGTATGGATGTTAATTCAATCTGTTACTTTTTAATTTTATCAATTCAATCCTAAAACTTTACGCAAAATACAAATGAAGTCTTTTCGGTCAATTTCTGCTAGAAGTTGCTGTCGTGGTGGTGTGCCACATAGGATGGCTGGTGATGATCAAACTACCATGTCGGGATTTCCAACGAAAATTAATATGAAGACTTATATTAGAATTTTGCGCAAAAGTTGATGACTAAATTGGTTAAATTGAAAAATTTATGACTAAATTGGCATCCATATGATAATTTTAAAACCGATTGGGCAATTTTCTCCTTAAAAAACATGAGACTTTGATTCTCTAGAAGATTTTATAAAACGGGCTTTCTAGCAAAATATGGACTTTTCTTATCTTTTACTAGCTTTTATTTGTCTCTCTTAACAAATGTCTTATGTTTACCTACTTTTATACTAGAATTCCAACTTTTCTTTGATTCACTTACCAATCTTTTTCTATTAGGTAGCCAACTAGTTTCTTTACCTACTCTTATTTGAGTTACTCACTCATATTTATTTGCTTACTTTTAATTTACCATTTGTCTCTCTTAAGATACTAATTTTTAGTCTACCAAACTTTTATTTACCTCACTTACCAACTCCTTACATTTACCAATCCTCTTTA
The DNA here is from genome assembly GCA_014182715.1 of Eucalyptus cloeziana. Classification (NCBI taxonomy): domain Eukaryota; kingdom Viridiplantae; phylum Streptophyta; class Magnoliopsida; order Myrtales; family Myrtaceae; genus Eucalyptus; species Eucalyptus cloeziana. The sequence continues at coordinate 31,699,444 of CM024635.1, read as the reverse complement.
AAAATTATCAGTCTAAATTAAAATGAATTGTCTTCTCATTTCTAATTAAGTTATCAACTCTCGTTAAAATTACTTAATTTACCAAAGTTCTCTTTTGTATGTTTTTATTCGAATTCATTAACTTTTGTAATGACTTATCAATTATTTTCTTTTTATCTTTCTTACTAACGGCTTAAATTTACCAAATATAATGTGAATTTTCCAATATGTATTGGTGTGACAAACCAACTTCTCTTCCACAATGCAACCAACTAGTGTTGAGTACATACTACTGGTAATTTGCTTCCTTTAAAAAAAAAAAAATTATCAACTTTTGTCTTCCTTACTAACCTCTAAGTTTATCAACTCTTATATAAAATTACAACAAAAATACAAGTAAATTATGAAATTTTCATCAATTGAGTTATCAACTAATTTTGGATTACCAACTTTCATTTAAGTTATAATAACCACCGATACAAGTCTAGTTGAGGACTAATTCAAGCAGACAATTCTACTATTTCGTTTGCGAAAAAAGAACTAATTTTATTTCCATCCCATTTAATTACTAAAGAGTTGATAAACGTTAAAACCCCGAGGGTTAAGAAATATAATACTTTGCAAATTATCGACTTTTCTTATCTTTTCTACTAGCTTTCGTTTGTCTCTTTTACCGTATTATTCTAAAGATTAGTTAGGACCACCCGGACGAATACAAGGTCTTCTATTAGGCTAGGCTTAACTTTTGGCCCATAAGTCCTCTAGCATTTGGATTTAATTGTGCCAATACCAAACTCCTTTTACGCACTCATATTACTCTATACCCTATCCGGAAATACTAGCCATTTCATAAAACTTTTAAGTCATATTTTATAGTTTAATGCTCATTAGAGTAGGTAACTAATGGACCTCATAATAGAAGGACCCACGTTTCTAATATCAAAATATGTAGTTTAAAAAAATATTATAAACACTAATTGCATTGCCTAAATGTTGTCATCTACCCAGAATTAAAAAGAACTAGGGTAAATCACACAAAAGTCCTTTAAACTTTGGGGCTTCACATATGCCCCCGAACTTTCAACTGTTATACAATCCCTCAATTTTTGTTCTATTACAGACGCTAAGTCTTTATGTTTTTTCCGTTAGCATGTCGAATGCATACAACTATCAAGGGTAAATGTATACTTTCATCTCTCTTTTTTAGAGGAATTATCTCTTTTACCCTTTATTGTTGTAAAACATAGAACTAAACAAATATAATTTAAGAAAAAAGAATAAACACAAATTAAATGGAAAGGGAAGATGGTTCAATGACAAAAGGTCCAATTAGAAAAATTAGCTATACATGAGTATAATTAAATGGTTAATTATTGTACAAAATGATTGATCAATAAAATACTCAAAATGTTACAAAAAGAAGAAAATGATGTTCTCAGCTCATCAAAGGAAATGATAAACAGTGACTCAATGTGATATTCCTATGGCCTTTTCTTCCATTTTACTTGGTTGTATTTCTTTTTCTTAGAATATTTTATCAGTTTTATCTGATATATTCATCAGATTATCATTATTGTTTACTTATTTTTGTCGATGTATCCGTCGGTTTATTTCCGTCCATTCTCTTATCATTATGGCGGTTTTCATTTCTTTATAAAAAGCAAGGGCCGGGGCGGCCGAGCCTTGCCAAAAGAGAGACCTCCAACAGAAAAATATCATGAGGGTAAACGGCCGTAACAAATGCAGGGATTTGAAATATGCAGGGTAATCGTGTAATACCCGAAACTTGGGTGGAGTTTGTGTACTTTCTCCGAAGGATTATAAATTAAGGGATGGGACGGCACGGACAGGGACTTCTGAACTCCGGAGTAGGAAGCTGACGATGGAGGAAGCGAAGGGATCGGTGAAGCATGTGCTGCTCGCCAAGTTCAAGGACGAAATCCCACCTGACCAGATCGAGCAACTCATCAAGGGTTACGCCAATCTCGTCAACCTCATCGAACCCATGAAATCTTTCCACTGGTATTCTCTCTCTCTCTCTCTCTCTCTCTCTGATCTCTGTGTATTGTTTTTCTCCTTTTTTTGGGCTTTTTCCCTTGATTTCCCCCTCGTTCTTGGTGCTTATTTGAACCCAGTTTATGTAATTGGCTTCTCTGTGATCTTAGACATTTTCTTTGAGTGCGCGTTATAGATATCCGAAACCTCATCGTGGAGTCGAGATTTTGTTGTTTTTTCTGCTGTTTCTGTTGCTGTTGACATCAAGTCAAGGAGGGCAAGTGGGTTGTGGTTGGCTTTGTCTGCCTGATTTGTGATTAATTGTTATGCTGAGATTGAGGTTGTCAGGAGAGAAATTGGTGTAATATTGCCTGACGGAGGTGTTTTAAATCCTTATAAAATTTGACTTCAAAGATTAATTTTTGTTTGGTTACTTCATTTTATACACATATCGGAGTGTTCATTGTCCTTTGAATTGGAGTTGTTCTAAGCGTCCGATTCGATCTTGCCACTGAAATAGGACCCAGAAAAGAACTCTTTGAATCATATGTTCTTTGGAGAAATAGATTAGCAAAGATTGACCGGTAGTTAGAGAACGCAGGTTATTAAGCTCTATGACTTGGAGTTTAGTGGTTCGCTTAGTTTGCCCTCGGAGGTCAGGATACATTACACACCATTTGTTTTACTTGATGTGTCGTGATCTCGATAGATCTATCCTTCACTATCGAGGATCCATATCATTTTGGAGTATTCATTGTCTATCTCTAGATCAGAGATTGTTCTGAGCTTACATTTGACTCTTGCAATCAAATTAGAATGCTGAAGAAACACCTTCAATCGAAGAGACTTTCCATCGGGCTAGATTTGCAACATTCAACTAGAAGCAAAAGGACATTAGCTATTCTCTTTATGCCGTAGTGTTCACTATTTTGTCAACCAGATTTTCGATCAATAGAAGTTGGGTGCGCTAGAGTTCTCATATTTATGCCTTGGTGATATGTCATGTAATGTTTTTTAAGAGCTTGTTCAGATGCTTGATCTTGGTTAATCATTTCTAATTTGAAATTAGGGGAAAGGATGTGAGCATCGAGAACTTGCACCAAGGTTTCACACACGTCTTCGAGTCAACATTTGAGAGCACCGAGGGAATAGCAGAGTACATTGGTCATCCTGCTCACGTCGAATTCTCAAACCAGTTGCTTCCAGTACTGGAGAAAATAGTCGTGATCGACTACAAGCCGACCGTTGTCCATACCTGAGTTGGCATCGCATTGGAAGCTCTGCAAGCATTGTGATTGAATAATAAGTTTGTTATGTATGGCAAAACCGAAGTTTTTTTTAACTGTGCCATTATGTTGGTAAGGTGATTGATACGGTTCAGATTCGAGAGACTCGTCTTTGCAAATTACAAGGCAAAATATAATGCTGTATCACCATGGGGAATATGTTTTGTCTAAATCCAGACTTATGAGGACAAACCTGGTCTGTCCATTCATTGCAGTTTTTCTTTAGGTTGTCACGGAGCTTTTAGTAATGTTTATGCCTTAGGTTGGATCACTGGAAAATCTTACTGAATTCGTATAAACAGACAATAATATGTGGGGAAAAGCAGAATGTTTGATAGAAGAATGGGACATGTTTTTGAACCTCTTGCTATGATAGGAAAAGCCTTTTCGTTAGGGTTCAATCGTCATTTATATCCTGAATCTTGTGCCCTCTATGTATGGGATGTTACACTGGTAGATAAGTCTCGTGCGATCTCAAAGTACATGACCCATCCTAGAGCTGGGCGGGAGTGAGTGACCTGGATCCGAGTCAACGATGTCATGCTAGCAGTATCAGCTGGTTATGGTAACAGCTGGTGCAAGAGGTGCAATTTGATATCTGATCCGCAAAGGACGGGCATTAGAACTCTGCATATTCTCAGTATCAACTTAGGACGATCGTGCCTTCATGTAGTCTCGATGCTTCTGCTCCGCAAAGGATGGGCTATGATCCTTCATTAAAATAACACTTATAATGTTGCACATGCTTCTTTTAATATGGATCTTTCAACAAAATATCAGTACTTCAAAACGAATCCGATGCAAGTCTACGTTTATTTTTGGCCTACCACTTACAAGTCTAGTTGAGAACTGATCCAAAGAAACTATTCTACTACTTCGCTGGCAAAAGAAAAAAGGATCTTCTTCATGCTGGTAAATTACTAAAAAGAGAGTAAATATGAAAAATTTAGTGGTAAAACACAAGGGAAGTTGTCCATTCAGACTTAAACCTATTGTATAGCTACCAATTAAGTCATTTCGGTCAACTTTTGTTGGAAATTGCTAATGTGGCAGTGTGCCACATAGGATGGCCGAACTGGCACGTGAGCGATTTTTGGCAAAAATTGAAAAGCTATGTGAAAATTTCACACAAAAGTTGAAGACTAAATTGGCAAATTAAAAATTTTAGGACTAAATTAGCATCCATATAAGTAAATTTGAAGATGATTGGGTAATTTTCTCTTAAAAAATAGGGAAAATTCTAAATAAAGGGAGAGTGCCATCATTTTCTTAAATAATAATCTAAAGTACCTAGAGATTTAGTTCAAAGCAAATAAGACGCTCATTTTATTTTTTCTCCAGCCTAGTAGAATCCTCTAAGAAGTACAACTAGGCTTAGTTGGAAATGTTATTATCTTGACATCATTGAGTGTCTCTATGCTTTGAACTGAATCTCTAGATAGTTTGTAGCTAAAAGGCAATCCCTAAAAGGCTTGAACATGAGATTTGCCTATTATGGATCCATAATTGCTGCAACTAACCTAGTTTTCCTTGGTTCTAAGCATAGATCCCACTTCAATACCAAAGAAGGGACTTATGCTTAAAATTAGGGAAAACCAAGTCAAAGTACCTTTATTTTCTTAAATAATGGCTTGAAGTAAACATTATTTAAATAAAAAGCCTGCAATGGCCATATCAATTTTAAAGAAATGCCCAAACTCATTATTTATTGAAGGGCAATTTCATCATTTAAATAGTTTTTAATTTTTTTTTCTTTTTTTTTGTTTTTCCTTCCAAAAAAACTAAAAACTATGAAAACTTAACCCAAAAGAGAGAGATGAAAAACACGAGAGGAAGGCTCCCTCTCGCCTATGGTTGCCACCTCATCGTCGGTGGGGGTGACGGCCAATGGGGCGGCAGCTACAAGTGGGAGGGAACCTTCTCACTTCTATTTTTTTTTTTTTTTTTTTTTTTTTTTTTTAATGTAATTTAATTTAAATTTAAATTGTATTTAGGCGAAATTATCCCCGATCGGCCAGAATTTTTTGCTAGTCGACGAATCGGTAAGACTAGACCCTTATTTGAAATAACCATAATTACTTTAGGCCTTCCTTTGTGACTAATATAACCATTTCATACCCTTATTTGAAAAACGATAGTACTTAAAGTCATTATTTGGAATTTGCCCTAAAAAATGCAAGACTTTGAATCTCTCAAAGATTTTATAAAATGGGTTTTTTTAGCAAAATATGGACTTTCGTATCTTTTGTTGGCTTTTATTTGTCTTTCTTAACAATGTCTCATATTTACTTACTTTTATACTAGAATTCCAACTTTTCACAAATCTTTTTCCACTAGGTAACCAACGAGTTTCAGTTTACCTACTCTATTTCGAGTTACTTAATGATACTTATTTGCTTATTTTTTATTTACCATTTGTTTCTCTTAAGATACTAATTTAGTTTACCAAACTTTTATTTGTCTCACTTACCGACTCCTTACATTTACCAATCCTCTTCAGAAATTTTCAGTCTAAATTAAAGTGAATTGCCATCTTATTTCTAATTAAAATATTAACTCTCATTTGGATTACTTAATTTACCAACATCATCTTGCATGTTTTTATTTGAATTCGCTAACTTTTGTAATGACTTCATCAATCTTTATTTTTTTTTTTGTTTTTCTTACTGGCGGCTTAAATTTACCAAATTTTACATGAATTTATCAATATGTATTTGTATGAGACACCAACTTCTCTTCCACGATGTAACCACCTAGTGTTGAGTTGATACTACCGGTTATTTGGTTTTTTTTTTTATTATTTAAATTTATCAACTTTTGTCTTCCTACTTACTAACCTCTAAGTTTAACAACTCTTATACAAAATTACAACAAAAATACAAGCAAATTACAAACTTTTCATCAATTAAGTTATCAACTAGTCTTGGATTACCAACTTTCATTTAAGTTGCTAACAATGTTTGTTTTGTTCTTTCTTTAAATTCACTAAGTTTTGTAGTAAATCACCAACTTTTTTTTTTTTAATCACTAACGCCTTAAATTGACTTTACCAACTTGATCCAATTGACTTGCTAACATTAAGAAATTCAAAAATGAGTTATTAAGGGCCCTATTTTCGGTTATTAACCTCACTTAAATTGCTTACTAACTTTTTTATTGTATTTTTTTATTTGCTTAATTTGGCTTATCTTTTTACCAATTTTTATTTATTTCTCTTATCGACGTCACAAAACGGATAGCTTTAAGGGCCTTCATCTTAGATCCTATGACTCACGGCCCAGGACTTCCATCTTCAATTATGCTCCCGATGGCCAAAGGCTCTCGCCTAACAGAACTGAATGAGATATAAGTACGGCTCTGTTTATTTTGCAAGGAAAGAGGAGTAGTATGGGCCTTGCCACTTTTGCTACCCCACCATCATCGGAAAGGGTCGGCGATAGTGAGGCGAGGGTCAGCCGGGGTTCTGGGTCTTGGCCAACGATCCGCAACCCTTGCCGACTATTGGCAAGGGCCTATAAGTCCTCGCTAGATCTAGGGTGAGGGCTCGTGGCCATCCCCCAGATCTAACGAGGGTTGTCGGTTCTCGCCCAATTGGGCCAAGGGCTACCACTAGCTTGGGTGGGGCCCTCATTGGTGGTTAGCTAGGGTCGTCGGCCACTGGTTGGGGCTCGGTGACCCTAGCCAACCCTCACCCACCAGGTCATTAGCCCTTTCCGACAACGATGGGGCACCAACACCAAAGGCCGTGGAGGCCCTCATTGAAGCTATAGCTACCTCTTTTTTTAATTTAGTTTTTAAATTTATTTTAATTAATATTTTATTAAAAATTATATTTGGGGGCTTATGGCACAACGTGGACATTTTTTAAAAAAAAAAATTGCCACGTCAATAAATAAAAAGTCGTCGGAAAATATCACATCAGTAATTTGGTTAGTATTTCTTATTGTTAACACTAAAGTATATCATTTGTATTTATTTTGCATGGTAACATTCCAATTTTTCTATTCTTTTCTTCCTCATTATAGAAAAATAACAAAAATCTGTCTAGTAATATCACTTAATTTTTCTATTCCTAGAAATAGAAAAGTAGTTAGGAAATAGATTTACAACAGAAATAAGAAGTAGAAAAAAAAAAAAGTAACTTTATGTTCTTGCTAGAAATAAATAATTTTCTTTCTTCTCTCTTTTTTTTCCTCCTTCTTCTTCCTCTTCTAGTTAGTCGGTGGAGACTCGCTACCCGCCGCCACCACCCTTGCCGGTCGCCATTGCTCAATGATTGCCTAAATGAGGAAGAAGTAGAGAGGCAAAAAGGAAGAGAAGAAAAATCAAAAAAAAATTACTAAAAGATTGAAAGTAATTCTAAATCACAAAAAAAACTTGTAGATCATATCAAACGCATTCATGTTCTTTTTATATTCCAAGAATAGAAATTTTGTGCAGTTACCAAACTCGTTATTTTACTCAGAAACTATTCTAGAGAATATAAATAAAAATAGAAAAGAATCATTTTTGAAAATAACAGAAATATAACCAAACATATTTGAAGTGTTCGATTTTAGTAATTAAGTGTACATTTTGAAACTTCTGGCACTTTAATGGCCCCCATACTAAATTTTGGCACTTGTATCCGCGATTGGTAGGTGATAAATGGTTATTTTGGATGGGGGAACTCTTGTGATCCGATAGGATTTTGAGTTTGCGAGCTAGAATGCTCGACTTGATAATGAGAACCCTGACCGAAAAGTGCGTGATGGCTTCGTTAGGAGTGGAGCACGATCGAATTGCTAATGTTAATTGTCACGTCAAGTTCGTGATAAAATCGGTCATCCAACGCAACCACAAGCCGTAGGCGGTTCTTATTCCGGTGATTGGAGATTGTCCGGATGTGGCGGCATTTCGCCACGCAGCTTCATTTCGCAAAATTGGATCGTTTGCAGCCGGTCTCTCTGCTACAATCTACGGTTTCCACTCCGTCTCTTGAGGCTCTCGCAAGTTCAAGATTACAAGATCGCCATAACCAGTTATTCTAATGATCCCGACTGCATTTTGGCATGTCAATCTTAGTCCGGTCCCCAATTAATTGATTCTCTCTGCCTGCTAATCAGACTATTTACCATTTTAAACATATGATTGAAATTAAGGAAGAACCAACGCCTGGCCCCCTGCCCTGCAAGATCAATAATTTGGCAGAAATAATTGACTTCGACAGTTTTTATGAAACAGAGAAACGCAGTAGCTGCTTCCCGAATCCTGAATACAAAAATCCCACCACCAAGTATCAGCTATTACCTAAAGTCTACTTCAGCACAGGAACCCTTGAATACGGCAAAAGGAAGAAACCCCTCTTGATTCTGAGCTCCATCACGACTGGTAAGTTTCCTCGGTGCGCAACAATGTCCCACACCCACAACATCCACCCCAATACTTGACATCCAACCATTAAATCCGTTCCCATGCGCAACAGCGACTTCAGGTATTTCATGTATCGGCCAATCCTTCATTAAGTTGCATTGCGTAAAAGCAAAATTTGGAACCAATGACCTGAAAGAAGATGAATGGCTACCAGAAAACGCCAAAATCAAAATTCATGGCTCTGCCACTGAATGCTCTGCCTCAGTCGCAGGAGGCACAATCATTGTATCAGCTACCAAGGGCAGATCCCCAGCCGGCTCAACACCTGAAAATGTATCCGATGGCCCAACCGGCGGTGCAAGTGCAGCTTCTGAACCAGGAGGGACAACTAAGCCTGAAGTATCCGGTTCTCTCTGATCAAACTTGGAAACACGAGGCCTCCTGTTTCTTTCGTAGCTGCGGCTGCGACTCCGGCTCCTGCTCCGGCTAGGGCTACGGCTATAGCTACGGCTCCGCCCCCTCGACCAACTCCGGCTTCGGCTGCGACTCCTGCTCCTGCTCCAGCTCCTACTGCGACCACGGCTTCGGCTTCTGCTACGACTTCTGCTGCGGCTCCGGCTGCCCCATGTTCGAACCATATCTGGGCTACGACTGTAACTTCTACCTCTACCCATATCCGGAAGCTCTCTTCTATTACCAAACCGCCCCCGTCCACGCCCGCGTGCATAGCCGCCACGTCCATCCATATCAAACCGATCATTTGGGCCCCGGTCATTCCTATCCCAACCACCCTGACCGCTGCCTGGTGGTCCACCAAATCCTCGGGGTCCTCGACCACGCCTGGGAAAGAATTCACCTCTTCCACCACGGTTTCCAAAGCCATCTCGGCCTCCTCCACGTCCCCCAAACCCACCATCTCTTATTCCACCCCGACCACCGAAGTTCCCCTCCCTCATACCACCACGACCACCAAAGTTGCCACCACCCATACCACCATGGCCACCAAAATCACCACCACTCATCCCAACACGACCTCCTGAATCCCAACGTCCACCACCACCAGAATCAAATCGGCTGCCCCTTCCACGATCTTTGCCAAAACCAGACCCACCCCGAGAAGCCACCTCTCTCACCTCGGTGGGAACTTGCTGGTCTGCCCCTTCTAGGACTTTTATCAAATCCGCTGCATATTTCCAGTCCTGCTCAGAGAAGAAAGTATACGACACTCCGGTTGCACCAGCCCTCCCAGTTCTCCCAATTCGGTGGACATAATCCTCAATCCCAGTAGGGAAATCGTAATTGATCACTACCCTGAGACACAACAAATGCAAATTCAGGGATATGAGTTCTTCAAACAGACCTTGTTGCTTACTGGTTCAGACAGGTAAACAAGTTCTAAAACAGAAAAAACAAAGAACTAACCTGATATCTTTTATGTCAAGGCCCCGGGCAGCAACATCAGTGGCAACTAATACAGGGCTCCTTCCACTCCGAAACTGATTTAGAGCCCAGTCTCTCTCGCCTTGAGACTTGTCTCCATGAATAGCAACGGCTCCAAAATTACGTCCAATGCTGCGCGCAAGCTGATCACACAACCTCTTCGTAGAACAAAAAACAATTACCTTAGAACCGCGTTCTTGGGAACGAAGGATCTGCTCCAGACGCCGCTGTTTTTCCATTTGGGGTACCACTTCAACATGCTGCACAGCAGAAAAGAATTCTTTTGAACAGAGTCTCAGAAAGATTATCAGGCCATGAAGCAAAGGAACCAAGATTAAATCCAATAGCAGAGTTGTACTCATGAGTAGATAAATCTATGAGATTAGCCCCCGACCTTGTCAAACCTAGAATTTTATTATAAGGAAGAGCTTCATCTCACAAATGAAAGGACTGCACCCTTTTGTCATATGAATCCAATAGAAACACGAACAAAACAAGATCATATCTCATAGGTAATTGTTAATCTAAGAAAGGTAACCAGGTCAACTTTTTAAACCTAACCCACACCTTTTTTGTAATATAATCACGCACGACTTACTTAAGCACGTTAAATCTCACCAACTTTACCTCACAATAAGAAGAGCGTGAAAAAATTTGGCATACCATGCACATTTGCTTACCCTTGCACATTTTACATCCCATCAAGCACAATGACTAGCTGAGTATCTGAACACTTACAGGAGAAGGCTAATTCTTTATCCTTAAAAGTGGAAACAAATACTATATTAGGATCCCATTGTCCAAAAATCAAATTATACAGTATTATGGATTAAACGCTCTTAAATTTCCACCGATCTACATGTTGTTCTGTAAGTAAATACTTTAACCTAAGTTGATACTCTGATGAATCTATTCAAACGAACATGGCCATTATCTGTACTTAAATTCAACGCGTAACAATATTCCCCATAAATCTTGACAATTTCAGATTTTAAGTGCTAAGCCACACTAGAAATTGATTTGAAACTTTGCATGGGCTAATTAATTAGCAAAGAAAATTCTCACAGCAAGTAGCAAAGTGACGGTATTTAGTACACCACTTCTATAATGCTAATACATGAACGCCTATCAAATAATTATGCATCGAGTGTCCCACTTCTTATCAACTTTTATTCCAAGAAACGCCACGTAGAAAATGACAATAAGAGATGAAGGAACGGTTAGATTGTGCAGCAGATACCAAAAATACCACTAACTATTTCCAGGAACCTTAATCCCGGAGAACTTCATATGAAGATGTATGTGACATAAAATATGCACATGATACAGTTTAGATCACTCTCAGGTAATAAGAAGATCAATGATAAGGGGTTACTATCATTAACTATGTTGCCAGACAGACGTGCATTTTGGATTTGCTACCTGTGTAATTGACTTGTTAGCAGCAAGCTCATCAACACTGCCAATGTTGACCTGAACAGGGTTAACAAGAAGATCACCCGCTATCTTTCTCACTTCTTTGGGCCATGTTGCTGTGTACATCAGAGTTTGTCTGTGAGGTGGAAGCTCATTTACAATCTTACGGATCTGAGGTTCAAATCCCATGTCAAGCATGCGATCTGCCTCATCAAGCACAAGGAGAGATATTTGGCTTAGGTCTATCTGCTTCATTTCAAGGATATCATTTAGCCGTCCAGGAGTTGCCACCACAATATCAGCTCCTCGATCTAATTCCTTCAGCTGCGGTCCCTTCGGAGCTCCACCATACAAGCACTGCAACCAGAGATAGACGAATTCAGTTAAGATATGTTGCTTAGCTATTTAAGGGGGCGAAATGAGCTAATACCCACCCCCCCCCAAAAAAAAAAAAAAAAGAAAAAGGTTGAAATAAACTCACCGTGCAACTAACCCTTGACGAACGGCCAAACTTGATAGCCTCATCTTGTATCTGAGTAGCAAGCTCTCGCGTAGGGGCCAAAACCAGCACTGTTGGGCCCTTCTGAGGATTGTTACGCCTCCTTCTAAGAAGCATGAAGGCAGGAATCAAGTACCCTAATGTTTTTCCCGAACCAGTTTTAGCAATTGCCACTATGTCTTTGCTTTCCAGTGCAATTGGCCATGTTTGTGCCTGTATAGGCGTGGGAAAAGCAAAACCGGCAGAATGCATCTGCAAAAGAATAAGGCACGTTATACACCCATTACAAATAACCAAAAGAACAAAAGACACCTAGCATGTCTATGCTTAAGCAAACGGGGTTAAACTCGATCATATCAAAGCAAATCACAAAAAGGAAAAAAAAAAAAAAAAAAAAAAGGAACCCATGGTTGTGGGTTTGCTTACAGAAGCAACTAGAGGCAACAAAAGAGTGCAATAAAGACATAAGATGCGGAGCCAATGAGCAAGAAATCCCAGTCAATCAGGTGTGAGTTGGACAAAAGGCCAATCACCCCGCTAGAAGATGACCAACAAAGGCTCCAACATTCCATTTTGCCTCCACCAAAAATTAGGATAATTGTGCCAATAGCAGTGCAGCGTACGACATATGCTCCTCCTCCGGAGCAAATATCGCACCTGCGACAAGTGACAGCAGATGAGATTGAAGTAAAACAATAAGTTTAATAACCAAGTTAGGCAATGAAATAGTTCTCCAAGTTTCTTCTGACCCCAGAACTTCCACGGATCATCTAATGAAGCACAATAACTTACCTCTCTCAGAATCTCTGGAGGAAATTCAGTAGCTTCAAATGTCATAAATGGTGCCGGCACATTATCACCCTGTTCAATATGTATTATGAATCAGAAACACCCTACCAGATCCATTATCAAGAAGGAAAACTGATAGGAATAATACTATTAAATAACCCAAGAGAAATATGCATGATTAAAATTGAATAAACAGAAAAAGAACCGCCAATCTGAAATCTGCCAATATTGTGAAAGACCCAAGTGCATCATTTTATTGTAAAAACTCGCATCCTCTCCTAAAAAGATTTTAGAGAACAGGTTTTAAATTAAAGAATCAATTAAAACCAAGGTTACCCAAAATGCATACACCAAATAAAAAGGGGAACCCAGAATGCCACTTCACTCGGTACATGGGACTTGTGGCTAGACTTCTACAGAACATTGCAGCAGAATAAAATCGTTGGGGTCCGAACAATACAATTTCGGGGGGATAGGAAACAAGTAAAGTTTTGGCCAAAATACATTTAAACATACATAGTAAGTGTTATCTAGGCCAACACTTTTCCTATTTAAAGTAAACTTAAAGGCTCAACTTATCTTATTGCTTTATCAGTAAGATAAACAATACGATTCATTGTCAAAGTAAAAGCAAAGGCCCATTTAAAAAAAAAAAAAAAACTCAGCATATTCTTTGTAACCAATGCAGTACACATCATATCTGAACCTTTTTTTTTTTTTCGGGAAAGAAGACCCAGCACGTGAGGATGTTTTCCTCAGTCTAGTATTTCAAGCATTTCTACCACCCCGTCACTTGCACCTGTGCCTTTTCTCAGTCACCAGAACACCATATTGAGCCACCCAGAGTACAGAATATACATTCCAGATCACAGACCATAGCCTCACTAGCAGTTTCTGGTAACCCTGACTATGATATACACAAGGAAAAAAAAAACTGCTAATTTACAGAGTTTATCCCCATCAAACCTCCAGGCAAAAAAACGCCAGCTCTTGAAAAGGGAACCTTTCCTTCAGCTTTTGAACTCCTTATGTACACCATTTAGCATGAGTTTAAGTACCAATATCATTTCAAAAGACTCAATTTCAGATCATTCCTTAACAGCTTAATATTAGTGAAATAAGAGCTCTTTTAAGTATAAATAATACCGAAGTCACCCTCAATTCCTAGATGATCCTCCTTTGCAATTTTCTATGCATTAGGCTATCAAACTTGTAAGTTCCTAGTATTTAAAAATAAAAATATGTAAAATGTCAAAATCCACGTTAATATGCTTGAGAAAAGTCCAAAGTCCAAACCGTTGCAGTAACTTCATGCTGTTGACGATACGCTTCAGCAGGTGTGAGATTAGAAACATCTGAAGGTCCACCATAAGGAGTTCTAGGAACATCACTTGCAAATGGAGGACCTCCCATAGCATGATTGAACATGTTAGGCATCACGTTCCCATGTGGAGCATGCAGTCCAGCACCATGTCCAGGAGCAAAATTTTGGACGGGCAAATTACCCATTGTCATTGCCTGAATGCATATTTCAAGATTTGGTTAGCACTCAAAAATCAATTACAAGACCTAACATCCATCTCACTGAGAAACAGTTGTATTTTTCTGATAGACAATAAAGGACTTCACTTAAATCAAATTTTTAGTACATCAGAAATGAACAAGGATAGAAAAATAAATATACAAAATAAGTAAAGAAACACAAGACTATACAAGCCAGAACTAGATATCCAAAGCCAAATAAAAAGCACAACACAGCAACAACTGCAGACTTTGAACCCTCAAAGTAATCTTTGTTGTGGGTAATTTATAATGAAGTATTAGAAAATAAAAAGCATGGACAACATGCTCATCCTCATCAAACCAAATCCAAAACATTTCAACTATCATCATGCAAGAAGTTTTTGACCTGAAGTCCTTTTAAGCAGGTGGGGAACTGGAAGAAGCCATGCAAGTGCTGATCAAAAGAGAAAGCAACATGGAATAGCACTCATTTATTACAATACAATGGTGGCCACATGTAATGACAGTTTTACAAACTGAATAATATGACCAACAGTGTCAACATTTTATTTTAGACAACCAAGTACAGGAAAATCGATCAATCTAGAGAAGAATTTCCACATATAACTCGCAAGTGTGATTCCATCAGATATCAACACCATCTCCCACAACTACTTCAAAATAAACACTGACACTGGATTTGGAGATATTAAGAGAGCAATAGGATCTGTATTGGAACACCAAAAGTACCTGCGGATTTCTTGCCATGGGTATTGCTGCAAGCTTGGGCTGCTGTGGACTCTTCATTGGTCCTTCCTTGTCGGCATTATGGTGATATTCCCTTCCGGATCTACTGTGTAAATTATCTTCATAACCCATTCTCAACCCCACTGGAGGCACATTAGGCTGCTGCGCATGCATCATGGGGGCAGCCATCTGGTTCTGAAACTCAGGACTCTGTTTCTGACTATATGAGCCAGCCCCAGCTGGCTGGAACTGAGTAATGGAGCTTCCTTGATGCATGTTCACTGGAAAACGACCATATGGCGGAACTTGACCAGAATGGATGCCCATCTGAGGTATCTGCCCCGGGTTGGATCCAGGAGGCAGGTTTTGAGCAGATGAAGCAACAGCGGGTTGAAATTGTGGAGGAGAAAACCCAACTTGATTAACCTGTTGAAAATCAACTTCTTCCCTCTTTGGATATGCTGCTCTGTATTCTTGTTGCATCTGAAGCGACTGTCCTGCTGCACCACTCGGGGTCTGTTGCTGTGAACTTTGTTGCTCCTGAGGAGGACTTTGCTTATACCCCATAAATTGCACGTGCTGGTGGGAAAGCTGATGTACTTGAGGATGAGCCATCTGAGAGCCTTGATGCTGCATCATTTTCTGACCAGCTTGCTGTGACACTGGCTCTACAGCAATCTGTGACATTTGTTGTCCAGACTGCTGTGGCATTTGCTGGCCCAGCTGGTGCTGCTGCAATTGCTGAGGGTGGTGCTGTTGCATTTGTTGAGCCATTTGCGGCAGCATTTGCTGCTGCTGCTGCTGCTGCATCTGCATCAACTGCATCCCCATTTGATGTGGTGCATAACCTCCCTGTTGCAGGGCAGAGTAATTAGCTGGAAGAACCTGTGGTTGTCCAGATTGGCCAGTTTGAGATCCTTGCTGGAAAGCAACATGCTGTTGAGGTAACTGGTTTCCAGGCAAGACCTGCTGGTGCAGCCCTAACGCAGCTTGCGCCATATGTCGTCCCTGATGAGCCACCAAGCCGTTTGGTTGCATTGCTTGGGCAGCTGGATTTGAAGCCAGCTGAGGTGTAGAAGAGGCAGAGGGAGGTGGGCCTTCTGGCAATGGAGGAGGCAAAGCAGCTGGCTTCTCGTACTGAGTAACACTGGTCTCAGGATTCCAATAATACAAGTTACCAGTGCTCCCATCAATCAATCCCTTCCATGGTTTAGGAAGAGTTGGATCATCTGGGGCAAATCGTGGACCAAGGGAAGTCGATGCTGACTCCGCCGTTGCCATAACCCGCTATGTTATCTACAGCAGTACACAAAAAGATGGAATAGAACATCAAGGAAATATCAAGGAAGAACATGTCTAACCTTTCCCATTCAAATAAACAATATATCAGAGACATCGTAGTCATCCAAAATCAAATGTTCCCATTCAGTCAATAACAAGACCTAATTTGACAATCACAGACAACCCAACATCCCTATACGGCTAATGATTCACCAAAGAAGCTTCGTCTCGCCCAGAAACTCCATATTTCTCCCTCGAGCTTCGCACCAAGAAGGGGACTTCATTAATGACAGGACATCATATTTATAACAAGCGCCCAATCCCATGTCCGAATTCCAAGATTAAGGGGGGAAAACGAAAGGAACGAACTCACCAACCACATATCACCACGAAAGATCGATCTACCTCCTTTAAAAGTCACAGAACAAACGCCCGCACAACGAACGCACTCGCGCGAGCAACAAAGCAAGCACCTTCCCAAGCAATTCCCGATCAAAATCACGCTAGAGCAGGAGAGCAAAAGAAGAAACACGACGAGACGGCAGCCCGCGACACGTTCCGCCGCCGCGACACGATTTCAAGAACTGAAAACCCGGTTCGCCGATTCAGCAGGGGGTTGCATAAAGCATCGACCCGCGGCGCGGACAGGAACTCAAGAGATTTTTCGATGAACACTAACCCTCGAGCCGAGCAATGGAGATTGGCGGTGATTCCCCCCAACTCTCGCCGCGGAGAAACCCTAGAATCGGGGAGCTCTAGTCCTCATGCATGACCAGAGCGCTCCGAAGTTCGACAGCACCTTTTCGAGAGCATTTTCTCCTTTTCCCCCAGTGGTTTTTAGGGTTAAAGGAGCTGAGAATTTTAAGACCGACAGTCCAATTCGGGCTCGACGTGCTCGCGAATTGAAGGTTTGATAATTTGGACGGTCGAGATTGGAAGTGCCGAGAAGTTGCGGGGAGGAGCGATGGAACAAATATTCTTTTAACGATTTGGGTTTACGTGAGTTCAATGCATCTAGCCGTTTAATGTCGGCGGGACTTTTACGTGATCGCATAAGCAAGAAAAAGCTTGAATATATTGAATTTGCATACGTTCGATACACCAAATGATGGCTAGAGAGGCGAAGGAAAAGATATAATCAAGTTAAGCATACATAGAAAGACTATCCAAGTGTCCCAATTCGACTTTTCTTGAAATCCGTATAAATTAGATGCAAAGTTTCACGAGAGCGAACTAGATTGGAAGAGATGCATAAGAATTGACAAAATTGGATGGTGAGGAAGGTTTGTGCTGCAAGTTTGGGGAATTAGATAGTTATCGTCTCACATGATCTCTGAAGATAAATTTGTATACTCGTGCATAAACTTATTTGTAACTAATGATGCTTTCCTTATCTAATTTATGTTGAGAGTTTCAAAGATTTACATTGAAGGTTAAGAATGAATGAGATTTCCACTAGCCCAGAAAACTGAAATTAGTTATTGAGCCTGAAAATGACATGCTTGTCTTGCTCTAGAGATTGGATGTTCAAGTAAAATAAGTAATGATGATGCACTTGTTATACCATTTTTAATATCTTTCATGCCTTGCTTATTGCACTAATAGATAGACATATTATGAAACGTCGATTTAGTACAGCACATTTTTCCCGAGTGCTGTTAGGGCTAAAGAGTCTGAGTATATAGGCTAATAATTCATTTTCGGTTGATGTACTCGCAATTGAAGTGCTAATTTGTACAACCAACATTGAAGCTATTGAGAAAATGTGGGAGCCAATTAAGGATGGGAAAGATTGTTAATTATCTGGGTACATGCGAACTTGATGTATTTGCACCATTGATGCTGGTGGATTTATGTGAAATCTCATCATCTAAGATACCTGAATTTATTGGACTCGCATGTGCTCGACACAACTAATAATGGCTCGAGAGATGGAGGAAGAAATATGAGTGGGCCAAAGGTACCCAAAAAAACTTTTCCAATTGTCCTTGTTCAATTTTTGTCAGTATCCGTAGGTATAAAGCGAGGTTTTGTGATAGCGGTGTAAAGTGGAAGAGATGCAAAAGGATTGACCCAATCATGGGAGGGTGTTTGTGCTATATAAATTTAGGAGATGGGATAATTATAATCTTGGACAGGTTGCCTACCTGTGCACAAATTGGTCGAAAATTGATTGTTGCCTACTTTCGCTCGCTTGAGGCGTGGGAGTCGAAACCCACTTTTTTGCCCAAATTGGTCGAAAATTGATTGCCATTCTCTTTATGAGGCCACAAAAGAGCGAAATCAATTGTTGTGTAGAAGTGACATGCGTCTCTCACCTAGAAGATTGAATGTTCGAGTGAAAAGAGGTATCATATGGTCAGCAATCATGTGTTGGTCATCACGCCGGTACATGGACATATTGCAAAACATTAGTTTAGCGCAAACACATTTTTTTTCCCAGTGTCTTTAGGGTTAAAGAGTTGAGAATGTAAACCGACAATTTGGTTTCAATCAAAGTGCCGATTTGGATGGTTGACATCGAATCTATGAGAAAACGTGGGAGCCCATTAAAGATGGGAAATATTCCAAATCATCTTAACACATGTGAGCCTAATGTATTTGTGCCCGTTGGTGGATTTATGCCGAATCACATAAAGGACTTGAATATATTGAACTTACATGCACACAATACACCTAATAATGGCTCAAGAAATGGAGGGAGATATATGATTCAGCCGAATGAACCCAAAAGTCCTACCCCAATGTCTCAATTTGATTTTTCCTTATATGCGTATAAATCTGAAGTGAGCCTCGGTGATACTGAAGTATGGGGGAAGAGGTGCAAAAGGATTAACCCAATCAAGGGCGCTTGTGTTACGAATTTAAGGAACGATATTATTATCATTTTACATGACCTCTAATGATAGGTTTGTCCGCCCGTGTGTAAACTAGTCGAGAACTGATGTTGATCTCCTTATGTAGGCCATTGAAAAGTGAAATCAATTATTATGCTAAAGTGACTTGTAGATCTTACCCAAAAGACTTGATGCTTGCGCGAAAAGAGACATGGTATGATCAGTAATGGCAATGCGATTATCATACTTTCTTGATAACTCTTGTGTCTTGGCTATTACACTAGTAGATAGATCATTTATGAAACGTCAATCTAACACATTGCATTATTTTCCTCTTATCTTTAGGGTTAAAGAGTTGAGAATGTAGACCGATAATTTAGTTTGGTTGACATATTTACCATTGAAGCGTCAATTTGGTTAGCTAACATTGAAGCTACTTAGAAAATGTGGGAGCCCACTAAAGATAGAAAATATTTTTAATACTCTCGGTGCCTGTGAGCCTAATGTACGTGCACCCTTGATGTAAGTACTACAAACTCAATAGAGTAAGATAGTCTAAAAATCACCTTGATTAGAAAAGAGAAACTGGCGATAGGCCAATGTCGGCCGGTCTTTCAACCAGATCCCCCTAAAAACCATACGTGTGGGTCTCCCTGCATGCGGCTCACGCCATTCTTACACCGAATCACATAATCGAAAGGACTTGAATATATTAGACTCGCATGCGCTTGAAACACCTAATAATGACTAGGAAAAAGTCACCAAAACCCAAACTTCACCCAAAGTAACAAATTTACTCCAAATTTTTTTTTTTACATGAAAATCCGAAGTTTCTAGTAACACATTTACCTCAAACTTTTATCTCGTGATATAAAAAATCTTGAACTTTAATTTGTGTGATACATTTACCCCAAATCATAAGGGCATTTTTGGTCTTTTTACTTTTTTTTTTTAAATTTTTTTATTTGTTTTTTTTTTACTTGTTTTTTTCTTCCCTCCGCCGGCTGCCTAGCAAGGGCTCCTCCATGGCTTGTGGAGGGAAGAGAAGAAAAAAAATTAAAAAAATAATAAAAATAAGACGAAAATGCCCTTCAAAGGGGTAAATGTGTCACGCTTAAAAAATTTGGAAAGTAAATTTATCATTTTCGCGAAGTTGGGGGTTTTTGGTGGCTTTTTTCCAATAATGACGAGAGAGAGAGAGAGAGAGAGAGAAATAGGATCGGGCCAAGTGAACCCAAAAAGCCCATCCAAGCGTGCCAACTCGGTTTTTCCCCGACGTTCGCATAAACCGAAAGTGAGGCTTCGCGATAGCAAAGTAAAGTGGAAGAGACGCAGAAGAACCGACCCGAGCAAAACGAGGTGTCATATGATCAAGCGACGACAGTGCGATTTCGCGTACTAGTCTTGACATCTCTTAATTTTTCCCGTTCAGCTAATCCCAGAGACATTTCGCGGAAACATAAATTTGACACGACCCATTTTGGAAACGCGCGAGCAGAGACGAACCGCAATTCCGACACGCGATATCGCGTCGGCGGCGAACCCGCCCGCGATGCGGTCGGCGGTGCTGCCCTACGCGACGTATCTAAGACTTCTTCGGTCCCCCGCGTTCATTCCACTCCCTTTCCTCCTCGTGTTTTCATCCGTCTCTGCCCAATTTCTCTCTCTCTCTCTTTCCTTAATTAAAGGGAAAACAACGTGGGAAACTCCCAAAGTCCTCGTGCGTATATAGAGGGAAAAGGAAGAAACCCAACGTCACGGGAACTTTCACGCTCCTCCCATTTTCGCGTCTCCTCCTTCCCCGGAAAACAGCTTCCCTCGCTCCGAACGCGAAAAGGGTCTCTCGAGATTGGATTTCGGGACGCAGAGAGAGCCGCCGGAGGAGGAGGAGGAGGAGGAGAACCCATCATGGCGGTGGAGACCGACGCCACGGCCCCGCCGGGATTGGCCCTCGCCGACACCGACATCAACTGGGACAGGTCGTCTTTTCCTGGCCCTTTTAAACTTGTTGGAACTTCGTTCCTCGTTTTTTTTTCCCCTCTTTTTTTGCTTTTCGGGCGATTAATGCTGGTTTTTAGTATTGAATCATCGTTTTTCCGTGGTTCGGGGATTCTTGGTTTCGAGTCTAGGAGAAATTCTTCCGTGGGTCGCTTTTTTCTTGGTCGCTGCCGTGCTGGAAAGTTTTTGTTTCTTGAATTTTAGTGTTTCATGGGGACTAAGTTCACGCTAGTTGTCGCATTAGTTCCAGTAGAATGAAGGCAAATCGTTTCGCGGTGGAAAGAAAGTGCATAAATTGTAGAAATTTCGTTCGATCATCTTTGCACTGGTTTTCGATTGAATGCTGCAGGGCATGAGATGTTTTGAAAGCTATGTGTTATAACTATGGTTGTCAAAAAATTGAGTTGGCAGAGTGAAGAGTGCAACCTGATTTTTGAACCCGTGGCTCTGTTTTCGCAACTTTTTATCCCATTACAATGTCTCATGTCAGCGATTGAGGAGTTCAATCAGCTGATCATGTCCAGCACAGGAATGCGGATCCTGCATGAATTCCTCTTTTCTGATACCTGCCATCATTTATCAGACTTGGTTATTCCAAATTCATATTCATCCATTCAATGGATTAGACAATTTTCAGTAAAGATTTGCTTAGCTAAATAAATGGGCTTATATTAGTTTCTGAAACTGCAATTTGCAACCCTTTGTTTGCATCAATTAGGTTGGACAAGATGAGATTTCATATAATCGGGGCTGTACTCTTCACCGCTCAATCTGCATTACTACATCCCGCAGCAGTTGTGAAGACTAGAATCCAAGTAGCTGGTTCTGGAATGTCTCAAACGCGTGGGACGGTTGTGTTCAAACATATATTGAGAAACGATGGTATTCCGGGTGTATATAGAGGTTTCAGGACATCTGCCATTGGATCATTGCCCGGTAGAGTTCTGGCTTTGACGTCGCTAGAAGTATCGAAAGATATGACGCTGAAATATATGGAACGTTTCGATATGCCCGAAGCCACTCGTGTCGGCGTTGCAAATGGTGTGGCAGGCATGTTGTCAAATTTAGTTTCGTGTGTCTACTATGTGCCATTAGATGTGGTATGTATTTTTTTTCCTGTAACGATCCTGCCTTATTTTCATGTTGGTAATCTACAGAGTCCAATGAATTCTACTGGATGCAGAGTCAAGGGACTCCTTGGTATCTGGTTTAGACGACCCTCACTGCAGAGGCTGTGTAATTCTAACATACTTTTAAAACATATTTATGATGTGGTCATCAGGATATCTTTCTTGTATAAGCCATCGTCACTTCTCAAACTCGTTAGACCTTTCCCCCTTCTCCACTGCTAATAAGAGGTCAAATTAGTTGCCAAAGTAACCCAATGTGGAGTTTAGCTTTTAGGTGATTTTCCTAAAATGTTCAAGTCAAGCTGTCTTGAGGGTTCAACATACTTGAATCTCCATTTGAGATTTTTCACTTGCATTGTGGACTTTAGTATTGTTCCTAATTTCCTGTTGATTTAAAAAATATTTGTTTCTCCGTTCATGTTTTTGTAATGTTTTGTGTGCACCACTCAAAATTCCTCTCATAGTTTTGCATTGAACCATCAGATCTGTCAGAGGCTGATGGTGCAAGGACTTCCTGGAACTGCATCATGCAATGGGCCATTTGATGTAGTTCGTAAAGTCATGAAAGTTGAAGGAGTACGTGGAATTTATAGAGGCTTTGGGTTAACGGCTCTTACCCAGTCTCCAGCATCTGCACTGTGGTGGGGCGCCTATGGAGCAGCCCAGCACATTATCTGGAGGTGAGTTTGTGCCTTATGATCACAGTTTCATCAGACTTAGATTTCAGCTTGAGTCAATATTCAATATCTCACTTTCATTGGTCTAGGAGCTTGGGATATAAAGATGAAATGGAGAAGCCATCTCATGCTGAGATGGTGACAGTACAAGCTACTGCTGGATTGCTTGCTGGTGCTTGCTCGTCAATCATTACTACTCCTGTAGACACTGTAAAAACACGTCTTCAGGTTAGACTCTTTTACACAGTAGTTGGTGAAGATCAGTTTCTTAGTCTAAGTGTTTTGTCTTCAAATCAGGGAATTCGTAGGTTCAATTCGACGCAGCCTTAGTTGAAAACAGTGTTCTGTTCCAGGCACCTTCCGAAGACATGTTTCTTATGTAGCTAATTAAGCAGGCTCTCATCACAACTATTGCTGCATTGGCTTGTCTTTTGTTGAAGGTCATGGACAATTTTAGTGGGGGAAGACCCTCCGTGCTCAACACTGCAAAGACATTACTCAAAGAAGACGGGTGGTGGGGGTTTTATAGGGGGTTCGGACCACGGTTTCTGAGCATGTCGCTCTATGGAACGACCATGATCGTGACTTATGAATTGATAAGTATGTTTTCCTCCCATCCCTTTATTAAAGATGAGCAAGAGCAGTTGCACATACTTCCTGTTTCGACAAGAACTATTCCATGTTTCCGATATCCACTTCTTTTGGGGTTGCGATTGACACATTGTTTCGCTATCTACTGTTCCTATAATTGGAAAATTTGAAAGATCAGGGAGATAGCTCCAAAGTAGTTTTGCAGCTCTCATGCCTCTTTATTTCCAATGAATATCTAGACTTCATCTCCTCATTTCTGTCTTTGTTTTGCTCTGCAGAAAGACTATCGTTGAAGCAAGACTAGCTGGATGGCTTGCAAACATTTCCGGAACTCAAGAGTCGGAAGCTGGATCGCCGAAATGTTGACGCTGATGGGGGTGGGGATTGAAAGGTGCAGTTTGTACCTTTCTCAGATTTTGCGGACATTTTGAGATTAATTTAGTACCATGTCGTCAAATCTCTGATGTCGTAGGAATCGCAAAATTTAGTAATAAGTCGTTATTCTTTGATGTTACTGGTCCTGAAATCATCGACTAATTGTTGATGGTCATGACCAATATGATTAGAAAAAACCAAAGGAAAGTGTTGAGTTTTCTCTATGAAATTTAATTGAGTCCTAGACCATTCATTAAAGCCTTTTCAAGAAAATTTAGTAATCGGTCTCTCAATTTTGTGCTTTTTTTTTCCCTTTTCGCAATGAGTAAGGGTGCTCATGTTTCAAGGAAAATAAATAATTTGAAAAATATCTTTTAAGAAAAATGATCTACCATATTTTTTACAAAAATGAGCAAGCAAAAAATATTTTTATAAAAATATTTTTATTATTTATAAATTTTTGGCCGTGGTAAATATTAGGTAGCGAAATACAGAACGGTTGAAGACATTTAATTAGTGAGTGCAGCCCAAAACAAGCGCCCTCCCATTTCGACTTCCCTATATCCAATAAAATTCGAATGAACTCAATAAATGAAATCATAAATATGAAGCTGTGGAACGTATCGTTAGAAATTGAATCTGCTTTCTACTTTAAGAACAAGAACGGTGTAAATAAATATCACCCTTCGTCTTTGCTTTATTAACTTAATCTTTAACATAATTAGTACTGTGATATTCTGTTGTTTATTATTTATTTAAAGAACATACATATTTCTTAAGTCTATAAGAATTAACTCTATATCATTGAAAACTCGTGTTTCATTCGTAACGAATTTATGTGATATATTTATGTAAGAGCGTATGAATAAAAAGTAAGGATCATTTTTACTGTTACTAAAAATATTATGCATATTCAAATTCAATTTGGTGCTTAGCCCAAGACTACAAAATTCCCTAATTTGTGAAGGGGATAATTATACAAATGATTCTATGATGTTGTCCTTGAATTTTTGTTTTGTTAAATGTGATTTCTGAATTTTGCTCTAATGTATAATGTCTTATGAACTTTTAATAAGTTTAACGTGATTCTCAAACTTTTGATAAATATTAATAAAGTCCCTAAGAGTATTAAAAATATCTAATATTATATTCTAATTTGAATTGAATATCTTACATAGACCATTCTTTTTTTCCTTTGATTGATATCCTACATGGTTCATTCAAATATACTGAGTTGGAAGTCAACTTTGCAACTTTCGATAACTTGAATCAACAAAAGGTCATAGCCCATAGAACTAGATTGAACATTTATGAAAATTTTAAGGAGTCCATTTGACAAATTAAAAATTTGGAGACAGCAAAGTTAAAGTTTAGGGATCGTATTATATAAATCGAAAGTTGATGGGTAATATCGCATAGATAGTAAACTATCGCATATCTTTAAACTATAGTCGAGAAATGACCAAAAAAAAACTATAGTCGAGAAATGACTCTGGTCGTTTTCCCTTCATAGAAACTCTCCACCCTTCCCCCACCTCTTACCTGTCAAATGTGGAGCTTTCGCGTGGACGGATGAACAAAACCAAATCCAAAAACGCGCCGCGTTTCGACGCTTCCTCCGGCAACGTCTGGTAGTTTTCACCTGTCGATCAATCGAGCAAACAACATCCCGTCAACTCCCCTGCAAACTGAGAGAGAGAGAGAGAGAGAGAGAGAGAGAGAGACTCGCCCAGCGCCGACAATGGAGGAAACCATCGTCATCGAAGCAGTAGAAGGAACGACGGGGATCATCCGGTAGGCCGAGAAGATGGAGAGCGGCTTCTGCTTCGGCTGCCTCGAGCGCCGGATCGAGTCCGATTTCTCCGGCCGGCTCGTCTTCTCCTACGGCCTCTCCGATTCGCCCCTCCCCTTCGGATCCTCCGCCGTCGTCCAGGTCCGCCCTCCGCCCTCCGCCTCTTCTTTTTCCGGCGCTCTCTTCTCCGTTTCCTTTTTTTTTTCCGTGCGCGATGTGTGGGGGAGCTCGAGCGGTCGTGCGGTGTTCGGTTGATTAGTTTTTGAAATGGCGTTGCGGTTTTGCAGGCGTCGAGCTCCGACGGCGAGGCTTCCTCTTCGGCTTCCGCTGCGCCGCAGTTCGTTTTGCACTACTTGCCGGCTCGTCAGTACGCTTGCTTGGCCAGATACATGTAAGATCGTCGAGGCTCGTATCTTCCCCCTCGTGCGTGACTTTTGTTCGTTCGTATATGTTTTAGGCTAGTATTCAGAATTCAGAATCAGGATCAACGGTAAATACTTGGTTATAATTGTCTCATTCGAACTTTTGCCTTTTCTTTTTCCCAAGAAAGCCGCGGAGATTTGCTTATAGTACAGTTATATTCTCATGCGTGATTTTGCAACTTACATGGAGTGTAGTATGTGGAGGATGATTGATTTCTTGGAGGTTTTGCTCGGTAAATGTGGCGTACTGCTGTTTCGTATGTCGTTGCTGAGCATGTAAATGTGCTCTGAGTATGCGGCGTACTGTTGAGTAGTGTAGGTTTATGGGGATTTAGGGGCGGGTTTTGATGAAGCGCATCATTCTCTCGATGAGCTTTTACTTTTGACGCTTCTCGTGCTGTTGAGTTTCCCATCTGTTGATATTTGATACATCATGCAGCAATGAGTATACTGAGGAAAATCCTCCAGAAAAGAATGACAACGGGATTGTTTTTGCGGCTTCATCCAAAGCAAACGAAGAACATGATAATGCTGTGCTAAATGATGATGGAGCCGTTGAGAAGCCTCCATTAAGTGGACCTGTGTCTACTTTGAAGGATAGTGGAAGAACATGCTCTGGGGCATTGGGATCTACATGCACTGGTTGTAAACATTCTTACAAGTATTCTTGTGATAGGACAATTACTGCATTGGCACCAATAGCTTATATTGCCCCTTGTTGCTACTCCAGATTTCAGGAACTTGCTTCTAGCTTCTTGTCTGGGTCACTGGAAGATCATGTTTTACTCTCGCTCTGTCTTTTAATTGAAGGAAAGGCCACAGGACGGGACAGTGTTAACTTCCTTAATCTGATTGGGGTGCCATCATATGGCGAACATGTTTTCCCAGGATGTTTGAGGCATCCAAATATAGCTCCTGTTCTTGGGATGCTTAAATCTTCTGATCATATTAATTTGGTGCTGCCTAAAACCCCATATACCTTGGAAAACATTCTTCACTATAGTCCTGAGACTTTGATGTCTGAATGGGATATAAGGTTCGTAATCTATCAAATTCTATCGGGTCTAGCATATATACATGGATTAGGCATTACTCATGGCAATATTTGCCCATCGAGTATAATGATGACCAAGTCATACTGGTCCTGGATTTCCATTTTTGATCAGTCCAGCGTGAGCTTGACAGATGGTGAATGCGCTACTCTTCCAAATAACAAATTTGGGATTAGCTGCAAGGAGGATGGCTGTGCTTGTCAAGGACTTTACACAGACTTGAAGCTGTCCCAGTCTGTTGATTGGCATTATGAATTTCAGCGATGGTGGAGGGGGGAGCTAAGTAATTTTGAGTATCTTCTCATCTTAAACAGATTGGCTGGGAGAAGGTGGGGAGATAATACATTTTATCCAGTAATGCCATGGGTAATAGATTTTAGCACAAAACCTGAAGAAAATTCTGATGCAGGGTGGCGAGATTTAAGCAAGAGTAAGTGGAGGTTAGCAAAAGGGGATGAACAGTTGGATTTCACCTATTCAACATCTGAAATCCCTCATCATGTGTCAGATGAGTGCCTTTCTGAACTGGCTGTCTGCAGCTATAAAGCGAGGAGGCTGCCTTTGAGCGTACTACGGTTGGCCGTACGATCAGTGTATGAACCCAATGAATATCCCTCAACCATGCAAAGACTTTATCAGTGGACTCCTGACGAGTGCATCCCAGAATTCTACTTTGACTCACAAATTTTTCATTCTATACACAATGGTATGGCTGATTTGGCTATACCATCCTGGGCTAGCTCCCCAGAGGAGTTCATTAAAATGCATCGGGATGCATTAGAAAGTGACCGGGTGTCGTGCCAAATCCATAATTGGATAGATATCACCTTCGGGTACAAAATGTCTGGTGAGGCAGCTGTTGCAGCCAAGAATGTTATGCTGCCGTCAACAGGCCCTACAGTGCTTAGATCAGCTGGACGTCGTCAACTCTTTACTCAACCACACCCGATGCGCAGGGCTATTTCCAAGAAGGTACAATATGTAGACAATGGATCGGCTGAGTCTCAAAGGCATGATAACTGTCTTCTTTCTGAAACTGTTAACCTGCAAGAGCTGGAAGAAGCGTTTGCATTTTCCGAACATGCTAGGCAGTTAAATCCAACGTATTGTTTCAATGAGGATTCTAACAAAAACGTCTCATATATGGAAGGGGTGGCCAATGATAGCATTAAAGAACTCATATCTGATGAAGGAGATATCAGCCAAAAGTATGGAGTGCCACATAGTATTGATCTGAATAATCTTCTTGAGCACATTGAAGTGGAGGATGAAAGTTCCATAGGATACCAAGAGATACTGCTCTGGAGGCAAAAATTATATTTGTTGAAGACTCTGTCCACAGGTGTGGGAAAAGATATATTTTCCATTGGTTGTGTCTTAGCTGAACTTCATTTGAGGAGGCCACTTTTCAATCCAGCGTCTCTGGCAGAGTACCTAAATGATGGTAGATTGCCAAGCTTGCTTCAAGAACTTCCTCCTGACACCAAAGTGATCGTGGAAGCTTGCATCCAGAATGAGTCGAACAGGTAACACTGGGCATTGCCTTCTTAAAACTTGTTTTGTTTAGATTATTTGGTAGTGCTTCTTCTCTGGGTGCTTAATAGCGAGATATATATATAATTTCGCTTGTCTATGGATGTAATATGCACTTATGCACAAAGAAACCATTATAGTTCCTTGTAATTGCAGGGAAATGTGATTGGCAATGCATTTTTCTGTGCTTAACCTGACATTCTTTTCTTTGGCATAATAATTAGGAGGCCATCGGCCAAAACTCTTTTGGAATCTCCATACTTTCCTGCAACAGTCAAGTCTTCCTACTTGTTCATTTCTGCGCTTCAACTTCTAGCGACAGATGCATCTCGTCTTCGTTACCTTGCAAGTTTTGCAAAACAAGGAGCCTTTAAAGCAATGGGGACATTTGCAGCTCAAAAGTGTGCTACCTATTGCTTGCCACTTTTGGTGACTCCTTCATCAGATATCGAAGCTGAATGGGCCTGTATAGTACTCAAAGAACTTATAAAGTATCTAACGCCTTTGGCACTAAAGACAACAATCTTGCCTTCTATCCAGAAGATTCTTCAGGCTAGATATGAACTTCATCTTATACATCTTATCTATCAAATGTATTTTGAACTATCCTTTCTAATTTGACAATAATTTCAGACCACAGGTAATTTGCATTTAAAAGTATCTATACTTCAAGACACATTTGTGAGAGAGATATGGAATCGGGTGGGTAAAGATGTATATCTGGAAACATTACATCCACTGGTCATATCAAACTTGCACATTACTCCACATAAGAGTTCTGCTGCTGCTGCTGCTGCTTCTGTGCTGTTAATTGGCTCTAGTGAAGAGCTCGGTATACCAATTAGTGTTCACCAGGTTAGCACTTCCCATCGTTATCCACCTTCTATTATTTGAAGGTTTTGCTTAGTTTATCATTGTTTTGGCATTTATAGATAGGTCCATCTGGTTGATGTTGAACCTATGTAATGCCTGTTCGAGTATGTCATGCTAAAGATTTGAGCCTTGACACAGACAGTTTTGCCTTTGATTCACTGCTTTGGGAAAGGACTCTGTCCTGAAGGAATTGATGCCCTTGTTAGAATTGGTAATTTCGTTCTCCGGCTTTTCTACAGCAGTTTTTATAGAACTAAAAAGAGCCTTGTGTTAACTAATAGTTTTGGCTTTGGTTTCAGGTGCACTTCTTGGGGACTCGTTTATTGTGAGACATATGCTACCATTGCTTAAACAGGTGATTCATTCCTGTCTCAACGTTTCATGCATGAGTAAACCTGAGCCCGTGCAGAGTTGGAGTGGTTTAGCTCTAGTTGATTGTCTGGTAACTTTACATGGTTTAGTTGGATTCTTGCCAAAAGACCTGGTTGTGAAAGAGCTGATCCAGGTATGTACCACATGCTAATTATAATTTTCTCAGTATAATTGAATATGTCTCAGAATTAACTTCAGAAAGCTCAATGTCCTGCAGGATCGCAATTGTCTCCATGTTATGATTCTTATGCAGCCCCATATAGAAACTTCGGTACTTCAGGTGCTTCAAGTATCAATTTCTGTGTTCTGTCATGCATTTATCTATTTTTCTTTGTTGAAATGTCCTTTCAATCTACCGGTCTATCTTGTCTCATGTGAGAATACATTTTCTAAAGTGGTTTATGAAGTTTTAAGTGGGCATAACCATCTGCCCAGTGAAGATTTTGACTCTTCACTTCTCAAACTCTTCTGCTCCAAGGAACCCATGTTTGTTATTGTTGATAATGCTGCTTTTGCTGTTTTCAAAGCTGGCCCAACCAGCTAATTCATCCAGTTCAAGTAAAGCATAAGTATCTAAGCTGCTTTCGTCATTTTACCTGGCTAAACCAGGTACTATGTTAAATGGGCAGTTGAAATGGCTTGGCTCGGCATTGGAGCTGCCTAAGAAAGGATTAAAATCAATGACCTTAAAGAACCCATGTTGAAGATCTTGCCCCTCAACGAAGTGGTGTCTTTATCATCACTAGTAGCTATGAATATATTAATTGCAGATACTGCAGCCCAATGCATTAAATAATGATAAAACATGTAAGGGTGTGAATGTAAGTGGGGATTCCTGTGTATCTTAAGTGAACTCTGTAGACACTCAAGCCACCTGGCCAGCATGAATCATGGTCATGTGTTGACACAAGAATCTTTTTGGTAAATATGAGTATAGAGTGGTTCTGCTTATCGTTAAGACCAGCGAAACCAGTAGCTAACTATGATTGTCTAGCGGTCCAACTGATGGTTAAACCAGAGGAAGCAGTTTACCCACAATCTTCTGGTGACTTGAGCAGTATGCTGACACTCCAGACTTTGACATTGCTTTTATCTGCTTGGCACAAATGTTCTATGGTTTCTTGTTGTTATCTGGATTCTTTATTTCTTAATCTTGTGATTATTATGTACAATATTTTTGGCATGTCTGATATTTGCTCTAGATTATCCAATGAAGCGTTATCCTATTCTCTTGCCAGGTTGCTGCTAGTACCTTGTTGGCAGTATGTCAGCAGATTGGACCTGATTTGACCGCAGTTCATGTTCTTCCACAACTTAAAGAGCTGTTAGATGAACTTGCCTTCTCTCAGGATACTGCTAGCAGAGTTAGTGGTTCTGTCGGCAGAAGCTCGAAGCCTTCCACAGCTAAGATTTATGGGCAGGCTCAAATTGGGAGCCGTGCAGACCTTGTGTATGTGCCTTCTCTTTCAAATTAATGCTTTTTCTTTTTTTCAGTAAATGGTGGTATCTGATTTCTTATTTTTGCGTGCTTCGCTTAGTAATGTCGACAAAGTAGTGCTCCTCTACCTTTTACTAAGTTATTGCATGAACAGGTTGCTTCTGTATCCTTCATTTGCATCTCTTCTTGGAATAGAGAAACTCCGCCAATGCTGTGCCACTTGGTTGCTTCTTGAGCAGTTTCTTCTGCGCTGTCATAACTGGAAGGCACGTTCACTTTATTTTTTGGATTTGATTAGTTACTCCACACCAAAATTTGTGTGATGTGAAATTGCCCTTATGAATTATTGTACACTTCATACATCTGATTTTCTCATTCTTACAGTGGGAATGTACAGGAGAGTTGTCCCGAAGCAGCTCTGAAAATGCTATTTCAAAGAGGCCTTTTATTAGTCAAGGCTCTCCTTCTGAGTACAGTCCTGCTAAGATGTTGCTAAATGGGGTCGGATGGTCTGTTCCACAAGCACAGGGTAACAGAGGTGTGAAAAACTCAATGCCCCAAAGAAGGTATAGCAGAGTTGACGAGAGTCTCCCTGATGGGCACATAGCAAACTCAAGCCTTCTACACCATGAACATTGGTTCTGGTTCCCTAGTCCAGTCATTAGCTGGGATGGACCTGAGTTTCTTGCACGTATAGGAGGTCTAAGGGATGAAATTCCATGGAAAATCAGAGCATCTGTAATACATTCAGTTCGTGCACATCAGGGAGCCCTAAGATCTTTAGCTGTGTGCCAAGATGAGTCTACTGTTTATACTGCAGGAATTGGTCCAGGATTTAAAGGAACTGTCCAGAAGTGGGACCTGACTAGGATGAATTGCTTATCGGGCTACTATGGGCATGAAGAGGTATGTTTCTCAGAGTACTTTTAAGTGTCAGTTAGCACATGCATGCTGTTTAGCCTCCTAATTTGGTAGCTTCTTTGCCGGGGACGCTCCAGTTAGCTCCTCATGTAATATACTTGTGCATCTGCAAGTAAGAAATCTTTGTACTTTTGCATGTGAAGTTAGGAAGTGGGGGTGAGAGGAAAGAGAGGAAGAAGTGTCATATTTTGTAACAGGTTAGAGTTAGACTATGACTTCAAGTGATGTAATTGATAGGGGTTCTCATTCTTCAGTTGGCATGGTTCTAGATCTAACATACTTGCTTCTAAGATGTATTTTCATGAATCCTAGCTCAATTTCTCCTCTTTTTCAAAAATCAGGTCTATTTCTTCTCCCTAATGAGTTGTGGTAGGATTATACATGTTCTGACATCATCTCTAGCCTAGGAAGAGTTCCTCTTGGGCATAGCAGTCATCACATACTTATTTTGTTTTACTATTACAGGATACTAAGCATCATTGGAGGTTAAATTGTAAAGGGTCTTTTGGTCATGGAGAGAACTTTTAAGAATGTAATCAATGATTTTCCTAAGAGATTTTGTCTTCTTACATGATCTAGAACTGAGATGTTGACTCTTGTCACCTTAGTAGATAATATTCCTATACATGTAGGCTTGAAGAAATATTGGGATTCATTGCTTTTTAAAAAATATTCCTTTGGAACTGTGGTCATTTTCTTGTCTTTGTATGTTGACATATCTGAACTAGATAAACTGACACGACCATGACATGACTGATCTTGTTGAGAAGAACATGAGTCTAACATGATGTTAATATGTTTACCCTCTATTTCCTTTCTCCATGCACTAGTCCTCACATTACTGAACTTTGAGTGCCTCAAAAGTATATCAAGTCCCACGTATAAGACATATTGAACTCATCATCATTAAACTTGTCCGAATTTCAAGTTCCAAGATTTTCCTATTTTCCAGTAATGAAGGAAATTTTCCACACTTCTCATTTTTCATGGTGCTTTTGATCAGGTTGTAAATGACATATGTGTCTTATCTGGTGGACTGATGGCATCTTGTGATGGAAACATACATGTATGGAGTAGCCGAAGTGGGAAAGTCACGTCTGTTTTTGCTGAAGCATCGACAGATTCTGCACACTTTGCTAGTCCAATGATAACTGCATCAGGCGTCAGCAATGACCAGATCAATATGCTGAACTCCAGCACACTATCAAGTGGGATATTGACTAGTGCATTCGATGGGAACTTGTACACTTGCATGCATTATCTAGAATTTAGTGAAAAACTAGTAGCTGGAACGGGAAATGGTTCTCTCAGGTGATATGTAATTGTCTGTTTGCAATTGAGGATGACATATAATCAAAACCTCTGTCTTCATGGGTATTGACTTTTTTAACATCTACCCTCCTTTACAGATTTATTGATGTGTCCAAAGGTCAAAAACTTCATCTATGGAAGGGTGAATCTGTTGAATCTGGTTTTCCCTCTCTTGTCTCGGCCATTTGCTGCTCCGGATCTGATGGAAGATTTCCAAAGAGCACATCTGCTTCACCTTCTTGGATTGCAGCTGGGTTAAGTTCTGGTCATTGTCGACTATTTGACATGAGGAGTGGTGATATAGTTGCCTCTTGGCGAGCTCATGATGGATATATAACAAAGGTACTTCAGGTTCCTGGAGAAATTTCTTTTGGTCTGTACCAGACTACCAGTTGCTAATTGCAATGTTACACGCAGATTGCTGCACTGGAGGCCAATTTGATTGTTTCTAGCTCTCTTGACAAGACCTTGCGAGTTTGGGATATGAGAAGGTACGACCTTTTGTTTGTTTTTTTTCTTCTTTTATGTGCACATCACTTAGTTGCTTCGTGTTTAATTATTTGGCTTTTGTTAACTGTCTTTTTTTTTTTTTTAAAGAGTGTGCCAATGGTTTAATGAACCCTCTCTCTTTATTTGATACTTTTCTTAGTCATATGTGCTCTTTCAGCTACTTACTACATTGCAATTATTGTGCAAAAAATCTATGCATGTTCAAGCTGTTTCTCTCATTTATGTAAAAGCTTAATTTGTAGGAATTCCTCGACCCAGCTTGCTGTGTATAGAGGCCATACAGATGGGGTGTCTGGTTTTGCGCTGTGGGGTCAAGATGTCATATCGATCTCGAGAAACAAGATTGGGCTTTCATCTTTGTCTAAGTCCGGTGATGAGGTATGTAAAAGAGTTTATTTCAATGAATATTTTTCCTGCCAAGAGTTCATGCCCATAATAATAACATTACATGTGAATTCTTCCTTGCCGTGTCATGTGGGCACTTGGCCAATAAATTTTTACAATAAGCAGTATTTTAGATTAAGGTTTCAGTCTCAACAATTGTCATGTTACGTTTAGTACAACAGAGTAGAATGAAATGAGAAGATGAAATTAAATGGGAATGAAATGGAATGAAATCTTTGTTCGGTAAGTTGTGAGATTGTAATGGAGTGGGGATTAACTTGTTTATTGGCAAGACAAATACTGTGGGACTCGAATGGATTGAGCATTCCCATAATATTGTTATGAGTTTAAATGTAATGGCATTTGCTGTAATTATAATTTTTTTATAGCACAGTAATCATAACAAAGTTAGCAAATGTCATTTCTAAAATCACTTTTAACAAATAAGAACCATATTAATTACAAGTATTAATTTCTCTGTTAAATTTAGACTACGGTTTTAGATCTTTTAATTTAATAAATTAATTTAATTATCTAACCAAAATTACTTTTATAAAATATCGATCCATAATTATTTATATGTATCATTCTTAACTTATTTATTAGGTTATTATAAGCTTTAATTAGTTGATTATTTTAGCTCAATGTTTTTATTCTTTTAATGCACCATTTGACTACAACATTTTGCGCATATTATATGCAATTAATCAGTGAAGTTTATAATAGAAGTTTCCATAAATTAATAATTGTAATTTGATTTAGTTTTTATTTTGGATCCAACACTCAAATGTAATTCAAAATCTTGAATGATGAATAAGATTTCATTGTGTTACCATGGGAAGCCCCTATTCAAAATCTCTTCCGATAGAAGCCAAAAATATAGAAAATTATGCATGAAAGACTCTTTCTAACATTTTTAACAAACTAGATTAATTGTTCCTAAAAGATATTCTTAAGAGGATTTGACTCCTCATTTATCTCTCTCCAAATTAGCCCAAAAAACAAGCAGAGGAATCATCTTAGGAATCTGCTTTTTTTGAGTCCAAGCCCAAAGGTGCACAAGAAATCACCCAATATATGAAACAAACATTTAGTCCAAAAAACAATGTGAAAAAAATTTGCCCTCTCCTTTTCACTCTTGCAAAAAGTATAATCTATTAACCAATTTTTTCCTCGCTTCTGAGGGTTATCCTTAGTAACGGTATGTCCCCTAGCTGCTTCCAAGTGAAAGGAACCTTCATAGGAATGGAACATTGACTTTCCAGATAGACTTCACAGAAAGAGTGTCCTCTGTTATAGCTGCATCTGAGTAGAGATGAGATCTGAATAATAGGATCTAACAGAAAAAGTTCCAGAGGTGCAACAATTTCACTGTAGTCTATCGCCATCTCCCAAATCTAACACTGCTTGATACAACTGCTCAGAAATTTTGAGAAAGGTTCGAGCTCCCAATCTTGAGCCCTATGTAAAAAGTCAGTCTCAACCCATCAGTCTTTTCAACAATCAGCCACCCCAGCTATCTTTTTTCTTGCTAGAGCAAACATACCCGGAAATAAATCTTTGAAAGCAGTGTCTCCACAACAGATGTCATTACACAACATAGTATTCCTACCATTTCCCATTCTACCATAAGTTCTGCTGTTGGAAGCATCCAACCTTGCCTTATGTGTTTCCAAAGCCTGACTCCCAGTGGATCCTAATGGCAATCCCACAAACTTTATTGGTAACACGGCGACCTTACAATCAAGAATACAGGAGATTTTTTGCACATATACATTCTTGCCCAGAGTAGTTAATTCAACTTTATACAAGTTCACTTTCAGTCCCGAAACTGCCTCAAATCATAGTAGTACAGTGTGCCTTTTAGGTGCTGAATTTGTTGATTGTCATTCTCCAAGGAACTTCTTTACAGGCATTGCCAACATTGAAACCACTAATAAAACCTTTATCAGTAGCTTTAATCAACATCTTACTCAATACTTCTATGAACCTGTCACTTGTCATCCACCTTTTTCCTTGTTTTCCTCCATTGAAAAGAGAGTAAAGTGGCTCTCAGAAACTGACCTGGTTTCTAAACATTATTTAGAGAATGTTTCTTGCTCACAATTTAGAGTATGTTTGGTATCAAACGGAAAGGTGGAAATGACATGAAGATAAAGTAAAATGAGAAGGGAATAACTAATTTGGTAGTCCAACAGCTAGGATTTTTTGATAGATTGATTGACTTTTCTACACGCGTATAAAGTCGTTTTCCCATAATGGGTTCTGCTACTGGAGAATGGTAGTATGCCCTCAAATTATTCAATTCCTATGTTTTCATGTAAATATCATCATTGATGAAGAAAATGGCGTTAAAAGCCTGCTTGCAGTTTTTAATACATCACAGTTTGCGATTATGTGAAGGAAGAATGTTTTCAATTTTAACAGTCAATACATGATCGACAGGGGAACGTAATTTTGATTTCAGTGATTTGTCTTTGAAGGGCGTATGATTCATTTTCTTCTTGTGGCTTGATTTGTGTGTTGACAATTCATGTGTACCCGCTGCAGGATGGGGTGCACCGTGTTATACCTCAGAAACTCCGCATCAGAGATCAGGGGACAAAAAATCTGTCAGCATTGTCCAGTATAAGTATTCTTCCTTTCTCCCGTTTGTTTCTTGTTGGAACAGAAGATGGCCATCTGCGAATATGTTGTTAAGTTTTCGTGTCTCAAATTCAAATGCAAGTTCTTTCGAATGATCCTCTCCTCCATTTTTCGTTTACCTTCTTCACTCCTTCCTTAGGCAATAATTTATCTGAGAAATGACACCATTTACGAGGCGCAAGGAAATGGCCAAGGCCTCGTAACATCTTCCACCGACTCTTTGGTTTATCACATGAATAAGTGAAATCGCTCAACTTGAATGACTCTATCATTAGACACCTCGAGCTAATATGTCCAATCTTCATATTCATGTCCTAGGTACTTGTAGTTTTTTTTTAAACCTTGCGAGGAAAATATTATTCATGCAGTTTTCATGCGCAGTTTGAACGAAAACGGGCCACTGCGAGTACCACTTAGCCACCAATTTTCGTAAACAGTGTGATCGATCCATAGTTGATTTGATTTTGTATGATACCTTTGTCAATCAATATCGTTTATTCTAATTTTTTGAAACTAAACATATGTATTCGAGAGTAGGTGAGATGAAGATGGTATTCTCCTTCTACTTCATGTCCAAATTTCAGTGTTATATCCGGAACCTTAAATATCTCTCCTCTCTATAGAAATTGAGAAAATTCAGACCGATACTTGTGAAAATCCCTTTTCAAGACCATTAGGCTCATTTTCCGAGAAAATAGTATTCGCGAGATGTGCTCGGCCGAAGTTCAATGACGGAAAGTCCTATTTGCATGACAAGCAACAGACTTACTAGAGGATATTGCATCTATACTGTACAAGACTTAAAGCTCCAAACTCAATCGGATGAGCAAGGCACCCAAACATGTCGGGAAAGCAACTTTCATGGAGAAACTAGTATTGCAGAATTACGTGTAAAAACAGAGGGACGTCGAAGTGTGTAGTAAAGCGATCCATATGCGATAAGCATGTGATTGCAAAGACGCAAGATTTGCAATTTTCACCATGTCTCTCAATCTTGATTGAGTCGCCATAGACTTTGAGTCTCTAACGACACGATCCTTCGTTGAGGACTCTCTCTCGATCACATAACCAAAAACATTGTATTTCTATGATTAAGACGAATAATAGAAACTCGATACCTTCAGCAGGAGGGATCCTCATAAGGAAGTCCAGGTTCGAGTTCAAGAATATATTTAATTGGATCTACTTTAATTCAAAAGCTTATATTAATAAGTTATGAGTAAGTTAAGATATATTAATTGTCCTATCTCAAACTGCATTTCTTATGTGAGACTTCTCTTGCTGGACACTCTTAACACATGGAAACCTCAACATCCACGGCCAAAGTACCCTTCCGACTTGAGAACAGTCGAAAAATCCTAATTTGGAAGTTGGGATTTTCTCTCTGGATTAGAGAGTAGTTGTGGAGAGCTGGAGGGGCAATCGCGTATCCTGCAATCACGTATGCACCAACTCTTTCCCCTAACCTACACGGATGCTAAGATAACTGGACTACAGCGGCCGATCCACGATGGGCTCCTAAATCGCTACTAAATCAAAGTCCCATTACCAAATCTTGCCATGGGTCAGTAATGGGTTGTCTCTCTTTCGATTGCATGATATTTACAAATTCGAAGACTTGATCGTATATTATCTGAAGCTTCTTTGCTCGATTGTGCTTCGAGACAAGACCGGTACTTTTGGTGTGCTTGTCCTTTTGACGTGCAATTGCGCGTACCCAATATCTTATTTCCTTGCACGACGATGCCATGACTGGCAAGCAGAGGAATCAGGGCAAGGTTTGGATCCTATCTCCAGAGCGAAAAGAAACCATCTTCAAGCAAAGCATAACGGTCCTCCAAGGCGACTTCAACATGGCTAGCAACGAAATGCTTATGAAATATAGCATATAAGCCAGCAAATTTCACGAATCCTCTCATTAATCTTTTTGCTCTTCAATTGCTCTTCAAATGGCTGGATTAGATGATAAACAAGGTACGTGACTCTCTCTCTCTCTCTCTCTCTCTCTCTCGTAATTTATAAACAAGAACATTAAACATGGGCTTCCCCATCATCAATCTTTTGCTCGCGGTGTCATTGTCAGATGCTCCACCAGCCCACTACGTGGTCAAGATACAATCATACTCATTGCTTTCGAAGAACTCTGTGGACAAGTATGAGTCCGGGGTCTTCCAAGCTGGAGGCTACAAATGGTAATAATTCTTCACTTTCCCCATCCACGTAACTTATTTACCAATCTCTATGGGTTCATTGCACAGCGATTCTTCTTCACTTTCCGTCTCTTTCTTCTTTCCACAGGAAGCTGGTTCTTCACCCAAATGGGAATAAGAGCAAGAACGTACAAGAGCACGTTTCTCTTTACCTGTCGATGGAAGAAACAAGCTCGCTCCCCTCAGGTTGGGAAGTTCATGCATTAGTTAGATTCTTTCTGCTTGACCAGAACAAAGACAGTTACTCGATAATCCAAGGTACAGCTTCAAACCACATATTATCTCGTTGCTTCCTCGTCATTTATATAGTTTGATAAGATTGTAAAGAAAAAAAGTTATCTCTTCGGTTAGCAAGTTAGTTAATCAGCAAGTGTCCGTTGATGGATTTGATTCTTTTTTTCTTTTTCTTTTACATCAGATGCCATGAAAAAGGAATGGCGCTTTCACAGGATGAAGCTTGAACATGGCTTCGACCAATTCATTCCCATGAAGAAATTTAGTGATGCGCAGAACGCATATCTCGTGGATGATACTTGTGTGTTTGGTGCGGAGGTTTTCGTGATGAAGGAAAAGAGCACTGGCAAAAAGAGAGAATCTGTTGATGGTAAAGGATGCGATCAGTCAGAAGCACACCTGGAAGGTCGACAACTTCTCGAAATTGGACAAGGAATTCTCCGAGTCGAAAGTATTCATAGCCGGAAATCAGAAATGGTAATCGCTCTCAACTTTCCTGATGTCTCCTCTGCTCATTTGCCTCATGATATGCTCCTACACTGATCATGGAGAAGAATGAACTATCTTGACAAAAAATATTTTGGGTCATGATTATTGAGGAAGTTTCTGCAATTTGTCTTCTGATTGATTGGTCACAAACACCGCACATTCATTTTTGCTAAAATTTGTGTAAGGCTGAAACCTAGGTTGGTAGACCAACATTTAGATGCATGTCTTTCTTGCCGGAGGTTTGGAACTACAACACTGAAAAAATCCTCACCAAGTTCAGTACCATCTGTCCTTCCAGGAGTGAATAGGAATGTGCATTTAAGTGAGCGAACCACTTTATTCTTCGATCAATGTAGTCGAGTCTTGCGAACAAGAATACATTGATTCATCAGACAATGCGTATGTCATTCATTCAGGAAGATACGGCTCTTTCCAGGCGGAAAGGGCAGCGGACTCAGAGCTTTTGTCTCTCTTTATTTAGTTTTAGCCGA
Organism: Eucalyptus cloeziana; assembly: GCA_014182715.1. Lineage (NCBI taxonomy): Eukaryota > Viridiplantae > Streptophyta > Magnoliopsida > Myrtales > Myrtaceae > Eucalyptus > Eucalyptus cloeziana. The sequence continues at coordinate 31,658,871 of CM024635.1, read as the reverse complement.
CTCGGACACCCTTCCTCCCGGCACTAAAGTATTTGCAGACTTCTCGCTGCGCATCCTGGATCAGCTTCAAGGAAGGCATTTCTCTGGAAAAGGTGATTACTTCTTGCAAGAAATGAACTTACGAGCGATTGAATTCTCGTCTTTGACATTGGAAACTCTCTCTCTCTCTCTCTCTCTCTCTCTCTTTTATGCAGCTAATCACTGGTTCAGCACCTCGAGCGAGGAGTCCGGTTGGGCGAGATTCCTTTCGCATGCCACCTTCTATTATCCCAACATGGGCACTTTGGTGAAGGACATTTGCATGGTCGACGCAGAGGTCACTGTCCTGGGCGTGGTGAATGCCCTGTGAAGTCGCCATTCTGTTAAAGATCACACTGTCAATCAGTAGTATTGTTGTGAATATTTGCATACCAGCACTGAAATGACACAGACTGTTTCCAGATTGCTTGATGTACATGACTTAACAAAACAATACTAAAATTGAATATTGATCCGAAAGATATGCATCAAAGCACACAGTTTCTTTTTCACGATATCTTAACCATCAGCCCGACCCACTGATCACTTTGACAGGTCGTTGTACTTTTGTCATGATTCTGTTTAAGTACGACTACATAAATCGATTTTGCTAAAACGATAAACTTGGTTTTCGTCAAATCGCTTTTCCTCCCACAAAAGTTACTATTTTGCTCCAATAAGATTAAGATTTTGTGCACCAGCATATCATTTCTAGAGATATAATCTTCATGCGAATCATCTCTTAGAGCCCGGTTTTTGTACAAATTCTCAAGCGCGCGTGCAAATTGTGTTGTTTTACCTGGGCACGGCGAAACCTATGATCTTTTAGGTGCTTATTTGAATGTTAAAGGGCATTCAATTCCTGTTTAGAATTGCACTCCTTCCCGCGTTGTCTGTTTAGACTTACCCAGTACCCGGAGTAGGGGCCCTCCCTGCACCCGATGAGTTTTTATCACCCCAACCAAATCGGTATAAACAGATACGACATGGGTTCAAATCATGGTCTTAAAGAAATTCAAACTATCTAGATTGGTTTGGGATGTTGAAACATAAAATTGTGCCCCTTAGGGTAGTATTCAGAAAGAGAGTGCTGATGGTACTGGTCTTTTCGTTCCATACAATGCTCTCTGGAAAAAAAGAAAAAAAGAAAAAAAGAGAGATCAGGGCTAGACAAAATCAAATAAGTAACCTGTTATACAAGTCAAAATTCATCATGCTGATGTATTTTTTGGTATGCGATAGCAAGAATGATTATCCTTTGTCATAGATGGAATTCATAATTAAACATTTTCGCACGAGAGTTGCAGAGGATTCAACTGAAAATATGAAATTACCACTACTTTTATGTTATGAAATTACCAATACTTTTATGTTAAAAGACATTAATAGCGAAGGAATGAATGAGTTACTAAATATTTTCTAAAAAATGATTGTTTATATTACTTGAAATAAAAAGTCAATGAATATCTTTTCATTTTCAACAACAATACATATCTGAACATTTTCCTACATAATGAAAACATTATTCGCAGATTCATTTATATAAACTCTATGGGTGATCATTTTTTTAAAGAAAAATATTTTTCAAATTTCTAATTTTTGAGAAATAAGCACACCCTTATTTTTGATTGGATGCAGTGGCACACTTCACATTGAGTTGAGCCCACTTCGTTTTGTAAAAATTAACTGTTATTTGTAAAAGTTTTGAGTAAAGCGATAAACATTTCCACGTGAAATTTTACTGTCACCTTAAACAAGGATCTTGCAGAGGCATTTGATTTTATGATATTCACGAATGCTAAGACTCGATTTTGTTATTAGAAGTTTCATAACTTTATTGCATTTTGAAAAATAATTGGTACTTTTCGTGTACTTATGCTTTTAGCGTGCAAATGCGCATATGTATGATCATGCCATGACTAGCGAGCAGAGAAATCAGGGCAAGGATCCGAACTATCTTTTCTTTGCTGGTGTTCTTGCTTTCACGATTCTTCAGTGGAATCAGGGCAAGGACTGGATGCTCTCCCTGGAACGAAAGGAAACCATCTTTAAGCAAAGCATAACGGTATTGTAAAGCACCTTCAAAAAAGCTAGCAACAAATGCATATGAAATATGATATATAAGCCAATAAATTTCACGGATCCTCTCATCGATCGCCTTACTTTGCAAATGGCTAATCCCGCATTTGATGATCGACAGGGTACGTGACTCTTTCTCTCGTAATTTGTACAAAAGAAGCAATGAAAATGTGCTTCACTGTCACCAATCTTTTCTCCTTGCCTTGTGTTTCATTTGCAGGAGTTGAGAAAACGGATTCAGAAGCTCAGTATGTGGTCAAAATACAATCATACTCGTCTCTCTCAAAGAACTCCGCGGACAAGTATGAGTCGGGGGTCTTCCAAGCTGGAGGCTACAGATGGTAAGGATCCTTCACTTTTCCCAATCCACATATTTTATTTGCCAGTCTTTCTGGGTTTATTGGACGGTGATTCTTCTTCTCTTATTTTCAAAGGAAGCTGGTTCTTTACCCAAATGGGAACAAGAGCAAGAATGTGGAAGAGCATGTTTCGCTTTACCTGTCAATAGTAGGAACAAGCTCGCTCCCCTCAGGTTGGGGAGTTCATGCTTTAGTCAGATTCTTTCTGCGTGACCAGGACAAAGACAACGACTTGATAATCCAAGGTATCACTTTCTCATCTACTTATCCTCTTCAATCGTTGTGCCACATGGTTAACATGCCTTCTCCTAATGCATGCATGATCAAGCAGCACATACCATCTCATTTATAGCAAGTTATTAAATACAATTATGAATCCATGGTCAATAGAATGAATCTTGAGTTAATGAGGTCCTCTAAAGATAAGCGTCTATTTTTGGGATGGCTACCCTATTTCGCCAAAAAAAAAAAAAAGGAAAAAAAATATTGAATTAAGTAAAATAGAGAATAGGAACGCTCTTTTTCCTTTTCAGAATTTGAGTCATTTTAAGTTTTGAGTCTATCCACGCAAGTATTCTCTTAATGGGTATAAGCAATTAAGCAATGAACGTTCATGGTAGGTAAGCAGCGAGAATTGGCTGATTCATTCAATTCTTGTCCTTCCCGCAGATGCCATGAGAAAGGAATGGCACTTTCACAGGACGAAGCTCGAACGTGGCTTCGACCAATTCATTCCTCTGAAGACACTTAACGATGCGCAGAACGGATATCTCGTGGACGATACTTGCATCTTCAGTGTGGAAGTTTCTGTTACGAAGGAAAAGAGCACCGGCCAAGGAGAGAACCTCTTGATGATAAATGGTGCGATCAGTGAGAAGCACGCGTGGAAGGTCGACAACTTCTGGAAATTGGACAAGGAATTCTATGACTCGGAAGTATTCATGGCCGGAAACCGTAAATGGTATCGCTCTCGACCTTCATCATATAGGCATGCGGCTAAAAATTGGTTGTTAACCTCCTCTGCTCACTTGACTAGTGAAATGCTGCCATACTGAACATGGAGAGAAACGAACTTTCTTGACTAATGTATTTTGGGTCATATTTTTCCAATAAAAGTTCGTTCATCGAGTCTTCTGATTGGTAGGTTAAAAACATGGGCATTACGACATTTGTAACCCAACAGTAGAGGCATGTTTTCCCGCCGGAGATGGAGGAAACACGGTCTAAAACTTTTACAAACACCAAAAAAAAAAAAAAAAAAAAAAATTCCTCGTCAAGTTCAGTACCCTCAGTCCTTACAGGAAGGAACGGGATTGGGCATTTATGCTAGTGGATCACTCTATTCTTCGATTAACGTGGTGAAGTACAGAAAACCAGAATTAATAGATGTGTGTGTCATTCGTTCAGGAAAATACGTCTCCATCCGAGAGGGATAGGAGGCGGACTCGAAGATTTCGTCCAACTGTATCTAGTTTATGCTGACTCGGACACCCTTCCTCCTGGTACTAAAGTATTTGCAGGCTTCTCGCTGCGCGTCATGGATCAGTATTACGGAAACCATGTCGTTGAAAAGGGTAACCATTGCTTGTAACTAAACTAAGCTATGAGCGATTGAATTCTTGTTTTCGACATTTGAAACGCGTTGTCTCTCTCACTCTCTCTCCGACTCTCGTGCAGCTAATCACTGGTTCAGCACCTCGGACCAGCAGTGGGGTTGGGCGAGATTCATTTCGCTTAACTGGTTACATATTCCGGGTCGCTTTGTGGTGAACGGCAGTTGCTCGGTCGAAGCAGAGGTCACTGTCCTAGGCGTATTGAAAGTGCTGTGAAGCCGCCATTCTGTCGAGATTCACACTGTCAATCGGCAATAATTGTCGTGAATATTTTCATCCCAGCACATTGATATGACGCAGATTATTTCCGGGTCCCGATTCTCATGCGATCCACTCATCTTAAGTATCTCCATGTAGATCAATTCTCCGCCTGCTAAATTATATGAGCTTGGTATTCATCAAATCACGGTTTTTGCTCCCCCCAAATATTATTATTTTTGCTGGAATATGCTTAAGGTTTTATGCCTCAGGATATCATTTCCAGAGACATAACCTTTGCACGAACTGTCTCTAAAAAGTCCGGTCTTTGTACAAATTCTCGAGCGCAAGTGAACGCATGCAAATTCCGATGTTTTATCTGGACACGACGAAACCTTTAGGCTTTATTTGAATATTAAATGGCCTTCAATTCGCTCAAGATTTTAGTTTATTCTAATGCTAAAGTAGTAATATTTTTTTTTGCGTGCTCTGTTTACAAAAATATAATGAAAGGAAAATATCAAAAATATACATGAATTTTCACTTAAATACCCACTTATATATCTCTATTAAAAAAAATTACATTTTTGCATGCTGAATTTAACGCATTGTTTATCTATTTAGAATGTTGCAATTTTTCTCCCAAACTATACCTTTGTTTTCTCATATACACAATCATAATCTCCTCTATTTATATTTTGTTTCTCTCTCTTTGCTCGAACTTGAAATCGTTAGAACATGGCTTCTTCTTCCTCCTTCCACCGCGACGACATAATCACGCAATTTCTCACGAAACAACAAGATCTATCCTTTCGTGAGATATATGTTCTGTCTTCACTTTATCTCCAGGGGAGCCCCGATACGAGCTTGCGGCCACCGCCACCATGAGATGATGCACACAGTTGCCGGCAATGGAGAGAATGGTGGCGGGGGACTTCGGTTGAGATTTTGAATGTGTGGATGTTGCGAGGCTAGAACTTTTGGGAGAGGAAGGGTATTTTTTCGTCATTCTATTGTCGTTGAGGTATGAGTGTTGAGTGCTTTTGGCGTCCAGGTAATGACGAAAACTCAAATATGTTTTTGGTAGTTTCCTTCTAAATACTGTGTATTTAACTAAATAGACACAAAAAGAAAAAAACTAAATCTTTAAATTACCCAAAAAAGGAAAATTTCAATCAAAATTTTGACCATCCATTATTTGATGAGCTAATATATATCGGAATAGGCTCCTATTTTGACCATTTCTCTAATTGATACTTCGATATTGCGTGCAAAGAGAAACCAACTAGACTAAGCCAATCTCGATCGGGGCAAAACAATATATTTATGCATGCCTCATAACTTCTCGGGTAAGCCACGCTGGAGAAAATATTGGGTAGGTTATGTAAGAGTTTTCCTAATATGGGCTACATTAATTGATATTGTAATTTACCGTTTAACGTTTACCGTTTTACGGGGATTGGTCTAAGGTGAGATAGAATGTTTCTTAATTAGTCTAATATGGGTTTACATTTAGTATGGCCGAGTTGAGCTGGCCCGTAATGAGGGGCCTAGCTGGAAACTCTATAAATAGTCTTCAAGTCTCTTCTCTAATCCTAATTCTCACATGTATCCTCACCTAAGGGCATTTACCTAACGCTAAACGTGAGGGGGCCGCCTCATTGAGCCCGTGATACGGAGGGCAATAGAGGAGAAGGACTTGCGCGTGGAACATTGTGTTTCCGCTTCCGCTTCAAGATCGATGGATTCCAAAACAAGTGCGTTAATTCTCCTACTCAATTATGCATGTTCTTGTTCTGGTTATGGAGATCTTGGCATTGCACAATTTGCGTCCAACATGTGGTATCAGAGCCTCCATAACCCTAGAACTTGAATGCATCGAATTTTGCCATAATTTGTGATTTTCGAATTTTTTAAAGACTGTAAAAGTAAAATTAAATCACATATTATTACTGGGCTCGACGAGACGATCAAGACCGTGGGTGGCGCGTCGCCGGGGGAGGCCCCACGCGCCCCCACGCGCAGCCACGTGCCGCCGGGCGTCGAGGACGTGCGCTCACGCGCGTTCACGCGCCCTCACGCGCGTTCACGCGCTCCCATTCGCGGGGCGCTGCTTGCGTGTGCGGCGCACGCGGCGCCGACGCGTCAGCGACCCGGATTCGGATTCGGATTCGATCCGTGCGCCGACCCGCTAACGTCGGCGATGCGATGTCATCTTTGGGATCCGACCCGCCGACGTCGGCGATGCACTCGAACCGACCGACCCGACCCGGATGGCGACCGACCCGACCCGACGATCGACCCGACCCGGTCAACCGTTGACCGGACCGGGCGGCTGGACCGGAAGGTCGGACCGAGAACCGGTCGGACGATCACCGGTCGGACTGGTTTGACCGGGCCCTTTGACGACCAGCGCGTGGGCTCCACGCGCGCACCGAGGTGGCGCGTGCGGGCGCGTGGGGTCTCTGATCAGCGCGTGGCTAGTGGCATTCGACTCGTATGAAGATTTCCTATGTCGTGGTGTATTTATTTTAATTTTTTGATGATTTTATGGATGGTAAAATACATACAAAGCCCTAAATACGCATATTTTTAGTGTATTTTTGCGTATTTTTTCTTGTATTTTTCTGTGATTTTCAAAATACAAGTGCTGGGTTACTGGTATGTTATAACATGAATTTTATGAGTGTTATTCATCAATAATTTACAATAAATTTTATTTTTTTATTAATGAACAAAGTAATGTAATTAGCATAATATGTGATTTTGGTGATTTACTGCCCCTGTCACTAAAATTAAAATCACATATGTATGGTTTATGTGAGATGTGAATTTTATATCCCTGGTATGAGAGAGTTTCAATAATTCAATTGAGTTGTGACCGCCAAAGTGGCACACTTAATTGGGTTTGAGAAATTTCAGTCTCGTATAATGATTGGGATGTCTCCTGCTCTAATGTGTAGTCATACTCCCAAATGGGGTGATTATATATTAGTTCATGGAGGGATACATGATTATGTGGTGGAGGAGTGACTGATCCTAGTGGTTCATCTGCCCAAAGGTGATGAATTCACGAAGATTGGAATATATTCTTATAACCGCTATCATGTGGGGAATTTACAACTGTTTATCATGTATTCTGCCCAAAGGTGATTATGTGATTTTGCATGTAACTCTCTGGATGTGTACTTGTGTGTCAAGTTACACATTGCTCACATGATGCTAATTATATACATTGTTTGTTTTTTCAGTCACCTTTTCTGTAATTAATAATTCCACTATTATTGAGGTTTTTACTGCTTCAAATTTTAAGTTGTGGACATATGATTTGTTGCTTGAGAATGCAATAAAATTTGCTTACTGTCCATGAAGCGTTCCATTCTGGAACACTTGAAAAGATGTTTGCCTGTGGACTGCATTGCTATAATATGATGGAAGCCTTAGTTGCTTGAAATTATGTTTTGTATGATATTGAAATTAGGATATATCTGCAAAGATTGTGTTTAAGTCCTAATGATATATACATCTCATATAAGAATGAAAAAGTTGTTTTCAAAATTTTTCTATTTACTCTTAACGGTTATCTAAAGACTTCTATAGATTATTGTGGAAGTAAAATTGACTGAGATAAATAATAAATTGGTTAGAATTAGTCTTAAAGGTTGTCGATTTAATAGTGACGGTGAGTATTTTGGCAAGTATGACAATGCAGAATAGCTTAAAGGGTTATTTGTCAAATACTTGATAAATTCTGAGGTGGTAATTTAATTACTATGCTTGAAAATCCTGACAAGAAGATTTGGCTAAAAGGCATGAATCATCATAATGAACATAGTGATGAGTATGATGGGTAAAACTAATTTATCCAGTCTTCTGTGGGTTGATATTATGAAAGCAACTTTTTCACATACAAAAAGTGTCATTATCAAAGTTGTTTTATAAACTTCTTTTGAGTTATAGATTGGGCATAGATTACTTGAATCATATTAAATTTAGGGGTGTCATGCAGAAGTGAGATTATCTAATCCAATTTTAAGTGTATTGCAATTCGAGATCAACTCGGAATTATTTTGTATCTTATTTAGATTGTTAAAGGGGTATTGATCTTATGACCCTAAAGAAGGTACAAGAATTATTGAATTACATACTCTAAAGTTTCTTAAGATCGACGTAATTGTAGAGGATAACTGCTCTCAGACTATTAAAGATAATATTATGATGGGGGTTACTGTTTTTTTGTCTTTACCTATACAGATAATTATGGAATCTCCTGTACCATAGACTAAACTTGTTGAGGTTTAAGGTACTATTCTTGATATAGTTTATAATGAAATTTCTTAAACCTCTCAAGTGCAGAATGAAATGGTTGTAGCTTTATTAAGGAGATTTGTTAGGAAAAGACAATTAGTTATACCATTAGACTATATAGTCTTTTTGTGAGAGCATGATTACAATATCCATTACATGGTTGTTTTAGCAACTTATATAAATGTCGTTTCTTGTTCTTAATTAAGTATGTGATTAAACGCCATAAAAAAAAGGATAATAATATTTTTACTCTGAAAGAGGGGTGGATAGTTAGTGAAGAAATAAATAATTATTTATTTACTACTAATTCTTTCAGAGTAAACGTGGCATTGATAGTTTATTTTTTATATGAAATTACGTCAAAGAGATACAAAATACATATAAGTGTGACTGGAGAATTTTGCAGCAGATTCAAGTAAATTTGTGTGTAAACTGAAAAGTCTTAATTCATGGTCTTAAGCAAGTTTCCAGACAATATTATTAAAGTTTCATAGTGTTGTTATTTTGTTCAATTAAGAACAAAGTAATTCAATATATTGCAAGGTTAGTGGGAGGAAATTTATTTTTTCCCATACTCTATGTACATGATATTTTGTTTACAAGTAATGACCTTGAGGCATCTTTTATCCTTTGTACTAAGGTTTGTAAGAATTGTTTTTGCCATATTATATTAGATTTTCTCGGAGGACATTTGCTGATTGTATATTGGAAATATTCAATATACATTATTGCAAGCCATGAATTGCTCCTGTTGTTAAGGGTGATAGGTTGAATCTATCACATTGTCCTTATTTAGATATTGAGAAAATCTAATTAAAAGGTGTACCTTGTGTCAGTGCACTTAAAAGTATTTTTGAATGTGTTGTTTATTAATAACAACAGAAGTCTCAAGGGTTTAAACACATGGAGGTCAAGTTTTTGACTATAAAGGAATCGGTACAGAATGGTGACGTTGCAGTAGATTATATTCCAATAGATAATATGGTTGCAGATCCACTAACTAAAGGCCTACATCCATGTATATTTGAGCGACATGTCATTAACATGGGCTTAGGAGCATCTTGGGATGCTGTTATTTAGTGGGAGCTGTTTTATTTTTCTTTGAATAATGTTTACATCTGTTTTTTGTTACAATTTAGTAACATTTTGATATATATATATATGTCAACTTTTTGCATTCAATAAAATGTTTTTGAATGGTTTGTTATTATGTTGAAAATATATATATTGTTAAAGTCTCAAGGTATTGCTTAAACCTTGAGTGAAGGCTAGGGGCATCCGGTTATTAGCCTTGTCCACATGTCTTGTTATACATAAAGAATGGTTAACCGTAAGAACAAGATATATGTGGGTTCATGGAACCATAAATGCATTCTCTAGTGGCACAAGTTTTTGTGACGCTTAAGGTAAGAGAATGGACATTCTCTAGTGGCACAAGTTTTTTGTGACGCTTAAGATAAGAGAATGGTGACTGACAAATGAGATCTCTATATGAGAGATGTTATCCATTTGACACACTACCATATTGGATCCATATCAATAGAGTTGAGAACACTTGTGACCATGGAAGGCTCTGTGTGTATACATGCAGTTACCGCCATGATTCGGTGTTTGAGACTTTATGGGATAGGATTGACTATTAAGAATTATCTCTAGACCAATGTGCGCACATACGGTACGATTTCAATTAATATAGTCCAAGTGGGAGAATGTAAGAGTTTTCCTAATGTGGGCTACATTAATTGATATTGTAATTTACCGTTTAACGTTTACCGTTTTACGGGGATTGGTCTAAGGTGAGATAGAATGTTTATTAATTAGTCTAATATGGGCTGGCTAGTGTGGGCCGAGTTGAGCCTGGCCCGTAATGAGGGGGCCTAGTTGAAAACTCTATAAATAGTGCTCAAGTCTCTCCTCTTATCCTAATTCTCACATGTATCCTCACCTAAGGGGCGTTTACCTAACGCTAAACGTGAGGGGGGCCGCCTCATTGAGCCAGTGATACGGAGGGCAATAGAGGAGAAGGACTTGCGCATGGAACATTGTGTTTCCGCTTCCGCTTCAAGATCGATGGATTCCAAAACAGATGCGTTAATTCTCCTATTAAGTTAAACACTCTACTTAGGCAAAATGGAAAATCATATAAAATTCGACACGTGTCGTCCACGTGTAATTTGGGTCCCACGTTCAGCAATTCACTCGATCTCCCATAGACCTGGCCTACCTCTCTGCACACACTCTGACGCTCTCTCTCCTCTACTCTCTTTGCATACCGTCTCTCTCCTCTCTCTCCTCTTTCTCTCTCCCCTTTCTCCGTTCCGTTGTAGGGAGAACAAAATCACGGAGGGTTCAAAGGAAAAAATAAAGGTTCAGCCCCTCCGCTGCTGGTTGCTTCCATTGCCCCCCCCCACTCTAACGCCCGATCCGCTCTTGCGACGCTCCTTCGCCTCCCTCTCGCACGTTTGCTCGCTCCTCTCTCTCTCTCTCTCTCTCTTCCCCCTCCGTGAAGTCGTGCCTCTCTTTCAACGAAGCACCACGTCGATGGCCCTCCACCTCCATCTCCGCCGGTTGCCCCCGACTGCCCAATGCCGACGCAGCCTCCGCCTCCGCCTCCACCTTCGCCTACGCGTCCGAACCCGATGCCCCTTCGCCTCCCTCTCACGACCTCCAGTTCGCTCTCTCTCTTTCATCCGCGAAGTCGCGCCTCTTTTCCAGCGAACCGCGACGTCGATGCCCCTCCGCCGGTTGCATCCGTCACCCCGACTCCGACGTCGACACCCCTCCGCCGATTGCCTCCGTCGCCCCCGACTCTAATGCCGATGCCTCCGCCTCCGCCCCCGTCGCCGACGCCGACGACCTCTTCGCCTCCCTCTCGTGACCTTCACTCCACTCTCTCTCTCTTTCTCTCTCTTTTGTGAAGCACCCCTGCTGGTCAATCTTGACGCCGACGACCCCCTACTCGCATCAGAGTGTGTGCAGAGAGGTGGGCCAGGCCTATGGGAGAGAGAGCAGAGGAGGGGGAAGAGCAAAATTTTAAATTGCTGAATGTGGAACCCGAATTACACGTGGATAACATGTGTCGAATTTTGTATGGTTTTCCATTTCGTCTATGTGGAGTGTTTAAACTACCCAATATTTTGTCCACCACGCTGTGGACACGTGGCACCTATCTTTTGGCAACCAACTCCTTGTCCTTGGAGATCTCGGAGAAAATATTAGGTGTTCTTGAACCATCAAGTCAGCGTGGTCTCTGACCACTCATGATGCGCCACATGTCTGTTGGGTCCCACATTTCTCTCCTTCATACTTTTGCATCCTTTCTCTCTTCATTAATTGCCTGTCTTCTTCTCCCACCATCTGTTCTTTTGCACAAACCCCCTCCCTCACTCTCTCTTCTCTCTCTTTTGCATCGTCCAAGAAAAATAAGGCACTGTTTGGTAACCATCCAAACAATGCCTATTTTGATTCTCGATTTTTTGTTTCTAAAATTTTTGTTCTTAACCAAATTTGTTTTGGGAAGAGAGAATCGCGTTTAGTAAAATTTTTGTTGCATTTAAGGACCAAATTTGTTCCCGTTAGTTAAAAAACAGCATTTTAAATAATAATTTTCAGGTGTATTTTTAAATTATTTTTATTCATTTAAAAAAAAGATTTAAAAATAAAAAAAAATTTATTCTTATATTATTTTCAACAAAAACTAAAAAGAAAAGTTAAAAATTCATTTTTAAAAATTGTAAAAAAACCTCTTCTTATTTTCTTTTCTTCTTCTTCATCAAGGCCTCGCCCCGCCATCCGCGATCATTGCCGGGCCGAGCGACGGCCGCCGGCCCTAGGCTGGCCGCGGGCGGCGAGCTCCGCTAGCCCTAGGCGAGGCCTCGTCGGCCCTCCGATTGCGCCGGCCCCTTGCGAGGGCCGGCAAGCCCGGATCGAGGCACCCTTGCTCGGCGGCGCGGGTGCCTAGATTTGGGCCCGTCGACCCTCCACCGGCGGCCGTCGCTCGCCGGGGTCGGTCGTCGTCGGCCCTCACGAGGGATCGACAAGCTCGCCGCCCTAAGGCGAGCCTCGCCGGCCCGAGCGAGGGCCGACGAGGCCTTGCCCTGTGGCGGGCGGAGCTCGCCCGGCCCTCGCCGGGGGCCGGCGAGGCCCGGCCACCCCGAGCCGGTGCCGCGAGGCTCGCCCGGCCTCTCCGGCGATGGGCGGCGGCAATGGCCGCTTTTTTTTTTTTTTTTTTTTTTTTTAATAATAAATATTTTAACTTTTTGTAATTTTTTGGTGAAAATAAGATAAAATGAATAAATTTATTTTTTTTTAGTTTTTAAATATATATATATTTTAAAATGAATAAAAAATAATTTAAAAATCCACGTGGAAAATAAAAATTATTTAAAATGCCCTCGCATTTTTCGAAAAGGCTAACGGCGCCCTCATTTGAAACAATTTGACGAGGCTCGCCCAAGTTTTAGGCCTGAACACTTATCCCTAAAAAAGTTGAGGCCGGAACAAAATTGAGAATCAAAACTTTTCTTCTTCTCTTTTCTTCTTCTTCATTGACCGCTATCCCGTGATCGCCAAGGTTGCCGGCCACCGGTCCACCGAGGGAGCCGGGCGAGGTCCCATGAGCTCGTTGGAGGCTCGCCCGGCCACCGGCGAGGTCGGCTTGGCCACCGGCAAGGCTCGGCCGACGAGGGCCGGAGAAGAAGAAGAAGAATAGGAGAAAAATGAAAAAAAAAAAAGAGGAAAAAATGAAAAAAAAAAAAAAAAAAAAAGGAGAAAAAAAAATATATATAATTTATTTAAAAATTAAAATAAATTGATTTGGAACAGAATCAATTAACACGGTATCAAATGCAATTCTATTCCGAATCAGAAATTTTAGACAATTATCAAACACATTCTTTTACTCAGAATCGGTTTCCGAGAATAGAATAAAAAATAATCATTTTTTGTCAAAATCTATTCCCGGGAATAGAATCGTTACCAAACGCGCCCTAAGAAGCCCACTCTTTTTTCAAAATACTCTCCCTCTCTAGCTCACCCACCGGTCACCTCCCAAGCTCAAAGCGCCGCCTCTGACATGTTGCCTCCGCCTCCGCTGTCACCTTTAGGAGCCACTCCCTCTCAGTTGCTTCCAAGAGCCCCTGCCGATGGCAATCCTCGAGTGCATGTGCAAATTGTGTCGTTTTACTTGGGCACGGTGAAACCTATGATATTTTAGGTGCTTATTTGAATGTTTAGAGGCATTCAATTCTTGTTTAGAATTGCACTCCTTCCGGCGTTGTCTGTTTAGACTTACTCAGTACCCCAAGTGGGGGCAATTCTTTCACAGGATGAAGCTCAAATGTGGCGTTGACCAATTCATCCCTCTGAAGACACTTATTAACGATGCACAGAACGGATATCTCGTGGACGATACCTGTGTGTTCGGTGGGGAAGTTTCCGTTACATGGGAAAAGAGCACCGGCCAAGGAGAGAACCTGTTGATGATAAAGGACACGATCAGTCAGAAGCACATGTGGAAGGTCGACAACTTCTCAAATTTGGACAAGGAATTCTACGAATCAAAAGTATTCATAGCCGGAAACCAGAAATGGTATCGCTCTCGACGTTCCTCATATAGGCATGCGGCTAAAAAAATTGGATGTTAAATCTCCTCTGCTCACTTGGCTTGGGAAATGCGGCTATACTGATCATCGATATCAATGAACTTTTTTGACTAATGGAGGTTCATATTTTTCCGATAAAGTTTGTTCCAACGAGTCTTCTGATTGGTATGTTAAAAACATGGACATTACAACATTTGTAACCCAACAATAGAGGCATGTTTTTCCTGCCGGAGATGGAGGAGACACGGTCCAAAACTTTTACTACAGCACAAAAAAATCCTCCCCTAGTTCAGTACCATCTGTCCTTCCAGGAAGGAATGGGACTGGGCATTTATGCTAGTGACTCACTCTATTCTTCGATTACAGTTGTGAAGTCTAGAAAACCAGAACACATTGATGCATCAGATGTTGTGTGTTATTCATTCAGGAAAATACGGCTCTATCCGAATGGGGACGGAAGCGGACTCGGAGGTTTCGTCTGACCGTTTTTAGAATCTGCCGACAGGGACACCCTTCCTCCTGGTACTAAAATATTTGCAGGCTTCACGCCGCGCGTCATGGATCAGCTTCAAGGAAATCATTGCGCTAGATATGGTAACCATTTCTTGTAAGAAAAAACAAGCTACAAGCGGTTGAATTCTTGTTTTTGACCCTTGGAAACGCTCTGCCTGTCTCTGTCTGTCTGCCTATCTGTCTGTCTGTCTGTCTCTCTCTCTCTCTCTCTCTGATGCAGTTACGCAATGGTTCAGCGCCTCGATCAAGGATTGGGGTTGGGCGAGATTCACTTCGCATGCCGACTTTCGTTCTCCGAACACAGGCTATTTGGTGAAGGACACTTGCATGGTCGAAGCAGAGGTTACTGTCCTCGGCGGGGTGAATGCGCTGTGAAGCCCCCATCCTGTTGAGATTCACACTATCAATCAGTAGTATTTGTTGTGAATATTTTCATACCAGCACAACACTGATATGATACAGATTATTTCCGGGTCCTGATTCTCTCAGGCCATCCATTCATTTATTTGGGTCTCCAATCGTTGCTTGATAATTAGCACTATGATTCAAAAGAAGAAATTAGAAATTGGACCTTGATCTGAAAGATAAGAATCAAAGCATGCGTTCGCTCAGCAAAATCTTAACTACAGTCTGACCCTTTAACCGCTTCAAAATATGGTTATACTCTTCTGATAAAATCATCTAAGTATCACTATGTAAATCAATTCTCCGCCTACTAAATTATTATGAACTTGATATTCATCAAATCACTATTTTTGCTCTCCCAAAACTTATTATGTTGCTGGAATATGCTTAAGGTTTTGCGCATCAAAATATTGTTTCTAGAGACATAATCTTTGTGCGAATTGTCTCTAAGCGCAGATGCAAATTGCAATATTTTATTTGGGCAGATGAAGTCTTTTTAGGGGCATTATTTGAATGTTAAAGGGCCTTCAATTCGAATGCTAAAGCAGTAATAATTTGTTGGCCTATTTAGCTTATTTAAAATAAATAAAGGAAAAATATCGAAAACATATATGAATATTGACCTAAATGCCCATTTATATACCTCTATTTTTTATTTAAAAAATACAGTTTTGCACCCTTAATTTAGCACATTGTCCATCTGTTTACAAATATCGCAATTTTCCTTTCCAAAATACACCCTTGTTTCCTCATATACACAATCGCAACCTCCTCTCTTTATATTTTGTTTATCTCTCACTTTTCTCAAGCTTTACCCATGGGCACCGGATTTATTTTAGTGGCGACATAGTTTATCCATTATGCAATTTCTCATGAAATAGCAAAATCTATCCTTCCGTGAGACTTACACAATTTCTCAGTTCGTCACCAAAAGAACCCCGATACGAGCTCACCACCATGGCCACCGCAAGTGGTGTAACGTCGGAGGGGCGATCCGAGACGCTGGTCATGGTTGGTTGCCGGCAATGGAGAATGGTGGCGGGGGGCTTAGGTTGAGAGTTTGAGCGTGCGAATTTTGCGAGGCTGGAAATTGTCGTTGTATTGTTGCCGAGTATGTTAACCGGTTGATTAAAACATAATGAGGTTGAACGTTGAAGTAAGTGAATGTCTTCGTCAGCTTATGATTGATAATCACCAGCATCTTTATTATTAAATAACAATGTTTTTCACAAAAATTATATTTTATTTTTAAAGATCGTTTGATATTTTAAACCAGTTCTCGAGTATCGAATTGAAGCAAAACTCTTCAGTCCAGTCAAAGCAAACTGTCCACATTAAAATTGGGTCTTAATAATGAATTTTTTTTATATATAATTTAACTCCAAGTGAATTCCCACTATTCTGTCCACAGTGAAATATAGCCCAATACGGTCGACCCTAGTAAAATTTTCCTTCTTTTTTATAAATCATGGGTTCGATTGTAATAACTGGCCATCTAAAGAGGAACTGTCACATAAATTCACTGCGCATGGAATCTAAATTCCCTAAAGTAGGAATCAAACTTACAACTATCAGCTCCTGGACTGAAAGAGTGGAAAATCCTTACCATCGGATTAATCCCAAGGTGAGCGGTGAAAATTATTCACATATGAATTATGTTTATAAACAATTTTTGTTTCTGAATTTGATGATACACTTATGTGAAAAGTTATTATATAAAAATTGTAATATCTTTGTTAATTTTATTATTTCTTGATTTCTTTTTGTTTCTAAATTTTTCTTAGGAGGACATATTTGGTATTTCGCATGCCACCTTTTACGATCCCAACATGGGCATACTTGCATGGTCGATGCAGAGGTCACCGTCCTGGGCGTGGTGAATGCGCTGTGAAGTTGCCATTCTGCTAAAGTTGGCACTGTCTATCAGTAGTATTGTTGTGAATGTTTGCATGCCAGACACTGAAATGATGCATACTATTTCCAGGTTGCTTGATATCAGTACACGACTCAAAAAAGAAAAAAACTAAAACTGAACCTTGATACTAAATATATGCATCAAAGCACATATTTTTCTTTTCCGCGATAGCTTAACTATCAGTCCGACTTGCTAATCATTTTGACGGATTGTTACATTTTTCTCATAATTTCATTTAAGTATGACTACATAAATCAATTTTGCTAAAATGACAAACTTGGTATTCGTTGAATCACTTCTCCTCCTCCACAAATATTATTGTTTCGCTCCAATAAGCTTAAGATTTCGTGCACGTAAACATTGGACCGGTCTTTGTACGAATTCCCGAGCACATGTGCAAATTGTGTTGTTTTACCTGGGCACGACGAAATGTATGATTTTTCGGGTGCTTATTTGAATGTTGAAGGCCAATCAATTCCCCATTTTCGGTCGATTTGAATGTTCAAATATACTCCCTTTCTCTCACCCACAACCACAGCCTCTCTCTCTCTCTCTCTCTCTCTCTCTCCATTTTGTTCTGTATGTCTCCCTCTTCTCATCAAGCTCGGGCCGTGGCCGCCGAAGCTTGAAGCCTGAACTCATGGGCAGGCTTGCGAGGTCCCTCCAGCCACCAAATCTTCCAAACACGGTGTTCACTTTAGTGGCCACACCAGAAGTGATTCCAGAGTGATTAGCGACGGACTCACACGAGTGAAGACAAGGAAGGATTGCAAGAAGTGCATATCGAATTGATTCCCTCTTTCAATCTTCCGCTCGAACTTTGACTTGGTTCGAGCTCGAAATCGTTTGACCATGGCTTCTTCTTCTTCCTTCCCCCGTGATTACATTGTCCCCCCATCACGCAATTCCTCACGGAACAGCAAAATTTGTCCCCCCAGCGAGGTACGATCCATCTTCATTTTGTTTCTGGAGGAACGCAGATCGCGGAGACGCATGGCGAGCGGCCTAACGTTGGAAGGGCGGAAGGAGATGATAAAGGGATGCCGGCAGTGGGGAATGGTGGCGGACTTAGGTTGACGGTGACGCGCATGATATCTTGTGCTTTCCCTTTGGCCAAGTACACGCGCGGCAATTGTCATGATCTTTGGAGAGCATCTAAAGACCCCTTTGTTGATGCCGACATGAACTTTAATTTCATTTTGCGAAAAAAAAAAATAAGACAATATAAGTCTTCCGGGAATTCAAGTAAAAAATTACTGATATGAATATCTAATTATCTTATATAACACGACGGCGCTAATGTTGATATTTTTTTAATTTTTTAAAAATATTTATTTTCTATTTTTTTTTTTTTTCCATGGCCTATGTCAGCCATGAAAAAAAAAAGAAAAATTAAAAAATATTTAAAATTTATAAAAATATATCCACATCAATATTGATTGTATCATGTAGGACAATTGATATTCACATCAGTAATTTCCAGCTTAAATTAATCGGATGGATTGAATTTGTACCAATTAAATATATTTAAAATTAAATTTGTCTAGTGGAAAGTTTATGATTGAATTTGTACCAATGTAATAAGATTATATATTTTTTTTGGTATTTTCCCCATTACTATGGGTTTGCGTTTGACATCAACCTAAGCAATTCCATTCAACTAAGCTAATAGAGGATCCATTTCCATTTTCTCTATGAAAATTTAGCCTCTATCAAATCATTCCATCTAAACCACTAGGGTCGCAGCCCAGTGGCTAGGATTTCACTTGGGGTCCCTGAATCGATGTTTGTGGAGAACTGATGTTTCGACTCCTCCTTTGAGTGCCGAGTTCAAATCCTCCCTCTCGTGCAATTAGTCCAGACATATCCAGTATTTGAAGCGGGGGCCCCTCCTTGTACCCGATGAGGTTTTACTCGCCACAACCGAACCAGTATAAGCAAATATGGTGCGTGTTCACATCGTGATCATAAAGAAATTCACCATTAGATTCGCCTGCGATGTTGAAACATAAAAAGAAATTAGGATGATTTCTTATTTTTTCGAAACTGAATGTTTCATTCACATTCAAGATCTCAAGATGATATTTGAGAGGTTCAAAACAAAGCAAATCAAATCCTAAACAGTAAAGTAGAACAATAAAGCACAAACTGTTGTGATAAGTATACTCTCATCCTATAAGAATAAATCTCAGTATCAAAACAAAATAAAGAGCGACCAATCATTGAATCTCGCATTATCATAAGTGATAAGCACACACACCATAATCTCCTTCTCCAATATGTACGGCTTGCTTAGTGGGTGGTGCATACCTAGATTCGGCATCCTCAACATCATTACCGTACGAAGACACCAAAAATAGCTTGAACAGGCTTCCAGATCTAGAGGTTAAATGAGTACATAAATACCTTTAAGGAATTCCCAGATCTAAATCTATTTTTGTGGTTGTGTTATAAGAGAGATTTGTTGAGTTTGTTTCTCAGATACTATCTAATTAGGAACTCAATTAGCATTTTCCCATAGAGAATTTGAATTATTAGATTACTAATTTTTTTTGTAACTTCACTTGGGAATAAAGTTTCAGGCAAAAAAATAAAATAACAACAAAAAAGGAGACGTAGATCACCATTGTGAACCGCATTCAATCTTACCCCATTAAATATTACCGTTTGAAGAAATGGCAAAGACTTTGAAGATATAACAATTGATATCGAAACTTTAAAAAAGGTGACATTTTAATTATATTCTTATTATTAAGCCACCTTTCCGAACTCATTACCTAAACTACCTAGCTTCTATATGTGTGTTTGGTCATCTTAATAAACTGGTGTTTAATAGAAAAAGCATTTGATTGAAGTGCAAACCTTATATATTTTCTCATGTTAAATTTTGTGTTTGAAGGATGATCGACATTGCTATACACGGGATATAAACAACAGAAGTTATGTAACTCCCATACAATACTCATGTAACTTTCGTACGATACTCACTCAAATGCTATAATTTTTTTTTTCGCTTATTTAGGTGCCACATTGGAGTAAAATTGATCATTTGAGTGTCATTTCTAGTAAATCATCCTACATGCATTCCAACGTGGATTTTTAATTTTTTTGAATTATTTAATTTTCTTTTTTTGGCTCCTCGCTGAGTGTTATTTATGGCAAATCATCATACATGCATTTTGACATGGATTTTTAAAAATTTTCTGAATTATTTAGTTTTTTTCTTTTTGGCTCCTCACTTAGTGTCATTTCTAGCAAATCATCATACATGCATTCTGACATGGTGGATTTTTAATTTTTTTTGGCTTCTCGCTAAGTGTCATTTTGGCAAATCATTCTACATGCATTCTGATGTGGACTTTTTAATTTTTTTTTTTTGAATTATATAGCTTTTTTTTAAGGGCTTCTCGCCCAGTCTAGGCGAGGGTCACCTTGCCTTCGGCCAATGTGGTAGTTAAGGCCTTGGGTGAGGCCATCATTGGCTACAAGCGAGGGTCTTCGTGGCCCCGCCAGCCATAGGTGAGGCAGCCACGCTTGTGGCCGATGGACTACGATGGCCTTGCTCACGGCCTTCGTGGCCCCACCGACCATGGGCGAGGCAGCCTTTGCCCAATCTAAATGAGGCCTTAGTAGTTGAGGCTTGCTGGTGACTCTTGTCAATATAGGAAAAAACAAAAGAAAATTTTAAATTTTAAAAGTTTAAAAAAATTAAAATTTGTCCATGTTAGTGCTGGTGATATCACGTGGAACAACTGGTGTTCATGTCGGATTTTCCAATGAGGGAAATTGCCTATAGCTCTCAAGTGTCTAATTTTATAATTTGTGACATTTAAGTGAACAAAAAAAAAAAAAAAAAGAAAATTACGGCACTCAAATAAGTATCGTATGAAAGTTATGCCACTTTTGTTGTTCTTATCCCTGCTATACACTTTATCATGTCGTTGATGCAATGAATATGTTCCAAGTGTAAACTACTTAAGCTATTGAAAAAATGGCGGAGTATAGTTGGCGCTTTCCATTTATAAAGATGACTAATATAGATCATGTTCAGAACAATCAACTAGATTTATACACCAAGTGATATGCCGGACTGCAAAGGGACCTTTAAACAAGTGGGTCATATGCGACATATTAAGAAAAATTTGACACGCATAGTATTCCAATTTAGTCTAAATATACTTTTTATTATTTTGCTAGAGAGTAATATCATTCATTGATCATTTAAAGAGCCGTACAAGAAGACATTATTTGTTGGAGGAAAGGGAGGACCAGATTACCCTCAATCCTGGGCTATCCTCGAATTAGAGCAGAGCATAGATCGGTGGCAGAGCAGAACATCGATGGCTAACTTTCAAACAGTTTCATTGATGATATTTGGGAGCTCCAGGTCCGTTTTCGAGGTTGCTGGCGAGATGGATGGCCACCGCTTCAATTTTGACAGGTCAAACCCTCTAAGTTGGGGATTTTAGTTTGAAACTTATACTAGATTTTGACTAACGGTAAAAATGGGAAAATCTCGTTTCTATTTGGCAAATGATCGTACTAGACACAATCACTAGTTTGGATTAACTAGTTCCTACAACAATAGAAAGCGAACACTGACTTTCTAGATAATTCCGCAATCATATTGATAGAAAGATAAAAATATCATGGTTGCCCCTTCAATATCGACCGCTTAAGGAGGATGCTCCTCATCAAAAGAGGCACGTTTCTCATCCAGACACCATAAGGAGCTCACTCTTGACCATTACGAGGGTTTACTCGTCCTTGAGGAGGATGCACTAGAGTTCCAAGGTGCATTTGACGCGAACGATTGCGTATATTATCATGAGAAGCATGCACTTCACGTAAAAAGCGTAAGCAATTTATTGTGAGGAGGGTGCACTTCACCCAAAAAGCATGCACATTATTTAGATTAGGAATGCATCTCGACAGGAACCTTTATAATTTCTCCATAGACAAGTATCTGTTGACGCCCTGTATTTAGCTGGTTCGAGAAATGCAGGCCAGACAACAAGAAGAACCGTGCGAAGGAGATGAAGAAGGAATCAGATGTCATTCTCTCTCTACCCTTTTCACCATGTGCAGTTGCAGGCCCCACGTTCAAAGCATCGAAAGAACAACAATAACACATGAACTATAAACAAAATAGCAAAGAAAATCGAAGAGTAATATAAATGGAGAGAGAGAGAGAGAGAGAGAATAAAAGAGAGAGAGAGTAATAAATATATTATTTGTGCAAAAAGACCAATGAAAATAAAAAAAGTGACATATGAATTACAAAAGCTTGACCCCTTGGCCTTCTGGCACGTCTTGCCATAATCACCCCTCTTTCGGCAGTATGCACATGGGACCTGCGACTGCACATGGTGAGGAGGGAAGAGAGAGAATAAAGTTTAATAAATAAACAATTTGTGCAACAAGAGCCATGAAGATAGAGAAGTAATACAAGAATTATAAGAGTTTGATTCCTTGGACTCCGGGCACGTCCTACCATAATCACCCTTCTTTCGATGCTTTGCACATGAGGCCTGCATCTGGGAATGGTGAAGAGGGTGGGTAGAGAATAACGTTCTGCAACTGCACATGAGGCCCGCTCCCAACCGCCCTAAACCGCGTCCTCATGCTAACCCACTTCTTGAACCACCCCCTTAAACCTTCTCATTTAATTAATATTATCAATTTGTCCATCTCTGGGGATAAAATATTTATCTGGTGGACGAATTGTGGTTAGGTTGACAAAACTGTGAGCATAAAAAAGCAATTGATGCAGAAAGAAACACAATAGGTTTTAGCCAAAATATTTCATTTTGAACGGTCGAGATTTAGTACTGGCAATCCAATTATTTTAGAACCTCAAATTGGAGACCGGGATGCCGAGAAAGAGAGAGGAGATCGATAGGGATTATGGAGTGTTGCAGCCTAACCTTAATTAAGGCCTCAAAGAAAAACCGACGAATTACTTGGGAATCTGAAAACTAGGTAACAGATTGCTCCAAGTCTTCATCGGCCAAAACTAAATAATAAAGAAAAACCGTCGCCGGTCGCCTCAATCAAGACAAGAATAGTGGACTCATAAACAATCTGAGGGCATCTGCTTCACTTCACATTATTTCGGTCTAACTAGAGTGCTTTAAAGCTTAAAATAAGAACTTTTGATGCCGTTGTCCTGAAAATAAGAACTTTTGTTTCGTCTATGCTCAAGACACTGTGTTTCAAACCATCCGGGCACTCTCATCTTGTTTAATTCTCTGCCGCTCACGAAACAAGCCATGCCCATCGCAGAGCTCTTCCTTGGCGCCCTTCTTCCCGTGCTGCTCGAGAGGTTGGCCTCTCGTGAACTGCTCAACTTTGCAAGGCGTGTGAAGATTGATAAGCTACTGAAGAAATGGGAGAAGATGCTGACCAGTATTGACCAGGTGCTGATTGATGCCGAGGACAGGCAATTGACCGGCGATCCCAACGTGAAGTCGTGGCTCGAAGATCTCAGGAACTTGGCCTACGACATCGAAGACTTGCTTAATGAGTTTGCCATAGAATCCATGGAAAACAAGTCCAAGACAGAACCTGGCACTAGCAAGGTGCGAGCCCTTCTTCCAAGTTGTTGCTCCAGATTGAGCCCGAAAGCATTGATGTTTGGCCACACAACCAGATCCAAGATAGAAGAGATGGATGACAGATTGCAGGAGATCATAGCTCGTAAAGATGGTCTGAGCCTAAGAGAGAACAAGGGGAGGCGATTAGCTTACCACCAGCTGGATGAGCCGATTCCCACTACAAATGTGACCGAACCTTATTTCGTTAGTAGGGAGGATGAAAAAAGGGAGATCCTTAGATTATTGACTAGAGAAGAAGATGATAGAACATGCATGGATCCAAAAGTGATTGCCATTGTAGGGATGGGAGGTGTTGGGAAGACGGCTATGGCTCAACAAATCTACAATGATCCTAATGTCAACTTCAATGAGAAAGCATGGGCTTGCGTTTCTGATGATTTCAACGTGCTTTCTATTACGAAGAGTATCCTAGAGACAATCGACGGCCATTTGACCTGTGAAGGTAAAACCTTGAATTGGCTTCAAGATGAGCTTAAGAAAAACCTTTCGGGGAAGAAGTTTTTTGTCGTATTAGATGATGTTTGGAACAAGAACTATGGAGACTGGACTACTCTCTTGAAGCCTTTTCAATCGGGAGCGAAGGGAAGCAAGATCATCATCACGACTCGTGACCTTGATGTGGCTTTAATAAGCGGTGCTCGACCAATAACTCTCAAATTGTTGTCACTAGATGATTGTATGACTTTGCTAACTCTTCATGCTCTTGGAGTCCAGAATTTCGATCATCATCCCGAGCTTGAAGTATCAGGCAAGAAAATAGTGGAAAAATGCAAAGGTTTGCCGTTAGCTGTGAAGGCATTGGCTGGACTGCTACGAACCAAAGCCAATCCCCGTGAATGGGAAGCTATATCAAAGAGCAAGATTTGGGATCTATCGGAAGAAAGAATTAACATCCTTCCGGCTTTGAAACTTAGCTACCTCCATCTCCCTTCCCATTTGAGGAGATGTTTCACTTACTGTGCTATATTTCCGAAGGACTATGAAATCCAACGGGATGAGGTGATTCACTGGTGGATTGCAGAGGGCTTGGTGAAGGAAAAAGAAGAAAGGGACATTTGGATTGCAGGTTTGAATTATTTCAACGAGCTAGTGTCTAGATCGTTATTTCAAAAGTCGAGTAGTAGTGAATCACAATTCTTAATGCATGATCTTGTTAATGACTTGGCAAAGCTAGTTGCAGGTGCAACCCATTTTAGTTTAGGGGAGTCTGAGCTTAAGTGGGATCAAACTAATCCATATTTAGCTCGTCATGCCTCATTCATTTCCAATGGTCACGTTGTGTCAAAAAATTTCGAGATATATCATGGAATGAAAGGACTTAGGAGCTTCATATCGTTAAGGAATCAAGGTAGCTATTATCTCAAGTCATATTTGTCCCAAAAAGTTCTCTGTGACTTGTTGTCAAAATTGAAATATTTGAGGGTGCTTTCATTAAGTCACTATTTCATCAGGGACATACCGGATTGCATAGGCAAATTGAGGCACCTAAGGCACCT
Organism: Eucalyptus cloeziana; assembly: GCA_014182715.1. Classification (NCBI taxonomy): domain Eukaryota; kingdom Viridiplantae; phylum Streptophyta; class Magnoliopsida; order Myrtales; family Myrtaceae; genus Eucalyptus; species Eucalyptus cloeziana. The sequence goes on along the minus strand of CM024635.1, from coordinate 31,633,747 downwards.
TAATCTATCATATACTAATATTGAAACGCTTCCAAAGTCAATTGTTGCATTGTACAACCTAGAGGCTTTGATGTTGCGAGCTTGTGTGTACCTTATTGAATTACCACAAGGTATGGAGAAATTGATCAATCTGAGATTTCTTGATATTAGTGACACTAGCAAACTAAAAGTGATGCCACTGAATATAGGTAGTTTGGTGGGTCTTGAGATGTTGCCGAAGTTCATAGTGGGAATGGGAAATGGCTCAAGGTTGAAGGAGTTAAAAAATCTAAAGAACCTTGAAGGAGAATTGTGCATCTTTGATTTGCATAAGGTTCAAGAAGCTGAAGATGCCACAGATGCCAATTTATGCATGAAGGGAATATGCCGGTTGACCATGCAATGGTGCAAAGATTTTGGAAATTTTCGGAATGAAGGGCTTGAAGCAAAAGTCTTTGACTTTCTTCGCCCTCACCCAAAACTTGAAAATCTCGCAATATCCTACTATGGTGGCTTAGAATTCCTGTCATGGTTAGGAAGTCCCATCATATGTTAAGATGGTGCATTTACGCTTACATGGGTGTTGTCAAGCCAAAGCGCTACCCTCATTGGGACAACTATCTTCTTTGAAAAAACTGTATATTGAAGGTCTAAATGCAATACGAACGGTAGGGTCTGAATTTTATGGAACCAAAAGTCCTTTTCCATCCTTAATGACTTTGGAATTCAAGGACATGCCATCATGGGAGGAATGGTCTCATCGCTTCAGCAATGAAGAAGTAGAAGTTTTATTCCCTTGTCTTGAGCATCTGGTCATTCAAGATTGTCCTATGTTGATTAGAAGATTACCTAGTCAACTGAGCTCCCTCAAAAAGCTGGAAATCAACTCCTGTCCGTGTATGGATGCCTCGTCCTCTATCATTAGCCTTCCATCCCTCAATGAATTAAACTTTGGTGGTTGTAATGAGGGCGTGCTGAAAAGTTTGGTAAACTCGACATCTCTAAACACTCTTGTCATACAAGATGTTGTTGAATTGACTTGCTTAAATTATGGGTTTACAAGCTCTTTGGTCAAGCTGGAGAAGTTGGAGATGAAAAGTTGTAAAAATTTGATGTACTTGTGGCAAGATAGAGATGCAATTCAGAATCTCACTTGTCTGAAAAGCTTAGTTGTCAAAAGTTGTCCTGAATTGATTTCATTTTCAGTTGGAGAAGGAGATATAGAGTTGTCTAGCAAGTTGGAGACCGTGGACTATTGCATCAATTTGGAGAAGTACCCAAGCGAGATTTACACCCTCTCCTCTCTTCAGGACTTGACCGTCGAGAGGTGTCCAAAACTCATGTCCTTCCGAGAACGGGTATGTTGGCGTCAGTGATATCATTAAATATAAATTATTGTAAGATGTTGTCATCTTTACCGAAGGATTAATTGTTCATATGGATGAACCAAGCAACAGAACCAATAATCACGGTGACATGACGTCTTGTTTGCAAGAATTAAAAATTCAGGGATGTGATTCTCTACTAGCCTCTCCATTCAACGAGAGTAGATATTTATCTACGACTCTCGAGACACTTGAAATTTATGATTGTAGGGGAGTGGAGTCGCTTGCGGAGATACCTGTAGACCGTCTTCAATCACTTCAATGGATCAATATTGACTCTTGCGAGAACTTGAGAAGCTTACCACAGGGGCTGCACACACTTTCCCATCTCACTGACTTGTGGTTGTCGAAGTGTTCAGCACTGGAGCTGGAGTGCTTTCCTCCTCTTCCTCTCGGCATCTTGAGGTTTGGTCTTTGGGATTGTCCGAAGATAAAATCGTTACCTAATCAGTTGCATCGACTCACAAGTCTTCGATATCTATCAATTTGGGGGTGTGAGAGATTGACGCACTTTCCCGAGGGAGGATTGCCACCCCAGCTAGAGACACTTTGGGTACGTCAATGCAAGAATATGAAGCAGCCGGTGAGGGAGTGGCTTACCCCCCTCACCTCCCTTGAAAATCTGTTCATGGATGGCAGCATGGGAGGAGTGGGAGAGGAGGAGGATCTTGTGCTTCCGCTTCCTTCCTCTCTGCTTCATCTCACAATCGAAGGAATGGGGAAAGTGGAAAGACTGTCCAGCAGTCTCCCTCCTCTCTCCAAACCTTAAAGATCGAGGATTGCCCGAAGCTGAGGGAGTTGCCCCGGGATGGCCTCCCTTCCTCCCTAGAAGAACTCTGGATCAAAAGATGTGGGATTCTGGAGGAGCGATGCAAGAAAGGGACCGGCTACTATTGGCCCCTCATCCACGAAATCCCAAAAGTTAGATTGTATATTAGTGACTCTTCTAATTCAATTACTTGAAAAAAGGGATTCGGACTCTGAAGATTCTACATGGAAGAGATTAGGTTTGAGCCTTTGCGCACTCGACTCACAAAGAGCTCCACCGAGTGGCAGCCGTGAGAGCACTCGTCCCAGGAAAACCGACCTCCCCGCGAGCCAGCGCCCCCTTCCCCGGTGGCGCCACCCGCCCGAAGCACCGAGCTGCCACGCTCGCTGCAGCAGACCCTTGAGGCCGCCCCCTCGAAGAAGGAGGAGGACATCTAACCTTGACGAGACCCTAATTCCTCCTGGATCGTTCCGGACCTGCTACTGCCGCACCTGCAATCATCCGTATTTCCGAAGGTAAAGCTACTTTGCGCTTTTCCTTATTTGAAATCTTGTTCGACGCTTTTCGCAGGGTTATCTTCTCCTCTACTCAAAGGCGCTTTCTTTACTTGAAATTAGACTTCGTCCGGCGTGAGTCAATAGTTAGCTGCATTTCCTCTATTAAACACAGCTTGTAGATTGATCTCAGTAGTCTGAACAAGCGACAGTTTCTCTAAATATTCATCCTTCCTTTTAGCTTCCATTGAATTTTACAGTGGGCTAATTATTTTTCAACCTTTTAGTTCATGGGCATAGTCCGTAAACCTTTCCTTCACCATCACCTCGCCAGTATCAAGTCTAGGAGGAGGAGAGGATGCTGAAGCGGGGGGACCGGGGATGTGAGATTGCCCCTCGTTGCAGAGAAGTAGGGAGATGCCACTGGAGGCTCTGTTCTTAAGATCTTAACTTTTAATAGAAACTCTTTCCATAATTAGAGTTGGTTCTCAAATTACTCACGGGAGAATAGAGGTATGTATATATGTTCTCTTTCCGTGTTCATTCAAAGTGTCCATTTTCCCCCTGATGTTTCAATCCGCAAGACAAATCTCAAAAATCATAAATAAATAGCGAAAGACAAGTTTGAACATGTTTGAAAGTTGCATTGCATTGAAAAAGTGTAACTCCAAACTTCTGATGGATAGAGCAAGTTGGCAGTTAGATGCTTTCGAATCTCTTTCCCGTTTTAGTTTGGAAACTCCATTTGAACATGTTTACTAAGTTTGTGGGATGTACCTGACTTCTATCCCTCATAACTCTGATTCTGATATACAAAAATTACTCCTACAGCATTCAGTAGAAGTGGAAGGAACTCGGTATCAACTTTCTGTCTCAATTTGACGATACACAGTACTTATCCCCACACAAGCAATCGTCTTATTTCTAAGCATCCTATGACACACATAGAGATCTGTGGGGGAAATAGATTTATTATGCCTTAAACCTTCCATCCAGCATTTTACTCACGATCCAAGATTAAGGAATGGTTTAGTCAGTTTGAGTACAGACACAAATGAAGGCATTTCGCGTCCTGGATAGCACTCAATGAAATCATTGCACATTGTTCATTTTGATGACTATTCGTATACTGCTTCATGGAATCAAAGACGCATAGCCTTGGAGTCGCTGGTTGGAAAAGTTTAAAAGTGAGTAGATTTGTTTCTGCTTTTTCTTTTGACCGGCTACTTAGGAGGCAGGTAATGATCATGGTAAATGATTAGAATGCATAAAGAATCTCTTCTGAAGGATTAGTAAATTGTTCGCATTCTACTTGTTTGGTTGCATTTCCAACAAATTGTCTGCATTCTACTTGTTCATTTCTAGCATTGTCAAAGCACATGTCAATAGTTCAAATTTCTTGTCTGTTATGTCGCTTGTTATCATTTCCTGGTTATCCCATTGACGTGATTACGTCCACATTCTGTCTTGTGTGTGTAAGGGATCAGTTCTATGCAAGGGGAGTGTTAAGTCATACGTTGCATTTGTCTAACATGTAGCAGTAAAATCAAATAGCATGACAAATCAGCCAACCCTATTTTTTTGTTTGGTTCTTTCTTCTAGTGTTTTTGGGTGGTCTGCAAGACAAGGATTATAAGCATCGAATTACAACAAGATCTAAAGTTTGGACAGTTAAAAGCCACTCATATGCCAGGGTCAGCTTATCAAATCTGTTTTTAATAGTATGGTTAACTATTAGGGTCAACTCTTTTTGTTGTCCAAGAAAGTTTTTGAAATGGTTGAGTGGAAGTGTAGAGCTTTCCTTTGGAAGGGAGATCCTAATGCTAAAGAGGGAGCAAAAGTTAAGTGGGACACTGTCTATCCCCCTAAGCAATTTGGAGGCCTTGACATTCGAAGACTGGATTTGTGAGATCTTGCTTGTATCGAATCCAGCTTGTATTATAAATTATCTGTGGAGTATTTCATTGAGGTTTATTCTTCATGTTTTTCTTAGCTCTATAGCTATTATCTTGACTGTAAACCCGATGCTACTTATGCTTGGAAGAATTTCTTAAAAGTCAGGAATATTTTGAAACCTGGTATTATACAAATAGTGGGTAGTGGAGATCATGTCTCTCTTTGGTAAAAATTGCAGCACCATGCCAGGGTCTTGCTGGAATCATTCTCAAGGAGAATAAGTTACGACTCTTCTCTTCTGCTGCAGGCCAAAGGATTGGCTGTAATTCGTTACTCTCATTGGAAATTGTGACAGCCCAAGCGACGGTGCGTGGGAGGAGGGATGGCGGTGCGTCCGCGCCTCGGTCCCGGACGTGCGCAGGGAAGGGGAAGGGGTTCCTCTCTAGTCCCACATCGCTTAGGGGGGAGTCCTGGGCTAGTTTATAAAGGCTTGGGTCCCTCTAATCTATGTAACGCGTTTCATGTACGCTTCCGTTACACTGAAAACAAACCCGTGAGGGGCCCACTGTGGGGCCGCCAAAGCGGACAATATTGGGTTGGGGAAAGGAATGGCCGAGTGCAACCTTGTCCCCAGACAACGCATTTTAAATCCGTGAGAACTCAGCGTCCAAAGACGGATAATATTACACAGTGGGACCCGGGTCGTTACAGAAATGGTCTGTTGCTAGGTTTGAAGAGTTGGTTCCCATCCAAGCTGCAGTTTGTGGTATGATTTTTCCTAGTTCCTTGGCTGCAGACAAAGTTGTATGCACAGCTTCTTCAAATGGTTGCCTTAATTCTTTTGTTGCTTGGGATATTGTCAAAAACAAGAATGCTGATGTTGACTGGCACAAACTTGGGTGGTTCTCCCCTAATGTGTCAAGATTTGGCTTTATTTCTTTGAGTAACATGATAAACTTCCCACTTTTGAGAGGATTAACAGTTAATCTGTTGAGAGTGCTAGATCTCCTCATTTGTCCTCATTTATATAGTTTGATAAGATTGTTAGTAAAAGTAAGCTCTTCGATTAGCAGGTTAGTTAAGCAGCCAGTGTTTGTTGATTGATTCGAATCTTCTTCTTTCTGCATATGCCATGAGAAAGGAATGGCGCTTTCACCGGACAAAGCTTGAGTGTGGCTTCGACCAAGTTTAACGATCTGCAGAATGGATGACTCACGGACGATACTTGCGTGTTTGGTGTGGAGGTCTCGTGACGAGGGAAAAGAGCACTGGCAGAGGAGAGAATCTGTTGATGGTAAAGGACACGATCAATCAGAAGCACACGTGGGAGGTCAACAACTTCTTGAAATTGGACAAGGAATTCTCCGAGTCGAAAGTATTTGTGGCCGGGAACGAGAAATGGTATTGCTCTCAACTTTCCTAATATAGGCGTGTGCTAGATAATTGATGTTAATCTCCTCTGCTCACTTGATATGTTCCTAACTGATTATGAAGAACAATGAACTATCTTGACAAGTATTTCTCGAGGAGTTTCTTCGATCAGTCTTCTAATTGATGGTTTATAAACATGGACATTACACACATTCATTTTAATAAAATTTTCATATTGGTGATATCTATATTCTTAACCCAACAATGAGATGCATGTTTCTCTCGTTGGAGATGGAACTACAACTCTGAAAAAATCTTCAGCAAGTTCAGTCATATGTCCTTCCAGGAAGGAATAGGATTGCGCATTTTATCAAGCGACTCACTTTATTCTTCCATTAACGTTGTGAAGACTAGCAAACAAGAATACATTGATTAATCTGAAATGTGGTGTCTTACATTCATTCAGGAAAATATAACTCTCTATCCGGCTGGAAAGGTAACCAGACTCGGAACTTGCATCTCTCAAGAAAACAAGCTACGGGTGATTGAATTCTTGTTTTGGACATTGTAAACGCTCTCTGTGATGCAGCTAATCACTGGTTCAGCCTCTCTGAGCCAGGAGTCCAGTTGGGGGAGACTCATGTTTCATGCCAACTTCTATGATCCGAACACAGGCACTTTGGTGGAGGACACTTGTGTGGTCGAAGCAGAAATCACTGTCCTCGGCGTAGTGGATGCGGTTTGAAGTCGCTATTCTGCTGACAATCACGCTATCACTCAGTAGTATTGCTGTGAATATGTTCATTTCAGCTCTGATATGATACAGATTAATTTCCAGGTCCTGGTTCGCAAACCCGTCCAGTAAAACTGAACCTGATCTGAAAGATATGCATCAAAGCATGCATTTGTCTTCTCTTCACTCCGTAAAATCTTAACTACCGCCTGATCTGCAATCGCTTCAGACAAATTATTGTACTTCTCTTGTAATTTTGTTTTAAGTATCATTGTATAAATCAAATCTCTGTCCTGATAAATTATGAACTTGCTATTCGTCAAATCAATTCTTTTTCTTCCCCAGCACTGTCATTTTGCTCTAATAAGTTTAAGATCTTGTGCATCAAAATATTGTTTCCAGATACACAATCTTTGCGCCAATTATCTCTAAAAGTCTGATCTTTGTACAAATTCTTGGGCTTGCTTGTGCTTGCGCACAATGAAATCTGTGATTCTCAGGTGCTTATTTGAATGTTAAAGCCCGAGCTCACGGGCAAACGAGCTAGCTCTCTCCAACCTGCAAGAAACTACGCATTGAATTGATTCCCGCTTTTAGGGGCTGCGTACTGAATATTCTAACCAACTTCACCTATTCACGGTCTCACCACACTCCTGACAATCTTCTAGTCGAACTTCAACTTGGTTCAAGCTTGAATTCGTCCAACCATAGCTTCTTCTTCTTCATTCCATTGCGACAATGTCGTCTATTCATCACGGAATTTCTCAACGAAACGACGAAATTTGTTCCCCTGCCAGATATGGTCTGTCTTCATTTTGTCTGCGATGGATCGGATCGTCGGATCTAAGATGAGGAAGTATCTCTTTAATCTTCCCTCAAATTTGTCGTCCTTTTATGGAGGCGTGACAATTATTGCGTCCAGAATGTAGCATCATCTTTTCCATTAATGTTTTGATGGGTACTATTTTTGGCAAAGTTGTATGAAAAAAGGACCGTAAGTCTTAATGATCTTTTTCAGCAAAAAATATATATATATATATTTATATTTAAATTGATTAAACTTACACGCCATTTGAGTATTTCTCAAGAACGAATTATGAAACCAGGACTTAGACAGGACCTGGAATTGCGTGACATTCCACCATATATGCCATGCCTACCATTACACAACGCTCCCAACTCCTCTCTCCGGACACAATTCCTTCAAATCAAAGGCAGAGTTATTGGCTTGAACGAAAACGAGAGAGAAATGACGAGCTAGCGGCGCCTTTCTTCTTGGCAAATGATCTAGACTCGACTAGCCAACATATGGAAATCAAGTATGTATCGTAACCAGATGGATCGACGGAAATCGACAGTGATCTACAGATTAGGTATTGGTATGATTGACATGGGATTCCTTTATGAGAGGATGAAAGGGAAAAATCTCTAAGCCCATAACAATTTCAAGCCAAGTGGGCCAAATATGGAATGCCAAAACAGAAGGTCCTTATAGAACAAGGGCCGGAAGATCATAAATTGATACAAATTTTTTTATCGTTAATACTACAAAAAACTCCAAAGTTATACATATGTCATCAATTTATCTCAAATTAATTTTTTGACCATCAAAAACTCAATTCGGTACAAATTGTGATAAATTTACCCTCCATTAATTTATGTAAAATTTGATTAATATCACGAAAAACCACAAATTGATACACCTGTAACAAATATACAGTAAAACTCCAAATTAATACACCCGTTAATCATCACGTGTCATCTAACTCAGCAATTTAATAATAAAATTTAATGGAAACAAACGGAGTGTTAGTTTATCATACCAATTTAGAGTTTTAAATATAATTTTGGAAAGTTTATCATTGGTGTATTAGTTTGAAGTTTTTTTCTGTAATATTGACCCAATTTTTTAAAGGAGAAGAGCCGCATTGTTTGGAGCTTAATGGGAGACCCATGGAATTAATTTTAACAAACATTGAGGAACCTAATCATCATTAATGCTACACGTGTCATCTAACTCAACAATTTAATAATAAAATTTAATGGAAACAAACGGAGTGTTAGTTTATCAGTACATCAATTTAAAATATTTTGGTAAGTTTATTTTTAGTTTGAAGTTTTTCTATAATATTGACCCAAGTAAAGGAGAAGAGCCCATTTTTCTTAATGGGAGACCCATGGAATAATTTTAAAGAACCTAATCATGTGCTACTGGCTAGTTTTCGTCCCTCCCCCTCTCTCTAAAATATTTTCATTTTTGGCACTTTGAAAGTACAGCCCATTTTTCTAATTTAAGTATATTATCACGTGCCAAATGTTATGTCGCAAGGGGCTTTCAAGCCTAAAAGTCATTTGGAATGAAGCTATCCAACTCTCTGTGAGGGCAAGCACGCAACGATTGGCTTCGGAGAATGGGAAGGCCAGACCCGAGGAACACCATGTTTCTGTTCCCTTCAAAAACTATACGAGGAAAATTTTATATGTATTATGTTGAATCTAGATCTGTAGTATCCAAGAAACTACCACTGATCTACTCAAGATCATTCTTTTTTTTTTTTTTGTCAAAGAAACATTCCATTCATTACTCAAAATTATCCAGTAGAGCCTGGTAGAGGCTTCAATACAAAACACAACCCCGAAAGCGAGATGTAAAATTGGAAATCAGATCAACAAAGCAGTGCTAGTGATGAGCAAACGCTCGACCCACCAGAACTGATTTGTCACATTGACAAAGCAAGAAAGCAAACAGCGGCCCATCGTGACAGTAATTGAACTTCAGATCTTAGAAGAAAATGGCCTAAGGATCCGCACTGACTAGTGTGTTCAGATATGAAAGGGGGCTATCCACGGCGAGCAAAATAAGATCGGATCCGTCGCCGAGCAGTTGAAAGAGGAATAGATGAAACGAAGGGTGGAGGAAAGATGAACTCAAGAGAATCTCTTGGGAGAGGGAAGCTCTCACACTGGAGAGAGAAATCAAAGAAAGAAAAAGAGAGAGAAAGAAATACCCTTGGATGAAAACCCCGAATCATGGCTACCGAAGGTGCAAATTAGGCCGGTTGGTGAGTTGAAATCCTTATTTAGGACTTACCCAGTACGAGAAGTGGGGGGCTTCCTTACACCCGATGGATGAGTATTTACTTGCCAAAACCAGACCAGTATAAGCAAATATGTCACGGGTTCACATCATGTTCATAAAGAAATTTGCCCCATCTAGATTGGTTCGCAATTTTGAAACATAAAATTGTGCCCCTTATGGTAGTATTCAGAAAGAGAGGGCTCATGGTATCCGTCTTTTCGTTCCATAATATGCTCTGGAAAAAAAGAAATTAGGACTAGACAAAATCAAATAAGTAACCTGTTGTACAAGTCAAAATTCACCATGCTGATGCATTTTTGGTATGTGATAGCAAAAATGATTATCGTTGGTCACAGATGGAATTCATAATTAAACTTTTTCGCATGAGAGTTACAAAGGATCCTCCAACTGAAAACATGAAATTACCAATACCTTTAGTTTTGCCTAGAGAATTATCAATACATTTGTGGTTAAAAGACAAACACTTAGGCTACATTTGTTTCGTGGAGAATGAATGATTAGAAAAATATTTTCCTAAAAACAATAACTTATATCGCATAAAAAATTTGTTAATACAAAATATTTTTTTTATCATAAACAATTTATATCTAAAGATTTTCGTCGATTATGAATTTTTTTGTTCATTCATTTTTATAAGCGATCATTTAAAAAAAAAAAAAAAGATGTTGTGTTTCCCAAAAAAATGAATAATTTGGAAAATATTTTTCCAAAAAATAATCGTTTGTATTATTTGAAATAAATATTTAGTGAAAATATTTTAATTTTCGAAAACAATACATGTCTAGACATTATTGTTGACAATAAAAGTATTTTTAGTAGATTTATTTTCGTAAGCAATAAAAGTGATAGTTTTTTAAAATATTTTTCAGATCATTCATTTTCCATGAAACAAACACATCCTTCGATGTAGGAGTACACTTTATGTTGAGTTGAATCCACTTAGTTCTGGAAAAAATTAATTGTTACTTGCAAAAAATTTGAGTAAAAAAACTCAAAGCTACCACATCAAATTTTATATTTACCTTAAACAAGGACCTTATGTAGACATTTGATTTTACATGTATTTATGGATTCTAGGACTTTATTGTGTTATTGGAAGTTTCATGACTTGATTGCATATTGAGAAATAATTAGTACTTCTATTGTACTTATCTTCTGGATGTGCAAATGCACATGCCGAATATCTCGTTTTTATGTACGATCATGCCATGGCTAGCAAGAAGAGAAATCAGGGAAAGGATCTAAACTTTCTCTTCCGTACTAGTGTTTTTGGCTTTCACGTTTCTTCAGTGGAATCAGGGCAAGGACCGGATACCATCCCTATAACCAAAAGGAAACTATCTTTGAGCAAAGCATAACGGTACTGTAAAGCAACTATAAAAAGGCTAGCAACAAATTGCATATGCAAGCCAACAAATTTCACGGATCCTCTCATCGGTCTCTTCACTTTGCAAATGGCTAATCCTGAATTTGATGATCTACAGGGTATGCGACTCTCTCTCTCTCTCTCTCTCTCTCTCTCTCTCTCTCTCGCGTAATTTGTACAACAGAACGTTGAAAATGTGCCTCGCAGTCATCGATCTTTTGCCTTGTGTCTCATTTGCAGGAGTAGAGAGAATGGTGTCAGCAACGCCGCCATCTCAGTATGTCGTCAAAATACAATCCTACTCATCTCTCTCGAAGAACTCCGTGGCAAGTATGAGTCGGGGGTCTTCCAAGCTGGAGGCTACAAATGGTGACAATCCTTCACTTCTCCCATCCGCATAATTTATTTACCGGTCTTTCTGGGTTTTTTGGGATAGTGATTCTCCTTTCTTTCTTATTTTCAAAGGAAGCTGGTTCTTTACCCAAATGGGAACAAGAGCAAGAACGTGAAAGATCACGTTTCGCTTTACCTGTCGATGGTAGAAACAAGCTCACTCCCCTCAGATTGGGAAGTTCATGCTCTGGTCAGATTCTTTCTGCGTGACCAGGATAAAGACAACTACTTGATAATCCAAGGTATAGCTTCAAACCAGATATTATCTCATCACTTTCTCATCTACTTATACTCTTCAATAGTTGCGCCGCATGGTTAACATGCATTCTCCTAATGCATGCATGATCAAGCAACATACCATCTCCTTTATACCAAGTTACTGAACATAATTATAAATCAATGGTCAGTAGAATGAATATTGAGTAAATGAGGTCCTCTGAAGATAAGCGTCTTCTTTTTGGGATGGCTACCCTATTTCGCAAATAAGGGAGAAAAATACTGAATTAAGTATGAGAGAATAGGAACACTCTATTCCTTTTCATGCTTTGAGTCAATTCAGTGTATCCATGTAAGTATACTCTTAATGGGTGTGAGCAATTAACTGAAAGTTCATGGTAGACAAGCAGCGAGAATTGGTGGATTGATTCAATTCTTGTCCTTCCTGCAGATGCCATGAGAAAGGAATGGCACTTTCACGGGATGAAGCTCGAATGTGGATTCGACCAATTCATTCCTCTGAAGACGCTTAACGATGCGCGGAACGGATATCTCATGGATGATACTTGTGTCTTCGGTGCGGAAGTCTCTGTTACGAAGGAAAAGAGCACCGGCCAAGGAGAGAACCTGTCGATGATAAAGGGCGCGATCAGTCAGAAGCACGTGTGGAAGGTCGACAACTTCTGGAAATTGGACAAGGAATTCTACGACTCAAAAGTATTCATGGCCGGAAACCATAAATGGTATCGCTCTCGACCTTCATCATATAGGCATGCGGCTAAAAATTGAATATTAACGTCCTCTACTCACTTGACTTGTGAAATGCTGCTATACCGAACATGGAGAGAAATGAACTTTCTTGACTAATGTATTTTGGGTCACATTTTTCCAATAAAAGTTTATCGAGTCTTCTGATTGGTAGGTTAAAAACATGGACATTACGACATTTGTAACCCAACAGTAGAGGCATGTTTTCCCGCCGGAGATGGAGGAAACACAGTTTAAAACTTTTACTGCTACACCAAGTTCAGTACCCTCTGTCCTTCCTGGAAGGAACGGGATTGGGCATTTATGCTAGTGAATAACCCTATTCTTCGATTAAATTGGTGAAGCAAAGAAAACCAGAATACATTGATGTTGTGTGTCATTCATTCAGGAAAATACGGCTCTATCCGAATGGGAAAGGAAGCGGACTCGAAGGTTTTGTCTCACTGTATCTAGTTTCTGCCGACACAGATACCCTTCCTCCTGGTACTAAAGTATTTGCTGGCTTCTCGCTGCGTGTCATGGATCAGCTTCAAGGAAATAATGTCACTGGCAATGGTAACCATTTCTTGCAAGAAAACAACCTACGAGCGATTGAATTCTTGTTTTTGACATTTGAAACGCGTCCTCTCTCACTCTCATGCAGCTAATCACTGGTTCAGCGCCTCGGACCAGCAGTGGGGTTGGGGCAAATTCATTTCGCATGTCAGTTTACGTCATCTGTACGGCTATATGATGAACGACGCTTGCCTGGTCGAAGCAGAGGTCACTGTCCTGGGCATGTTGAATGCGCTGTGAAGCCGCCGTTCTGTCGAGATACACGGTCAATCCGCAGTATTTGTTGTGAATATTTTCATACCAGTACACTTGAGTGATACAGATTATTTCCGGTACCTGATTCTCATGCCATCCAGTCAATTTCTTTGGATCTCCAGTGGTTGCTTGATAATTAGCATTTGACTCAAAAGAAGAAACTAGAAATGGGACCTTGATCCGAACAAGAATCAAAGCATGCATTCACTCAGCAAAATCTTAACTACGGTCAGACCTGATCCGCTAATCGCTTCAACAGACTATTGTACTTTTCTCACAACATCATCTAACTATCACCATGTAAATCAATTCTCTGCCAGCTAAATTATTATGAACTTGGTATTCATCAAATCACTGTTTTTGCTCCCGCAAAAAAAGTTATTATTTTTGCTGGAATATGCTTAAGGTTTTGTGCATTGGAATATCGTTTCAGAGATATAATCTTTACGCGAATTGTCTCTAAAAGTCTGGTCTTCGTACAAATTCTCAAGTGCGCACACGCACAAATTGCGATGTTTCATCTAGGCATGACAAGCCTTTTCAGGGGCTTTATTTGAACTTCAATTCATTCTAGAATTTAGTCAATTCTAATGCTAATGTAGTAATATATTGTTGCGTGCTCTGCTTACAAAAATATAATGAAAGGAAAATATCCAAAACATATATGAATTTTCATCTAAATACCCACCTATATATCTCTGTTTTTAAAAAAGAAAATTACATTTTTGCACCCTTAATTTAGCGTATTGTCCATCTATTTACAATTTCCCCATTTTCCTTTCCAAAATATACCTTTGCTTTCTCATAAACACGATCACGATTGCAACCTCCTCTCTCTCTCTCTCTTTCTCTCTCTTCCCGAGCTTGAAATTATTAGAACATGGCTTCTTCTTCCTCCTTCCACCATGACGACATAATCATGCAGTTTCTCATGAAACAGCAAAATCTATCCTTTAGTGAGATATACGTTCCGTCTTTACTTTGTCTTCAGAGGAATCCCGATACGAGCTCATGGCCACCACGAGTGGTCTAATGTTGGCGGGGCAATCCAATATGATGCACGCGATTGCCGGCAACGGAGAGAATGGTGGCGGGGGACTTAGGTTGAGAGTTTGAATGTGTGGAATTTGTGAGGCTAGAACTTCTAGGAGAGGAAGGGTATTTTATTTTTTATTTTTTTTTTCATTCTAGTATCGTGGAGGTATGAAAGCTGTGTTTTTGGCTTCTGGGTGATAGACGAAAACTCGAGTATGTTTTCGTTGGTTTTCTTCTAAATAGTATAGAACTAAACATACACAAAAATAGAAAATCAAATCTTAAAATTACCAAAAAAAAAAAAAAAATGGTAGTTTTATCGATGTTTTGATTCGACTACCATTTTTGGCAAAGTTGTATGAAGAAAAAGATCGCAAGTCCAAATAACATTATTAAATCAAAAATTATTTTATTTAAATTGATTTTCAATCTTACACGCCATCTAAGTGTTTCTGAAGAACATGTTCTGAAGTTAGGACTTAGACATGACCTGGAATTGCATAACATTCTTATCATATTTGCCACGGCTACCATCAACAGGATGCTAATATCTCATCTCTCAATCACATTCATTCAAATTAAAGGCGGACTTATCAACTTAGAACGAAGAAAAAAGGAAGAAATCGCCAATTTGGTGGTAGCTTTCTTCTCGCCAAATGGTTCGGACTTAATTAGCTGGAACATGGAAATCGAGCACGTATTGTAAACAAATGGATCGACGGAAATCAGCAGCGATAAATAGATTAGGTATCAATACGATTGGCATGGGATCCCTTTGTGGTAGGAAGAAAGGGCAAAAATCTATAAGCCCATAACAATTTCAAGCCAAATGGGACAAATGTGAACATTGAATGCCAAAACAGTGGTGCTTCCTTCCACACAAAGGGCCACAAGATCATAAAGTGACATAAACTTTTCAAGGGACAAGAGTCACATTGTTTGGCAAAAATGGGATATGAGATGGAACAGATTTTTGAGAAACTTAAAAAATGCAACGGATAAAGTTGAAAAGAGTTAAGAGAAGAGAAAATTGCACACAAGATTTATAATGATTCGGCTTAGATCAAGCCTACGTCCACTTTCTCACGCTAACAGCCTTCTGGCTGAAATTCACTAAAGTATCAACAGAGAAGTACAATATTTTGAATGCAAACAATCAGTGGAAAATTTCTTTTTCCCTCACTAAGTCACTCTTCTTGTGATTTTCTCTCTTGAATAAAATTAGCCAGAGCTGTCATTGAGGAACAAGTGGTTGGAAAAGCTTCAGACTTTGGAATTTTAATTTTCATGAACACTTCAAATAGACTAAATAACCTCCTTAAATACTCCTCCACGCCTTAGTTCTCCAGAGGAATTTATTCCAATCAATCCATTTGATAAAATCGATTAAGGAAATCTTGTAGTCGTTTGAAGATTGAGATGAAAATCCGTTGATTCTAGTCGCCCATACAATTAGAATCTAGGTTTTCATAAGTAGACGCTTCTTAAAAAGGAATTTGTCTTCAAGATTGATTTCATTAATGTATTTATAAAAGGTAAGTGAGATTCTTCGCCAGAAAGTCAAATATTAAAGAATAAATCTCTATGATGTTCATACTAAATCCTTGTCGCAAGATCAATAAATCTAAGTCTGATTATATTTTCGTTCTAGACTTGGTTTCAGTCTTAATTGCGTGAGAGTAGAAAAGACTTTTGGAATGAATAGACTTTGACAAAAGTCTATGATATGACTTCAGAAGTCTACTATTCTTCATAATAAGATTAAGAATAAGAAAGTTTTGTCAACTTCAAAATTTGGTCGAAGTTTTTTTTCAACAACCTTTGTCAATCAATATCGTTTATTCGAATTTTTCGAAACTAAACATATGTATTTGAGAGTAGGTGAGATGTAGATGGTATTCTCCTTCTACTTCATGTCCAAATTTCAGTGTTATATTTGGAACCTTAAATAGCTCTTCCCTCTATAGAAATTGAGAAAATTCAGACTGATACTTGTGAAAATCCCTTCTCAAGACCATTAGGCTCATTTTCTGAGAAAATCTTATTCACCAGATGTGCTCGGCCAAAGTTCAATGACGGAAAGTCCTATTTGCATGACAAGCGACAGACTTACTAGAGGATATTGCATCTACACTGTACAAGACTTAAGCTCCAAACTCAATCGGATGTGCAAGGTACCCAAACATGTTGGGAAAGCACCTTTCATGGAGAAACTAGTATTGTAGAATTACGTGTAAAAACAGAGGGATTCGAAGTGTATAGTAAAGCGATCCATATGCGATAAGCATGGGACTGCGAAGACGCAAGATTTGCAATTTTCACCATGTCTCTTAATCTTGATTGAGTCGCCACAAACTTTGAGTCTCTAACGACACAATTTTTCGATGAGGACTCTCTCTCAATCACATAGCCAAAAACATTGTATTTCTATGATTAAGACGAATAATAGAAACTCGATACCTTCAGCGGGAAAGATCCTCGTAAGGAAGTCTAGGTTCGAGTTCAAGAACATATTCAATTAGATCTACATTCATTCAAAAGCTTAAATTAATAACTTATGAGTAAATTAAGATATATTAATTGCCCTATCTCAAACTGCATTTCTTATGTGAGACTTCTCTTGCTTGACACTTGAACACGTGGGAACCTCAACATCCACGGCCAAAGTACCCTTTCGACTTGAGAACCGTCGAAAAATCCTAATTTGGAAGTTGGGATTTTCTCTCTGGATTAGAGAGAGTAGTTGTGGAGAGCTGGAGGGGCAATCGCGTATCCTGCAATCACGTATGCACCAACTCTTTCCCCTAACCTATACGGATGCTAAGATAACTGGACTACAGCGGCCGATCCACGATGGGCTTCTAAATCGCTACTAAATCAAAGTCTCATTACCAAATCTTGCCATGGGACGCGCTCAAATCACATCTTGGTTTCTGGAGGTTGTCTCTCTTTCGACTGCATGATATTCACAAATTCGAAGATTTGATCGTATATTATCTGAAGCTTCTTTACTCGATTGTGCTTCGAGACAAGACCGGTACTTTTGGTGTGCTTGTCCTTTTGACGTGTAATTGCGCGTACCCAATGTCTTATTTCTTTGCACGATGATGCCATGACTGGCAAGCAGAGGAATCAGGGCAAGGTTTGGATCCTATCTCCAGAAAGAAAAGAAACTATCTTCAAGCAAAGCATAACGGTCCTCTAAGGCGACTTCAACATGGCTAGCAACGAAATGCTTATGAAATATAGTATATAAGCCAGCAAATTTCACGAATCCTCTCATTAATCTTTTTGCTCTTCAATTGCTCTTCAAATGGCTGCGTTAGATGATAAACAAGGTACGTGACTCTCTCTCTCTCTCTCGTAATTTGTAAACAAGAACATTAAACATGGGCTTCACCATCATCAATCTTTTGCTCGCGGTGTCATTTGCATGAGCAGAGAAAATGATGTCAGATGCTCCACCAGCCCACTACGTGGTCAAGATACAATCATACTCATTGCTTTCGAAGAACTCTGTGGACAAGTATGAGTCCGGGGTCTTCCAAGCTGGAGGCTACAAATGGTAATAATTTTTCACTTTCCCCATCCACATAACTTATTTACCAATCTCTATGGGATCATTGCACAGCGATTCTTCTTCACTTTCCGTCTCTTTCTTCTTTCCACAGGAAGCTGGTT
This sequence comes from Eucalyptus cloeziana, assembly GCA_014182715.1. NCBI lineage: Eukaryota > Viridiplantae > Streptophyta > Magnoliopsida > Myrtales > Myrtaceae > Eucalyptus > Eucalyptus cloeziana. Next base: position 31,615,751 of record CM024635.1, on the reverse strand, counting down.
CTTCACCCAAATGGGAACAAGAGCAAGAACGTAAAAGAGCACGTTTCTCTTTACCTGTCGATGGCAGAAACAAGCTCGCTCCCCTCAGGTTGGGAAGTTCATGCGTTAGTTAGATTCTTTCTGCTTGACCAGAACAAAGACAGTTACTTGATAATCCAAGGTACAGCTTCAAACCACATTTTATCTCGTTGTTTCCTCGTCATTTATATAGTTTGATAAGATTGTAAAGAAAAAAGTCAGCTCTTCGGTTAGCAAGTTAGTTAATCAGCAAGTGTCCGTTGATGGATTTGGTTCTTGTTTTTTGTTTTGTTTTTTTCATCAGATGCCATGAAAAAGGAATGGCGCTTTCACAGGATGAAGCTTGAACATGGCTTCGACCAATTCATTCCCATGAAGGCGTTTAGTGATGCGCAGAACGGATATCTCGTGGATGATACTTGTGTGATTGGTGCGGAGGTTTTCGTGATGAAGGAAAAGAGCACTGGCAAAGGAGAGAATCTGTTGATGGTAAAGGATGCGATCAGTCAGAAGCACACCTGGAAGGTCGACAACTTCTCGAAATTGGACAAGGAATTCTCCGAGTCGAAAGTATTCGTAGCCGGAAATCAGAAATGGTAATCGCTCTCAACTTTCCTGATGTAGGCACGCGCTAAACAATGGATGTTAAATCTCCTCTGCTCATTTGCCTCGTGATATGCTCCTACACTGATCATGGAGAACAATGAACTATCTTGACAAAAAATATTTTGGGTCATGATTATTGAGGAAGTTTCTGCAATTTGTCTTCTGATTGATTGGTCACAAACACCGCACATTCATTTTTGCTAAAATTTGTGTAAGGCTGAAACCTAGGTTGGTAGCCCAACATTTAGATGCATGTCTTTCTTGCCGGAGGTTTGGAACTACAACACTGAAAAATCCTCACCAAGTTCAGTACCATCTGTCCTTCCAGGAGTGAATAGGAATGTGCATTTAAGTGAGCGAAACCACTTTATTCTTCGATCAATGTAGTCGAGTCTTGCGAACAAGAATACATTGATTCATCAGACGATGCGTATGTCATTCATTCAGGAAGATACGGCTCTTTCCAGGCGGAAAGGGCAGCGGACTCGGAGCTTTTGTCTCTCTTTATTTAGTTTTAGCCGACTCGGACACCCTTCCTCCCGGCACTAAAGTATTTGCAGACTTCTCGCTGCGCATCCTGGATCAGCTTCAAGGAAGGCATTTCTCTGGAAAAGGTGATTACTTCTTGCAAGAAATGAACTTACGAGCGATTGAATTCTCGTCTTTGACATTGGAAACTCTCTCTCTCTCTCTCTCTCTCTCTCTCTCTCTCTCTCTCATGCAGCTAATCACTGGTTCAGCACCTCGAGCGAGGAGTCCGGTTGGGCGAGATTCCTTTCGCATGCCACCTTCTATTATCCCGACATGGGCACTTTGGTGAAGGACATTTGCATGGTCGACGCAGAGGTCACTGTCCTGGGCGTGGTGAATGCTCTGTGAAGTCGCCATTCTGTTAAAGATCACACTGTCAATCAGTAGTATTGTTGTGAATATTTGCATACCAGCACTGATATGATACAGACTGTTTCCAGATTGCTTGATGTACATGACTTAACAAAACAATACTAAAATTGAATATTGATCCGAAAGATATGCATCAAAGCACACAGTTTCTTTTTCGCGATATCTTAACCATCAGCCCGACCCACTGATCACTTTGACAGGTTGTACTTTCGTCAAGATTCTGTTTAAGTACGACTACATAAATCGATTTTGCTAAAACGATAAACTTGGTTTTCGTCAAATCGCTTTTCCTCCCCAAAAGTTACTATTTTGCTCCAATAAGATTAAGATTTTGTGCACCAGCATATCGTTTCTGGAGACATAATCTTCACGCGAATCATCTCTTAGAGCCCGGTTTTTGTACAAATTCTCAAGTGCGCGTGCAAATTGTGTTGTTTTACCTGGGCACAGTGAAACCTATGATCTTTTAGGTGCTTATTTGAATGTTAAAGGGCATTCAATTCCTGTTTAGAATTGCACTCCTTCCCGCGTTGTCTGTTTAGACTTACCCAGTACCCGGAGTAGGGGCCCTCCCTGCACCCGATGAGGTTTTATTACCCCAACCAAATCGGTATAAGCAAATACGACATGGGTTCAAATCATGGTCATAAAGAAATTCAAACGATCTAGATTGGTTTGGGATGTTGAAACATAAAATTGTAAGCCCCTTAGGGTAGTATTAAGTCTTTTCCTTGCTGGTGCTCTTGCTTTCACGATTCTTCAATGGAATCAGGGCAAGGACTGGATACTCCCCTGGAACGAGAAGGAAACCATCCTTAAGCAAAGCATAACGGTACTGTAAAGCACCTTCAAAAAAGCTAGCAACAAATGCATATGAAATATGATATATAAGCCAATAAATTTCACGGATCCTCTCATCGGTCTCCTTACTTTGCAAATGGCTAATCCCGCATTTGATGATCGACAGGGTACGTGGCTCTTTCTCTCGTAATTTGTACAAAAGAAGCATTGAAAATGTGCTTCACTGTCACCAATCTTTTCTCCTTGCCTTGTTTTTCATTTGCAGGAGTTGAGAAAACGGTGTCAGAAGCTCAGTATGTGGTCAAAATACAATCATACTCGTCTCTCTCAAAGAACTCCGCGGACAAGTATGAGTCGGGAGTCGGGGGTCTTCAAGCTGGAGGCTACAGATGGTAAGGATCCTTTGTTGGAAATTTCCTATAATATGGGCTTACATTAATTAATTGATTTTATATTTTAAATAATCGAGTTAATGGATACTACAATATTTGTTGAACCCTATAGTGATCTGATTGAATTGGGTATTGGCATCTATTAATAACGGGCTTAGTTGAGCAACAAAGTGCAGGCAATTGTGTTTAACTGAAGCCCGTAATGGGAAAAGCTCAATTAACACGCTATTGATTAGGGTTTACTAGGTCCCCTCTCTAGCCTATACAATGGTAGGTTGTACCTATCAGTTGCTTTAATCCCATTGAAAGCTGCTATATCGAAATAGGTCATAGAGAGGAAGATCTGGCATTCCGATAGATCACTGTTTATCAGATTGATCTATTTTCTTCAAGTAAAGTAATGGCTCAAACATGTACGTTTTAATTCCGTTGTGTTTATCGATCTTGATGTTTTACAGTCATATATAGATCCGGTTCTTCTTGATTAATTAATTAATCATGTGAATAATTTTCTACATCCTTCACTTTTCCCAATCCACATATTTTATTTGCCAGTCTTTCTGGGTTTATTGGACAGTGATTCTTCTTCTCTTATTTTCAAAGGAAGCTGGTTCTTTACCCAAATGGGAACAAGAGCAAGAATGTGGAAGAGCATGTTTCGCTTTACCTGTCAATAGTAGAAACAAGCTCACTCCCCTCAGGTTGGGGAGTTCATGCTCTAGTCAGATTCTTTCTGCGTGACCAGGACAAAGACAACGACTTGATAATCCAAGGTATCACTTTCTCATCTACTTATACTCTTCAATCGTTGTGCCACATGGTTAACATGCCTTCTCCTAATGCATGCATGATCAAGCAACACATAAATATTTTTAAGAGGTGGTTGAGGAATATATACCATATATATACCATAAATATTTATGGAATAACATACCATAATATAATTACTTATTACTTATAATAATAATAATTATTACTTATATTCTCCTCTTATATTCTCAGGGAATATTTATAATAATTATATTATATAACAAGGAGAATATATACCATAATTATATTATCGGCTCATCATATATTCCCAACTCGGCTCATCATATTATGTTATTATTTGTTACTTCGAAAGGTGTCGGCAGGTGCGCGGAGCCGGAGCTGGCATGTTCGCCCGCCCGGGCCGAGTGTTCGCCCACTTGAGTCTTCGCCTTTAGATAACAATCGGTGTCCGCCCCTTAGGTCGCCAAACTACGACGAGTTTCGCCTTTTGAAGCGCCGGTCGCGTAGGGCGGCCGGGCCGGGCCGAGTCGAGAAAGGCTTTGATGACTCAAGGTTCATCTTAGGGAAAGGAGAGTGAGGGGAAGAGGGGGCATCCCTCGGCCCGATCATCCAAGTCGCTCCAACGAGACGAGGCATGGTTACGTAGTCAAAGCAACTTCGTCACTTTCGTGTACCCATTGAGCAGCGCCCTTTCGGGGGTTCCTTAGGGACCGATTCACTCTGCGTAGATTGATTGAACACGAGAAAGCCTTCCAGCAGGCAATCGTGTTTTTCACGGGATTTCTCGTTACTCATGTCGGCATTCTCACTTCGATATCTCCAGGTGTTGTCACCAAAAACCTTCCCCGATTGTGAACGTCCCGCTACCGACACTTGAAAAAGGAGCTTTCAAGGTCTCGTCGCTTCGGTGAATCACTTGAGCTCGGATACATTTTCGGTGCCATGGAGCTAGACCGGTGAGCTATTACGCTTTCTTCAAAGGATGGCTGCTTCCAAGCCCACCTCCTGGTTGTCATCGCTCGATCACTTCCTTTTCCACTAAGTGATTGCTTAGGGACCTTAGCGTACGATCTGGGCTGTTTCCCTCTCGACTTTGGATCTTAGCACCCCAAAAGTTTGTCCGTACAAACGATCTAGGCTGTATTCGGAGTTTCCTGGGGTTGGTAAGGCGAAATGGGGCCACCCTAGCCCATTGAGTGCTCTACCTCGGGCCATCGACATCATACGCTCTCTGAAATAGATTTCGCGGAAAACCAGCTATATCCGATCTTGGTTGGCCTTTCACCCCTAGCCACAAGTCATCCCCGTATTTTGCCACATACGTGGGTTCGGTCCTCAAGGCTGTTAGAGCTCTCTTCAACCTTTGCTCATGGCTAGATCGATCGGTTTCGGGTCAAATAGGAAGAACTAGAAGATTCCACCTACGGAAAGCGCCTACACCTAATGGCTTAAGTCGCTGTTCCCATTTCCTCGTGACCCATCATGCAAAAGGTACGCCGTTAGAGTGAGTGCGCTTTACTAATAGAATAGTAAAGGCTCTAAGCTCCGCTCCTTCGGCGATTGTTCGCATCGGATCTCGGGTTCTCTATTGCCCTCCCTAAATAGGGTTCTTTTCACCTTTCCCTCACGGTACTTTGTACGCTATCGGTCATTGAGGAATACTTAGGCTTAGAGGGTGGTCCCCCTTTCTCGCGTAAAAGCGATTAGAATTCGAACACGCCGCGTTTTCTTGGGAAGGATCGAACCATGGGAACGAATCTACGGGGCTATCACCTTCTTTGGCCAGATCTTCCAACCTTTTCACAATTACAGTTCACTCGCACCCGCTCCTTTACCTTTAGGAAAGAGCGGCGGCTTGCTTGGTTTATCCATCATCCAATCCACGAATGAAACCTGGCGAAAAGAAAGAAGTGAACACGAAGTTGAGGAGAAGTAGCTCGCCTAAAAGGAGAGGAACGAAGCTTCGTGTTTGTTTTTCTTCAAAGCCCCAATCCGCTCTCGCTCGTCGCTACTAACGGAGTCTCGGTTGATTTCCCTTCCTTTAGCTACTCAGATTTTCAGTTCGCTAAGTTTGAAAAGTCCAAAAAGCGCCAGACTAGCCACGGAGCTTGGATACGGTTTCCCGATCGGAGATCCATGGATCACGAGACGGTATCTCCCCATGGCCTTTTGCCTCTGAAAGCGTCCTTCCTTCTCAATGCCCGGGCATCCATCCAATGCATTCTTTTTGATCTTCTACCCGCTTGCTTCGCATAGGCTCCACAAGCTTCGGTGCGGTACACCGAAGACCAAGCCAATCTCGACAAAGAAAAAAAAGTAAAAGCAACTACATCTCCTTCGGACCACGAAGTGAACGGCCGCTTTTTTAGAGTGTTCTAACCAACAATAACGAGAAAGCTTTTTGTTTACTCGGGCAAACAAAAAAGGGATCCGCCTCGAATCAAAACGATTTCTCCTTTTTTTCTATGCGGAGATCTTTCTTCTCTTATGAAATTTCTACTCGGCTTGAAAAAGATGCCTCAAGCCGATAAGAGCTCTTCATCATGTTCGAGAATTTGAAAGAAGAGCCGAGAGTGATTGACCTCTCACTCACGGCACACATGCTATATGTGTGATGCCGACACCTAAGAGACTTTTCCTCCTCCCTTCGAGTTGTTGTCCAACTACGATGTGTTAAGCATATTGACCTCAATCCCAACTCTCCAGTCCACATCTTTCTTTATATAAGAAATGACTTCGTCCTTCCTCCAAGAGAAGCGGGATATCGGCGGTGACAACCTATTGGTGCAATTCCTATTTCACGCCCTATTCTTACAAAGAAAGAACTGAGACTACCACTGCTACTAGCACGAGAAAGGGTCCGAGCGGAGCTAAGCAAGTCGGTGAGGGGTTTGCGGCCGTAAAGGGCGAAGGATACAACAAGTGCTGTTCTTGCTCTTTCCCCTTTCGGGGTTGGAATGGTATAAATAAGGTTCTGGCTGGGGGTGGGGGTTGTATACGGTACGGTGGTTTCAGTAATAATAAAAAAAGTACGGTTCTAGCAAGCAAGTAAGCCAATCAGTCTGCTGTTGTTCTGTTCCTAAAATTCGTTCAATCCCACCCGAGAAAGGCATAGGCGATACAGCGATACGGTGATAGAAAGTCCTTCCTTCGGTCCCTCAATCAGGCCTTCATTCAGCATCATTCGGTGCCTTTAGTCGGTCGGTCAAAGAGTCGAATACCGGCTCTAGTAGAATACCAAGTACCGGCGGCATGGCATTCGGTAAACAAACTACTCTTCCTTGTGGAGAGAGAGGAAGCTATGTTCTTACCTGTCTTAAAGAGTTATAAGAAGCCGCCGCTTTCCGTCCCGCCTTTTCATTTAAAAGGGATATGAATATTTGATAGCGCGAAGGGGAGTAAAGACGGGAATGAAAATAGGTGGAGAATCACATTTCTTAATAATGCCCAAAAGCCCTATAGCCCTTCGAACTAAGTCATGACCATAGGATCTCACGGTGTCGCAATGAGTTAAGGACGAGATAGGGTGTCCGATCTATTGGTAGGGATACCTATGCCACCTGTCTTTTTTATCCCGGGCATACCTTTAGCAAAGCAAACGGTAGGTCATAGGCGGAGCAGACATACCTGCTACATCGCGATCGTGAGAACTCTCTTCAAGCGGATCAACAAAGGCGAGATCAGCTCACTTGCCCATCAACTCAATCAATTGGAGGTTTTATTCCTTTTCTTCGGAGTGGCAAGTAGCGAAAGAGAAGGTCCAACTTAGGTGTCGGGCTTGCTTGGGAAGGGTCATCATTCTCGGCTGTCCTATGTTTGTTGTACTTATGCGGGAGGAGCTCAACCCGCTAACGCCGTGTTTTAGGGTTACGATGAGTGGGGCCTTTGAGAGGCTGAGTTGAGAATAGCGCTCGCTATCTTTCCAGCCATAGGTATATCTCGCTTACTTATCTAGGAAAAAGGTCTTTCTTTCCTTCTGCGGATTCATATACTTAAGACTTTGAAAGAGCTTCCCCAAGTCTACCCCATTTGATTGAAGAGTAAGACTACGTTCCTTTGTTATTGAAAAAGAAAGTCAGGACCTCTTTTCTTCTATCTGCTGCACCTATTTCGGATTCAGCTCGAAAAGCATACTTTTCTCTATATCTATCCGCCATCGAGAAAAGAAAGTCCTGCTATATATACTGTATTTTATCCAGGACCGCTTGCTTCGATCCCGCTTTAGAGTCTACGTGACGGTTGATGATCCTCGGTCGCAAGGTCTTAAGGAAGAAAGAAGGTACGATGCCTTTCTACTTTTGAGGGCGGGAGTTCATGCAAAGGCTTTCAGAATGAAGATAGCGTGGAATATTCTGAAACACAATAATCTCTGATCGGAATTCTTCAAAGAGAGGGTTCTTGCCTCTACGCACTTATGGGATGCTCTTCCTAAAACTGGGCACTAACGCGCGCTTGGGCTAGCATTTGTGCGGTTGCAAAATCCCTAATTTGATTGGTGATGGGGGACTTCTGGCATTGGGGACATGCCTCTCATTGATTCAACCACCCAAGTTCGTTCCCAACCATTAATGAAGTCTTTCTTTATAATAGAGTTTCTTCCGAAACCTCACTTCTATAGTAGAGAGTAGCATTCGTAAAACAAACAAATAAGAGAGAGCAGTTTGGGGGCTTTCTAATAATGATCTCTTTAAGCTATCTAGAACAAAAATAACTTTCTTTCTATAGGGAATTTGGTTGCATCCTTTAAGGGGGCGGCTTTCGAGTAGATTTTCCTCTTGTATATCTCATTCTACAGAAAGTTTAAATCATCTTTTCGTCAATAGTGGGATTGCAGGAAGAATTATATATAGATAGGGACTTTTAAAGTCTTTTCAATATCCAAAAGAAGCTGGAATCATAGCTTTCGCATCGGCAAGGAGTCACCTCTCTCACCAGACTCGTCCCTTGTTTTCTTGTATGGGAAACCCATTCTTTAATGAGAGAAAGAAAAGAGTTTTTGAAAAGCCTTTCTCAAGCTCATCCCAGGGATGGATGTAATTCATGCGAGACCAAAGGGAGCCATACCAATACTGGCCTTAAAGCTATTATTGTAGGCAAACTCTGCAAGTGGTAGGTAAGCATCCCAACTACCTGGAAAACCATTAAACAAGCTATTAGCATATCCTCTAATGTTTGTATAACTCGCTCAGATTTTCCATCTGTTTGTGGGTGGAAGGCAGTACTAAAGTGTAGCTTAGTTCCCATGGCTTGTTGAAATCCACTCCAAAATCGCGAAGTAAACCTAGCATATCGGTCAGATACTATGCTTATAGGTACGCCATGCAGCCTCACAATCTCATCCACGTACAACTTAGCAAGTCGCTCAGGAATCCAAGTAGTTCCAATTGGTTGGAAGTGCGTTGACTTTGACTATTGATGAGACAACTATCTATTCTTGATCCATCAGAAAGAAGTCGATATGTATCTGATTACTTCCTTGGCTTCATACTTTCCGAGGTATAGTGCCCCGGAATACCATCGAGAAAGAGCAATAAAACAAGGTGGGAATAAGATCTAACAAATGGGTAGGACAACCAAGAGCAATTCAATGGCTTTATGAGATAATCGGTATACTTTTTGCGTAGGCAGTCCCAGCGGTATCCAATCAATGTAGTCAGCTGAACAAAGGAAAGAGGAATGGGAGAAGTTTTAGAGGAAGATCTAAGCACCGAGAGGGAAATGGAGCTCGAATCAATATCATTCTACACGCACCCACCATTCGATAGCAGCGACCTCACCACGCATCATTACCACCAGCCATTTCACTCGAATCTATAGTAAGCAATATCCTTCGCAACTAGAGGAGAAATATTCTTATTTTCTTTATCTTTCTTGGCATCAACAACCTTAAGAACCATAGGTGCACCAACCGAGGCAGAGATTGGGGTGCAGTGACCGTACCCGAGATAGATCTGAACCGACGGTTGCGGAGAATAGGTGCAATGGGGATTCTTTTCTTTCGGCTCTCGTTCTTCATTCACAAGTGCCTACTTCTTTCCCTCTATACTTTTCCTACACGGATCGAGGTTCTATTCTTCCCTTTCTGGTTAATAGATGAAATAAGCCCCATCTTCTAAAGCTTCTTTTTGTTTGGATGTATCTGCTAATGCGTCTTTGGATGCCTCTGCAGATTCAGGTGCTCCAGTTGCTTTTTTCCAGTGGAAACTTCTGTTCAATATTACTTACCTGTGGAACTATCAAAAGTCTATTCCTTTGATTCGACGGATGAAAGAGCGCATAATTCAGATGTTGCTTCTTTGGACGCGGAAGGATCAGGATCCCTTGTTTCGGTAGAAAGAAGATCTGTTGTTGGTTAGTAAGTCATGGGTGAGTAAATAAAAAGTAGAATATGACATCATTTTAAGCTGTTGGGTACGAAACTAGACGTTCCTTCGCCTCTTCTTCTTTTTGTGCCACATTCAAGCAAGAAAAAAGCTACTCTTCTTAGCAGTTGAACAAGTGAATGGAATGATTCTTCCCCCGAGGGTGACTTCACTACCTGGATCCTCATCTCTTGAACTCGTTCTGGCAGCTAGTTGAATGGCACCGGCATCTCATCTAGTCTAGATCGATTCCCTAAGAGTTTCTTCTCTATAAGGCGATTTGGCCCATTTTCTCTTTCCTCTTTCTCTTCCCTGGAAATAAGGCAAGCCTTTCTTTATCACGACGGCCTTCCTTTATTCGGAATGAATTCGTCTCAAAAGAAAGAGCTAGCGAACCACACCAATTCCATTCCATTTCTCTCAGACAGAGCAGGATAGCTGCCATCAAGCTGCCCCTTTAGAGCGAGGGCGAGACCAATGCTATCAAGAAGAAGGAAGAATAGCCTTTATGCCTTAAGCCTTGAGCTAAATCATTGACCTTGCGCCTGGTTTGATTATAGGACATTGCCGCATTTCATCTCAAAGAGGATCTAACTCTTTCTTTCGGGAAAGGGAAGGTTGAAATCCTTTCCTGAGCGTGATGCCACTCCTTATCCTTACTATAGTAAAAGTCTATGCAGTAAAAGTAGCTACTTTTGTTTTGCTTTCTTTTTTCCCAAAAAATTGGATAAGTAAGACATCTGCCATAGACGTCAGGTCTGTGTTCAATCGAGAGAGGTACACGTTGTCCTTTATCTGGTGTGCTTCCTTCTTCTAGCTATGATCCCATCGGTATAGTAGGATGATTACCTTCGCACACTTACTAATCTTAAAAAGGCAAGGAAGAAGCGAAAACATGGTTTTCATGTGATTAACTTAGGGAAGATTCCTAGCTACTTAGAAGGCATCGTTTCAGTGGTAACAGTATTGCCGGCTTCAAAATCGACGAGGATTTTCATTTAAAGCCCGCCCTATCACTATATCTTTATAACGAGCTAATATCCTAAACGGTGGGCGTGGAGAAGAGCATGCCTATTTCCTACTTTGAGGAGAAAGCTCTGGTCGAGCACTACGATGACAGGTAGTCATTTTCCCAGACGGTTTCGAGTAATCAAACCATGTTTGTCTAAAAATAATTAAACGACACGACCTACTTCATTAGGCATACATATTTTCCGAGTAGAATGAATACTTTAACCTATGACCTGAAGACTCGGGATAGATTTTTGAGTACGAACGAACTGCTCGAAAAAGGCACGTAGGCTAATTATAAGATTAGCTGTTTTACTTTAGAATCACAACCAGTTCCAGAGTTCATGAGAGCTTATCCTTTCCTTTTTTAGACACAAACCGATGATCTTTTGCTCCCTAGAGTAAAAAGTAAGGAAAAAGAGGAGTTGAGAGGGCGTCGTCAACCCGGGTTTTTATGAAATAAATTATCTGTCGACAATAGAATAAAAATGACAGATCGAGCGAGAGGTTGAGCGTTGAACCATTTCAAGGAGCCAGAATCCCAAAATGAACGGCGGCTCCTTCCCGAAGGTTTCAGATCCTAAAAAGGATAAAAATTTTCAATGCTTTAAGCACTCGCTAGCCCTTATTGACGATCGAGTTGGGAAGAGAGTGGCAGGTGAGCATGCCGACGATGGGTAGAGGCCCTAGTATAGGTAAGCCCGAAAGGCTGCCAAGACTAGGTAGGGGTACTACTAAATCTACGAAGGAAGGCCTCCATCTATCAGGCTAACAAATCTGCTTCTCTATGGGAAAAATCGAAACAGCTCGGGGAGAAACCCCCCGAACCCTCTCTTCTTTTTCCTTGTGTTAGACCGTTCGTGACCCATACGTCTGAGACGGCGAGCTACTACTTAGAAGTACTATTTCTAAACGAACTATCTGAATGGAAAGGTCCTTCATTCCATTTCTTTATTCTGAACGGAGTGAGGGTTTTCAATCTTACTGACGGCACGAAGGAGATTATAGACCAACTAATGGACTAGTTTAAGAAAGAAAGGGATTCTACCACACACAGCTTGCTTCGAGACTGAAAGGAAAAGTGATCCTATTCCTCACTGCTCACGAAAGATAGGATTGGAGACTGAGGCCCGAGACTGGAACGAAGCATGGATTGGACGACGATACCGACCGGGACTAAAGGGTTACTGGACTGTATAAGGTATACCGTTGACCGAGCGCAGTGAGGGAAAGAAGAGAAGTAAAGAAAGCATGAAGTAAGTAGAGCGTGAAGTAAGCACTCCTGTAAATAGAAGAGTTGTCTTATGGGCAGATATTCGATTTACCAACCCCTTCTTCTCCCCGGAAAAGAAGGGCTAGGTTCTTGTCGGGATTAGTTAGTACGAATACGATGTTAGAGAATCCAAAGAAAGTGATTGACCTCTCGATGCTTTGAATAGCTATCTTTTTCGAGCTAAGCAAGCAAGTAAACGACTTGAAAGCCCTTGCTGATCAATCCCAAACAGCCGTAAGACTTTCTCACCAAGGGAAGGGGATTCGGTAAAGTCTTCCGTGGCTGACTCCTATTTCCTTGATTCGGTTTAGTAGGAATGGGAAGTATCTGCCCCTTGTGCAAGAGCTTGAAGATGACTATTACTATAGGAAGAGGTTAGCGCTTTGGTTAACAAAACCATTAGATTAGGAAGGAAACTCTTTTTCTTTGCACTAGAGATGCAAGGAATAGAAAAGCATCCCACGTTCCCACTATGCGGTAATATAGGGACTGCCTCTCTTTCCAGAAGCAAGAGGAGCATGGGCGGCTTCGCACCTTCTCAAGCGCTACGCCCGTTGGAATGGACCCAAGGAGCGGTAAGAAGACTTGCTTTCTGTCTCGCATGGATAAGAGTCAGTTGCGTACCTGGCTTGCTTGGAGAGTGAAAATCCTTACGCGGTAGACCAATAGCAGCGGATTCAGTCCTTTCCCTTCTTTCTTACTTTCATGCCCTACTTGCCTGAGATAGAGATCAAAACAAAAGCTGAATGCCCGAAAAAGCAAAGACAGATTCAAAAGTAAAATGCACCGGGATCATTTGTTGATACTTCTCTTGAATGGACAGTGGAATTACGGTGGAAATGATCAAGTCAACCATAGTCCTGCTACTAAGACTAAGTCCTGAACCAATGCGACTAGAACCCCGTATTCGCATTCTCTTTCTCCGAATGCTTCAAGGAAGGCTAAGAGAAAGAAGTAAACGAGCAAGAACACTTTTTCGCGCTCAATCCCTTGCTTGTTCTTTCACTTCTTACTAGCAGCTCTTCCTTTACACCTGAGAACAACCTATTCTTTTTCACAGCAAACCATGAAGAGTCGAAAGAGTTCACATATGTTGAGAGCTTGCAGGCAGAAGAATAACTAAAAGCTGTCCGATCCAATGCAATCTCAATCACTACTTGTAAACCTGCGAAAAATGCGAAAGGAGCCCTCATCCCCTCTCTCCTCTCCCACTCCACACCTGAATAGATATAGGGTGGCCTCGCCTTGGAAGGCTACATTCGATTTGGAATGGATCTGTAAAAGGCTAAAGCAGCCCTACTTTCACTATGCTATTACTGGGTGGGACTACTCCACTACTGGGAGAGACTGACTGACTTACTGATCCAGATAGAGCAAAGACTGACGGTGAGGCTTCTTTCATAAGGTGGGCAGGGCTATTCCTTTCTCTTCCTGCTTCCGTAAATGACAAAGGGAGAGGGTTGGTATTCTCATCAAGGTTTATCCGGTCGCTGAGCTATTCTTCGCTCCTGGCGGACCATTACGTGTACTATCTACTCTGCTCTTTATGGAAGAGCCGACTCCAGAGGATAGGTATGGACAGTTCGGGTGGGGACCTGACCCGACAAAAGCTCTTTTCGTTAAGATAAAGAGGTATCTGGCGAAACCAAACTGAGATCTTGGAGCAAGGACGTTGAGATCAAACATGAACCTGTCCGAGCCGGGAGCAGTTGATCCGTATACGTATACTTCGTAATGGAAACTAAACCTTCAAAAATAGATTGGGGAGAGAGCTTAGAGGTGTGCACTGAAAGGGGGATCTTATGTCATATGCTGCTCGAAGGCGAGAAGAAGTTTCATCGAATGCTACTTTCCTCGATGAGGGACCACCTAGATCGGATTAGAAAGCAGTGGACTACTCCCAGTTATCGACTTCAAGCGGGGAAAGCTAATTCAGTAGTTGATTTGGGAACGAGTCGAGCATTTGAAACAGGAGAATAAAGGCTTTTTAAATATATCATCTATCGGTTGAAAGAACCTTCTTCGTGGAAGATGATATATTTAAAATCCCAAAAGCCCCTGACCTTAGAAGGATGTAACTTACTACTCTTGGAGTTAAAGAGCATATCTTTTTCTATTATTGGTATTTTTCTATCTCGGAGTGGACTAAGGCATCAATCTGAACTCCAAGCCCTATCAGCTTGCCGGAGAAAAACGAAGCCTTAGAAATTGTAAATTCATCCCTCCAAGCGGATAAAGGCTTCAACCTATTCATCTATCCTATCCCTCGCTTTACTCTTCTCGGAAAAGGTTATCCCATTTTCTCCGGGCATTGATAGCGATTGATCGAATTGCTACTCTGGTTTGAGAAGCTTTTAAGTTTTCCTTATCTCTCGTGCCTTTCTTTGAACTGCCATGAAAAGAATTCGAAATACGTATATCTGGTACTCAATAAACCGCCTTCGCTGGCCAACCCCTATGTCTTGGTACTCTACCCTCCCATTCATAAGAGAATGGTAGTTGTCACCGGAAGCAGGTGAAAGCAGTGAGTTGAGTAAGTCTTGTCAACAAGGCTTCGCACAACTAAATACTAACACACTGTTCACTTCTGTACTTCTCCACCGCCAAAACAAAATTACTTATGCAATTCATACAGGCACGCATGAAAGACGAGCGAAAAACGATGAATTTACCTTACTTAAAAGCTCGCGGGCCCCGGCTATGGAAAAGGATCTGTTATTGTCCATGCCCTAGCCGTTGCTTCCGCTGGATCAATGGGATCCCAATCTCGATTTCCTAGGTATGCTTGCCCTGTTCAGAAACTGAAGCTACTTGTTCTCTTTCACTACACCAAACCCACGAACTTTCACCGAAACGCATACAGTTGATTCCACAGGTACCACGGGCATGCTAGTAATGCCTGTTGGACTTTGCAAAACTTATTGCCTAACCTACTGGAGGAAGGAAAAAAGAACTTAGCTGGTTTTTTTGTCGACAATCGGAACCTGAGAATATTCAAGGACCCGTTACCCGGCAGGGGAAAACCAACAGCACAGAGGCTCCGCAGCAAGAGGAGCCACAAACACGATTGTAGAAAGATACCAGGATTATACTCAAACAATATCAGCGGTACTCTCCGAAGTCAGCCCTGAAAAAAAAAAAAAAAAGGTGCTACACTAATTGTAGTAAGCAGAACAGGGCCTCGGCCTAGGCAGTGATCAAAAAAAAATCATCATCAACGATGATTCGAAATCGAAATTATATGTAAATTCCTACAGAGCAGGGGAAAAAATACAAGAATGAATCTACGGAAAATGGAAAATCTCGAAATAAGCCGCTTCACAGCTCGAATAGGAGATTTCATTTTAGGATTCTATCTGTTATGTGCGCTTTTCGCCCGCCGACTGGCGACGGGCTGGGCTGGCACTTCGGCCCATCACATCAAGGTGACAGGATTCGAACCTATGGCCCTCTGTACCCAAAACAGATGCGCTGACCAGACTGCGCTACACCTCGTTTCACCCTCCGAAGCATATAGATCCACCATAGTGCAAGAGCGCTCCCATTTTTGGCTTCCTCTTTCACTTGAATTTCCAAATCCGTCTCGCTCCCGGCTACCTTTCCTTTGGACCCTTCGCCCGCTTAGAAGTGGATTCGAACCACTGACACAAGGATTTTCAGTCCTTTGCTCTAACCAGCTGAGCTACCTGAACCACTTTCCAAAAGTCTGTTTGATTCATCGAATAGCGCCCCTTGACTAGTAAGGGAAAAGCCCTTTACTAATCAAATAGTTAGGGCTTTTTTAGCTTGTTCGTCAAGCTTTCGAGCAGCTCTTTCAACTGCCGCCTAATCTCCCAACATGCTCAAGAACCGAGAGCCGTCCAGGGGCTGGACGGCCGGAGGGAGCTTGCTTATAGAAAGAAGATAGGCCGGTCAAACAAAAACAACGCGCAACGGGCTCTCCGCTCCTAGTCACTAAGTAGTGCTATTCTGTCCTCCTAGGGACTCCACCAAGAGGTTCTTTCTCTCACGTCATTTCGCCCGCCCGTTCCACTTCCGTGCCGGAGGAAATGGGATTCGAACCCATGATACAATCTTCTTGTATGTCGATTTAGCAAACCAATGCCTTCAGCCACTCAGCCATACCTCCAAGTTGTTGATCGGAATTGGATGTGGCGGGTTTGGTTGGTTGCCCGAAGGGCTATCTGATCCGATCAACTTCGTAAGCCGTAGCGCGCTAGCGCGCGTACTCTTCCTCTATCTATGAGCGAGACTCCATCCAAATCTGCCATTCGTTGGGCGAGGCCTTCTTTTCTATGAAGACCCCACCGCTGAATGATGAACTTTGCCAGTCTTCGCCTCCGACCCGACCAGGAGAGGACACAGGGTCAAGCCAAGCCCTTACCCGCCTGAATGGAATTCATATCTCCTTCGTCTGGTCGAGAAGGGAGGGGGAACTGGACTGTGACTCCTCTATTACATTACATTACGGATAAGTCCATTCTCGTCATGATCGATCCACGTGCTACCGTAGTGCCCGGAGAACCAGGCTTGCTTAGCAACCAAAGCTAGCTTACTAAGGCGACGGAATTTATCGTTGATTGCACGAGCTAGCCAGCAAGTCTTCCGTGACTAATCTCCCATCGCTAGAAAGCCCAACCGGATCTTCTTTCTCTGGTTTCAAAACCCCAACCAACCGGTAAGCAAAAGAAGCAAGCCAGCTTCGGTAGTGGTAGTAGCTTCAAAGGAATTGGTAGTATGTCTTGAATAGGAAAGCATTCATAATGTATGAACTCAACCCATGTTCAAGAGCTTGAACAATGAAGTGAAAGGCTTGACTTTCTGGTTTTCATCATTGTCGATAGAAAGAAGGGAGTGTTTTAATTTCCTTTGTTGACCGAATCCCATCTTTCTCAGTTACATGCCGATATTTGGCCTTTGTTTCGGCTTTTCATTTAATTAGCCTAAAAGTTCAAGAGTAGGACCGAACCGCTCCCCCTTTCCATTTAATCACTGACAAAACTTACCTTTCAATTCGACTTAACGAAACGACTTCGACTTTAGAACAATCAATCGAACGGCTAAGGCCAAGGTAAGGGCCTGTTCATAATCCCTATTCAAATAGCTTGCTTGACTGATTAAGGTGAGGTGGCTTTCCTCTTGTTGCAGTCACTGTGGCTCTTGCAAGAGCCGGGAAGTAAAGAAGGCACATAGGTGAGAAGTGTTTAGATTATAGATACGAAGGTACGAAGTGGATTTCCCATGGCCCTCCCAATGAATCATTTTTATGCTATACGAGCATAAACAAGAACCATTTCGAAGACCTGCAGGTCGAGGGAGAACTGGTTTGATTTTTTTTCCACGTAGGGAAGCATAAAAGGAAAGCGGTCCCTTACCTTGTGACCTCTATTTCCTTCCCGTAATCGAACCTTACACAGAAAGCAGCTCGCACTCGGTAATAAGACTTGAACATGGATTCTTTCCCGTCGACTGGACTTATCAAATCAAAGGAACCAGGAAGAAGGACCAGGACGAATAGGGAATGGGAAACATACCAATTGCAAAAGGGGAGGCAGGTAATCTTTCTCATCTGTCCGAACATCCGTATTTATTGGCCGGCGGGTAGGCCAACTAATCTATTATCTATGAGGGATAGGCGGCTTAGCCGATAGGCGGGGTTTATGAGTAGGAAATAGCAGCTAGCTATATAGGCCATCCTTCCATTCGTCATTTCCAGAAGAAGGCTGAGTTGGTTTAACTTTCCTTCTTTGATCAATGGTAAGCCTTTCCTCCGGGAGCGAATAAAGCTCAACCATTGCCCTCCATGGCATCAGGTTCTATAAATCTTGTCAAAGCCAAAGTTGAAGCTGCTCTTGCCAAAGCTCTTTAACCAGTTCCTCAAGGAAAGGAATAGCTAATCCGCAAGGAAAAGATGGATAGATGAAATTACACTCCTAGCAGTGCAACGGCCGCTTTCTCCCCACCTAGCCTCTTTGAGGCCCGGGCATAAGCACTCTACCTGGCATCCTTTATCCTTCTTTTCCAAGAGTGACGGATTCAGTCTAGGTTGAGCTCAGTCTTCCCTGCAAGAAAAATAGAAAAAGAGTCCTGGTGGATCACTTCCCGGAGAGAGCCGGATGCTGTATGCATCTAGTAACATGGGGTGACGCAGAAGCCTCACAAGAGGTTATATCATACCTGGGTAGGCAGATGTACTTATTGGTTGTCAGGGTATGAACCTGATAGAAGCATAATTAACTGCGAACCATGCATGCACTATTTAGCTATCTCTTGAAAGTGTCACCCATCCGGTGGCAGAGAATCATGGAAGATTCTCGGGTGATGAGATCATTCCTTAATTAATAAGGTGATCCTCATCATCACTGATGGTCTGACCAAAGAGCTCTATATTGGAGCATACTTGTTTACCAAACACGTGATCAGGTCAGGTAAGAAGTCAGGGTGGCTACACTGTGCTCTCTATTTAAAACAGTGTAGCTCCTGCCTCCAGACGGCATATGGTGGTCGTAAAAGCCCACATGTCTTACTTCCTGTTCCCGTCTCCCTCAATCGCTCAGGGTATCCTCGTATCATTCCGTCCTTCCATCGTAGAATGATGATAAGGAAGGATGAAAAGGCGGATAGGCTTGTGAAATTGTATCTCTCTTTTCGTTAGCTAAGATCATAGAACTTCCTAAGAAAGTAAGTATAAGTACTTTAGACAGCATATCTAGACCATGGGATGATCCTGAGGTCGTTTTAGATGTTGTGTATTCAATCAAAAGTGATCTTTACACACTTGAAAAACGATATCTGCCTTGGGTGTCCACCATCCCTCTTCATCAAGGGATGAGTTGGGCTCCAACCTGGAAGGCACTCCCTACTCATCAGTTGACTCAGCAGGTGTGGAAAGTGCAGTGTAAGTTAAAAGGGCGTGTGACGAAAGAAAGATCGTGTCACACTTCCCTTCCATACGAACTCTGTTCTGCTTTCGTTTTTTAATAGTAGGGAGAACAGTGGAATCACGGGGCACTTTGGTATTCTCGGGTGCGTTATACCCTGGACAAGAATAAGAAATTGTTCACAGGGAGGGACCTAGACTGGTTTGAGAGAGATAGTAAAATCGGTCCTTTGTTCCCGACTTGCGAGGATCGGGGTGTTCCTACTATCACTGGCCGCCTAGGTTATAGTATAGAGGGAGGAGGCAAAAGGAATTCACGATGTTTGCAGCTAAAGGGCAGCAGTTCCTCATTAATCTACCTTCGCTTCGATATAAGAAGCAACAAACTACCTGTCTGTGCCCTAAGAGACGAGCGGAAGAAGAGGGCAGCCACCGAGCAGCTATTAACAAGCAACATCGCTCCTCTTATTCAGTTGTTAATTCAGGACTTCGTATAACTATAACAAGCTAGCAATTCCCCCCTCCTTTAGGGAGTCCTCTAGCCCCTTAAGATCTAACAATTCTCCAGCCGTCAATCACCCGCTTTGGAAAAGGAATGTTACCTGTTGCCTAGCTTAACGAAAAGAAATACGTAAGTACTAGATATACGAGTAAGACAAGTGTTCGGGGGAAGCGCCTCACCCTCGCTCGCGGGAAATCGACTAACAGATGCTGTCTTGGCTTAGAAAAAAAATAACTACTAAAAAAAAAATCCATGATACCATAGAAGTTACACAACAGAAAGTGCTGCGGGATAAGGAGAATAAGTGCTGGATACAAGTACCAGTGCAATAAAGAAATGTCACGAAAGCCGAGAGCCATCACGCCCGAACCAGAAACCCCTTCCTATGCTGCTTGCAACTACGAGGTTTCTGATTGACTTCACTTTTTCCAGGAATAGCCAGTCCCAGGGAACCAAGCCCTCCCGAACCGCAAAAAAGGAAATTCTTTTTTTTTCCAGTTCCAGATAAAGAATCTTGAATAGAAGAAGTGCGATCGATCCCTCTGCATCGTAATCAACAAAATAGGCATACGAATCTGCGTAATCAAGGATGGGAATCCACTGAGGCATCCAAATCCGTATCCCTATCCCCTTCCTCATAAACTGAATCTAGGGCCGGGGGGAATGTCTTCTATTGAGGGGAATCTTTTCAGCTTCAATCGACTGCTTTGAATTGAAAGACCTTCCGCGCCTATCTCTCTTGGTTGCCTGCTTGAAGGCTAGCCAAACCAACCCTAGTTCTCGTGCCCGCTTGTCGGACTTAATTAAAGCGGAACTGAGCTTCTCACTAAGAGAATCGTAAGCTTCATTTCGATATCGAAGGTAATGAAGACTGGGAAATCGATTGATGATTGGTCGATCTAAGGTTTACAAATAGAAATTAGGGAAAACACTGGCGAAAAAGCCCATAGCGGGCATGCCATGCTTTACTTACCAATCTCTTTTGTCCTAATCCAGAATGGCTAAGTTCATAAAGGCGGAAACCTGATTCAAAATCGAGGAATCCGATACCCTTTTGGCGGTTAGGCTTCAAGAAAGAGGGAGCAGGAAAACTGCCTATCTTCGCGATTCCGAACTCTTTGAAACAAGCACTACTTCGGCCCGCTCACCAGTGGTGTATAAGCGTTCTGCGGAGAATTCTCAATGATGGGACATTTAATCAAAGCGCTCCGCTCGACCTGGCTTGATCATCTGTTCTATTTTGATTGATTGTCAGCAAAGGATATCTTTCCGGTGACGTTTCAGGAGATGGTGGTCAGGTCTTTGTTCGGTCGCGATGTCTCCCTTTCCTCTTTGCCTTTGTTTGCCCTCTGTCACAACAACTTTGTAGTGTGGTGTGCAGCTGAGGAGGAAACCCCCTCGATAGAAGGAGTGAGACTAGACCCTTATCTATGAAAGACCTAGGGAAGACCCAGCTCCAATGCCTGACTAATAGGGGCTTCGGGGTCCAGAGCTTTAGGAAAAGGAAGAACCTGTGCTTACCAGAAGAGTTTGTCAATAAAGCACTTGCACTTTTTGACTTCCTGAACTTACTTCACTTACCGCTACTCGCCCCCGCATATGGAACAGGATCTGCTCTTGCTGGTAGGTATCCTAGGATAGGAGGAAATGCTATTAGTGCCGGTGAATCGATAGGTTCACTTTCAGCCTGACCTCTTAGGTAAGTGAAGTGGAAGGCCCTGCGACCTCTACCACTAGTGCCGGATCAACTTATCATCGCCCTTGTATTCGTCTCTTCTGGGGTAAACGGCTAAACCCTAGGAGAATGCAAGTCCTCTGCTCCGCTATTGATGGATCAACAAGTGGAGCTGGATAAACTTCACCTACATTTCGATCCGTCTACGTACCAAAAGGAGGATCTATCTGTACCAGTAAAACTGCCCTTTCCCCTTACTATATCCAATAGGGCTCTTCTCTTGAATCTATATCTAAACCGGGAAAACAAGTTATGGGTCACCCTTTTCTTTTTGGCAACAGAAAAAATTCCTGTTGTTTTGCTTCTCCATTTCCAAGCAACAAAATTCCTATCTGTAACCATCTAAATGACGAGTATGAATAACGAACTTCCGTAGCCCCTTCCTCATCCCTAGTGGCCATGGATACATAGTGGTTGGTCGAGGGGTTTGGTTATCGCTGGCACTACTTCCACTTGATCGCTTCGTACTTCACATTCGATCAGCGATCAAACTCTAGGCTAGTCAATTTCCCTTCGTCCTGA
The DNA here is from genome assembly GCA_014182715.1 of Eucalyptus cloeziana. Classification (NCBI taxonomy): domain Eukaryota; kingdom Viridiplantae; phylum Streptophyta; class Magnoliopsida; order Myrtales; family Myrtaceae; genus Eucalyptus; species Eucalyptus cloeziana. The sequence continues at coordinate 31,593,975 of CM024635.1, read as the reverse complement.
CCTGGCATACACATAAATCAAAGCCCATGACTGAAGATTGCATGACGAGAGTCGAGGTTTAGCTTCATAGGGAACGGTGACGAGAAAGTTCGGGAAGGGACAGCAGAATAGGGCGACACTCATTAAAGCCAGTAATCGACCGGTCACTCATGGGTTGCTGTAAACAAGGAAGAAGAAGAAGCGGCCTTAGCTGCTCTTGCCTCTGTTGATGGCGGTGTGCATGAATGTCTTGATTGCGCATCGCCCTTTTTTGCCTTTGGTGGTAGCGTATTCTAAGTAGAAGATCCTTTTTTTGCCTTTCCTTTGACTCTAACAAGAGGAAAGTTACCGTTCTAGCTCTTTTGGCCCTTGGGCATAGACGGTCTGGTGTCCATGTATGCTTATGGTGTGCATGGCTCTTGGTTGATTGCTCTTCTGTCATAAGCAAATGCTGCCGAGTCTTCCCCATCCCTTTCTAATTTAGAATTCTAAGGATGAAGCTTTCACTATCGTTTCGAGAAGTTACATGTAAATCATAATAAAGTAAAGTAGGACATCACTTTCTGTTGCCGCTCTTCTCTGTTTTGAAGCAAAGAAGGAAGTGACTTGTTCAGCTGTAAACTCTGCTGTTCTTGTTTACGACTCTACTGCTATGGATGAATCCGCTGGGATTGCTCCCTTCTATGGGTGTGGCTAATTCGGCCATTTAACAAAGAAAGACGGACTCTTTGAACGGATAGCTATTGCGAAGCTTGAGAAAAGATAGGCTTTTGCCTTGTTCACTCAGAGTTATTTCTTCAACACAGAATCTCTCGGTCACTGACCTACCTGGGGATAAGAAAGAATAGAAAGAATATAACTTATTTCCCACGGCAGATCCCATAAATAACCTACATCCAAAAAGGAGAGTTGTTTCAGAGCTATTTTTAAGGGCTTATACCCAAAAATGACACGCAATGTAATGGTTGGGAGGAAGTCAATAAAGATGCAGAAGAAGATAATCAAAATAAAAAGAAAGAAGCGGTTGTTAACCGGGGAAAGAAAAGAGGATGGGGGACAGGGGAACTCCAACAAGTAATATAAGAGAGGGAGGGCCCTCTAAAAGCCGTACTGCTGCTATTGTTTCTATACGAGAATTGTGTGAATTTTTTAGCGGCCTCCTGCATTATACTTTTTCGGAACTGTAATTCTTTGGAAATGAATTTATACTCGGAAAAGGCTTTTTGCCCATCGAAAGACTGATCCCCCTTACTTATCAAGGACGACGTCAAGTGGCGAAACCACTTATTCTGGATCACTTTGGTTTGCTGCTACACCTGGCTACGATACCGCTTACCTTCTTGCTACCTGGGTGATATTTCATTAGTAGGGGATGAATCCAGAAAAGAGAAGAGGACGCCAATAAGCTTACTTTCTTTCTAAAAAAAGTTCGGTAAGAATGGGTGGATCAAATAGGACGAGCGAACTCCACCCTTCAATTCATTCTTCTCCTGCTGCAAATGATGCATTCAAGTAGACCTAACAAGATTCTCCGTTTTTTGTTCGATAAGTCACCGAATAGAGTAGTCCTGCGCTGCGCAGAGGAAAACAGACATAAAGTAGGCCTTTGTTGACCAGTTTCGTTTGCCAATAATGCCAATGATATTTTCAAGTTCGAAAGGGGGAACCAGTCTTTCTTTATCCCTGTGTCAGTCGAAGAGAACAATTGCTTGCTTGAAGTGAAGCCTTAGCCTTAAAGAGAGAATTCCGCATTTATCGGTAAGCTTTCCTTTTGCCGGATTTTCAGTATTGCAAAAAGAAGTCAGGTCGAGGAGCACTAGTTCCGACCGAGAAGCAGATCCCAGCTTAGTATCAGCAGCATAGGTAGCGGCACCAGTACCAGTTATGGAGGAGGCAGTCCAGCCAGTCTAGTAAGCAAGCACAAGGTAGCAGTTCTATCAGGAAAGGGAGGCGCTTCAAAGAAGGAAGCTATATCTCTATTCTCGACAGCCTCTGGCGCCTCGCTTATGCACGTAACAATCCGCAGAAATGGAAAATAGACTTCCCCCCCGATGCAAATTCGAAGGCCCCACTCTCAGAAATCAAGGATTTCGCCATTGAGATCTAAACGCCCAACTGGGACATCACATACTTGTAGGCCTCCGCCACCTTTCGGTCGGCGATCACAAGATCGTCGCCCAAAAGGGCGTAAGACCTAAACCTCTTATTTGGATAGACCTTGTCGGCCGCTAGCCAAACACAGAAGTGATGGCAAAGCGCGAACAAGGGCCAAGATGAAAGGAACCCCAAAGGTTGTCCGCTTTCAAACCGTATAAATTGAGGGGAATCCTTAAAAGAAGTCGAGGCCAGGAACACTTTCGTGCCTAAACCCGAAGTCACCCACGTGTGGGCGGTCTCCTTATTAAAGAGCAACTCGATGCGATGGCCTAGAAAAAAAAATGATATGCTAAATGCACTAAGATTTCTTGTTGAGTACACGGGTACTGCCCTTCTAAGTTCTAAGTTGAGCTGGCCCGGGAAAGGGAATTGGGAAGAAAGACCAGAGAATCTAGAACCAAAGGACTACTTCTCGTGATGAGCTATTTGAAGGAATCTTTCGCTGTATGGCCTCTGAAGCTTCTGCGAATATATTTCCCTTTGAGTTTTAACAAGAGGAACCGCAAACAGCTCTTTGCCTTTCTGCTTCAAAGAAAGAGGTGGGGAGAACCATCAGTTGGAGCACCCAAAAAGCTTGGGAAATGCCTTTTCTGAGCCGCCTACCTATCCGCTAGTCGAATTCATTCTTTCATAAGGTGATCAGACAGGCAAGTCTAGCTCACAAGCAGCTGTGGAACGTCTTCCCCGATCTCTGCTGGTGTGTAATACCAGTCAAGGTATAGAACAATCTATCGAGATGGCGTATCAGAATCATTCAGTAGTGGACTAGCCCTAGCGGCGAAAGCAGTTCAGCCAGAACTGCTCTAGGCGGCGCACTCAATCAGCGAAGAAAGAACACGTAACTAAAGCGCTCCAACCAAAGGGGCTATAAGCTTCTGGGCGATGTTCTGCGCTTTCACATAATGCTGCGTCAAGGAATGAGTTCCATCTCAGGAGTCAGTCTGTCTGCATACTCTTCTGGATCAGTTCTGTGGCAAGCCGACGGATTATGCTACTTCTTCTCTTCCGCTAACCCAGTTCTATCTGGCATGCGGGAGCTTGCTAGTGTATGGAACGGCTATCCGTCTTGGCCTTCCGGCCTACTTACTATTCATTACAGCTCATCTTTATACGACCATCTTGTCTGACCGCATCTGTGGTGGTATCCTATAGTTGATCACGGCTGCATTTAGGAATGATCTGTTCATCTAACTAACAATTTTTTATTGCTTTCTCGATGTGGTACACATATCTATACAGTATAGCAGAGACGAGCTGACTAGACTCTTTTCGAAATTGCGTATGGAAAGAGAAAGATATTTTTCTTGCTTATTTGCTTGATCATTGAAGTGAGTGCGTGCTAAATGCTTTTGACTGAACCTCCCATTGTTCTCTCTCCGATAGCATGCAGCCGATAATGAAAAGAGATATATAGAAAGTGTGCAGTGAAGGATCTTTATAGGAAGCCAGTCTTTACTTAAGTCGGTCCAAGCTTGACAACTCTCAAACAATGGCCAAAAAGTCCCATGTCTTTTTTTGGTTGGACTAACCTAACCGGCGATTTCTGACAAGTCTTTCTTCATTTTTAGAGGGAGGAAGAAGCGGAACTACAAGAAAGCTTTCTTTATCTTTATGGATAACAAATTCATTTTCAAATATAGTTGGGAGACTTTACCCAAGAAATGGTTAAAAAAAATGGAAAGATCGGAACATGGGAATAGATCTGATACCAATACGGACTACCCATTTCAATTGTTGTGCTTTCTGAAATTGCATACCTATACAAGGGTTCAAGTTTCGATCGATATTTGCGGAGTTGATCATCCCTCTCGAAAACGAAGATTTGAAGTGGTCTATAATTTACTGAGTACTCGGTATAACTCACGCATTCGTGTACAAACCAGTGCAGACGAAGTAACACGAATATCTCCGGTAGTCAGTCTATTTCCATCAGCCGGCCGGTGGGAGCGAGAAGTTTGGGATATGTTTGGTGTTTCTTCCATCAATCATCCGGATCTACGCCGTATATCAACAGATTATGGTTTCGAGGGTCATCCATTACGAAAAGATCTTCCTCTGAGTGGATATGTGGAAGTACGCTATGATGATCCAGAGAAACGTGTGGTTTCTGAACCCATTGAGATGACCCAAGAATTTCGCTATTTCGATTTTGCTAGTCCTTGGGAACAGCGTAGCGACGGATAATTCAGAATCAGAATAGGTCCAGTCCAGGAGACAAATCAATAGGAAATGCTATTTGCTTGGAAAGAAAAAGAATTCACTTCTAGGAAAGAGTTTCACGGGAATTGTCTTGATCGTCGGATATCATTGAGAAATAGGAATCCGTGTTATCGAACGATTTCCTGCAATTCTTCCCAGTATGGAATGAGTAAAGAATCAAGCTCCAAGTCTCGATCTATACAAAACAAAACGCACTGGTTTTTGTCTGTCTTTCGGTTTCATTGATAGCAGAAGAGCCTGACTCTATAGGGGCGCTAGCGCTTGACTAATAGAATATCAAGTCAAAGGGCCTGAAAAACGTAATAGGCTGCTACTATAGGCTCGCTTCGCTTCTTCAAGCTCCGCCCCTTATTGAAGACTAAAGCGCTAACGCGCCAACTCTTTTTTTTTAGTAAAGCAACCTTTCGCGCTAGGCGCTCACGTTTTTTGTCTGGGTGGAAGCTGGCGGCAGGGCTTGCTTAACCGCATACACGGAATTGGGATCTCTCTCGCATGCAACTCTTTCTATCGGGAAAGCCTCGCTTATTCAAAGGGCTGATTATTTAACACCCTTTTTTCTCATAAGGAAGTAAGCGTTGGTAGGAGCGGCGGGATGATGATGAGTATATATATAAATAAATAAAGACAAAAAAGAAAAAATTGCAAGAGAAATTGGATATCGATAGAGGAAATAACCATGTGGAAAACAGGGCAGGGATTCTCTACAATGACACCGTAGACCAATTGAAAGGGATGTAGCGCCCTTGTTTTGGGTAAAAAATTTCACGGGTTCCAATCCTGTCATCCCTACCTAAACCTTCTCCTCTGGGCAGTAAGGAGGAATCCATGTTGATCGATTCAAATTTGACATCCAAAATCTTTCATTTAATGAGACTATATGCATGCAAGATGTATTGGGGGTAAAAAAGAATCCTTTTTTTCTTTACAGTCCTATCTACTGTGATAAGAAAACGCTCTTAGTTCAGTTCGGTAGAACGTGGGTCTCCAAAACCCGATGTCGTAGGTTCAAATCCTACAGAGCGTGATTCCGAATCAACAAAGACCCCATTACCGAGATATGACAACTCTTTTTTTTTTAGTAAAAAATGGTATAGAATCCATTTTTTTGGAACGACCAACTAACACTTTGACTTTACTTTTTTTTTGATAGGAAACGATAGCATATATAATTAATCAAAATGAGACAAGAGTACATCGTTGAGAACCGCAGGCTCCAGCCATGACGGACACTCTTCGACCCACACCAATTCATTATCCACATTTAAAGCAAACTTAGCTAAACTATGAGCCGCTGTATTACCTTCCCTTCTCACATGATTAAAAGAACATGACCTGAACTGGCGTGTTAGGTGAAAAATATCCTCCAAGATAGGGCCAAATGGAGAAAAAGATCCTTCCTTCCTATGCAGAGCTATTACCAAATTAGCGGAATCACTTTCAATGACTACATCTAGGAATCCCATCTCCAATGCAAATCAAACTCCAAATCTCACCGCTGCAGCTGCAGCCTCCATTGAAGGACTATCATGTTGCCTAAAACTCCTCATTGACTGTGCCCCCTAATACAAAACCTGCACTATCTCGGGCAATGCAATCAGACCAAACCCGCATGTACATTATCTAATTCAGCAGCATCTACATTCACCTTAACGCATTCACCTGTTGGGGAATTCCATTCCATCGAAGATGAAAGTAAGTTTTCTGGTATAAAGTGTCATCACTGTGAGAGATTACTTGCAAATATTCATTAGCCAAATCATGTGCCTTATGAAGCAACTCCTCACTACCCCAACTCGTACCCAAAAGATTGTACAGAAAGATGAGAACTAAAGACAGTTTTTAAAAAGGTCTCCTTTTAGGCTTCCCCCTGAACTGAAGATACTCTTTCATAAAGTCCAATACCGGGGGAAAGAACATCAGTTAGCACGCTTTCCGTCAAGTTAAAGCGCCTTATTGATCAGGGATGAAAGCCCGCTCAAGTGCCGTAGTAACGAAAAAACCTGCACCCGAGAGTGAGACTAGAATGACGGACAGTGTAGTATAGTTCAAGTAGCGGGAAAGTCTTGTATTGGGAAAGAAGATTTGAGAACCCGTATTAGAAGTTCCAGCCAGTTCTGAAGCCTTCTTTTTAGGCAGGAGTTTCGGAAGGAAGTCAATGCCAGAAAAGTCCTTTACAGGACAGTTATTCTCCAAGGTATATTCCCCAATGGTTGTAGCCTTAGCTTAGCCAAGGGCGAGGTAGGATCACTCACTTTCTTTCCCCAAGTGAAGCAAGAACTCTTAACTTAAGCAAGTATGATTGTCTGCTTCCTAATGTTAGGTCCAAGGGCCGTCGCTACATTTCATTACTATGGATAGCTCTCGCGTCTCCGAACCTCTAGAGTGAACTTCCTTTCACCCCTTTTTCTCTTTTCCATCTTTCTTGCTATGTTTGAAACTCTTTGGAAAATGGCCCTACTATTAAGAATTCGAGGTTGAAAGCCCTCTCTTTTCCGACCAAGACCTGATCTTTCGATCATCTGACTGAATCATCCTGCAGATCTGAGCTTTGTTGAAAGGTGTAATATAAACTATGAACAGAAGAAATGAGTGATTGTCCCCCAGTGGAGGCTTTCTTCGCGCACAGGCGTAAAAATCCAGGCTCTATCAAACCAAACCAGCCTGGATTGATCTTGGTATGTGCCGTTTTCTCTTTCGTTTCGGAATTCTCGGTCCTATATGGATATGGAGGTTTTCTCCTGCGTCTTTATATTGTCTTGCTTAGTATCTCCTCCATCCATACGCAATCTCCGCTTCCATTTTTGATACATAGTTGGCCCTTCTAACCATTGGTCTCAGGATGACAACAAAAGACTAAAGCCCGGTCCGAGCAAGATCGTCGAGACTTACTTTCGAAAGTTAGATCACTTCTATACTGCTAGCTACTGCATACCTTCCTTCAGAGCAGCCATTCCCTTCTTATACGAGAGCCCGCCCCATGGAGGATAGGATGAAAGTAGTCCATTTCATTTCCCTTCTTTCCACTTTAGAACTAGCTCAATCTGAACCCTTAAGTAAGCTGGTTGACAGAGCATGGATTCTCCCCGAGAATAGAGATCCAATTCAATGTCTTGTCTAAAAAAAAAGCTTCTTATTGGCTCACTCGGTAATCTTCTCTTTTTTTTTTTCGAGATGCTTTTCCGGTTGAACATCTAAATCTAAATATGGCTGGGATTCGTTTTCGTAGATGGAAGGAGCATTCAAGACTATCGAGGTCAATTACATCGAGCCTCTTATCGGTCGGGAGTGAGTTGTGAATTCTGGTGATAAGGCTTGTGAGGTTCTATCTAAGATATTCGGAATAAAGATCCGGATAGAATTGTTGGCTTTCTCAATCGCTTTCTCGGCCGGCTAAAGGAAGAATCGAGAGCTGGTGCCCGGTTCCTCGGAGCTTCTGAACGTGCGATAAACCGTTCGCTATCAGCTGTCTGAGCAACGCGTTGAGCATGAGGGCGTAAGGAGATGGTTTCTTTCTTTGTCAGCTTCCTGCCTGGCTCACTAGTAATACCCAAAAAGGGGTATGTGCGTCTTGTTCGGATGGGTAAGTTCGAGCTTTTAAGAATTGAGTCTTGGTCTCTGGGCTCCTAGTACTATGTGCTATGGTATTTGCTCAACAATCCAGTTCTAGAACCTCCTTTCTGCTCCCATTTCTCCGGGGCGGCTCGGCGAAAACTCTTATTGAACCATCGTAGCCACTTCTTTCATCGGTATAACCCATAGAGAGATCTATGCATAGCGAAGTTACAGTCCTTCTGAGCTCAGAGACATAGCCTATGCGAGCCTTACCAGAGCTCTTTTACATTTTTAAGTTTGACCTATTAGAGATCCGGTCTAAAAGGAAGGCATGTTGGCAAGAAAGCATTCACCGAAGGTAACGTAGTTCAGAGAAGAGAGTGAGTACTTGATTATTCTAAGGCAAGAGAAGGACCTAAGAGTTCCCTTGAGACTTTATTGAGTCCGGGGATGGCTATGTTCTGTCTCGGGATTACCTGGTCCTATAAAGTCTAAGAAGAAAGGAAAATAAAGTCTATGCATAATTTGAAAAAAGAAAGGAATCATAGGTGGTTAAGGTTTTCATGTTTGAATATGAGGAAAGATCTCTGCAGCCCCTACCTTAATCTCCATGGATTTGAGAAGCATGAGTACTTATAGTAGTATAAAGCTAACTTATCTTCTTCACCTTCTTCTAAATCTTCTACCTCTACGAAATGAAATTCGAATTAGAATCTTTGTAATAAATTGATTATGTTCCAGAAGATGGTCCAGTTCCTACTACTTCTAATCCTCTCATTAGAAATCCATATCACAAAGAAGAGAGATAGAATGTAGAACCAGAGCGGAGGATCCTTATGTTATGGTCGATCCTGAAGTCTCTGCCCATATTAGAAAGCTTTCGTTCCCGACCCGATACGAGAAAAGTGAATCAGTGCATAGCTTTAACCGACCAAGGGTAGGCGTAGGCAGTCGTTCCAACTAAAGAGGCAGAAAGAGGGAGGGCTGGTTCGGGAAAGGAGTAGGCCACGGTTAGCCAACTTATCTGGCAGGCGGGTCAAGAAAGAGACAAAACTTGAGCGAGGAACGGGCTCAGCTCTAGTTCTTAAGGCAAAGTATCACATGAAAGACAAAACTCAACATGAGACTCGAAACACAAAACTCGGCTAGAAAAGGATCAAAACCCGTCCTCCGGGTTAAGACAGCAAGAGATTGTGTAGAAAGGGGCTCGATAAGGCCTCTATTTAATCAGCAAAAGACGAGTTAGGAAGTGAATCAAATAAATCTAAGTCGGAAGAGGGTACGAAATGGATTTCTTTTGAAACCAATGGCAGATCTTCCTCAATAGGAACTGAACTCCTTGAGTAACCGATGCAAGTGGTATGATCCGCGGTTGATGCAATAAAAGCTGTTGGCAATAAAGGCAGCTTTCGTATAGACTGTGGTTTTGAAGCTAGATAGTCAACAGCTAAGGCTAGTGGTAGTAGGAGCTCATGGATGAATACCCGTTGTTCAAATAGCCTTTGTTGAATAAGCGGTGTGCAGATGAATTGAATCATCAGCCGTGGGACTTAAAGTAGTGGGATAGACTCCATATGAATCTATCTCTCTACATAGAATTTTTTTTTCATGTCCAGATGATAAGAATTTGCCAACTACTGGCACATCTTTAGGAACTTCATTTCTACCCCGTATGGTAGCGCATACCGTATTAACTCTTGTTTGGATGCTTGTTTCTAGGCCTTTAAGTCAGTTTGAGTTTTAGAAGAGAGATCGGATGATATGATCAAGATAGTGGAGGCGGGCTAGTCCCCGAAAATGTCCGTGCCGTTGGGGTTCCAAATCTTCCTTGCTGTATTGACCGGAGAGCTTACCCGCTTGCCCATTTGCTTGTACTTGAGTGTTGGCTTGCCTTTTTTCTGCAGTTGAATAAGTTTAGCGTTTAGCACAGGAAAGGAAACTATTCTACCTCGGCTGGATCGGTATCGGTACCTACCTCAAGGGAAGGAGGAGGATCCTTACGCTCAGTAAAAAATATATCCCTATAAGAAAAATCAATCTAGTTAGACCTTATCTTTGGCCCTCTAAGGGAACTATCTATATCCCTACTAGAGACTATTCTCGTTGTTAGCCTTACCATTTACTTCCTATGGCTCGCTACTATGGAACCTCAAAAAAGGAATCTCAAACTTACAGCAAAGTAAACTTACAGGGAAATATATGTTCTTAGCACTTCAACTAGACGGAAAGCAACTGAACCTGGATAGTCTTTCCTTAGGACTCCAATCTTTAGCACTCCATCTATAACTGGATAGAAAGGCACTGGCCTGGGAAGAAAGCTTATCATGGTGGGCCCCCGAAGAAAGGAAAAGGGCTGGCACTTACACTCCAAAGACTTAGCTTACTAATATAATCGAATTCCTAACGGCTGCCACTGACGATCGCTCTAGTTTTTATTCTTTTTCTCGTCATCCTCATCAGAATCATCTTCCTCAGAAATGTGGTTTAGTATCATCTTCGAAGATGTGACTATCTTGCTCGGGTACCTCAACCTTCTCGTCACACCCTAAGCCCGGCCGCCTTAAGACCTTTCCTTCTAGATATGGTAGCCCGCGACTTCAAAGAGAAAGAGAGACTAGTGCATCACGAACTGATGTCCAAGAAAGAATATCTGGGCATTGTGAGTTCTCCCGATCATGACGACGAAGCGAGTTAAGGTTGCCCTAATGGAAGGGTTGCACTGAACTGGCAAAGAGATGAGATTACGGGGCTCCGGTTCCATCTATTTATACTTAATAGAAAGAGGTTGAAAAAAGGAAAAGAATGGATCCACTCAAACAACTGTGTTCGGAATAGAACTCATAGAGGCAGTCCCTCGTGAGTGCGGCACGCACCTTTTTCTTTCTTTCGAAGCCCGGGGCGATTAACGTAGTTAATTGCTTGAATCTAAAGTGAAAGTCGCTAAAGCTGTAACCAGCAAGCAAGGTAGAAGCTATGGTTGCTTAGGCCATAACAGCAAGCAGGGGGTTTCGACCAAGCAGTAGTCGCATATGCCAAACCGCATCGAGCAAGTAACGGTCGCTTAAGCCGTCACCAGCAAGCAAAAAGTTGTGGTGTGGATGGGGGAGTTCTTACGATAAGATGATCCAGCACCCGAAAAACTAACAGAAAGGGCCCTAAACTAAAGGAATTAGAGCTTCCTTTGGTTGCTCCTCGGGGGTAAGGTATATAGGCTAGCTTTGAAACATGGTCCTATGGGTCTAGAACAGAATCAAGATATAGAACAGCATCCCCATACGCAGACACATAAGCCGATGAAGAAGATGCTACTGGAGAAGAAAAGGAAGAATAAGCGAGCCTGTGACTGTCCCCTTCCTCAAGCAGCATAGGATTTTGTTTTTTTTTCTAAATCCAAAGGATGAAGAATTCTTCGATTGATTTGGTGGTAAGTTATCCGGACTCTAACTCTAATGGCTGAGCCAGGCATGCGATAACTCCCTCCCTTTTGAAGACTTTCTTGCTTGCTGCCGGCTCAAGCTACAGTCTATCTCGAGCTTGAACAACTGCTTTGAATGATCTTGATGCAAGTCGTGCAGGGGATACTTGCGCCAATGCTTTAAGATGTTCGTTCCACCCGTGCCTCCCCCCTACCCCCCCACTCGCTCTCTTTGCCGCGAATTCCCTGAAGCAAGGTTAGAATTGCGTAAGTTAAAAAGTTACTTTCTACCCCTTGTTTTATTCTGGTAGTGGGAAGTGATTGGAGTAGCTTTCCGGGCAGGTTTTCTAATTGAATGCATGGGTTCTCCGGTGGGATTGGCTTGGTGTTCAGTGTATCTTAGTAAAAGAAGAGTCTCGCTCATAGAACATTATACTGTTCTAACTAATTTCCTTTGCTGTTGCCGAGGTGCTCTTAAACCTTTCTTACTTATGAAGCAGCGCCGGGCAGCTAAGTTGGTATGGAAGAACTATGGCCAAGCTTGGCTTGACAAAAACTATATCCACTATGAAAATGAAAAAAAAATCGTTTTCTGTTTCGTTAATGAAGAGTCCCCGGGACATTGGCTTCCGCCAACAGTGGACTATTAAAGAAGTTTTAACCGCTTTGATGACGTTTGGCACCTCGATGCCCGTTCGTTTGTCGAATGTCCCCACTTTTTACTTTATTTTATGTCTGCCGACAATCGTGAAAAAATAGTGAACGGTAGTTGACTACCCCCCTCCGGTACAATCAAGTAGCTTTAGCCTAGGAAAACTCTCCCTGGTTTTTAAAAACTGTTCCCACTCTGATCTATGGGCCATAAGGAAAACCTTGTGCTGCCCACTATAGAAGCTTTTCCCGCTTGTTTATAATGGAGGAACCCTACTAGAAAGATGGGAACAGCGGCTTAACCATATTTTTCTTACATAGGGCTAACGAGGCGGATCCCTTTTTCTTTGCCTTTACGAGTTGAACATCGGAACCGCCTTTTGGTCAACAAGGAAAAAACATACATTGCCTAAACCACGTCATTAGTCTTTCGACAAAACTTATGAGTGGCCTATGTTTTTAAGAAAAATTTCTGACGATATTTCGATCAAGTCGGGTTCTTAGTATGGACAGTCTTCTGAGTGGAGGAGACCGAGACTGCAGACTGGGCGTAAAGGGCACGTGGACCACAAGTAGCTTAGTAGTATCAGGGCTCAAGTGATTAAAAATGTCCTATACATATTGATTACTCGGACATCGACATACCAGAAGAAAGAGCCGAGTTCCTACTCGCGGGATTCGGATACCTCATGCCATGGTTCTTGTGAAATAATAGGAAGCTCTTTCATCTGCTGTGAATGCTGCCGCTGCTTGAGTACTCCCGCTCTTGCTTTTGGGGGAAGAAGCTGTCATCCCTGGCTATTGAATACCCAGTGTGGGTAATAACCCTTGCCGCTCTTACTGTTCCCACTGCATCGAGAATAACCGTTGTTTGCCTACCCGCTGTGAATGTTAATGGCATTTCCGCTGCAGATCTGATCGTAGAGGCTCTTGGTCAACTATCCGTAAGCGCAGCTATTGAATCTGTTCTTGGTGGAAGGTTTCATGGAAATGACTCCGGTACTCTTTCATCCGCTGGTACAGAATCCGTTGCTATTGGACTTGGCAAGTAAGCCCCGAAGGAAGAAGTCGTAGCTGCTACCTTACCTTCTTCTTCTTTTTAGTCTGCTCGAAAGGAAAGCCAGTCACTCGAGAGTAGAAAGAAATAGAATAGAGTATGACAGAACCAGTAGCTTTGAGCTTGAACGTCTTTCAGCTCTTGTTCACGACCCAGCTTCTATTGAATCAGCGTAAGGAGATGTCGATGAGGGTACAATATAGAAAAAATGAGCTTTGGTTCAGAGCTGAAGGAGTTCGGCTAAGCCGGAAAGATAGATCGAGTTTAGCCTCTTGATTTACTTTAGGACTGAAAGAAGCCGGTAGCAAAGGAAGTGGCAGCAGTGCTTTATCTAACTGCTTTTAGGTATCGAGATTCATCCCCTAGTCTGTGAGGAAAAGGGGCTCTTGGAGAAAGAGAAGTAGGGGAGGAGACCCGGCAACAAAGTCCCCGGCAAAAGCAAAAATGAAAGTGCTATCGTGGAACATTATAGGCATGGTCTGTCGGAAGAAAAGACAGACCATCCAATTTGCTTATCACGGCAAGGCGAGTATATTTGAGTATAAAAAAAAGACTATCGAGAAAGAGAAAGCCAGATATTTTCCAGGAATAGGCAGACTCCATATTAAAAAAAAAAGAAAGTATATTTATTTTCCAATCAGTGTCTAGGAAGCATTGTTAACACAGATGTATTCACTGGGATCTCCGAGGGTATCCGCCCAGTGGTGGCACTCTTTCTTACACACAAATCCTCAGCAAGACAAGCAGCTGTATTCAACATACACGGTCCTGCTATGATCAGTCTAAGAAGCCAATTCCAACTAGATTTGACCCTGACATCCTAAGAGAAAAACTCCGCTTGTTGCAATGGGGGACTTCAACTTCATCAAGGAACAAAGAGATAGAAAGGGGCGGCAAAACAGGAAAGACATCACTCTGATGGAGGATTTCAAAACAATGCTAGCAACCCTCAATCCAGAAGACATAAATCTAGTGGTTTCTTCACATGGACAAAAAAGGAAGGAAATAACAGGTGGAGCGTATTGATCGAATGCTAGTTAGTGATAGATTTTTTTCCAAAACTGTGCAATCATAAAGTGCTCCCAAACAGCTATCGGACTATAAACCTATTGAAGTCTAATGCTAACGCCAAAATAGGGTCCAATTCCGTTCAGATTAGAACAAAACAGGTTCATCCCCTCAAGGGATCATAAATCAATCAAGTCTAGCAGGGGACAGGAAAGGTTGAATAGAAAATTTCAAAAACTAAAACAGGGCGAAAAGATCCGAAAAAGATCGGACCCCGGTCCGGTCGGACAGCTTCTGGGCAAACAAATGGCTTTCGTTAGCTGGCCGAATCACCCAAACCCTCATGGCCATGGCTATAGAGTTTCGATCAACTCAATTTCGAAGAAAGTTTTTTAAAAAAAAAAAAAAAAAAGTTTCTCATAACATAAAAAAAGGAATTGACTGTGGGCAGTGAAGGCTCGTTTAGTAGACAGCGAGCTCCGGTTGAACAGAAAGCTTTCAGGTTTGGAACCCTTGTATAGTAAAGGGGCTTGGAGATTTTTGCATGGTCGATTAGTGAGTATCACATCTCGGTCAATCAATCGGTCCGCTGATCCATCATTCTCTATCGTGCGTGATGATCACTCACAGCAGCAATCCTTTCTTGTTGAAGGAAATCCTGCGTGATGCCGATGCATGAACCCCCCGCAGCCCCTTGATGAGTAAGCTCCGTAAGCCAGCTCTTCGTTGGTAGGCCTGCCCCCCTGGGGTAGCCATGCTCCTCCAGTGGCCTCTCTCCTCCCGAAAGACAGAATTCCGTCCTCTTCCCTACATAGAGAGGGGATGGATAGAGGAACAAGTACGGTAGGCACTCTGAGTTTACCAACCTCAGTGACCGGCTCCTAAGAGTTCCCACCCTGGGGTTGGGGTTAGGCTGCTGCGCCATGCAGGCCTCGTGGGCTGCCTCAGCCCGACCCCGAGAACTCAGTAGGCTCGCTGCTAACAGAGACTAGGAACAACAATGCTGCCCTCACCTGCTAACCGCACTATACACATGCGGCTGATGTACGTATATGGCCCTTGCGTCGATCTTACCTCCGCTGCCCGCCCGTGCGCGGGTCGACTGATAAGAAATGCAGCTAGCTTGCCAACTAACTGTTCATGTTTCAGCTTGTTGGCTTGCTCTTTCTTCATTGTTATTTAGACACTACTTGAATTTACTTACTTGGTAGCCTACGTGAGTATCCGGATGGATAGAGACTGATCCCTTTCTACATACATAGCCCCACCCCCCAGATACATACATACCTTTCCCCCTTTCTCCCATAAAGCTTCCTTTCCTGAATCTTAGCTCTTATCTTTATTATTTATTCTTATCACTATCACTTTATAAGCCAGGCCGGGATACCGTAACGTATACGGGTTGTACGCCTGGAACAAGAAGGTTCGTCGTACAATTTCGGCGATTCAAAAAATCAAGGAGTATACCCCTCTCCTTTAGTGTCTTTCCACTTCCGTCGTTCAGGGACAAACACTTCGCCTAATTCTTTTGAATCCCCACTAACCAATTACGTTACGACCACTGAACAAACTTGGTTGACGAACAGGGTTTATGCGCCGCTAATGTAGCGGCTTGTCGAGCATTTGACAAACTCACACCATCCATTTCAAATAGGATTTGTCCCGTGGACACACGAGCAATCCAACCCGTAGGATTTCCTTTTCCTCTTCCCATTCTGACTTCTGTAGGTTTCCCGGTAATAGGGAGATCTGCGAGAACTCTTACCCATATCTTACCATTTCTTCGGGATTGTCCGCTCATAGCACGATGGAATTGTCCGATTGTAGCCCGACGCGCTGCTTCAATGGCTCGATATGAAAGACGACCAGCTCTACAACTTTTAGTGCCATATCTTCCAAAACTCAGTTGTGTACCGTCCGGTTCGCAACCCCTACTACATCTGCCTTTACGATATTTACTATATTTCGTACGTTTCGGATATAGCACGTCCCCCTTTTTTTTTACTATAAGAAATCCACACTTTGACACCTAAGATTCCGTAACGAGTAGATACTTCCGCAGGAGCATAATCGATTTTCTGGTTAAATACATTACGAGATGTTTTTCCATACTTTCCGCATTCAGTTCTAGCTATTTCCGCACCTTCTGATCGACCTGAACAACATATACGGATCCCCTCAACCCCTTTTTTCATTACTAATGGAATATCCTTCACTATATTACTAAATATAGAACGAAATGATCTTCTTTTGTTCCTCAGTTGAAAAGAGATGTCTTGAGCAATCGGAGAAGCACTTTGATAAACAGATTTGATCTTGACCGACTCAATGTTGGTATTAGTCTTTGTTCTATTAGACAACAAAGATCGCATTTTTTTCACTTCGTTCAAATACGAGTTGTACCCGTACGGAATTCTTCTGTTTCTCAGTATGATCTCTATCATCATCTCTATTCCCTTTATCAATTCGACTATCCCACCTAGGTCTATGAATTTCTCTATCAATTCCATTACCTTATCCTTACCCATGAGGTTCCAACATTTGATCCTTAATTGATCTAGGAGTTGTTCCCGGGCATCCTCAAAAAAAAGGTTCTTATACACCCCAACCCCATCCCTTGGAAAGAAAAAGGTAGCACCGAAGAAAGGAAAGAGCGAGATGGTGGTTTTTGTTCTTCCAGCGAAGCGAAGATCATTCTCTTGGCGAATGAAGTGGGTCAACCTCTTTTTGGCTTCGGCCAAACACTTTTTCTCGCTGGTCGAGCTTTCTACAAAAAAAGCGATGCGAGAACGTATTCTCTTATCTAAGCTTCTTCCCTGTGCATTCGCTCCCCCCATCGTAGATGGTTCAGCCACGCCCGGTGCCACAAAATGATTGAGAACTACGAGGGGGTCGAAATGAATTTGGTTCTTTGTATTCAATAAGTATTGCATTACCAAATAATTCAAGGAGGGGCGCACTGCAGGGAGGGTCCTTTTAAGTAGATGACTCGTCGGGCCGTCGGAGCGGGACTTCTTTGGGAAAAAGAACTTAAATAACTTCGTTTTTCTGAAGGAGTCATCATTTTCTATCAGGAAGGCTATGTCATTTACAACCCCGGCGTATTTCGGATGCTTGAAGGCCCCGCTGACCCGAAGTGATTTAGAAAGATTCTTCTTTATCGATGGTGATCGGTCATGGTATCCATAGCCTTGCTTCTTTTTCGGCCAAATCCGGATTTCGTTTTGCTTCTCCCGAAGCCTGATCGACTCGACTCTTTTCCCTGTCCCCCGGCCTCTCACTTCGTTTCGTTCTTCTTCTGTATCGTCGCTTGAATGAAGAAGACACCCGATCGGCCCGACTTTCCCAAATGCCCACCACCGGCCCTTCTCCTTTCCGGGTCTGGATTTTTTGCGTCGTGGTCGATGGGGAAGAAAGAAATGAATAAATGTTCTTTTGGGAAAATGTAGAATAATACACCTACCGAGACGAAAGCCAAAGGTGAGTCTCGTAGGTGGACGTATCGAACCGAAATAAGATCTCAGATTGACATCTTGATAGACTGATTTACCATAATAATAAATAGAGTCAATGGTGACTCCGCCGTGGGAAGAGCCGCTTCTTTCTTGCTTGATAGGGGGGCTTCCATTCACCAGCGCAGACTAAAAGTGCTCTCCGAACCGTGCTGGATAGTCACCCATCACACGGCTCTCAAACCCAACCTGTAGTGGATCCCGGTAGACAAAGTAAAAGCGCTTGATCCTTTGCCCCATACTTTGAGATGCTCCTCCCCGCCGATCAAGCAGCGACGCTGCTCGTGATAGGCTTAACTTTAAGCCGCTAGCCTTCGGTTCGGATAAGTCAAGTCCCCTCGGTCGATTCGCTCAGGTGGTCTTCCCTTATCTTCCTTAACTTCAGACTTGTTCTGGTTTGAGAAAGGAGGCACCGGCCGAGCGCCCTAAATGAATAAGAAGAAGAGGCAGTTCTCATTTGAAAGGAAAGGCCCCTTGTATAGGGTTCCAAACCCACGCACCCTGATTAAAAAAAAAAGTTCTTTCTATGTTCTTAGTAAAGCTTAAACGTCCTTATTGAAAACGTTAGCGCTTTACTAATAGAACAAGTACGGTAGACATTTGAAGACGATGACGCACACTGCTTTCAATTACAGAAAGTCAAGCGCAGTGAATAATGTGCTTTTCTTATAGAACAGGTAAGCCGCAAGACAATGTTCCTTGCTTAAAGCTATCCTAATGAGTCAGAAGTGCTGTGTCTCGAGTGGAAGTTTTCCTTCCTTTATTTTGAGTTGCTAGTAGGAAGCTAGGCTATGGAAATTCGATTGTGAGGTGGGCAAGGTTTAGAATGTCTTAGGACAGTTTCTAATAGATTTGATATCAAGTAAATAAAGGCTCTTCTCCTTTTATACGAATCTACAACTCTCTTTACTGAGCGAGACTCCACCCATATCCCTACTAGTGGGTGGTTCTTCAACATTTTCCATTCTATCATTTGTTTGACAACAACAACTAGGCTCTACTTCAGATAAGATAGCTTTTCGGTCTTAATAAAAATGGGTCAGAGGCGCGTCGGAACGGTCGGTGGCTGCTTAGTCTCATTCGAGAGTCTAATCTCTTTGTACTGCTTTTCTTAAAAAAGAAAATAAGGAGGTCGATTTAGGCTCCTTCCCTTCCACTGCATAGCTGCGCTAGCAGGTACTATGAGCCCTCTGTCCCACGCACCTAAGCAGCTCGCGTGGTTCACCGGTTCCACCGAAAACTCTCATTTGTTGAAGCGGAGCATAGTGCGCTTTAGGCGCCGAGCGAGAAAGGTCTCTTCTTTCCTTTCGCTTTATTCACTGATCTGAAACTTAGCACTTGTTTTCTTATTGATTCCAGGGGCGGCGGCGTTCTTGAATGAAGTCTATCCGAACCGAATTCGCACTTATCAGATCAGGCTAGGCCTCTCCAGCTGAGCTGGGCGCCGGGGCCCTGTATGCGCTAGCGATCGGCACATAGGGGAGTGGTTGCCCGGCTTTCTCGGCCTGGTATCCTGCACCTCGCGTTCATGATATCTACATTCAACTGTGCCCCGGAGACACGGTCGAAGCACGCCCGTCCAGTGTGCTTCTTTCACGACATGCTCTGGTCCCGGGTGTCTTCCAGTGGTTTTCTAGTGTTAGAAGAAGTCGTGTCCGTCCCGGACATCTGCAACGTCCTCCCACGCTTTTTTATTTTTTTAAATAGGACAAACTGAAGGAAAAGACTGACCCATTCGGTGACTTTCGCGGTCGCCCTCACTGAACCAACTTGAATCTGAACTACGATTCAGATCCAGTCTTACCGAAATCGGATTTCCTTTGCGTGCCATATGCGCTTAGACTTTACTTTTTCCCCTTTTTTCTTCCCTGTCCAATATTTGTTCGTTTCCGTGTAAAAGAAAACTCTCCAAATTGGAGATCAACCAACGAAGAGCTAAGCATAATTTTTGCTTTCACCTCCTTAAACTTAAAGAAGAAAGAGAGCTAGCAGATGAGCTAAGCAGGCATACATTTGGAATAGAAGGTGCCTAGCACAATACTCCTTCCATAAGCCTTGCGCCCCGTTTCATTTCATCTTTTATGAAATTCTTCTCAACAAAAGGGGATAGGGACTTCATTCAATTCAGCTAGAAAGATGGCACTTACTGAACACTAACCCAATCTATAAAAGATTGAACGAAAAAAACTAAAAGCATAAAAAACTTCCTTTTCGAAAGAGGGAAAGATCACTCCTAAATGCAGCAGTGATATTATATACGATGCCACTTGCCTAAAACCCACACAATTACTTAACCTTTCATTTCATTTCCAACTTCGCTTCGGCCTAGCATCTTATGTCATTCTAGTTGAAATAAATTCAAAGAAAAGGTTCGCGCCCTAGAATGCATCCACGTCTTAGCCTTATTGGATAACTAGGCGCTGCTGTTCCCCTAGCATTACCTATGCTTAGACCCTTTATATGGAGCCTTTGATAAGAAGAAAACCCCCTTCAAGCTACCTCTCCCCGGGTGAATGCGTAAATTAGATTCTTCCCTCCAAAGCGCAGCCGAATTCCCTGTGTAAAGCATATGGGTTCTGAAGCCCAGTGAGCACTTTCAGACGACTGCCTGAATCAAATAGGGGGCACTTTTCCCATTTGACTTCTCTTTTCTTTGAAATTTTCCGCTTTCTTGCCTAGACTAAAAAAAGAGGGAGCATGCCTAGAAGAATTTCACTGTAAAAAAAGAGTACCATCTCTTACGGAGAGTGGACGGAATGTAATAGAACTCCTAGCGAGAAGGCCCGGAAATGGCTCGCAAAGATTAGGAATTTTTCTCTCAAGGGATGGAAATGGCTGAACGAATAAAAGCAACTCTACCTGGATTTACCTTTTCTGCTTCCTAAATCTGGCTCGATAACTTGCCTGATGGATTTTTTTTACCCTTGGACTGGAAGGGAACTAGCTTAGGCACTTTACCCCGATGGCTTGTAAGAGACTGGCAGGCTTTCTAATGGTACAGCCCGGAAAAAATAAGAGGGATGAAAGAACTCCACTAACAAACAAGTAGAGGGAGTGCATTGGGATAAGTATGCAGCTACAATCCCACCATCTTATCTTAGGTCCTTTTTGAGAGGGTAGCGGGATACGAAAGGAAAGCAGAAACCTATTCTATAAATACAAGGAAAAGCGTATCCTATTAGGTTAGGGAAAAAAAATCTATCTCTAACTTTACCCAGGGAAAGAGAGAGGTCTATTATAGGACAGTATGTAATAAAACTCCCATCTCAGCGAGAAGAGAAGAACTAGACAAACCCACTTTCTGCAAAGAAAATAGGAGAAACTCTGGGGTAAGAAATCCTAGACTGAAACTCCTTAGGGATGGCTGGCACCCGGAATCCCAGCGACATAAAAAGAAAGTCAAACTTAGACTGGCCTGCTTAAAACTAGCTTTATAACTATTTTATTGATAACTAGAACTAGATCTCTACCTGGCTTGCTCACACTAAGAGGAAAAGGAGACTTGCTGGCTTGGTTCTAAACATCTGGAAGTTTGGCTCTCGAAAGCTAAAGTGCTCTAAATCCTTGCCTCTAGGATTCAAGGACAGATTCTAGTGGTGGAAGGGCTCTCATATAAAGAAGGACTTCTTCTCTTAAACTACTAATGTAGTGTTTAATTACCGGGTCCTGAATTAGATTGGATAGCCCGACGGAAAATCGAATGAGTGGTTGTGGAAAGGGCTGAAGATACTTTCTATACAGACTCAGGAGAGTCTCTAAGTCCTCGGTATCCAATAACAATTCGATGGAAAATTGGCTTTATTAAATGAAAAAAGAAATTCTTTCTTTTCAATAAACCCTAGTCAAGAATGGAATAGGCGGTCCTCCGATTGTTTCACAGAGACAATCCTTAGACAGTAAGAATTAGATCAAATGGGAAATAAAAGTATGTGATAGATAACGATCTATCTTGACATTCTATTTTTCATATTTTTATACCTTTTATTTCATTAAAGAGAAAGACAAGAAAAGAAAGAATAGGTCTTATTATTCCTACATCTTAGGAAGATTCCCCTGATACTTCTAAATGGGTCACTGCGTATTTTGCTTGTGCTTAACGTTTTCCGATTCTACTAGAAAAAGAATATCCTATAAGAATATTTTAGAAGCAGATTTATTAGAGCCTTTGATCAATGGTGTTGGGTCAGAATCCCTTTTTGACTCTACGCCAGTGATTCCACTATTATTAGTGAACAATAATGGAATAATTCCTTCATAGAGATAGGGGACATAATTTACATGGATATAGTAAGTCTTGCTTGGGCTGCTTTAATGGTAGTCTTTACATTTTCTCTTTCACTCGTAGTATGGGGAAGAAGTGGACTCTAGAGGTACTACTAATTGAGGCGAGGAATCAAACTGTATCGATTGTTTTATAGATCGTTTTGCAAAGCCTTTTTACTTTTTATTTGATTTTGATTTGTTTTTCTTTCCCTTTTTATTAAGAGAAAAACGTTCGGTTATTATATTAAGTGGATACGTACCTTCTATGGGAAACAACATATACATAGTGGTTGTCCAAGGAGAGACTACGCATAATAAGATCTTACCTTGGCAAGTCACATATTGCGCACTTACTTTACCACTTTTTTTTTATTTTTTAAATCTTATTTATGCTATACTTAGGCTTTATTGACTCATTTCATATCATGGTTCAAGAGTTTAAATAAAATGGTGGGTTTTTTTATTCCCGAAGAAATTTCCAGAGAACTTCTTGGATCATCTGTTAACTGCTCAATCAATTACTTCTTCGGAATGCTAAAAGAAAATGAATCGATTTTCATTTATTAATATACTATATGCCTACCCCCTTCGCCCATGGATTTTATTCTTTCGATGGATACAGGGATTCGTATTGAAAATAATTCGAAATCTAGGAATTCGAAGCGTACTATTAAGAATTGCCTTTCGATTGTTTTAGATTGATTGGAATCAAGACAAATTAAATAGATGAAGCAAAGAAATAGAATTGGGATGCTATGTACATTACATATATCAATACATATATCAAAAAGATACATATTGTAGATTAATCTATATTAAGCCTATATTCTTTATATTTTTTTACAGTACAACTTGTTACATTACAATAAATTACAATAAGAATAATAGCTAGTATGGTAGAAGATTCATATATTTCTTTCTACCATACTATCGGATCTCATAGAATACTATACCGCTAATTCAAGTCCGCTCATTTCATTTAAGACGCGAGATGAAAATCCTTTTTTATTTCTTCTATTTCTTCAATCATTGACTAAGAAAAGAAGTCAAGTTTGATTCAAATTAATCACTTTGACTGACTGTTTTTACGTATATTATAAGTAAAAAAGCAGTAGGAACTAGAATGAAGAGTGCAGTAGCAATAAATGCGAGAATATTTACTTCCATAATCTCATTGTTTTTTTTTTATTTGGAAATAACTCAGGATTTAATCCCATAGAGATGAGAAATCTTTCGCCTGTAAATTCAATGGGATGAATTAAACCTCGATGATATTGAATCGGATCAATATCATGAATAACAATATCTGAGCTATCAAATCAATTCATCGTCGAGAATTTTGTTTTATAACATAGGAAGATCTTTTATCCATACCGAATCCAAAATTGGATTCCTGATCCAACCCCTTTACTTTTCTTTTTTATTAAAATTTCTCCTTATTTTTCATTCTTCATTCTTTTTTTTCTATAAACTACCGCCTTCCTTGTACAATCATCTGATGACGTATCATTTGACCGCTCTTACGTTTCCATTGGTTACAAACCCAAACAAACAATAGAAGTAAAATAGAAAAGAAGGAGTTAATTACTCTTTTTTAATGATTTCATTTTTGTGGAAAACAAAAAGAAATAAGTATGAAAAAAAGAAACCGAGTCTTAAGGTATAAAAAAAATAGAATATTCCATCACACTATTTTAAAGTTTGTTCTTTTTTCGACAGTACCCTTAAATAATAATAAATTTTTAATCCCCTCTCTCTAAGGAGAAGTTGGATCTTTCTTTGGATTAAAAACGAAACGGGACGCATATATTAAAAGTTCCGTGTTCAATTTTAATGAGATAGATTGTTTCAAATTCAAACTAGGAATTGAAGTTTCACAAACTCGGAACCAGAAAAGTATCTCCTTTTCTTTTAATCTAAAAAAAAAAAAGTAAAAGTCTTCGATCAAAGTTATTATGTTAAATTCATTTTGTCTCGTAGAAGAAATGAATTCCATTTGCGTATGTGTTCCCGGTAAATAGTGGGTACTCTATTCTATTACACGGATCGGGAGCAATCGAAAAAGCCAGACCCAGTACGGTATCGGTATCTCTTTGAATCCTAAATATGATGCTACCAATAATTGTAGCAATCCACATATGTCTCTCTCCCATCAATCAGTATTGGTTGAGGTAATGATAATGGAAATTTCCCTATTTATTTGTTTTGATGAGAAATGCGAAACGAAAATGAAAAAAAACATAAGAGGAATCCCCGTTGGGAATGAAATTCGGCTATTTGTACCCCTTTTCACAAAAAAATGGAGAGATGAATTAATGTATTTTTTATTGGATTGGATTCCGTCGGGACTGACGGGGCTCGAACCCGCAGCTTCCGCCTTGACAGGGCGGTGCTCTGACCGATTGAACTACAATCCCAAGAAAATGAGGTGTACAGCCTAAAAATTCTTATTCTTTTTTATCATCGGATTTCATTCGAACCATTTCGTTTCGCCGTGTTGTAACAGAGACACGAATGATATAGTCTATATATATTTATATACTATATATAGACTATATATAAATGCAGTAAACTCATAGTGGGCTAATTCATGAATTGAATCAAATGGGCCCTTTGAACTAAGCGGTAGAGTCGCGCTCTTTAAACGCCCTAAGAAGCTTAAGTCATCGATTCCAATCCGATAAAGAAAGGGTTTTTTTTTCTTTTCCACGAATCCACGAAAGTCCTGTCTTAGTCTTAATTTTTCAGCGGAGGATATAGATATGAAAAAAAAAAAGGGTAACCGCCTGGTCTTCGCGAACCAGATATTTTAGTTCCTGGCGAGTAGTTTCTTTTTTTTTTTCGTTTTTAAGTGGAATGTTCATTATGATGATAAGTAGTCGATTAGGAGAACTGCTATGTCACTACAGGGTATACTCTTCCTCATGTTTCATTATTCATATTTTATGTGTCCTGGGGCATAGATATTCTAGATATCCCATTATGAATCGCCAAAGTCTTCCTATTTCTCCATTGTTCCAATCAGATCCGAAAAATGATAAATCAATCAAAAGTCAGTGGACCCGAATTGAATCATGACTATATAAGCTATTCTGATATTCAGATTCAATATAGATGAAATCGTGGAATGGAAGCCGACCTTTTATTTCCTTGGACCACGCAAGAATTCGTCGTCCGATTAAATCTTCTTGTTCCTGGATGCTCCATAGGAATTCATCGCTATTCCTTTCCGCCACCGAGAAAGGTTCATTCCGAATCACACGAGCAATCTCTCTTTTTTTTCGTTATGGTAATGCAATGCAAGAGGTCGGAAATCCGGTTGTTTCTGATGATGAAAAGAGGTTTTTTTATGTCATGTGAAATGAATTTATGAAAACCCGATATTTAAAGGTCGGTAATGTTAGAAGACGACTGTCGGTATCTGATGGTTGGATGCCCACGGTCGGTATATCTTTGATAGCTCAGACGGAGAGAATAAACGGACTCCTCGAGGGCTACTTAAGGCACTTTATTTAGTGCAAACCAGAAGGACTGGAGCTGTTGGATGTTGCTCAATACTGCTATAACTTAACAACGAAAAAGCCCTGCGTCGAACTTAAGCCCCTTCGACTTGGCCACGGGGCAACAGCCTCTGACGCCCCACACCATTGCGACAAGAGGGGGCTAGCCCATACACCCACTGCACGAGTGGAATACTACTTAGTCAAGTAGAAGGGCCAACCTGAGAGCGAGGCAAGCTGGGAACGGGCTGAAACGTGCGATTCGAAGACCAAGTCAGAGACTACTGGACGTCTCGCAGAGCGACTCTCAACGAGGACGTTGAGACTTTTCGAAAAAAAAAAAATGTTTTTTGGCTTAATCCGCCTTTACTAAAGATCAAGGAGTGCACTTGTACTCCGGCTAATAAGGAAAAGGTTTAAAAACAAAAGTTTGACTCTGATTAGATCCTTAGCGCAAGCGCTAAGTAAGCAAGCTATCTTATGGTTAAAAAAAACCGAGGAAATAATAACGTCAAGTAGAAACGAACAAGGTCTTACGGCACGATCACTATATCTTTTCTTTTTCTTTAGCTCTCCTCTATGGAAAGAGGGGATGATACGTGACCTGGTATACCTGATCGTTTGGTCAACGAGACGTACGTAAGTCGACATAGCTCCATGTACAAAAAAATGAAATAATGGGTGAGCCTAGGGTGACGAACATGGCTCAAGACTTTTTATACAAAGCCCTTCTCTTCTTCACTCAAAGAGGCAATGCACCTGGTACTTGATTCATAAAGAATGAATCTTTTGGTTAGAAGTTATACGGACTTTATAAAAAAGGAAATGCCACGCTCCGCGTGGCACGAAATATGGGGCGTTCGAATCGAAGGGTCATACCTCTCGCCTCTATTAGGGTAAGGCCAATGCACCAGCCAGCCGGTGTGGTGGCGAACACGCTGTGCTGTAAGCTAAGCTGTTCACCTTGTAGACGGAGGAGATATAGAAAGTGTGCCGTGCGTGATTCATAAGATTCTATAGTAGCACCAGTATCTTATTTTATTTCACTTAGCCTGCCTCTCCCATGACTTTCCGGACCAACCAACCCGGATCTGCCCTCGAAATTTTCTCTGCATTTTGGGAGCAGAGCATGCAAAATCGAGCAATGGATCTTAGAAGAATTCAACTTTGAAGGGCACGACTCTTTCTATTTTTGCGCTGGCATTTGAGTTGTCTCCCCTACTCTTTCAATCGACACACTTGACGCAGATAGCTCCGGTGGCCCCGGCTTCTGCCTCTATCAGGCGGCGACCGCCCCTACTCTCACCTACTACGCTTACTTAAGAACCTTTTTTTTCAGGATTCGGCGGGCCCGTAAAAAAAATGAGGATCCTTCACCAAAAAACCCAAGGGAGGCGGCTGCCCCCACCTCCACAGCCACAGCATGGAGGAGCAGCTCCTTAATCCGCACTACAGCCAATCAAAATATTCTCCAGATCGATATATGATGCTAAACCGAGACCGAGATAGAGAGAGAGGTATGACCCTTTGTTGGCTCTTCGAGACAAAAGCACTCGTAGGAATGATGCTAATTCCCATGTTATTTCTAGTCTCGTTTGCTTTCGAGAGCCTCCCCCTCCCCGTCCCTTACTCGTCCTTTGAAAGCCGTCATCCTGGATTTTTTTTCCGTATGCCGGGGAAAGTGCCTCACCTTTATACATTAATTCTAAAATTTCCTCGGGTCTCTATAAAACAGAATGAAAAGCCCGGGGGGAAGCACAAAAAAAGGAGAGAGGAAAAGTCGAAAGTGGGGAAGAAGTCTAGTGCTAGTTCTTACTGAAACTTCTTTATCTAACTTTCATTTTTGAGTGGTTTCTTTGTTGGATTGAAAGAAAGACAAAACTTCCCTTTCTTTCAATTCTTTCTTTTTTTTATCCCTTCGACGAATTTCGGCTATGACCAATGCCCCACTAGCTGAATAGGCGTAACAAAGCTACCTGAAAAAAGGCAAGGTGCACCTTGGATTGAAATCGACGAATTGCGTTTTGCCAGAGATCTTTTTTTATTTTATAAAGATTCTCCATTGGATGAAAAATGGAAAAATAGAAAAAATCTAAATAAAGACGCATACGCGGGAAGGGGGCCCCACGACTTCTTCATTCAGGAGGGGGGGGGGAGGAGACTAGCCTCATTACTTCCCACAGGGCGAGAGGTGCACCTAACCCACCTACCCACTCATCAATCACGGTGTTCCGCTGACTTGCACTGATAGACCCCTATCGTATTGGAATTAGGCGCCTATCTTTTTACTGTTGTAAAAAAATCTCTAACATGTTCGATTCTACTCTATGTTAGAACATTTCTGTGAATGCTATTCTGATCTAAGTGGTCCTATTCTGTGTCCCGTGCTAGGAAGTATTACTCTTCTTTTCATTCCAAATTCAAGAATACGACCGATACGATTGATTGGTCTGTGCGCCTCTCTTATTACTTTTTTGTATTCCCCTGTTCCTCGGATACAATTCGATCCTTCTACGGCCAAATCTCAATTTGTGGAAAGCCTTCGATGGCTTCCTTATGAAAACATCCATTTTTTTTTGGGTATAGACGGTATCTCTTTATTCTTCGTGATATTGACCACATTTCTGATCCCTATTTGCATTTTAGTGGGTTGGTCTGGTATGAGAAGTTATGGGAAAGAGTATATTACAGCATCTCTAATTCGTGAATTTCTAATGATCGCCGTGTTCCGCATGCTGGATCCTCTACTATTCTATGTTCTTCCCGAAAGCGTGCCAATCCCTATGTTGTGCGGAGCTGAGCATCTTCTATTCGCTGGGATAAAGCTTTTCCTCTGCAGGGGCCTTGTGCAGTAAACCCCCTACGGGCGGTCGTCCGTCATCGTAAAGTAGTCCCCGCGAAGCTTTCGGGAAGAGGGGTAGTCTTGTGTGTAAGCATAGCATTTCTGGTCGAACCCGCCCAACCCAACTAAGAAGAAGCGAACCTGACAGACACATCTTTTTCCTTTTGGGAGGGTACTCCGAGTAGTGGGTACCTCGTAGGACCTCGACCCGCCTACTCGGGTCTTGTATGGATATGCAGGAAGGGGTGCTCCTAGGTGTGTATAGGGGTTGTGTTTGTTCGCGAGAATGGATTCCTCGTCAAGTCAGTTTGGGGGGTGTGGACACACTTGCGCGAATTCGGGTAACGGCTACAAGGGAGAAATCGAAAGGAAATTGTACCCGACCAGGGATGGACGTAAACTCGTAAGCTACCGAGGGTAGGGATAATCGTCCAGGTCTTATTGTGAAACAAAAAAGCCGCCCCGCCACAGCAGGCGGGTTGGTTCCTCTGTCGTCGCCGGGAAGCTCTTGGCGAGGAGACCTTAGGAGTTGTTGCTAAAACAAACGGGAGGGGAGGATCGACCCGTTCAGTAGAATTCCGAAGAAAGACTGTTGGCAGCAGGTGGAGACATTTCTTTGGCCCCGTCAAAAGGAAATGCGGGCAGGGGAGAGCTCGGCAGAAGGTTCGAGAATGGGGTAGGGTCCTCTTCTTAAGATTCAGATAAAAAAATAGTTCCAAACCTTTATGCCTGCACCTCCGTACAAGTGCTGCGTACAAGTTTTGGCCAGGATAATTGGGAAAGATCAAACCCATTTGAACCGCTCACATCACAGTAGTAGTAGCGTAAAGGCCGTAAGTCGGGGGGGGGGGGCGGCCATAACATAAGGCTATTACTTTCACATCTCTCTCTCTATCTATCTTTAGATATCTATAGAGAGATCCGGTGTGTGAACAACCCGACTGTGCGTTACATGTGCTCTACAGGCCGCACTCTATCCTCTTCCCAACGAGCCCATTTATCCTTTGATTTGGAAGACGGGCGTTGCCTTCGGTTCGAAAGGCATGGGTTTCAGTATGTCTCTAGATGAGGCCCCCCACTAGTCCGGCTAGCTAGTAAGTGGTTCTTTCGGGCGAGAAGCAGGCCGGGCCCTACCCTACGGGCGGGCATCTCCCGCAACGCAAGCTGCATTGTTCGCCACCACCCAAGAAGCAAAAGATTCGAGAGTCCAGGCTAAAAATACATGCATAGATAGGGGTCTAATGACAAGGGCCGACGACGGAAGCTCGGGACGGAGCCGTATGATGCGGAAGTCTCACGTACGGTTCCCTGAGAAGGGAGTGGCTACCTACTGGAGCTTCGACCAACCACCACCGGTCAATTCCGCTTTGGGGCCACCCCTTACTCTACCATTATTATAGGGGTATGGGGTTCGAGACAAAGAAAGATCAAGGCAGCATATCAGTTTTTCCTTTATACTTTACTTGGATCTGTTTTTATGCTATTAGCTATTCTGTTGATTCTTCTCCAAACAGGAACCACCGATTTACAAATATCATTAACCACAGAATTTAGTGAGCGGCGCCAAATCTTTCTATGGATTGCTTCTTTTGCCTCTTTCGCCGTCAAAGTGCCTATGGTACCAGTTCATATTTGGTTACCCGAAGCTCATGTAGAGGCACCTACGGCAGGATCCGTCATCTTGGCAGGAATTCTTTTAAAATTGGGAACCTACGGGTTTTTAAGATTTTCAATACCCATGTTTCCCGAAGCGACACTTTGTTCCACTCCTTTCATTTATACTCCAAGCGCGATTGCTATAATATATACTTCCTTGACCACTTCAAGACAGATCGATCTTAAGAAGATCATTGCTTACTCCTCAGTGGCCCATATGAATCTGGTGACTATTGGTATGTTTAGTCGGGCGGCGGCCGTTAGGTCACCTATTTTTAGTTATGGACACACAAGGCCAAAACATGTGTGCCGGGCGTGCGACCCATCAACCTACTAGCAATGGGGGAGAAAAGATAGCATGTCGCAACAAAAGCTTGATTCTAGGCGTCAGCAAAACACTGCCGTCTATTCCAAAAACAAAAGCCCCTTAGCGCCCCGGGACGGGAGTGGGGGACGGCCCTACGCGCAGGCAACAGCAGCACCGGCTCTACGAAGTAAGAATCGAATCTTTCTGTTGGCTTTCCCAATTCATTCGTGAATAAGAATTCAAGGGCGTTACTAGTTGCGAGCGCTTCTAGCTGCTTCGCCTGCTTGCTTCTTATTATGGCGGCTATCTATGTTGGCGTGGCGGAAATGAACGAAAAGCGATATGAACGTGCTATTTTCAAATCGATTGATAGATAGCCTGATCTGTTCTGATAGATCGAAAGAGTAGGAATGGCTAGAGAGGAAATCTCCTCTTTCGATCTATTGATGAGACAACTATCGATTCTTGATCCATCAGAAAGAAAAGAAATCGATATGTATCTGATGGAGTCTACATCGTACGTAGAGCGCCCAAGCGCTTTTTTGGCCAGCTCAGTTCTCTTATCCATCGGTCCAATGCACTGGGCTCATCTCATAGAGGGAAAAGCCAAAATGTAGTTGTGTTGTTGTTGTTGGCCGCCTCGACGCATTCCCTTCTCCCCCCGGCATCGTCCCACACAGAAAGAAAGAGCGCAGAGCCCCGGCCCGACCTCTAGGTCCGCTAACGTAAAGCGAGGAGTTGAGCCTGAACTGGCGAACCGAAGTCACTTTCGGAACCATACTTCCTACAGCTAACACGTGTCCAGTCCAGCGGGAACGCGCAGCGCAAACGACCGTGAGCTGCTATACCGAATCCCCCGCTGGCCATCGGGGACCGAGTGGTAAGGCCATGATCCGCAGGGGAACGGATCACTCATTCTTCCATTGGGAACAGGTGCACGAACGACAACTCCAAACGTCACACATCCGCCGCCTACCTACCGTTTAGGTGGCACCAGCGATATCCAGCTAAGGTAAGGAACTTCGTGTCGCGGCTGCTCCACTCCGCGCTGCGGTATCATGAACTGAACTTCGTTGCCTTCCCGCGCGCGAAGCGAATGGGCGTTGTGCTGTGGGTCAGTTTCGGGGCGGGGGGCGAAGAGAGACCAGAAGAATGATTCATTTGGATCGACGAGCTTTTTCAGCTCCAAAACTAACGAATCAATGGAATGTCTGTCTATCCATGAACATCTATTCTATCTGTATATCTAGGGGATTCTCTCTATCAAAAAAAAATGTTTTTTGGCATGATATGATCGCCTAGCCGTAGCCGCATATCAGCTGCGCTCAATATGCGGGTTGGATCAGATCTTTCGCTTTGACGGAAGCTTTTGGACCTAGCGAAAAGGACTTTAAGCCTTCGCGCAAGCAAGCGCGAGAGAAGCAAGCAAAGTAGAATAAGCTTTTCCAGAAGCAAGACGAGGAAGCGGAGCTGTCTACGAAGCGGTAGCTTCCCCCGACCGACTCAAATACAACAGTCGCGACCTACTTTGTTTGATTCAAAAGAAAGGCGAAGGCTTTGGCAACAAGCAAACGGCTTTCTATCATAGTTGCAAGGGTTCCAAACCTTAACTACAACCTTAAGTACAAAAGAAAGGCTGCTTTCGGTTGGTTTCATAAGGGGGCTGCTCACTACAAGCTATAGCTCTCAGCGCTTTCTTAGATTGAACGGCAATAAGAGTTGTCGACGTTCAATCTCTAAGGCGGGTTTCCGCTGAGAACTGAATAGTGTTCGTGTCCAAAGGTGAACAACGCCCTAGCTTCTAGAGTTCGCTGCTTTTCCCAGGCCGGAGAAGGGCTCGCCTTTGTTTGATATGTTCATTCAGTACCAATACAAACAACAATTCCACCAAAGTGGAAGGCCCACTATAGAAGCTAGAAGTAGCCTATAGTATAGTAGTCGGCCCGTAATGCCTCCCTTCATTTGCTTGCCTCCTTCTAGCTCAGAATGCTTACCCTCCTGCGCCAAGTCGATCTTTTAGGCTTGGCTTCGTCCCGGAAGCTATCGCTTCTACGACGAGTCGCTTCTACCCTTCTCTACTCTCTCTGGCAGAGAAAGCTCGAAGAGCTTCCCTTCATTCGCTTCGCGGGAGCCGCACAGCACATAG
Source organism: Eucalyptus cloeziana (assembly GCA_014182715.1). NCBI lineage: Eukaryota > Viridiplantae > Streptophyta > Magnoliopsida > Myrtales > Myrtaceae > Eucalyptus > Eucalyptus cloeziana. Next base: position 31,561,710 of record CM024635.1, on the reverse strand, counting down.
CTGGAAGTCAGAGGGCCCATACTACCTGCCTAACCCTTCGCTCCGAGGGACCGTAGATCGGAAAGCGCCTTCTAAACCACTCCATTCATCCAAAAGAGAAGGGAAGGGGCCTATGTCTTTGCATGACCCCTGCAGATTTTACCCTATCTACACCCGGAGCCAATCCCCTATCGGTCCTGCCACCACGCCGCAGAACGGGAGCTCGTGTGAAACCTTTTCTTTTTGGCGTAAGAGCGGTGGAACGTAACAAAATATTACGGTCGCGTAAGAGTTGGGCCGGAGGTACGGTAAACTCGGCCAAAATAGGACACCCGAAGGGCCCGGCACGCACAATCCTATCCTATCCGAGTTTAGCCCTTGCATTTCGGACAGCCGTCCGTAGCATCATAAGGAGGACCTCCCTTTCGAGGTAAAAAAATTGTACGGTACATAAGAGGTTGGTCTTTCTCAACGTGGTGTATAGCACGAAAAACCTTTCGATACAAGATAGAGCCGTTCACATGAAAGAAGAGAATCAAGGATTGATTCTCTTCTTTCTCTTTCTCGAGGGGAACATTCGGGCGCATTTATTAAAATCCTCTACTGCATCCAGGATCACAAGTGGAACGCTAAGCAGAGGTGGGAAGGCAGCGAGCTCCGCAACAAAAGCGAAGCGAGCCCCTTACTCACTTCTCTCTAGAAAGCCCTATTAGTCAAGCTTGAAAGCCGTTGCGCGCTACTAGCGCGCATCCTTCAGCTGGCTTCAAAGTGCTAGTTGTAGCGCGCTAGCGCCTCTATAGAGTAAGGCTCTTCTGTGGAGTCGTAGTCCACGAGCCTTGTCTTCTCTCCAACGACTAGCTTCCCTTTCTTGTTCCGGTCCGACAACGAGGACGCTGCCCTGCCCTTCTCCTGCCGTGGAAGGACTTCAGCCTGTGGTGTGGTCCAACCCATGGGCGGAGTCGCCCTCATCTCCCCCATTGCTCAGTGCTCCCTGCTGCTTCGCTGGGCTTTACCCGTCCCCGGCGTGGACGCGGGCTTCTATAAGAGAATGAAAGGCTCTCAACACAAGAAAACGCGAACCGCACGGATCCCACCCGAGTTCGTTTTCTGCCGCCACTGGCCGGCCGCTGTGGAAAGACAGCGCGGCCCCCTCTCGGGAAAGGGGAGTGGGGGTCAAACAAGCTCTTGCTGCAGAGGGGGCCCACAAGCACCCGGCCCCCCTTCTTCTTCAGTAAAGCCGACCCTTTTTTTTCGCCAGTGCTGACGCAGTGCGCACGTAGATAAGGAAAGCAAAATCCCAGTGGGGGGATGGGGGCCGGTGCCTTTCTTTTACGGCCTCAACTCCTATTTGTCAGCCGTGGGGAATTACTGCTCGGTCAGGGAGAGGGGAAAGGCTTGGGCCTACCGATCCCGATAGGACCTCATAAAGGAACGGGAGCAGTTGAGAGGTTCCATATTGCCGAGCCGGGGCAGCACTTCTGTACGTGATCGTAGTATGTCACGTCGTCTCGTCCCCGCTGCATTGAGCGGTCAAGGCCTTACCCTCTTCCTGATGCAGGAAGAGCGGCCTTGGGATCGGCGGCTTCGCTCGCCTCCTAAGAGAGTACCTATGCACTATGTTCCGGTTCACTGAGTTGGAAGATAGAGTTGGGGCGGGGTCTACGATGTGATACTAAAGTATGACCCGGGGAGATAGATGCTAACTATGGGTAGGAAGCAGGAACCATTATGTCAAAAATTTCGTGGGGTTACAGATCTCTTATACTACCATCGATCGACAGAGCGGAACGACCAGAAAAAGAAGTGAAGTTAGAAAGCCGTATGATAGGTGGTAACTATCTTGTACGGTTCGGGGGGTAATCGGCGTACTCCGATCAGTGGGGGGAATCTTTGGCTCTATCGAACATACAGGGAATTGGAGGTAGCATTCCACCGATGTTAAGTCATGGACTGGTTTCTTCAGCCCTTTTTCTATGTGTTGGTGTTCTATATGACCGACATAAGACTCGACTTGTTAGATATTACGGAGGTTCAGTGAGCACCATGCCGAATCTCTCTACCATTTCCTTCTCTTCCACTTTGGCCAATATGAGTTCACCTGGTACTAGCAGCTTTATCGGGGAATTTCCCATCTTAGTAGGAGCTTTCCAAAGAAATAGCTTAGTAGCCACATTAGCAGCGCTTGGGATGATTTTAGGCGCGGCGTATTCCCTTTGGCTATACAATCGTGCGGTTTCTGGAAATTTAAAACCCGATTTCCTCCATAAATTCTCCGATCTAAATGGCAGAGAAGTTTCCATATTTATACCTTTTCTTGTTGGAGGGGCGACCGTCCGTTGAACTACCAAAGAAAAAAAGGGTAAACCAATGTGATCATGACATTGTAGGTGCTTGCGATGGGACGGATGCGACTTCCCGTTCTTGCTTTGGGTGGCATAGCCCGTTGCAGAAGTCCCCCTTTTATTAATCCATTTCTTTAGTCTTTAGGGAGCTTGACTTTACTAAAAAAATAAGGCTCGCGCCGGGGCCGTTTTTTGGCTGAGCCATATCTTGCGGGGTGGGACCGAGAGAAAGAAAGGACGGGGGGCAACCATGCATGGTACTTCTCGACCGTGTCTCCGAGGGACAGTTGAACGAACGACTCATGAATGCTGCCGGGTTGGACGAGCCAATAACTCGAACGCGTTCGGTCTTTTTTTTTTGAGCAAGAATCACAGCGTTACCTTACCTTCACCATGATACGGACTCCAAGTTCTTATGGCAGAGCACGAGGAGATTTATCATCAATATGATGATGGGAATGGAAACCAGAAGCACGACCGGGGTCTTCGTGGTCCAAGATAATCAAACCATCAGTAAGAGTCACGTAAGCATGAGACTTTTTGGTAGTACCGGTGAACCAGATGGCCGCGGCGATGGAATCTGGGACGGAGGACTCGTAGTATCTCTCTAGATCTGGCAAAAGCGAAAGAGCCCCTAACGTAATTCGAATGGGGACTGACCGCGGAGCCCACTCTGGCCTCGCAGGGCGGGCCCCTGTGGTTGCGAGCTGGAGCTCCCATAGCTTATGGCTAGAGCAATGGGAGTGGGCCCCAGCAGAGAAAACAGTAAGGATAACGAGCGCTCCGCCCGCTTGGCGGGCGGCAGGAGCAGCGGGCAAGTTCTTGGTAGGCCAACAGCCCTGTGAACCGGGCGGGGCACTCGACAAAAGGGGAGCACGCTGAGCAAGTACGGGCCCGCTCCGCTTTATTAAAAGCGAGGACCACTACGGGAGGTCAAACCAAGGACCTATGGAAGTCGGGGCCCCGGTCAATATTGGATCAAACAATAGGGGGCCGTAGCACTGACCTCTTTTTTTATTGATTCAATACAATAGGGGAAAAGATCGTACAGTTCCCTACCGAGACAACAGAAACTCTCAACGGATCCTCCGCGCGCTGGGCATACCTCGTCCGTCCGTCTTTCTCGTGGCGGGAACAGAACAACAGGGAAAGACCCGACCGACCTGCCCAGGGCTCGAGGGCGAGCTTTATTGTTGAGAGAATGGGGAGTGAATCGAAAGGCTTCCGTTTTCGTTCTTGGTTTGGGGGCTTTCGGGCTCCTCTCGATCTTATTCGTAGTTGGGAAGGGGGAAGGAGTCTAAATCAATGGACATTAATGAACCATCATTGATGGGCGTTGCACATGACACGATCAATTCGACTCAAGGTCTGGCGCTAATAGAAGTTGCTTACTCTCCTAGTAGCGAAGGAAAAGGGCAGGGTTTTTTTCGTAGTAATAGTGGACGGGTCTCATGAGATCTATGCCGACCGTCGGAATCAAATGAAGGTCGAAGGACCATTCGATTCATTAAGAGGCATAGATCTAGGCCTCTTTGTTTGGTCAATCACCAAAGGCGGGGGGAACCACTATGGACGAGACCGCCCGGCCTCGATTCTTTTGCATAGTCCGGGGGCCGGCCGCAGCAGACCAGCGGGGCATAGCGGCGCCCTCGGCTGGCGCCATTCCCGAACCTAGCAGCAGACGGGCGGGACGGGCCTGAATTCAGACCAGACTCTTCTTTCTTTGTTTGAGCTGCTCCCACGCGCGCAGACCGGAAGATCTCAGTTGTCCTGAACTGGACAAATACGTAGAGATCTTCGTGGGACCGGGGAGGGAGTCTCAATCGATCTTTTCTAGGATTCCTTATCATGCCACGCACGGAGATCTTTCCATTGATAGAGTTGAGGGCTCCCCATTGAACAAAGTCTTAAAGGTTAGGTTACTACCTGCCTCTACGGAAGAGGTGTACTTTGTACCGCCGGGAGGTCATATAGATCGGAACCCGGAGCGATAAGAACGAAAGCCCTACCCACAGCTACAACTACTGGCGCTTCAAAAGGCTTAGATTCTAAGGGCGCTACTGAAAGGCTTTAGGTCGTGGTTTAGGGAGGTTTGGAACCCTTCCCCTATTTCGGCATTTCATTCTCTATTTGGCCCGCCTCAAACAAAATGATAAAAAAAAGGAGAGGCCTATTGATTCGAAGTCACTACGGTCAATAGCAACCCTCTTTCTTTCCCGGGTCTCCTTTCGAAGTAAAGGCCTTCGCATTCCTAATCCGGTAGGGTCGGACGCCTTTGTTTGCCCCAGCTTGGCGAATCGCATCCCCGCGCAACGACATTGTTTGTGAGCCCCTTACCCTTCTCGCTCAGTGTTTGCAACGGCTGGGAAGGCAGTCGTAGAAGCGAAGCCTATCGCCACGCCGACCATAAAATACGAGATTTGGCCTCTTCTCAAAGATTTGATGGAATGGCCCAGCCCACCCAAGAGCGCTTATGTCATATGGGAACTCATGGCTGGAAACAATCCTTATGGTTTTGATATCCGGTAGGAATAATAAGAATCAAAGTCCAGGTTGGTTGGTGAGCCTAGTGATAGGAGACTATCTAGCTTGGTTCGGAGAGCACTTGTTGGGTTAAAGATTTTTTTGTTGCTAAATGTTACGGCCTAAATGCTGAACTATTGACCCTACTTCTTTGGATGGGTGTTCACCCCAAAGTGTTCCCGGACTGCATGCATACATCCGTAAGTAACTTAGTGCAACATGGCAAATTTCATTGAGAGGAATCAGCAAAGAAAAGAAAGAGGGTTCCAAACCTATCAACTCGTAACAAGTTGCTGGATCGAAGTAGGACATTCTCCTTTTTTCACTTCGAATCGAATTCGAAACCGGCGTGAGGCTGCTGGATGCTTCTGATCAATAGAACAGGAAGAGGAGCCAAAAAGAAAAACCAGAAAAATGTTCGTCGATTCTTTCTTTGTCGAATTCTCACCCATCCAACTTCCTTATGATTCTCTTCCAGAAAGAAGTCAATTCTTCTTGGACGAGGATCTATCGTTCTTCATTCTATTCATACTGCATTCTTTAATAATATTTTATCGAGTGCTAAAAGAAGTGAGAAAGGAGAAAGAAGTTAAAAAAAACTTTCTTTCTTCGGACTCTTTGGAACGAAAGACTTGGTTTTTGGTAATCCTGTCTTTCGTTCTCATAGGATGGGTAGGAATCCCATATCCTGAAATCGCCTCTTGCGATGGAAGGAACGCTTTCTCGCCACCACCTAGTCCAGTGCCATTGCCGGAAGAACCGGTTACTCCCCCCGAAGCTCCGCCGGTACCTCAACCGGTTGTTATACCCCAATTGGCCCAGCCTCTTATCGGGGATGACAGCCGAAGGAGCCTCCTTTATAACAGGTACCTTTTCCTTAATTTCGGGGGGAATGATGACCTCCGCCGGATGGTCTCCATTCTAGACGCCCAAGTCATAGTGGAGCGCCATGTGGAGGCGGCATTGGTCCATGATGGCTTTCATCCGCATTCCATTCTTGCGCGATATGTAGAAATTCGGGGGCTTCTACATTCGCCGCAAGGGGAGCTTTTGAGTGAACGCACCTATCACTCCTACGTCACTCAGATATAGGAAGATGGCACCCGACAAAGCGTTCCCTATCGCCGGATTATGAGAGCCATCCAGAACGCTGATCTCTCGTTGTAAGATCAGCGTTTTGGTTGGGTGGAAGGGATCTCTCTTGATGATGATGTTAGGCGGCGTTCAGAACCAGCCTTGAAGTGAATGAATTAGAAAGAACGAAGAAGTAAGGAAATGAGACGACTCTTTCTTGAACTATATCATAAACAGATCTTCCCCTCCACACCAATCACGAGTTTTTCTCCGTTCCTCTCGTATATCGTCGTAACGCCCTTAATGCTAGGTTTTGAAAAAGACTTTTCATGTCATTCCCATTTAGGTCCGATTTGGATCCCTCCGTTGTTTCCTTTTCCTCCCGCACCTTTTCCTCGAAATGAGAAAGAAGATGGTACACTCGAATTGTATTATTTAAGTGCTTATTGCTTGCCAAAGATCCTACTTCTACAATTGGTAGGTCACCGGGTTATTCAAATAAGTCGTGTTTTCCGTGGTTTTCCCATGTTACAACTTCTGTACCAATTCGGTCGATCCGGAATGGATCGGTTAAACATTCTATTAGGGAGTCCGGTCTTGACTCTTCTGTGTGGTATTCATTCTCGTTCGGCTCTTGGAATCACATCCAGCAGTGGTTGGAACAGCTCGCAAAATCCAACCACTTCACCTACTTCATTGCCCCCAACCCTTTCTCGTACCTCTATTGAAACAGAATGGTTTCATGTTCTTTCATCGATTGGTTATTCCTCTCCGTTCGTATCTCTTTTTCCAATTTCGGTCTCGATTAGTTCACAAGATTGAATGGCCAATTCTCCTCCGGACCCTCGATTCGATTGTTTTCCAAGAATGTTGAGCCGGGTATGTAAGCCATGTATCTGGGAGGAACTTAAAATAAGGGATTTTTTTCGGTTTTTTGCACCCTGTTTTGGTCTTGATTAGAATATTTTGAAACAAGAAATGGTACATAATATATCATACACATACATAAATAAGTCCCTGCATTTCCTATCTAATAATGTCATTAAGGGCTAAAGGGGAGTCTCTTGGGTACATAAATAACTCAACATCCCGCAATAAAGTAGGCGGCTCTATTGCTCCTCCTCCAACAATGGGTGACTCTAGAAGACTGTAAGGCTCTTGCATTTTAAGTGAAGCTCAGCAGCATATTTCGCGCTTATGGGGCTTGCATTGGGAGTTAATCATCTTGACTGCATAAAATGAGTCAGACTCTACCCAAAGGTTCTTAATGCCCATTCGCGAAGCCATCTCCACCGTATGGCAGATTGCATAAAGTTCCACCCTAAAAATATCTCTCCACTCAACTGTCCTCCGGAAAGCCCAAAGAGGATGGCCGAAAAAGTCCCTTGCTATCGCAGCCGCAGCAGCCTCTATTGCTACTGAACCGTCTGTGCTCACTTTTGTTTTCGGAGGGTTCGAAGAAGAGTAATATTCCGCCATAGATGGCTGAGCAGGGTGACCATGCACTCCCCAAAACAGAGTGAAAAAAAGGAGTAAAAAACTCTCAGTTTCATCTGAGAGGAAAGCGAATGCAGTCTCAGTTTGACTTCCCTTACAATTCTCCAAAACGACGTTCTGCTTACTGCTTGGATTCCCTTCATGGCGTCTGGAATTTTTCTCACGCCAAACATAGTATATGACTGCTGTAAAGCAGAGCTTTAGGATCAGGCCAGTAAAGTAAAGGCCGAATTCTTAGTTTTTCTATTAATTAATCTATCGGCAAACATCATGAAGGTTGGTTGCAGGCCGATCATATCCACATTTAGGATAGAGCTGAGCCCAAATCCACCCTGCATAGCTGCACTGAAAACAGAGATGTTCGGCACTTTCATCTTCAAGGATGCACAGGCCACAAAGAGTCACGGTGTTGGGATAAAATCTGCTAACTCGATCTGCTGTAAGAAGCCCAGAGTTGAGGGCCATCCAGGCGATAATACTGTGCTTGGGGGTATTCCATTTTCTCCGAACGATGCCTGCATAGTCGACCTTAGGATAGGTCTGCATAATGAGGTTCCAGGCTGTTTTGGAGTTTCAATTTCCATCCGGGCTGAGAGACCAAACGAGCCTGTCTTCAACAGAGAGCTGCGGGAGTTCCTACAGGGCAATCTCTTGCATTAAAAACTGTCCAGCCATTCTGCGGCTAGGAGGAAGGTTCCAATGCCCAAACTTAGCTTACCTAAAGTGAGAAAGAGGGCTCTGCTTTGCTTTATTGGAATGTTTGCTTTGGCTTACTTCCTAGAGTACCATCTCGGAACAATCCATGCCCTTCGGCAGCTGGAGGTCTTTTTTTCAAGAAGAAAGGTTACTGGATTGGGGCTTTCCCCTCTATAGGATTGGTAATTCTTCGTCCCTCTCGGCAGCAACTTGGGGCATTGAATAAAAAAAAAAAAAAGCTTGATCAAGGCTTGGAGGTCGGTCACCAACAAAGATGTCTACTCAAACCTACGGTCGGGTGCTCCGAAAAAGCGGCAGTAGTGAATCTTCCTACCACAGAAGGGAAAAAAGGAAAAAAGTGGAGCCTCCACCCCGGGTCGGTTCCCTCGAAACTATATATATATATATGCGATATATGCGTTACGGGAATATACGATTACCTTGAACCCTACTACTGCTTGTCCCACCGGGAAGGAGGTTTTGTATGGCCAGATTCCAATTCTAGAGTATCCGCTGGATTCTGAATACCGAACCCTATCTATTTGCACGATGGGGCGTGGGCTCCTAGGAAGCGAATTCATACTAAGCAAGAGGACCGGGTATGGGGTACCAAAAAGAGTTAACTTAGGTTGACGGTCGAGCCCCTCTTCTTAGGGAAAGAATGGGGTGGGAGACAGATAAAAGATAAGTGTAGGGTTTGCCATAGCATTATTCGTCTTCGAAGCTGTCTTATTCTAGCCATGGCATTAATCGAGGGCTTTCCGTCCGCACAGTAAAGCGTGTGCATTTAGTAGAAAGGTTTACTTCTGTAGGCCCTGTTCGTCTATGTATGAAAAAGCACACAAGCAACGAAGGCAGGTGGTGGTCTGGTAAGGTTTCCTCCGAAGAACCGAAAGCAAAGCGCTATGCCGGGATCGGATAAAAAGCAAAAGCGCGCAGAGCAGAGCATAAAGTCTTGGCTTGATTAGGACAAGCGTAGCAGGTGCGTAGCAGCCTTGTGGCACTGCCCTTTCAGGTATATCCCATACATCGATCAAGTAAGCTTTCACTTCAACGGAGATAGAAAGTCATTTATCAATTCCCAGCGTGACACACTAAATACAGTGGAAGAGACATGAATGCAATCTTTTGTCTCCCTTCTTGCTAGGGAAGCAGGTTGCCCATATTCTATATCTTGATTCGGAAAGATCACTTTCAGAGCAGATGTGCAAGAAGTTGAATTACGAAGCTATGCTGATATATAAGAGTCAGGGGCTGACCTTATCGCATTTCCAATCCACAAGCAAAGCATTGAATTTACACAAAAAAGAGTTGAAATATGCTCCTAGACCTATATAGGGTTTTCCCCACCTCTGAAGCTTTCAACTCATCATATGCCTATGCTTATGCCCGATAACTTTTTTACATACAATCATGAAAGAACATTTCGAGATGGAAGCAAATACAACCAATAAAATCACAGACTCAGTCACCGGGGAAGCTCTCAAGGCAAGGTAGCCCAACCAACTTCTTTCGCACCGCTTTCACAGCCCAAGAGAGAGCTCAGCGAGCGGGGACCCTGCAACTCCGATTTTTCATTCCTAAGCAGTTAGCATAACTATAGAAACTGGAGGTCAATCAGAGGAAGGAACGACCAATGCCATAGGTTGCTTAGCTAACAACCCGGGGGCTCCCTTCCAACTCTGATGCGTTCTCTCCTTTTTTGATCCATCCTATCATTACAGCGACAAAAGGGCGGAGTGCTAAACTCTTCAAAGAGCCCTGGAGGTAGTATCAGATCTGATGGCCAGTTCGTCTCAGACACGACCCGTCAGATCAGTAAGTCGGCACTATCTTCTAAAGCCCTTTTCAGGAGAAGGATGGGGCTAGATCACAACAGACATCTTTCGGCCACCCATCTTGATAAGGCCCAGATATGTGCCGAAGTCACTGAATGGGCTTTTCGCCAATTAATGAAACTCTCTATGGAAGGGCCTTGCGAGATTCCTGTTGAGGAGAAGGGGAGTGCATGCAGGGCTGACCCTGACCCTTATTATAGTTATAGTGACCTCCATTCATTAGATAGATGAGATCGCCAAGGACTTGTGATCCACTGTCGAACCTATTCCAACGGCTTGAACTCAGATCGTCGGATTCGTATCATAATAAAAACGAAATCTCGATTGATAGCATATAATTGACGATCTATTTTGGATTGAATTGCTCATTCAATAGGCCAAGATTATGCCCGTCTGTTGAAAAGCTCCGAACCCCTGATGGGAAAGCACCGTATCTCACAACAAAGGGGTTATTGTGAAAAGGAGGACGTCCGAACAGGAGCCAGCGGACGGGACGGTTTCCACAAATTCCACTAAGAAAGTTCCTTTTGTCGACCACTCATTTGAATTCGGGCCCGAAAGCGTCTTCCGAAGCACCTCATCTTGAGAAAAGGCTGGCTACACAAATGCAGGAAGAGACAGATTTGGGATGAGAGGTGGTAAATGGGTTGGGGCCAAGAATTCCTATTGAGAAGCCCTTTCTTCCATACGCATGCTACGATATGGTTTGAATGTTCTTATCATAGGATAAGACAGACCAACACCTTTCTTCTTATCGAAAACTATCAATCATCCATTTGAGCAAGGCCCCCGCTATTTTGATTCAAAAGGCGCTTTGCTTTCAATATCAGTGAATTGGTGCTCTTTGAAATCGTTCTGCCGGCGCTGCTCATTGGTCAGGAACCCCATTCGCCTTTACTTTTGAGTCAGGTTGGTCGTAGATCAGGATGCTCTAAATCGCGAACTAGGAAAATGGCTTTCAGGTCGAGGAAAGCTAGATTCGGATTCGGGACTTGAAAGCACTTAATACTCATATTGTTGGGGGGATTCCCAACTAATCTAAGTTGAGGATTCTTTTCCCCTGGGGGAGGATCTATCTTATTATCGAACGAATGGGAGGAGAGCCGTAGCAGTGAGCGGGGGCAAATGAAATGAAAAAAAAATTTCATAACTTTCTTTTCATAGTAATAAAATCCTCAACTGAAATGCCCATACCCTGATTCGGGTTTTATTGAACGAAACCTCCTTTCCAACAATGGTTACTTCCCCCCTTACTTAACATAGGCCGATTTACATCGTTTTTATAGGCAAACTCTGCAGTTGGAAGAACTTATTCCCACTTGCTCGGTCTCCCTTGCACTAAGCTCCTCAGCAAGTCTTCCAGTAAACCGACGACTGGAGTCTGGCCGTCCTGAGTGATAAGCACTGCTAAACCTCAGTTCAGCGCCTAATTTCTTCCGTAGCACCCTCTATTAGGGGGCAGACTGGTGTCTTGATCGGACGTAATGCTCCCCTTTCGTCATAAGGCGTGGTTTCTCACCACCTAATGATGATATCATATCACGATCATGGGGTAGCCCGGTTCGAATTCCATATGCAGATTCTAATTGAAATCAAAAACCCGAAGCTTATTTAGTTCCAGATGATGCAAAGCCAATTCTTATTCCGGATCCAATCCCATCTCCCGACCTATACCTATAACTTCTTCAAATGTAGATTTGCCCGAACTTATTTAATAAGGCGAGATGGAGACCTTGATTTGGACCCTCGTGATCGAGCTTTTGATTGTAAAGAACGCGGAGCCATAGTCAAACGATCCAAACCAGGTTGAGAGCGTCGAAGCTTATCCACCTGAAGCGCTCACTTCTACTCCTGTCCTGCTGTGGAAGCAGTGGCCGGAAGCTTCACTGTGGAGGCGGGAGGTCTGATGGAGCTGATTAGATCCACAACCGAGATGGAGCCACCCCTGGAACCCAGGAGCGAAGCTATCCCTCCTGAGACTGGCCAACAAGAATCCATTGCAGGATTAGAACCTGCAATACAAAGACTAACCATGGAGGTCACTGAAGCTGCTGAATCGACCTCTGAAAAAGAAGAAGAAGAAAAAGAACTACTGCGGTTGAGGAACAAGCCGTCGTGGCTGCACCTGTCAAGTTACACGATCTTTCTGTTTGCCCGCTTTGATTAGGCTTTATTCCCGAGCACTCTTTTTAAATGCTCTGGTGGAGCTGGAGAAGCAAGACTAGTCCTTATTAGTAAAGCTTCGGCCCTGCCTTTCTAATCGGCATCTTTTGATCGTTTCACTGTCATAATGGGACCACTACACTGGCCCGAGAAGGTGTGTAAACGGTCACTCTATAACTATAAGGTCTCAATGGACACTATTTGAATTTTTCAAAAAGAAAAAGAAAATAGGGACCTAATAAGCACAAAGCTATTACACAATCAAAGCCTTTTTCATCTCCTGCGAACAGACGCACAAGATAACCTTTGATACACGCCACTAGCTGTTTAACTACTTTACCGAGAACAGTCAAATCACACAATTCATTGGCTTCTCCTCTAAGGAAGTAAAAAAAACCCACATGCTCTTTATCATATCACCTATACGAATCCGAAGCTAACCCCTGCACCTGATTCATCCCCTTGAATAACGGGTTTGCCTGCGAGTCTTTCTTTGAATTTATGATGGAGAGACGGGGAAGATGAAAACAATAGATGTGATATACCGAAAAAAGAAAAAAGGTAGAGGAGGCCTGTTGCCGAGACCCCGTCCTCTTGCAGAGGAGGCAAAGCACCGTAACCGTAATGAAAGTTCAGATCAAGTGCCAGAAGAAATGGTCGACTCTGAATCCGGATTGGTTTGAATCGAGAATGAAAGATTTTCTCTAAACTAGAAAACCGTCAAGAAAGGATCCATCAACATGATGGACACTCGAAACCTTATCTATCTGGTTTGTATAAGGAGGGAACCGATTTGACCTTTTCAGTAAAGGGGGAAACAAATCAAGTAGGAAACGAAAGACTAACATAGCGCTTCACGCCCTGAGGAAGGTGCTTTCTTTTAGCCTACGCCTACGCCTTTCCCCTTTTAATAATAATAAGGTAAGCATCCAGCTCTCGATCCAGAGCTACTGCTTCAACAATCAACTGAGCTCAGGAAGTCAGGTTAAGACGTCGACTTATACAGGGTCTTTTCCGAGAAGATGAAAAACAATTCCTGTCTTGAAAGGTAAATCCCACTAAACAACACTTGTACGCTTGACATGAAAAGTAGAGGCAAGCAGAGTCAAAGGCCAAGCCTCAACCAGCAAAGGGGGACAGCCATGCCAATCCAAGCAGAGCAACTAGAAGCCCGCTCTACCTTTCTTTCTTTATCTTAGACTTCGTTATTCAAGGAGACCCATGTGCATTTCCTCTGTTCTGTGCTCTTGAACTCTTGATTCCCTTGTGCCTTTAGTTGAAGTCGAGGAGTTTTTAGATGTCGTAAGGGAGCTTGATCTCGCCGGAAATCTTCTTTAAAAAAAAGGAAGAAAGAATCAAATCCGAAGAATAGCGTAGTATAGATGTGTCCTTGGGAATCCAATTTCCTTCTTCTCTTGGTTCTCATTGGCATAAGGCTCTAGTTCGACTAGCTTGAAGGTGGGAAATGTAGCTTAGCAGTAGGAATTGGATATAGAGCTGCAAAAGCTTGACTTGGCTAGAGGGGAAGGTTGGAGTTCACACCCGCTTTCATTTCATATGGATAGAAACCCCTGTAGTTCAGTGAGCCAAGGGCAAGAGTCATTCATGGCATGCTTTTTCCAGGTCCTATCGAACAACGAGAGATGGACTTACCAGGTATGACAGTCGC